>CM062813.1:355442910-356642910 GCA_031772625.1 Pinus tabuliformis
TGAAGTTGTTGATGTTGTTGAAGTAGTTGGGAGGAGCTGGGAAGTGGATTCTGCTTGTTTATCTTGTAGTGCTCCTTCCATCTCTTTCTCCAATTCTCTGATCCTCTGGTCTTGCTGCATTAGGAGGTCTAGTTGGTCCTCAGTCGTGTTTTTGCTTTTGGAAGTTCTGCTGTTTGAGGATGCTCTGTGGGCTGCAGCTTCAACCTCTTCCTTCAATGCATTGAGGTCATCATCTTTCTTCTTCATGAGGGCCTTCACACCCGTTGGATCACATAGGATCATGTCCTAGATCAATAATGATTTCCTCAAGAGACTTTATCCTATTGTCTTTGTCCTGAGAGGACATTCTCTCAAAATCCAACTGAGTGTTGGTGTTTTTTAGGGACTCTTTCAGCTCATGGGCCATGGTGGCCTTCTCTACCAAGGTTGCATAGACCATCTCCCCAGCTTGCTTGTGGAGTTCTATTTGGTCCATGGGATGGATGTCTTTGGCCAAGACCTCCACCCTTGTCTTTACAAAATCTGCAGCTGTCTTAGGCTACGGCCCTTTGGGCTTAAAGTGGCTGAAGATTATCTTTTCCTACTGAATGTCATATACCGACATTAGCCTTTCTTGCTGGGCTGGTGTTGCATCTATGAATTGCTTGTAGACCTCAGCCCTCAGCAGCTCATTTTGAGCCTTTATTTGTTTGAAAGAAGCCTTGGTGCTCTTGGGCTTCTTGCTTTGTTGGGAAGAAGAGGACACCTCCAAACCGAGCTGTAAAGTTTGCTCCTGCTGAAAGGAGCTTG
The DNA here is from genome assembly GCA_031772625.1 of Pinus tabuliformis. Lineage (NCBI taxonomy): Eukaryota > Viridiplantae > Streptophyta > Pinopsida > Pinales > Pinaceae > Pinus > Pinus tabuliformis. The sequence goes on from CM062813.1 coordinate 355,443,700, forward strand.
TACCTGTATGCTGACTGCCCTCCCTGTCTTTTCTTGCACTATCCAAGACATCTTCAATAATGTCTTCTACCTCTGGGGAGTCTGCTCTTTGCCTTTTGGCTTTTGGCTGGTGGGAGGATCCACTGAGAGGAGTGGACTCTTCTCTATCTCTTTTTGTACCCCTTTCCTCATGTGCTGGGGTCTGCGAATTGGGGCAGTCAATGGCTCAGTTTGAGGTGGTGGTGTTTGCATTATTGGAGCTGCTGGCAGCCTAGTTTGTGGTAGGACAGTTTGCCCTTGCTGTTGTTCTGGCTGCTGCTCTGTTACAGGGGCAGACTTTCCCTTCACTGCTTCCTCCTCTGCACCCATTATGCCTTTTCCTTTGTCTGTCACCGGTGCTGATGTAGAGGGTGCCTGTGGTGGGGTCCTTGTGGCCGAGGTCCCTTCTCCCACTGAATAAGGCGGTCTGAAAGGTACCTGCTGCACATAGTCTAGGTCAATAGTTTTTTCAAGCTCCCTCCTATTCTTTAGCATTGTCTCTTCTTCAGTTAGATTTTCAACTAGAGTATCCATCTGCCATTCTTGCAGGTTGGCATATTTTTCAATGTGTGGGTACTGGCAATGCTTAATGCCTATAAGCCTATACTTGTTTCTCCTAGCAGTGATGAAACCTTCAGGGTCATAATGGACCCACCGAAAACTATAGGACAGCTTGTATTTATCCTTAAGGATTAGGTCTGCATCTTCCCACCCTTCTTTCGTGTTCATGATGAAGGGGCCCAACTGGTGTTTGAACTTGAGGTGGGCCTTCTTTTTGGCACTGTGGAAATGGGTGAGGTCAGACTGAATCAACTGCCTGTAATACTCCAAGGCAAATAACCTCATAGGTACATATTTTGGGAGCCTGTATGGACAGAGCTCATAGCCATAGATCCTAATGACAGTATGGTTCTCATATAGGTACCAGTCACCTATTTTATATTTTTTGGAAAGCTGCAGAGCTTTCTTTATCTCATTTGATATTCTGGGAGGAGGGGACCTCATCAATGAACAAGAGACTGGGTATACAAATTGGTCAACAAATTCACAGTAGGTATAGGGTGAATTTGTGACTTTGTGATAGACAGAGGTCCAGAAGATGACAGATCTTCTTTCCCCTCTGTGATCCAGCCTTTTGATGTAGCATGGGAAGGCTTCAGAATGATAGTACATGAACAGGTGGTAAATATAGGCCAAGTACTTGAAGACCCCTTGTTTGTCCACTTTGCTCAACTGATCATGAATCTTGTTAGCTATGAACTTAGCAAAGTTATATTTGCGGGCAGGGGGTTGGCGTGGGCTGTAAGCAGATAGCAATACCAGCATTGTTTTATCCACATGCTCACTGTTTTTGTATCCCAACACATAGGCAATCATGTCCAGTAAAAGCCTGCCTACATCATTGAAATGGACATTCAGGTAGGGAGGTGGCCCTGTAGGCTGGCACTCAGGTCTCATGAAATTCCTGGTGACCTTTTGAATCTCCTCACTGGTCATCTTGGCACCAGTGTCCAGCAAATAGTTCATGAAAAATGGGATTAGCAACTCTGTCTGATCAAAATGTAACATTTTGTTGATGGACTCAGCATTAATGTAGAAAAGGATCCTCCCAGATGGAGTGCTAATAGCTCTGTGCTGCACATCATAGTTTTTAGCACATAGGTGAATGATTTCAGGGAAGACATTTACAGCTGGGAGACAGTAGTATGGTAGGTCTGACTCCCATATCCCATGTGTACCATGACCATCCTTATAGTCCTCTCTCAATTGACAGAAGGTCTGCAAGAAGTCCCTGTTACCCTCAAAGTCTTCAATAAGATAGTCATTGTCAGCAAATGCCAAGGCCTCCAGCTCTTTATTTGGTGGATTTAATGGAGCTACACTGAGGGATGAGGATGCAGAAGCAGCCATTGTAAAACTTGATTTTGAAATAAGGTGATGGCAATGGTTTGCAAAGTTCTTTAAGAGCTTATGTAATAGGCCAGATGTAGACCAAGTCTGAAGTGTTCTCTCAGTGGAAAATGCAAGCTGGTTTCTGCAGTTTATTGCAAATTCACAGGGATGTGAATTTCTAAGGGTAAGTTGCAGAGGGTATGAGGTTTCCTTTGGTAGAAATTGCAGCTGGACTGTACTCGACAAAAGGGAACAATGCGAGCACCGCGAGGACAATTTTATGGTTCTGGCCCGCGGAACGACTGTTTTAATGTCAATTTTTTTAGTCTGGGGGCAATGCAAGTTACTTTAGCTGACTCTTAGTTAGCAGACAGAGCTAGACTGAGGATTATGACCAGTCTCAATGGTGAATTTACAGAGAAATGGAATGCATGGGCGAAATGGGGAAATCTGGTGAAATACCTGGAAAAACGTTTGACAGGCCTGCGGGTCGAACTGTGCAGGCTCAATGTAGCTGAATTCTTGACTTGTAGCGGTCTGAATCCTGAATTTGATGGTTGGAAACGAATTTTCGTGACAGCTGGTTGAAACGGCTACGTCGTTTGTGCGTGAAAATGACCACAAACGGCTAATTTAGTTGTTTATAACGACAAATTTGGACAAAACATGCCATTGGTGCTTTTCCGCCGATGACGTCAGCATGACATCATGGTGGGGTCTGGGTACGGAGGTGACGTGGCTGCTGAGGTGTAGGCCAGGGTGGCAGGACACGGTGGCGGGTAGATGCGGTGGCAGGGGCTACGTGGAGGGCCATGGGACGCGGGGGCGGGCGAAGCGAGAAGCGACATGACGTCAGGCTGACGTACGCCGGATGGGTGGTAATGTGGAGGTGGTAAGCGGGTTCCCCGCACCACCTTTGGGCAAAGGCGGTATCGGGGAGGGGGGCTCCAACAACCCCACCGCCTGCCACACGTCCCTGTACGGGGCGGAAAACCATTTTCCCCGGACGCTAAAGGTCGGCAGATCTGGGCCCAAGAATACCCGCCCACCGTTAGATCATGGGTGGCGGAAGATCGACGGCTGGTGGGCCCTCCGACGGATCGTGCAAGTTGGGGGGACCCGTTTTCCTATTAAAATATTCAATTTAATATTTTCGGGCGGAGAACCTTAGGGTTAGGGGTTTTTGCATGTGTTTTGGGGATTTTTGGGTTTTTCAAGGGTTTTATAAGGGAAAAGAGGTTTCTAGGAGTGGGTTTAGCAAGGGGAAAGGGGTTTTTTGTGTTTTTTGAGCAGAGGGAAGGTGAGGGCTTAGGGGAAAGGTTGTTGCTCATAATCGGAGGTTAGGGCAGCCCCAAGATAGGGTTGACCACAGCCCTTGGTGAACTGAAGTCTCCCTAAACAACTTATTTGGCTATAATGCCAAGGGAGGATATGTATATAATGCTGGGATTTATACACCATGGTGTTATAATAATAGGGAAAGGGTATCATAGGGGAATTATACAATAGAGTCAGGGGTTAATATGGATGAAAAAGGATGGATGAGGGGAGATACCACTAAGTTAGTTTGAAAGTAACTTAGCTTAGGGAGTAGAGAAAAATGAAAAGAGTATTAGACAAGAAATGTGGCTTTTAAATGAATAAGAACCACCATGAAACCTCAGATCTTTTCATCAATCTCCATGGATGAAGGGATGTTAGTAATAAGAGTGGAAGGGGAAATTTGGGAAGTTAGACATGCTTCCTTTCTTTGCTGCAACCTGATGGAGAAGAGTAGCTTCTCAACCATTGATTTTCCTTTGTGGATATTTCAGCACACATATATTTGCAAGGAATGATATTTTTGCAACCCCAGCTGCCTACCCATCTACTCGCCTAGCATTTTTTGTTTCTTCTTGGAGGGTGCACTTGGACTTGCAGACCCTTATTTGCCTCTTCTTTTCTCTGGCTTTTTCTTTTGTTTTTCTATCTACTTCTACCCTTATTTCTTCCAAGGTCCCAGATTAAGCAGTTGGGAGCCTTTCTTCTCTACCTAAACTACTTGTCAGCCAAGATTAAACAGTTTGGACAGACTTCTTTCTCTATTCTACAACTGGAAATTCAAAACATGGCATGATCCAGATTAGGCTGTTGGACCATCCATCAAAAATTGAGACAACATCAAACTATATACACAGCTTGTTTTCTTTTGAAAATATGTGATCTTTGCATCATCAAAGCAGAGCATATTTGGACCTTTTCATTGCCAATCATGAAATATGAAACCTATTGGTATAGGTAGCTAACAGTGGCTCCACATGGGGATGGTTTTTCATTTGAAAGACCAAGAACAGTAGGTCAGATTGCCTTGGCCCTTGACTATTTTTACGAAACTTGAAGTATGCTGCTTTGAAATGCCCAAAATTGTGCACTTTCCTTCTTGGTAGATCTCCGAATCTATTTATCTTTTGCTGATAGTTAATAAAACTTGAGAAACTGCATTTTTACATTTTCACAGAAAGTAATATATACACTTGAGTATGTAAAATGGAAGCTCAGGCCGCACTTATGGGTGATAGTCAAAATAGTGCTTCAGCATCCTGCCATTCACAGGACCTTCATCCAAATCAATTTCATTGAGACTCTTAAGGAAATAAGTGTTGTTTCCTTGTACTGCTTGGACAGCAAATGGTCCTCTCCAAAGGGAATCAAATTTTCCATGTTTTCCCTTATCCTCTCTTCTTGAATCCCACTTGAGGACTTTGTCACCAATGTTGAAATCTTTTGCTTTAGTTCTTCTGTCAAAGGCCTTCTTTAATTTTTCTTGTAGAACTTGAACTCTGCTGAAAACTTGGTCTCTAGTTTGCTGTAAACATATGATTTGATTGATCCTTCTTTGCATATCATTTGGTTCTGCTTGGCTTTCTTGAAGAAGTTTCATAACAGGCACCCCTAGTGATGAAGGAAATTTGGCTTCCAATCCATAAACCAACTCATATGGGCTGGTCCCAATTGATCTTTTGGTTGTTAGTCTATTTCCCATAGAGCACTCACAAGCTTCTTATGCCAATTCTTTTTGTTCTCTTCTAGCACCTTCTTTATGATGTTTACTAGGCTTTTGTTTGATGATTCAGCCAGGCCATTACCTTGGGGATAGTATGCAGTGGAATGGCCTAAGGTAATATGAAATTTGTCGCAAAAATTCACCATTTTCTTGGATCTGAAAGCAGCAGCATTGTCTGTTATTATTTTGTCAGGGCAGCCAAATCTAGCCAATATGTTGTTCTCCAAGAACTGAATGATAGTGGAATCATTTGCTTGTCTGCATGGAACAGCTTCAATCCACTTGGTGAAGTAGTCTGTGGCTGTCAAGATCCATCTATGTTGGCCTGAAGATGAGGGATGAATTTCCCCTATGAAATCCAAGCCCCATTGTTGAAAATGGTCTCTCTGTTGCAATAGGCCTTAAGGGAAGTGGCAGTAACTGTCTCTTGCCCTCAAACAGTTGAAATTTATGACATGAGGTGGTGAATTTCTTGACATCAGAGAACATGGTAGGCCAGTAGTAACCAGCCCTTAGTATTTTATCCACAGTGGACTTCCAGTACAAGTGTCCACCACAATCACCTGCACGAAATTATTTTATGATATTGTTATTTTTATTCTCAATTAGGCAGTTTAGCAATATCCCTTCATGGTTTTTCCAAAATAAATTTCCATCCATAACACAGAATTTAGAAGCTTTCATTTTTAAGAACCTACATTTAGTTCTGGACAATCCTGGGGGAGCACACAGGTTTTGCAATACATAACATATATCAGAGTACCAAGGGGATTGTTCAAAGGCTACATTGATCTTTGGAGTCGCCAGCTCCGGTTCACTATCCAGCTGGTTGATTTCTAAGGCTTGGAAATTTGCTTCTGTCATTAGTTTGGCCAAACCTTGCCCTTTTATTAGTTTTGTAGGTTTTATCTCAATATCAAATTCCAAAATTCTGGCAATCCACTTTCCTCTTCTGCCCTCTAAATTTTCTTGGGTAAGAATGTCTTTGACAATAGGACTTGGTACATAAGCTGTAACATGTGAATAAAGGATGTAAATCCTAAAGTCTTTAATGGCTTTGACAAAGCATAAGCTTGCTTTTCCATGATTTGATGTTTTAAAGGTGCATCTCTAAGAGCTCTGCTAAAGAAAGCAATTGGCTTCTCGTTTCCTTGGTCATCTTTCTGTAACAAAACAGCAGCAATAGTATGCTGGGAGGCAAAAGAGAAAATGATAAATTCTCTGTCAAATTGAGGATTGGTCAAGACCGGGGTTTGGGTAAGGGCCAGCTTTATACCTTCAAAGGCTTGATTGGCTTCAACAGTCCATTTTACTTTTGAATCTTTCTTTAGCATGTTATTTAGTAATCTGATTAGTTCAGCTAAGTTGGGGATAAACCTTCTCAAGAAGTTGATTTTTCCCAAGAATCCTTGCAGTTCTTTGATATTTCTTGGGTGAGGCATTTGTAGGATAGCTTGTATCCTATCTGGATCAATTCTTATGCCATCCTTTGAAATGATATGTCCTAACAGCTTACCTTCTTCCAAACCAAATAGAGATTTCTTGGGATTCAAAGAAATTCCATATTTCCTACATGTCAAGAAAATCTGCCTTAAGTGTTTTAAATGTTCTTGGTCAGATTTTGAAAAAGGTGTGAGGTCATCTAAGTAAATGACTAAAAAGTCATGAATCTCCTTTGCAAAAGCAATATCCATTGCTCTTTGAAAAGTAGCCCCTGCATTTTTCAATCCAAAAGGCATTTTTACATATTTGAAAGTTCCCCATGGGGTTGTAAATGCAGTTTTGTCTTGATCATCAGGGTGCACTAGGATTTGATTAAATCCTGAGAATCCATCAAGTAATGAGATCCTTGAGGCTCCTACCACTCTTTGGAGAATGTGATCCATCTTGGGTAAGGGATAGTTGTCTTTGAGGGATACTTGGTTCAGATTTCTTAGATCCACACACAACCTTATTTCACCAGTTTTCTTTCTTGTAGGGACCAAATTTGAAATCCACTCAGAGAATCTGATTGGTGCTATGATGCCTGCCTTGAACATTTTCTGTACCTCTTTTTCCATTGCTGGTAGAAGCATAGGGTTGATTCTCCTCAATTTTTGTTTAAAGGGTTTTTGATCAGGCTTGAGAGGGATAGTGTGCTAGATTACAGAGGTATCATAGGACTTTAAATCCTCATAACTCCATGCAAAGACATCCTGGAACTCTTTAAAGAGGTCAATGTATTTAGGCTTTTGATCAGGAGGTAGAGATGCAGACAATTTTATTATTTTGGGTTTGTCAATGGTACCAATGTTGCATTCTTCAACGGCTGCATTTAAGGGCTGCATTTTTGGTTTTCTGGGAATATCATTTGAATCAAAGATGTCCTCTAGTGGAGTTAGGCCTGTTGGCAGAAAATTGTCTTTCAGCTGTATGACTTCAGCTTCAGCATTGGCCACTTCTTCACAACTGATTTGGTGAATTTGCTGAATGTTTTCCTTGTTGAAGATAGTTGGATTCAGCATTTGTTTTGCTGTTCTAGGTGATATTCTGTGGTTAATTTGTTCAAACTGTATTTGTGATTGACTTGCTTTGTCAAGTATTTGTGATTGACTTGCTTCGTCAGTGTCAATATTTAATCCTGCGAACCCTTGTTGTAGCGTTAAAAAATTGTTTATTTGCATATCATCCTCAAATACTTGCCAATCTTTAACATTGTTTGGAATGGAGGGTCTGTGTTTAATCTCAACGGTGAAACAATTGTTAGGTTTCAATGGTAATTTGCAAGTACTAGCAAATGTGGCCAAACTATGAGCATGCAGATTGTGTGTTCTAGGAATTTTAGTGATTTGGAATTCAGAGAAAAAGTTTAGTACTTCAGCAACAGCAGACCTATAAGACCTTAGTCTTTTGTCATTTGTGACAAAATTTCCCTTCACTTGTTGGATAACTAAATCTGAATCTTCCATGATTGAAACCTTGGTAGCTTGTAAGAATTTTACTAACTTGAGGCCTAGTAAAAGAGCTTCATATTCTGCCACGTTATTTGTACATCTGAAGTTTAATCTATAGGCTCTGCCTTCTGCATGACTGTTTTCTTTATTGTGTACCCAAACTCCAGCTCCTGCCCCTAATTTGTTGACTGAGCCATCAAATTCAAGGAACCATAAAATATCTTGTTGGGAGGGAGATTTAATGATTTGTTCATGGGCTGGCAATGTAAGTTGAAGTTCTAGTTTTTCATCTAGCTTGTCTTCTAGGACAATCTCATCATTTGATTGAATATGTTTTACAACTAGAGCAGCAGCAGTGTCTAGTGATTGATTGACTGTTGTTTCATGGGTGGTAATTCCTTCATCAGGGTCTTCCTCTTGTATGAGTATCTCGGTTTCAACATCATTTTTTGAGAGAGTTGTGTTGTCATTGAAGAGAATGTATGAGTCTATGTCTGAATGGACAGCATATATGGGAAAGTTTTGAGGCTTTTCTTCACTACTGACCATGTATTTCATGAGTGTTTCTCTGTATAGTCTTTTTGGTTGCCCAAAAACAGAGATGGTGGCATATGACATGTCTAATTGTAGGGAACCTTGAAGTTTAGCTCCCCATGATCTTGATAACAACATCCCATACTTTGGTGGGATGTCAGCAACTACCACATCCATTAGAATTGTTTTGTTTGGGTATTGAACCAAAGACACACATAAATCTTTTATGAGACCTAAACACTTGACTTGGCTGGAGTCAAAGGAAAACAGGTCCTTGTATGGTCTTGTTATATCTAGATTCAATCTCTCCATGACTGCCATTGGCATGAGATTGTGAGAGGCACCTGAGTCAAACATTGCGTTATGTAATATTTTATCATGAATATGTAAGCTGACATAAAAAGGTAGTACCCCTGTGACTACTGTTTTTCCATCCACTTCTGGGCCAAATAGTAATTCTGGGGTATCATCCAACAGATTAACATCATCTTTATTGCTAGTGAGTTGAAGGGACTTCTTGATCTGTTGTTTATAGATGTCATGCTTGGCTAGTTCTGAGAGAGGAATTGCTATCTTTAGTTTGCCAATTTCAGTTTCTAGATCAAAGGTTTTTTCAGATTGGGTCTTAGGGTTATGGATAACAGTCCTTTCCTTGTTCCCTAAATCTTCTTCTTGGTTCTCATCTTGTTTTTGGGACTTGTCTTTTTTACTCATCTCTTGAGGAGTAACATTTAAATTAGGGTGAGAGGATGAAGCAGCCATAGGTTGCTGTTTTAAAGACAATGGTTCAGTAATCTCTTCAATAATTACTTCTTCTGTAGGTGAATTTGTTTTGTCATTAGGCTCTGTGACTATGGCTCTTTTAGGCTGCTGATTATCCTTTACCTTTTCAGGTTGATTTACATTCACAGTTTTGCTCCTTAGCTTGTATTGTTTATGGAATTCATAAACAGCAGTGTCATAGCCTTGTTTAAAGTCAAAGGATTCACCTGATTTAGTTTGGAACAGTTTGATTTCATCATCCTCATGATCTTCTTGTGTTAAGAAAACTTGACTTTCACCATCTAGACCCATTAAATTAATCTGAGGATCTTCATTGGGTTCAGTTGATGTGGAAGTTTCAGCATAGTTTTCTTGGAAAGGGGGTCTTATATCTTGGTCAGCACTGGCCTTGCCAATGCCTGGGTTTTGAGTTCTCCTAAAATTTGGATTCCTAGGAGGGTTGTTTTGTGGTGCTTCCCATGATGATTTCTCTCAACCGATTCCACTCTATCACCCAACCTTTTCATTCCATTGAGTATAGCATCCAGTTTTTGATCAAATGCTGAGGGTTCCTCTTTGAAAACAGTCCTTTTTTCCAACCTTGCTCTGTTCCTTTTGGCAATCAGGTTAGCTTCTACTGTGACAGCAACCCTTTGGGCCTCTGCAAGGGTTTGAGGGTCTCTTTCCTTTAACTGATAGGCCATGTCAGGGTCAAAACCATCAGGGAATTTGTACAAAGCTAGATCAGGAGGGGGTCTTAAATTTTGTGGGATTGCGTTATATACATTGTTGAATCTTGCACAATACTCCAAAACAGTCTCTTGGGGACCTCTTTTGATAGTGTCATATTCCCCAAGTATGTGCAGAGGATCTTTCTTTTTCTCCCATCTGTTAGTAAAGGCTTGATACAGCTCATCAGGAGTTGTGATGGAATTTGCATTCAGGGATCTAAACCAAGTTCTTACATCCCCAGTTAAGCTTTGAACAAACATCCTCATTCTCACACTGTCATCATCTATTTCATAGGTTTCAAAATGATCTTGCATCCTTTTGGCATGCTGAACAGCTGTCAAAGGGCCAGTGGAATCAAAGTATGAGATTTTGGTTTGGTAGTCTTGGGGTAGAGCTGCAACATTAGCTGGTATTTGCAAGGGTGCATATCTGTTAGCCATATTTGCAGGGTTCAAGGGGTTGACAGGGATAAATTGGATAACAGGGATAATAGGTATAACAGGGTTGATGGGAGGGGTAGAAACCAGGATGTTGGTTAGAGGAGTATGTGTAGTGGATGAAGGTATGAAAGGAGGGCTTTGAGATGTAGAAGGGGAACTGGGGGAATAAAGGGTAGAACGAAACAGAACCTTGATCGGAGTTGGAACAAGGTTTGGATAACCTGTTTCAGGAGTTGAATCAGCAAGAGTTTGCTGTCCCTGCTGCTTCCTAATGATCCTAGGGATTATATTAGGATTTTCAAAAACAGTTGGTGGTTCTGGGTCAGGATTTGACCTAGTATGTCTGGTTTTCTTTTTAGGAGCCAGTTTCTAAACTTCTTTTTGGTATTTTGCAGGATATTTTTGTGTCTACAGAGGCCAGACGAGATTTTGAACTTACTATGTATTTTCCAAAGCTAGCAACAAAGGGAATGAGCAGCTTTCAAGAGATAAACAGAAATTAGAAAATCTTGAGGAAGTCCCCAGTGGAGTCGCCAATTATGTTAACACCCAGGTCGTTCCCTTTGACTCCCAAGGGAATACGGCCGGGGTAACCACTAACCAATCTTTGGATTACATTTTCTAGCCAAACTGTAATCAGAGAGGGCTCTCTCTTTATAATTTATCTCTGTTCTGTACTGATTTTAGGCTAGCTATAAGTTCAGGTTTGTTTTAAGGTTTTGGTTGGATGATAATTTCAGTCAAGGTGCTTATGCATTCTCCAAAGTGTTCTAGTCCATTGGGCTATGGAGTCAGTGGTCCTTTAGTTATTTTGAGGTGTTGAGTGATTTGCTGCAGCGATGCTGCAGAGCAAGATTAGTGTCTGAGAAACAAACGTTCATAAAGTGTTTGGGTGGGTTGTGTCCAGTTTATGCAAGGCAATTAAGAATCTTACAGTAAACTGTTAGAGAAAGATAGTGAGAATATTGACCTAGGAGCATTTAAGAATTTCTAGGTAATATTCATACATATAGAATCACCAGCTACATGAGCAATTAAGAATTCATGTCCATGGTTAATTCTGAAGACAAACATTTACAGCAGTAAAAATTGAGTACAAGGTGTCGCATAACAAATCTTGCACTATTCTTTTTCTTTACTGCTAGCTTAATGTAACATGAATATGATTTGATAAACATAAGAAAGACAAGAACAGAGATTAAGGAAAAAACTTGTTATTTCATCAGACAACACAGGAATTCTGCATCAACACATGAATCATCAGCAATACACCATAGTTCCAGGAAATCACTGAGCTGATCTAGCTCTTTGTATTAAACAATTCTGAAGGTAAACAGTATACATGCCTCAGAGTGAAAAATTACCAACCCCTTATGCGTTACTAAGGGGAGTATATATACAAGTTTTACATAAGAAAATATCTGAATGGAGAGTAAATGCTTCATTAATAGCATGCCAACCGCTGGAGTGTAGTAGCTGAGAAAGTTAATGCTGTAATAACTTTTGTTGCCTTAGCTGTCAAAAATGGTCAGAGCCTGTTGACTTGGTGGCAGTTGGAGTCGGCTGAGGGTACGCTGTCAAAATTTGCGCATTTTTTACCTTTTCGGCTAGCCGTCGTTGTCTATGTGATGAGTCACATTTCAGCTGTTTTAAATGCTGACTTTATCATGCTGTTGTCTTGTAGTGACCTGGAGCTGGCAGTGGCCGAATGACTGAAGCTACCGTGGCAAAATCTGAAGCATAAATTGCCACCAATCCTCCTTAGGCATTTGATGTCTGCGCATCTTTATCAATGTTTCCTCGGCCTCTGTATGTCTATAAAGATTGGGAGGGGTTTCAAACAGGTGATTTACTTCATTCTCAATGAAGAACAGGCCTTCAAGTTTGTCATATAAGCTCTGCCCTGTGGGAGGCCCTGCTTGTTTAGATGAACTGCCAGATGCAATAATCTGATTTTCAATAGTGGTTGCCATTCTGTTGGCCATTTGATCTGGAGAGATCAGTTTTCCTGCACCACTTAGTAAGCTGGGCAGGCCTTTTGCTTGCAACACTCCCATTTTAACTTTGTATTCCTCCACATCTGCTTGCATCTCATAGTACTTCCTCTCCATTGTTTGTATATAGTTCCTGAGAGTTAGTACCTTTTTGGCAGAGAGGACAGCCTCTGTTCTGTTGGGAATGCCTATAGCTCCCAATTCCTCCCTTTCTTGCCTGTTCAGGAAGTCTATCATTCTGTTTGCCTGCTCTGCTCTATTCCCTAGCACTGTCTTGGCCTTCTGAATTTCTGCTTGAGCTTGGCCCATTAAATCCATCTGCTCATGCATTATTTTTATTGACCTCCATTGTTGTTTGATGGATTGGCCAATTTTGGCCCATAGGATTCTCTTTATGTCGGCCATAGCAGTCTCCAGATTCAGCTCTTTCTCTAAGGCCTTTATCTTTTCTTTTTGAACTTTTATTTCTCTGCCCTGTTCTGCTACAGTCACTTTGGACTTGTCATACTTGGCATCCAGTTCTGCCAATTTTTCCTTGGCCTTCTTTATTTCATCTGCTTGGAGCTCCATTGCTTTGACGGCCTTGGTCAATTCCTCTACACTTGGGTTGGCATCTGGGGCTGCTGCTGTTCCTGCTGCTTCTGTTGTGGGGGCCACTGCTGCCCCTGAAGTTGCTGCTGTTGTTGAAGTAGTTGGAGGAGCTTGGGAAGTGGATTCTGCCTGTTTATCTTGTAGTGCTCCTTCCAGCTCTTTCTCCAATTCTCTGATCCTCTGGTCTTGCTGCATTAGGAGGTCTAGTTGGTCCTCAGCCTGTTTTTGCTTTTGAAGTTCTGCTGTTTGAGGATGCTCTGTGGGCTGCAGCTTCAACCTCTTCTTCAATGCATTGAGGTCATCATCTTTCTTCTTCATGAGGGCCTTCACACCCGTTGGATCACTAGGATCATGTCCTAGATCAATAATGATCTCCTCAAGAGACTTTATCCTATTGTCTTTGGCCTGAGAGGACATTCTCTCAAAATCCAACTGAGTGTCGGTGTTTTTTAGGGACTCTTTCAGCTCATGGGCCATGGTGGCCTTCTCTACCAAGGTTGCATAGACCATCTCCCCAGCTTGCTTGTGGAGTTCTATTTGGTCCATGGGATGGATGTCTTTGGCCAAGACCTCCACCCTTGTCTTTACAAAATCTGCAGCTGTCTTAGGCTGCGGCCCTTTGGGCTTAAAGTGGCTGAAGATTATCTTTTCCTGTTGAATGTCATATACCGACATTAGCCTTTCTTGCTGGGCTGGTGTTGCATCTATGAATTGCTTGTAGACCTCAGCCCTCAGCAGCTCATTTTGAGCCTTTATTTGTTTGAAAGAAGCCTTGGTGCTCTTGGGCTTCTTGCTTTGTTGGGAAGAAGAGGACACCTCCAAACCGAGCTGTAAAGTTTGCTCCTGCTGAAAGGAGCTTGTACCTGTATGCTGACTGCCCTCCCTGTCTTTTCTTGCACTATCCAAGACATCTTCAATAATGTCTTCTACCTCTAGGGAGTCTGCTCTTTGCCTTTTGGCTTTTGCCTCGTGGGAGGATCCACTGAGAGGAGTGGACTCTTCTCTATCTCTTTTTGTACCCCTTTCCTCATGTGTTGGGGTCTGCAAAATTGGGGCAGTCAATGGCTCAGTTTGAGGTGGTGGTGTTTGCATTGTTGGAGCTGCTGGCAGCCCAGTTTGTGGTAGGACAGTTTGCCCTTGCTGCTGTTCTGGCTGCTACTCTGTTACAGGGGCAGACTTTTCCTTCACTGCTTCCTCCTCTGCACCCATTATGCCTTTGCCTTTGTCTGTCACCTGTGCTGATGTAGAGGGTGCCTGTGGTGCGGTCCTTGTGGCCGATGTCCCTTCTCCCACTGAATAAGGCGGTCTGAAAGGTACCTGCTGCACATAGTCTAGGTCAATAGTTTTTTCAAGCTCCCTCCTATTCTTTAGCATTGTCTCTTCTTCAGTTAGATTTTCAACTAGAGTATCCATCTGCCATTCTTGCAGGTTGGCATATTTTTCAATGTGTGGTTACTGGCAATGCTTAATGCCTATAAGCCTATACTTGTTTCTCCTAGCAGTGATGAAACCTTCAGGGTCATAATGGACCCACCGAAAACTATAGGACAGCATGTATTTATCCTTAAGGATTAGGTCTGCATCTTCCCACCCTTCTTTCTTGTTCATGATGAAGGGGCCCAACTGGTGTTTGAACTTGAGGTGGGCCTTCTTTTTGGCACTGTGGAAATGGGTGAGGTCGGACTGAATCAACTGCCTGTAATACTCCAAGGCAAATAACCTCATAGGTACATATTTTGGGAGCCTGTATGGACAGATCTCACAGCCATAGATCCTAATGACAGTATGGTTCTCATATAGGTACCAGTCACCTATTTTATATTTTTTGGAAAGCTACAGAGCTTTCTTTATCTCATTTGATATTCTAGGAGGAGGGGACCTCATCAACAAACAAGAGACTGGGTATACAAATTGGTCAACAAATTCACAGTAGGTATACGGTGAATTTGTGACTTTGTGATGGAGTCCAGAAGATGACAAATCTTCTTTCCCCTCTGTGATCCAGCCTTTTGATGTAGCATGGGAAGGCTTCAGAATGATAGTACATGAACAGGTGGTAAATATAGGCCGAGTACTTGAAGACCCCCTGTCTGTCCACTTTGCTCAACTGATCATGAATCTTGTTAGCTGTGAACTTAGCAAAGTTATATTTGCGGGCAAGGGGTTGGTGTGGGCTGTAAGCAGATAGCAATACCAGCATTGTTTTATCCACATGTTCACTGTTCTTGTATCCCAACACATAGGCAATCATGTCCAGTAAAAGCCTGCCTACATCATTGAAATGGACATTCAGGTAGGGAGGTGGCCCTGTAGGCTGGCACTCAGGTCTCATGAAATTCCTGGTGACCTTTTGAATCTCCTCACTGGTCATCTTGGCACCAGTGTCCAGCAAATAGTTCATGGAAAATGGGATTAGCAACTCTGTCTGATCAAAATGTAACATTTTGTTGATGGACTCAACATTAATGTAGAAAAGCATCCTCCCAGATGGAGTGCTAATAGCTCTGTGCTGCACATCATAGTTTTCAGCACATAGGTGAATGATTTCAGGGAAGACATTTATAGCTGGGAGACAGTAGTATGGTAGGTTTGACTCCCATATCCCATGTGTACCATGACCATCCTTATAGTCCTCTCTCAATTGACAGAAGGTCTGCAAGAAGTCCCTGTTACCCTCAAAGTCTTCAATAAGATAGTCGTTGTCAGCAAATGCCAAGGCCTCCTGCTCTTTATTTGGTGGATTTAATGGAGCTACACTGAGGGATGAGGATGCAGAAGCAGCCATTGTAAAACTTGATTTTGAAATAAGGTGATGGCAGTGGTTTGCAAACTTCTTTAAGAGCTTATGTAATAGGCTAGATGTAGACCAAGTTTGAAGTGTTCTCTCAGTGGAAAATGCAAGCTGGTTTCTGCAGTTTGTTGCAAATTCACAGGGATGTGAATTGCTAAGGGTAAGTTGCAGAGGGTATGAGGTTTCCTTTGGTAGAAATTGCAGCTGGACTGTACTCGGCAAAAGGGAACAATGCCGAGCACCTCGAGGACAATTTTATGGTTCTGGCCCGCGGAACGACTGTTTTAATGTCAATTTTTAGTTCTGGGGGCAATGCAAGTTACTTTAGCTGACTCTTAGTTAGCAGGCAGAGCTAGACTGAGGATTTTGACCAGTCTTCAATGGTGAATTTACAGAGAAATGGAATGCATGGGCAAAATGGGGAAATCTGGTGAAATACCTGGAAAAACGTTTAACAGGCCTGTGGGTCGAACTGTGCAGGCTCAATGTAGCTGAATTCTTGACTTGTAGCGGTCTGAATCCTGAATTTGATGGCTGGAAACGAATTTTCGCGGCAGCTGGTTGACAACGGCTACGTCGTTTGTGCGTGAAAATGACCACAAACGGCTAATTTAGTCGTTTATAACGACAAATTTGGACAAAACATGTCATTGGTGCTTTTCCACCGATGACGTCATGGTGGGGCTTGAGTACGGAGGTGATGTGGCTGCTGAGGTGTAGGCCAGGGTGGCAGGACACGGTGGCGGGTAGATGCGGTGGCAGGGCTACGTGGAGGGCCACGGGACGTGGGGGCGGGCGGAAGCGACATGACGTCAGGCTGACGTGAGGGTGACGTATGCCGGATGGGTGGTAATGGGGAGGTGGTAAGCAGGTTCCACGCACCACCTTTGGGCAAAGGCGGTATCGGGGAGGGGGGCTCCGAACAACCCCACCGCCTGCCACGCGTCCCTGTATGGGGCAGAAAACCATTTTCCCCGGACGCTAAAGGTCGGCAGATCCGGGCCCAAGAATACCCGCCCACCGTTAGATCATGGGTGGCGGAAGATCGACGGCTCGCGGGCCCTCCGACGGATCGTGCAAGTTGGGGGGACCTGCTTGCCTATTAAAATATTCAATTTAATATTTTCGGGCGGAGAACCTTAGGGTTAGGGGTTTTTGCATGTGTTTTGGGGATTTTTGGGTTTTTCAAGGGTTTTATAAGGGAAAAGAGGTTTCTAGGAGTGGGTTTAGCAAGGGGAAAGGGGTTTTTTGTGTTTTTTGAGCAGAGGGAAGGTGAGGGCTTAGGGGAAAGGTTGTTGCTCATAACCGGAGGTTAGGGCAGCCCCAAGACAGGGTTGACCACAGCCCCTGGTGAACTGAAGTCTCCCTAAACAACTTATTTGGCTATAATGCCAAGGGAGGATATGTATATAATGCTGGGATTTATACAACATGGTGTTATAATAATAGGGAAAGGGTATCATAGGGGAATTATACAATAGAGTCAGGGGTTAATATGGATGAAAAAGGATGGATGAGGGGAGATACCACTAAGTTAGTTTGAAAGTAACTTAGCTTAGGGAATAGAGCAAAATGAAAAGAGTTTTAGACAAGAAATGTGGCTTTTAAATGAATAAGAACCACCATGAAACCTCAGATCTTTTCATCAATCTCCATGGATGAAGGGATGTTAGTAATAAGAGTGGAAGGGGAAATTTGGGAAGTTAGACATGCTTCCTTTCTTTGCTGCAACGTGATGGAGAAGAGTAGCTTCTCAACCATTGATTTTCCTTTGTGGATATTTCAGCACACATATATTTGCAAGGAATGATATTTCTGCAACCCCAGCTGCCTACCCATCTACTCGCCTAGCATTTCTTGTTTCTTCTTGGAGGGTGCACTTGGACTTGCAGACCCTTATTTGCCTCTTCTTTTCTCTCGATTTTTCTTTTGTTTTTCTATCTACTTCTACCCTTATTTCTTCCAAGGTCCCAGATTAAGCAGTTGGGAGCCTTTCTTCTCTACCTAAACTACTTGTCAGCCAAGATTAAACAGTTTGGACAGACTTCTTTCTCTATTCTACAACTGGAAATTCAAAACATGGCATGATCCAGATTAGGCTGTTGGACCATCCATCAAAATTTGAGACAACATCAAACTATATACACAGCTTGTTTTCTTTTGAAAATATGTGATCTTTGCATCATCAAAGCAGAGCATATTTGGACCTTTTCATTGCCAATCATGAAATATGAAACCTATTGGTATAGGTAGCTAACACTGGGTACAGTCGTCAGAGAAGTGTTTATGTTGATTCAGTTTTGATTGGTGAAAAGGTGATGGGTTGATGCAGAAATTCTTGGTGTTTGATTGATGTTATTTGTGCATCCAGTCTGAAAATTTATGAAACATGGTCCCTGAAAGAAAGAGAAGGTTGTAGCCTTCTCTAGGCCAGCACCTACGTACTAGTATCTTGGCTAGTGCAATAGCTAAGGGGGTTGTAGCTCCCTTCCAAGAGAAGCTGGAAAACGAGAGAGGGTTGTAGCTCTCTGCAAGTTGCAGCCTACGTACTGGTAAAGGACTGTACCAGTACAATTGTAAAAAGAAGTTTCTAACTAAAGAGAAGATAGAGACAAATTGCAGCAGGTGCTTTTCACCCACATTGGGTTTCCACCTTATATCTTGTGTTCTTGTGTGCAATTGTCTTTCTGCTCTATTTTATTTGTTTTGGTTACTGGTTATTTGCTTCTGAATCACAGATTAACAATCAACATCAGAAAGATAAAATAAAAAGTTTGCATTATATACGCGGGTTTTCTTCTGCATAGTTGCGTATATAAGCGGGTTTAATTAACTGAAGTAGCGTATATCATTTGATTTTGAAAAAGGAATATTTGACTTGATAATACTCATTCACCCCCCCTCTCAGTATTATTTCCAACAAATTTTAGCAATCTAGTTCAGTTATTTTGAGTTGTACTTAGTTAACTAACCTCTAACAATTACTAAAGTCAGTTGAAGGTTAGTTGAGCAGTGAGACAAAAATATAACTCGGATATTTTTCACTTCACATATCAATCAACCCAAAATTGCTCATGCATGCATGGAATTCGAATTCCTCAGCTAGAGTGGAAGAATTAAGGCTAATGAAAAAATATTGGTATACTGGTGGAGTGTACAAAATTTTGCATGTAGGAAGTTGATCAATCCTTGAGAATCACACAAGAAAATAGCCACCTTTCCTATTGTTTAGGATCTTAAATTTTCTCAGAATTGTGCAAGAAAATAAGAGGTTGGATGAGATAGAAATTGGCTAAGTGTTGGCTAGAGGTCCTCATTCAGTAGAGAGAATTGTTTTTCTTTTGCACACAGTGCTCAGAGTCGAAGCATGCAATTGTAATAGTTTCTCTACTCAACTGATTAATGCAAAGAGGCTTGAGGGGTTTTTTCCCAGCTGGGTTCCACTAGAAATCTTTGTGTACTTGTGGTTTTGCTTGTTGCATGTGTCTCTAAATTGTGATTTCCAGTAGAGTAGAATTTGGGTCTCTTGTTTTCAATTTGAAATCTTGAGAAGTTGCAATTTATATCAAATTTCTACACATGGTGTTGTGGAAAGGCTTAAACACTATGTATTAGTTGGTTTTTCACAACAGAGCTAAATGTAAAAAGAATTATATATAGGTGAAATTAAGTGCTTAAGTAAAAAAGTGTGAAGTCGAGAGATAACAAAATTAAAAGTGTCGTGCCATAAAAATATAAAATGCACTATTAAAGCACAAGTGTGTGAATTTCACATAAATGGTGCATGAGCAGAGGCAGTAGCATGTGAAATCTTTGTAGAAAAAGAAATTACAGTGTATGAACATAGTGTGGAGTGTTGAAGTGCTGAGGGGGAGTCGAACAAATATCAAGCAACAATTCAACTAAGCAAATAGATCAAATAGAAGAAGGTTATGTTCGACAATTGACTTCCATCTATCGGAGCTCGGCCAATTAGAGTGTTCATGAAAAAAAATGAGGCATGAAATGAAAAAGGCACATTAGCGTGGAATGAAATTTAGTGTCTCGACGACACACCTTGAACAAATTTGGCATTTTAATGACGATTGTTCTTGTGTTAGATTAATGACCCAAAACAATATTGGGGCTCACAACATGTGGGTAGGTTGTAGCATGAGTGTGCATGTAATGGATCCAATGACATAGAAAACTTTAATCCAATGGTCTAGATTTATATTGTGCTTACACATTTGGAGTGATCAAATTAAAGGAATGCCCTCGAGGAAGCTAATTCATGATTAAAATAATGATTAAACATTGGCAAAGTTTAAGGATACTTGGGTATCAAGCACCATATCCTGCCCAATAATTCATGCTTAAGACATTGTAATTAAACTAGCATTTATGTGTACCACATAGGTTTAGTAGAGCTTAAGTATATCGGGGTATAGGAGCACTAGGTAAGGGATGGAATGGAAAAAACATTAGGGCAATCTAACATGGAAATGGTATGAAGTGGCTAGGAGTAGCACCTAGTGCCATGTGGCAAACAAAAATGGCATTTTTGGCTAGTCAACTCGACGATTAGTAAGTGACACATGGAAGGTACATATAAAACTTAGACATGTGGCAGGATATGATTATTCATGGCAAATGACATTGCATGTGACTTGGAAGAGGATGTTGTAACGGTGAGTTCCATACAGAGTAATGAAGCACTAGAAACCAAAGGCTATTTTTTGTATAAAAAAAAGAAAATCAATGCTAGTATCTATTGACTTGGATCTACCAATATATATAAATATATTAGACCTAATGCGTAAACATCTCTCCCATACTAAACTATAAATAGAAAATAATTTAAATTAATAAAATTACAAATACATAATTCAAACCATAGTTACCAAATTCTAATTCAAATTGGAATTCAATAAGATATATTAATAATTAGATTCAAGTTTTTTGTTTAATAAAAATAAAATAAAAATATACTTAAAAAAACATTCACTTATATAATTCAAAATTGACTAAATCTACTTTTAGTTTGAGTAAAGGTGCGTGATGCTTGGATTATCTTGTTAATCCCTACCTCTCTCTGAGCTGTGAGGAATATAAGCCTTAATTTATTTATAATTTTTAAGTGTTTGGGTAAACAACAAACCAGTTTTTAATCAACCTGTCCTCGGCTGGCCTATATCATCTCTGCATTCAATAAATTCCTCCACCTCCATAAACACTTTCAATAATATTTGGATATATGAACCCTGTATTGAAAATCTACACTCATGTAACCTCTCATTGATACTTTAACGAACGGTGACAAAAAACCCTATATTGATTATTTTTAACGTATAAATAATAATACATATAATCAAATAATAAAAAATAATAATGATCGTATCTACAACGTATCAAAATCTACATGAAGAGATGACAAATAAACTAACATAATAAATTAATGAGATTTCAAACTTGGGCAGGAAAATGGAAAGTCCCGAGTAGTTTGAAATTTCAACCCACGACGTAGACGGTGGCTACAGTTATGAAAAGCTTTGCAATAAATGGCCGTGCGTGATCTCTGGCCAATCTCGCACAGACTGCACAGTTATAAAGGCAAAATTTGGCACTGTAAACTCATATAAAAGGGCATCTAAAGAAAGAAATTGAGCCTAAGAAAACTAAAAATTGAGCTTAAGAAAACTAATGATTTGAAATTGCAATACATAGGGTTACCGGAGATTGAGGACCCAGAAGCTGTAGGTGAGTCCAAAGGTTGGACGTTGGTGCTGCCTCCTGGAGCTGTCCCCGTTTTCGATGAACTTCCGTCGATTGTCACACCCTCTGCTGCACAGTCTGGTCCTAGTTGGCCTGTGAATTATATGGTATAATTAATTTTTTCCGTGAAATAACAACGTAGAATTCTCGTGTTTTTCAAAAGCTTGAATAAAACTGTATGAACGGTTAATTTGCATGGGCTGTTAGTAATAAAAAAATTCGCATAGCAGTGGGTGCACCAAACTACAAGGTCAAACCGGCCAAACTATTTTCGTTTTAAGTAGTAGTTATTTTTTTAAGCATTTAATATTTTTCTTATATAAAATTTTGTATGTCATTATTTTGATTTGAAAATTGATAGGTATAGAAGGTAAATTAATATTTAATAAAAAAAATATGTAATTTATTATTAAAATTGGTAAATTTTGGGTGAATATTATTTATTTAATTATATATGAAAAAATAGCTACTTTTTAATTAAATGGACTCATATTTTTTTTTTAAATATCTATAAAATAATTATTTATTTGGGAAATTTTACTCCTAAAAAACTTCAACACATATAGAAATATACTTTCAAAGTATCAAACAGTATTGTTCAGTTTAGAGTAGCAATTAGCCTATATAAAACATTCCCTGCAGTTTAATAATGGTATCTGCCAATATTTCAGTTCAAGTCACATTACTTTAAAACCTTTTTCTTTATGTAAAGACTTTATGTTTTATCTGATTCTCATTTAAAAAAAAAAAATTATAGCCCTGTATGATGTGTAAGGATGTTAGTCCCTCATCAAAGTTGAAATTTTGTGGCATGTTCACTAAAATAAAAAGATCAAAAAAATATAAAATGGAAAAAAAAAAACTATATAAAACATTTAAATAATGTTCACTCATAAAAAAATTTGGATGTCAAGACATTGGAATGTAAACTATTTAAGATAAATCTATGTTGATATTTAATTCAATTATATATACATTATGAATATTTAATATAATTTTGGTGAAAAATAGATTTGAATTAATAAAAAAATAAAATTCAATATATATAATTGTATAAATATAAAAATTATGTTAACCATTATAAATATAAATATAAAAAAATTAAAAATTAAAGAAAAAAAAATTAAAATATAAAAAATTAAAATAAGAAATAAGGCGGGTACAGAAAAAAGGTTACGATGGTGTCTTCCCTTTAACCAATTCTTTCGATTTCCTTCTCCACTCATTCTAAAGGTCAAAGAGAGCCAGATGTATAAAAACTTATGAAATCTCATAGATTAGCAAAATTAAGCTTCAATTTGAATTTTTATCCTCATTCTAAAGGTCAAAGAGAGCCAGATGTATGCAAATTTATGAAATCTCATAAATTAGCAAAATTAAATTTATGAAATCTCATAGATTAGCAAAATTAAGCTTCAATTTGAATTTTTATCCTCATTCTAAAGGTCAAAGAGAGCCAGATGTATGCAAATTTATGAAATCTCATAGATTAGCAAAATTAAGCTTCAATTTGAATTTTTATGCTGAAGGTCAAAGAGAGCCAGATGTATGCACAGTTATGAAATCTGATAGGTTAGCAAAATTAAACTTCCATTTAAATTTTTAAGGTAACTTTAGAGTACATTATATCATAAATTATTTTGCGTTTACTATATATTTGGATTCATATCTTAACTTACTATATATTTGGATTCATATCTTAACATTTGAATTACAGATTTTAGAATAATAAAAAAAATTTAAATATATGAATGAAGTTAAAAAAGTTAATATTTAAATTTCTAAAATATTTTAAAATTTTGATTAATTTTATAGGTTAAATAACTTAACTTTATATAATAAATACTATTATTAACTTGATCATAATCCGTGAGATTGGTTACAAATCATACCGTAACACATTGATTTAAATTAAATTGATTTGATTTTTATTTTCTCTGGAAGCGACTGTGGACCATCAAACCCTAAAGGAAAATCTCCCATACCATTCATTTATTGTGATCCTGAGATCAATGGACATGATTTTATGGCTATTGTAATTCTCCCAATGACATGATGATTATGACACTAGACCTTTAGGGAGAGGTTGGATACTTCTAATCCTTGCTCTGGGTAGGGGAGAGTGGCTCAGAGGTTGAAAGTTACAGAATAAACAAGTGTAATTAAATTGGAAACTTAGGGACCCATCCCTAGAATAATTGTGAAGGATTCATCTGTCTTCATCTATACTGTTGCAAGTAGAGTCGTTAGTGCCGACTGGTAAGATGTGAGCCAAGCTTTAGGCATTAAGTTCATGAAAGGGACATATATTTTGGCGCAATAGTTTTAATATGCAGGTCCATGCAACAAAAGAGACTTATATATGCAGATCCATGCAGCAAAAGAGACTCTCCCATTAAGAAGCTTCAATAGGCCTGGGTTGATAGCAAAGTTTTCTTTAGAAGTGAATAGCCACATAGTAGAAAGAAGCCATGAAATAGAAATTTGTAAGCTTCCATGCTTAACAATTTACACTTGCAAGCTCTGTAATATTCTTGCAAGTTTTTGAGTAGTAAGGTTCAAGATATCTTTTGGAGAATAGCATACTAAGTTAATAGCATCATTGAGAATGTAGTGAATCCAAAATCCTTGAAAAACAATTTTGATGACATAGCACTCCATTCCCAACAAAGTTAGAGATGTAGCAAGGATGAGTTTATTGTCAACTAAGGTCGTTAGCCATTGCATGGTCACCTGGCTTTTCGTGCGTAGGTTATGTAAATGAAAGGTGCTAGCCAATCAATCCAGAGTAAAAGCTGGGTAAAAAATAATTTTTACAGATCTTTGTATAGGGTAAAGGGCAGAGTCTTAGTAGCTTTTAAAAGATAGAGCACTTCATACAAGTCTGAAAGTGAGTTGAGATAGAGACAGGAAGTTAGGTTTCATGAAGAATTTGCTCTGAAGCAAGCTATGAATTATTCTTTTAAGATTAAATTGATAATCTAAATTAAAATTATTATAATAGATGTTGTTTCACATTACTTCAGAAATTTAATTAAGAATGAGGGAGAATGAAAATCAAAGTAAACCTAGAATTAAAATAATAAAAAACAATTTAACTTGAAAAACTTGAAAGTAAATTACATGCCTAAATCAAGAGTTATCCCATTTTATTTAAGAATAGAAAAACTGAGAGTTGAGGGAAGAGTAAAGTTACATTCTGTAACACAGTAACCTATCGTCGAATTCATGAGATTCTGGAAGCCATCGTTACAGAGGCAAGTATGACCGCCCTGAGGCGCTTTCACACATCTTCCCGCCCCACATACATCATACTCACATGCTGCAAACAATCAACACCAAAATGATCTTTGGGTATACCTAAACTGGCGGCCCCATAGGCCAAACAAAAGTAGAACTTTACAAATTGGAATAGTACTGACACTTTCAGATGGTGAAATTACTTACGGCTTAAGTCACCATGGTATGCTTGCGAAGGTGATGGAGGATAAAAGGTGTCAATACAACTGTAACTTAATGTGCCTGCAAGCACAGAAATTGTAGAATCTCAGATATAGAGAAAATTACAGAACTTGTCCAACAAAATCTATTTTGAAATAAAAATAGGAGATTAAAGAAGTAAGTCCATTGGGGTTATTTTGGGTGGTGGGAAAAATGAGTGTTATTTCAATTGGGATTATCTTGAGGGTTGAAAAGAATAGTTATTATCTTGCCACTAAGATTCAATTTCTTCAATTTCTTGTTAGTGATATGATGCTGAATAAATTAAGTCCCCGCTCAATTAGATTGAAGTCATCTGAAATTCGAGGCAGCTCAAT
Organism: Pinus tabuliformis; assembly: GCA_031772625.1. NCBI lineage: Eukaryota > Viridiplantae > Streptophyta > Pinopsida > Pinales > Pinaceae > Pinus > Pinus tabuliformis. The sequence goes on from CM062813.1 coordinate 355,469,003, forward strand.
TAGATTAAAGTGATATGAAATTGTATAATCTGAGGGATCAGAGGAGGACAAGTCGTAGCCTCTAAGGTGCAGCTCAATTGGATTAAACTAAAAGATTAGAGGAGGACAAGTCTTAACTTCTAAAAGGTACAGTTCAATTGGATTAAAGTGATATGAAATTGTGTAAACTAAGAAATCAGAGAAAGACATCATGTAATAGCCTCAGAAATATAATGGTAACCGCAGATGAAATTGACTGCACATCAAATTAGTACACTGAACTTAGATAAAAAAAAAAAAAAGGAAGAGAAAAGAAAAAAAAGAAAGATCAAAATGGGAGAAAATTGGAAGTAAGCTTACAGTTGGGTATAACGCAGGGAAGATATGGGACTGGGAAACCATATGTATATGGTCTCCTCCATCCATATTCGCATTGACACATGAAGAACGGCAAATCTGAGGAGTCTTTGCATGTTCCCATTCCGCAGTCATAGTAATCACAGACATAATTACCATGAGCTGATCTTACTATTTCAAAGCACAGAAGAGTGGAAATCATGGCGATTGTGCCCAAGCCCATGAGATTGGAAGAAACCTGCATTTTCCAGTAATTCAGTTGGGCTAATTCTCTCACAGTAGAACACAAGACAAGCTGGAAGGTTTTGCAGACTGAGAAATATCAACCAAGTCGTGGTAAATGGCTTTGAAGAAATTGGTGCAGAGGGAAATTGCAACTGGTATATTTTGCTGAAGTTGTTGGCACATCAATTTCCATGGTATTCATTTCAAATATTTTATAGGAGCAAGACATCTACTCGCGTGACTTTTGATTCTTGAAACAACACTTTGAAATTTAACCTCGGAAAAAGGCTTCCACAAAGAATTTTTTGTTACTCTTTCGAGTAACAAACCGACACACCTGAGTGACATTTTTGTATTTTTGTGGTCGACTCAAACTGTGAAATGGAATTTAATATATAGAATGGCAGAAAGTCTCCTCCAGGATTGGAACAAGCCGTTAGAGTGGTTATGCAGCAACTCTTGAAAGCGATTAAGATTAATGCTTCGGTCCGCAATGCATAGAATATTGTTAAGGAAGTAGTTGAAAACAATTAGAAGAAGTTGGAAGTGAAATAATGTTTAGTTTATAGCCAAAAGAGAGAATTTTGACAAAAAGCAGGGATAAAGGACAACCGTCCAAATCTGATAGTGGAGGGTTGACAAGGAAAGTAAGCCAGCATATACATTTTGAAAGGCCCGTGATTCAGCATTGACAAGGAAATTCAAAAGTAACCGCCACAAAGGTAGAAACGGAATATATATATATATATATATAGAGAGAGAGGAGTAGAAACGGAATATATATATATATATATATATATATATAAAGTTTTTAAGGGATTAGGGTTATTGATTAAATATATAGATTCAGGGTTCTAAAAAACATTTAGTGAGAAATTTTAATTGTGAAAGTTTAAAACTCAAATTTGTGATTCTAACAAATTCTTGTCAAATTTTAAACTATGTAAATTGAAAAAAAAAACTCAAAAACTTATAACATATAAATATTTATCATGTCTAAAAATAATTAATAAAATAAAATTTTATTTTTTGTCATTATAAAAAATAGTTATGATTAACACATTGTAAATAACTTATGTAAATTAATTTGTGAATGACCCATAACATGTAGATTAATTAGTTTGAATTGTTTTTATTTTCCATTAAATCTACCTACCACCACTGGATAAGTATAGATAAATAATTTCTAATCTATAAACCTATTATGAATGTAATCTATAAATTTTTCTAGCACTTTAATCAATTAATAAACCAGTTAGCCTATATAAGATCCATAATTTAATATGAAATTAATAAATTGAAATAATTTTGTTAAAACCTATATATATTAAAACTAAAAATATATTCTATTAAATATATTACATATGAGAGGTAATTTAATGTAAAATTAATAATGCATTATATTTTTTCTTTTATAAGTAGTTTTAGTATTTTAATGATGGCAATTTATTTGATATTATTATTACATGTATTTATTCATTTGTATATCTTTCCATGATTTAATGGTCATATATTATATTTTACTATACAAGTCGCAGGTAAATATCCTTAATTTTAAATTTGGAATGCATAATATTTCAATGGACACAATCATGTGCCTAACTTGATCGATAAAATATATTCATGAACAGGGATCCATGACTTTTGTAATTGTATAATATTATCATGAAGTCATTGTATAATATTATCACGATGATGATGGAATATATTAATTAATTTTATTATTATGTAAATTTGTTGGTGAGATGTGAGATAAAATAATAATTAAAATTAAAAGATATATAATGTTTTGAAATTTTCATGTTTTTGGAATGTTAGGAAAGGAGTCAAATGAGTTACGATTGTTTAGAAATATTGGAAATATTGTATTAATAATATTTGATATTGGCCCATGGTATTAGTTCATATTATTTATTTTAAAAAAGTTTATTTATAGATTAGGAATCATTTATGATAAAATGGGTGTATGAGTGGGTGGATTTGTGTATTTTCATTTGTTGATGAAATAAAGCTACTAAGCCTCTTAGTGTGGTGTGTGAGTGAGAAATGAGTGGATTTGTGTATTTTTATTTGTTGATTAAATAAAACTGCTAATCCTTTCACCATTTCTATGTTTTTCACATAAAACTTTTGTATTGTGGTATTTTTATCTTTATTTCCTTTTATTTTATTTTGTCCCTTGCTGCTTTATATTTTCACAACCTACCTAGATCTACATTAACTCTAGATCTACCAAGCCCAAAGAGGGATCAAATCTTTCTTTTGAGGTGCAAACCTATTTTAGAATTAAAAAAGATTTGATCCCTTTCAAAGCTTGGTAGCTCCGGAGTTAAGGTTGATCTAAGATGATTTAATTATTAACCTTTAAATAGGCTACATTCCATAAGAATACAACAAGAAAAACCATGAATTAAGAATACTATGGGAAGAACCATAGGTTGGAATCCAAAAATGTTCCAATCCGATATGGGAGAGATGTTGTAATGTAATGTTTAACATTTTTTCTAAGTTGAATTACATAATAATAAATAATAATAATAATAATAATAATGTAATGCAAACATTTTAACGGGCTCAAAATAAAATGAAATAAATAAAAATAACCTTATAAAAATAAAATAAAAAAATGGCCATGGTATTGACCCATGGTATTCATGTGTAATATAGCATATTTAAAGGGAGATATTAAACCAACTTAGATCCATCTTAACTCGGGATCTACCAAGCAGCCAGAGGGATCAAACATCTTTTAGAGTGAAAAGAGATTTCGTCCCTTTGGATACATGGTAGATTTTTACCAAGCCAAACTATTAAACATTACAACATCTCTACCATACAAGATGAAGAGCACCTGTCGGCACAAGTAGTGTCATAGCCATAGGTTCTTAGTGTTATTGTTGTAAGCTAAGTATGTTAAGTAGTATGGAGACAAATACAATGAGTGGTATAAAGAAGTTGAATGGGGCTAATTTTACACTATGTAAATCACAAATGGAGGTTATATTGCTTGTAAAGAATCAATATTGTCTATTGAGGGAATGACAAAGAAATCCTCATTGATCATGAATGAAGCTATGAAATTGTTAAATATAAAGGCCATTGCTACAAATCAATAATACCTAGCAAAAAATGTCTACTTCAGTGTAGCTAATGAAAAAACAACATAAGGACTATGGAAAAAGCTACATATTTTGTTTGAGAAAAAAATTGCATCAAACAAAGGAAAAAGAAGCATATTTATTGTGTTGAGAGGTGCTCTCCAACCCAATATGGTAGCCATGTTGTAATGTCCTATACTATCCTATAAACATTTTGACTAGGTCAATTACATTTTTGGTTATAAGTTTTAACAACCCATAGTTTTTCCCATGGTATTCTTATATAAGAATATATATATATATATATATATATATATATATATATATATATATATATATATATAATTAAAATAAAATTATGGTAAAATAGTCAATTTACCATTAGAGGTTTCTTTCCTAGGTTTTGACAACCCATGGATTTTTTGATGGTATTCTTATTTAAGAATATATATCTATAAGAGGGATCAATGTGCAATTTTTTTAGAGTGAAAAGAGATTTGATCTTTCTCCATACTTGGTAGATCCGGAGGTAAGATGGATCTAGTTTGGCATACTTCTAATAGTAGCATTGGTTAAGTACTTGACTTTGGGGAATCTCACCATGTAACTCCATGAAAAAAAATATTTTTTTTTGCATATGAAGCTAGTGGTTACGGTAGACTACATTTGAAAACAATCGCCTCCTTAATATTGTTGTAGTGGAAGATGTTTGAATCAATACAAAGGATGGATATAGTATCTTGTTGAAATAGGTGAGGGAGATTCTAGAGATGTGTATGAGCTTGATCTGTATGAGACAATTAGATGATGAAGGTTACTCCACAAGCTTTGGTAAAGGTGGTTGGAAAATTAGTAAAGGACCATCCATTATGGCTAGAGGATTTATGATAAGAACCGTGTACACATTTAGGACAACAACAAAAATAATATATGTGGCTATTCTTGAAAAAGAAGGAAATATGGTGGATTTATGGCATAAGCACTTGGGATAGATGAGTAAAAATAGGCTAAAAATATTCATATTATTTATTCATAAAGATGATGGAGAGAATTATTTCATTGCATTCAAGGATTATTGCAATTGGTTTGGCATAAAACATGAGAATACTATCCTTGGTACTCCTAAAAAGAATAATACTACAAAAAGGATGGATCACAATATCATGGGGAAGGTGAGGAGTATGTTATCAATTTCTGAATTTGGAAAGCATTTTTCGGTAGAAGCAATAAGGATAACTTATTATCTCATCAATTGATCACCTATTGTGACATTCCTAAAGAAGTTTGGACTAGTAAGAAAGTAAACTATTCTCACCTGTAAATTTTTGGATGTAAAGAATTTATGCATAGTCCTAAAGATTTTGGGACCAATTTAGATGATAAATTAATGAAGTGCATTTTTCTGGGATACATGGCTCGTGAGTTTGGTTACTGTCTATGAGGTCTCATTAAAGAAGTAGGGATATCAATTTAATGAGTTAGAGATGTATAAAAGTTCTATATGTGATATGGAGGCCAAGAAAATTGTTAACAGTTTTGTGGAACAACAAGAAAATATCTAGTCATCGCAAGAAATAGGGGAGAAAATTTGAAAACTTTGATGGAAAGCAAGTGGAAAATGATGGAAAAAAGGAAAAGGAAACCTTGTAGCACCATTACAAGAAATACAACCAAAACAACCACCATCGTAGTTGGTTTGTAGGTCTACTAGGCCTTATAATCCCTCACAAAGGTATCCACATTCAAAATATAGTTTTTTAATTGATGAAGGTGCACCTTGTTGTTTTTACGAGGCTTATAATGAGGATACTAGCAAAGAGTGGAGGAAAGAAATGGAGGAAGAAATGGAATCCTTATTGGAGAATAAAACTTAGGCATTAGTGAAGATTCGAAAAGGAAGAAATTACCTACAAAACAAACGGGTATATATAATTAGGCATGAGTGTCAAGGGAAGAATCAAAGATATAAAGAAAGGTTGATGGTGAAGGAATTTCCCCAAAAGAAGGTATTGATTTCACTGGAATTTTTTCACTTGTTGTCAAGATGTCATCCTTAAGAGTTATTCTTGGTCTTCTTGTTGCTTTGAATTTAGAATGTAAATTCTTAGATGAAAAGACAACCTTCCTTCATGGATAATTGAAAGAGTATATTTATATGGAGCAATTGTAAGGATTCAAAGAAAAAGTAAAGAGAACCTAGGTTGGAGGTTGAAGAACAGCGTCTCTGGACTTAAACAAGCACCCTACCAATGGTACATGAAATTTGATTCATTGACATTGGAGCATCATTATACGAGATTAGAGACTAATCATTGTGTCGACATTAGCCTGAGGTTTGACTAGAAAATTATATTTTACTATTTCTATATATGGATGACATGCTAATTGTTGAACATGATCAATGTGTTGAAAAAGGATTTGGGAAGTCAATTTTCCATAAAGTATTTGAGTCCAGCACAATAAATATTGGGAATGAGGATCGTACATGATAGAAAGAACAAAAGGTTATGAATATCACAAGAAAATATATAGAGAAGGTGTTAAACGAGTTCAACATGAAGGATGCCAAACAAGTTGTTACACTCCTAGCATCGCACTTCAAATTCAACGTTGATTCGTGCCTTTATGATTGGAAGAAGAAAGTGGAAATGAGTAAACTCCCATGTGTTGTAGCTTGATGTATACCATGGTTTTTACTCAACCATATATTTCACTTGCAATGGGAGTAGTAAGAAGATTCCTTACAAATCTAGAAAAACAACATTTGGAAGAAGTAAAGTGGTTTTTAAGATATCTCAAAGGAAATAGTAATTAACTTTTATGTCTTGGTAATAATAATAATGATGCTCTTGAAGACCATACAGATTAAAATATGGTTGGAGATGTAGACAACAAAATTCCAGCATCGGTTATTTATATACATTTATAAATTTACAGGTGTAGTAGTGTCTCAATTTCTAGGTTGTAGAAAGTAGTATCCCTCTCCATATTAAATACATAATACAGAGCTATTATGGAAGCCTGTAAAGAGATTTTGTGGATGCAGTGATTCTTAAGAGAGATAGGAATAAACAAGACAAATATGTGCCTCATTATGACATTTAAAGTTTCTTTCATTTGGAGTAAAAGCCCAATATATCATTCTAAGACAAAACACATTGATGTGCAATAAAATTTGATCCACCAAGTGCTATATTATGGTCTACTATAGTTGGAGAAAATACACACTAAAGATATTCAAGCTATTATGCTAAGAAATATTTTTCCAAGGGACAAGTAGGACTTTTGAACCTTGTTTGGATGATGCAAACATGATGAAAGACATATTAGGTAAGGAATACTCTCAAGGATATAGAAATAATAGCCTAGATATTCATTCAAGCTTTTATTTGGTATCATGTGAGAGATTATGAGATGTGAGACTAAATCAAATTAAAATAAAATAAAAATTAGCACGCCCATATAAATTAAATGGTTGATAAATTCCAATAGGAATCAATCCATAATGAACATCAAAACACTTCATCGTACATCTCAAGTTTCTAAAACAAAAAAGAATTAACTAAATTATAGCTTTATTTTAAATAACAATAATATTAATAATAATTATTATTATAATTATTTTTATTATTGGTAAAATGAATCAATACATAAGTTAAACATATATACATTAAAAAAACATGTAATAATATTCTTAATCATGAAGACTCACTCCAATTTATCATGGAGATTGTTAATTTGTAAATAGACTTTGTTACAATACCATGGCTTATCAATACCATAGGCCAAAAAAACCATAACTCATTTCATATAATACTTGTTCATATGTCACTTTCTTTTAATAATGATCTTAATTAAAAGGGAAAAAAACACATAACTATTTTGTAAATAAATATTAGCCTTTGATTTGTGTATACTATTAAGGATATTCTAGTATATTCTATGGAGGTTAAATCTCTATCACCCACCTAATAATTATTACTAATTTAATTAAAATTTTGGAAACCTTATTCCAAAATAGACATGACTATTGATATGAATATATAATGTTTTGACTTCTTCATACTTCTTGATGGTTATGAAAAGAGTCAAATGAGTTACAGTTGTTAGCATTGTTAGCATTAGATTGCAGTTAAAAAATTGAATGAAATAGATAGAATATTTTATATGGTTATATGGTTATAGTCACTCTGTCTCGGAAAGAGGTTAACTAATATTACTAATAATTTTATCTGTTTTCGTAAATCAGTACGGAAACTTGATAGACTGTAATCTAATCTGTAGATAGAAGCCCTAAAAATTTCGGTTTAATTTTCATACAAATTAATGTTACAATAGAATTTCGATTACTATAATTTCATGCTAGACAACAAAAACTAATAAGACAATTTGACATAGAATTTAGATTACTATAGTCCCAGACAACAAAAACTAATAAGGCAATTTGACATCGATATCAACGATAATTCAAGGGAATAAAATAACCACACTTTTTTATTATTATAATGATGTGATAGTTTCATTGTTATAACAACCAAGGGGATCTTATCATTATCTATATGACAAAGCAAGAAAAAGTTTAATTTGCAAATATGGAGTTGTACATTCATATAATATCAAATATTTGATTAATCCTCGAGTGATTCTTATAGTGATGTAATTATTCATATAGTACAAAGTACAAATAGTGAGAATATTATGAATATGTGGTTAATTTATTGTGAGAGAGAATTATTAGGGATAATATGTATGGAGATGGGATAGTTAACTTTGCCTATTTATTTTATATTAAATAATTTTTTTATATAATTAAGTCAAATATTGAGGATATAAATTATGTGAAAATGTACTATTTTTTTATTCATTTTTAAAGAAAAATATTCTTCTATGAGTGAGAGTGAAATATATGGAAAAGTGTTGAAAAATTTGTTATATAATTTAATTTTTAAATTTATAGCATTTTTTAATCTAGGAATTGAAATTAAAAATTATTTAGATGAAGAAATTTTTGCAAATAAATAATAAAAACGTTTAAAAAAAACATATTAACCTCTCTCTATTGTTTTTCGAGTAAGAATACTCTTCTATGGGTGGTAGAGTAAGATTAAGTGACGGGGTATGGAGAAGGGATTTACTACTCTTCTTCATTATTTAATTTTTTAATGTCATTTTTTAGTCTAGAAAATAATGAAATTAGAAATTATTTAGAGGATGGGAAATCAAATCTTTTTCTTTTTGTTATAAGGAAAACTAGGTTTAGTTTATTTTTCCTAATTTTATCATGATAACAAAATGTATATTATTGGGAGATAAGTATTGACTAACAACGTGTATAGAGAAAGGTCAATTAGCCTTTCTTCACCTTTTCATGAGGAATATATTCTTAGATGGATAAAGAATCCATTGAAGATCAAACAACTTATGTGGACAAGTTAGTGAACAACTATGTGGACATGTTGGTGAACCCTTCTCATTCATCATTTGATCAAGATTGGATCATTATATTGTTTCTCATCCATCTCGATGCATTTGGAGTGGAAAAAGTGGAGGAATCAACTCACAAGATCATTTTTAGCGACGGGACCCAGTTTGGCAAAACAGGGTCTGAAACCTTCCGATAGCATTTTGAGGCATCATACCACATTTTTTGGGGGTAAAAATTTGATGCTTTAGTGCCACTCCATTTCGTGTTATTCTACACATAGGGATATTTCCAACGGTGCAAGAAACGCATCAATCAGAGTCTATACACAAAAGTTATGCCAATCATAAGTTGACCTTCCTGTTTTCACACCTATAGTTCGGGAGGATGTCACGTTAGCCCCAATTACTAATGGAAAAGGGGATAGCCACATGATTACGATGTTAAATGCTCTAGAAGATTCTATATTGTAACTCTAGTTAAGAGTTGATGTAGTCAAAGTTAACCACTAGTAGGCTATCAGACTATGTTATAACCAGGCCACTAGGGAGAAGAGGCATTCCATTCTTTCGAGAGAATTTTGTTTCATAGTTGAGAAAATATAGCCAGGAGATATAGGAGGTAGAGCACATAGAGAGGATTTGTGCACTGTAGTTTCCCACGGGCCACAAGCATTACTTCTTTATACCTGTAGCCATATTTCCAGACAGAGAAAGAGAGCGAAGCGGCCTCATCTTCCAGCTGTGTTTTCTCCCGAAAGGGTTTCCGAGAGAGAATATCTTGTGTCTTGTCTGTGTGAGCTTATTTTTTCATTCTCTACTTTTCTGAATAATTTATATTCGCATGCATGCACTAATTACAGTTAAGTTTACAGATCTTAAAGTTTAATAAAATTGTAATAGTGTAGAATTTTGGTTCTTTAATATAATATTGTTAGATCTATTGTGATGAACTTCCCAGTGGAATATCCATGACAGTTTACGAATAATTTGGTATTAGATCAGGTTTCTTTGGGTATTTTTTGGAGATTGCAGGGATCTAGATCGACAGGGTCGAAAATTGTAAAACCCTAATCATGGCCAACTAATTTGTAACAAACCTCATAATCTTGCAGAGGTGAGGTTTTCGTGGCTCGAACAACAAGTCGTGGATTATAACTGCAATGTAAAACTCCTCATGGCGGCCCTAAGAAATAAGCTAGGGATATTTGGAGAAGATGGGGGTTTGAATGCAAAGGACAAATTAGAAGGGGGATCAGGAGACCGGGAAGACATAAAGAACCAGCCGAAGAAAGAACCCATAAAAGAGAAACCCAGTTCAAGTGTCATGAATCAATCCCTATTCAAAATGGAAACAAAATTTGATATCAAGTCGTACCAAGGTGAGATCGACGCTCTAACGCAGAACCACTAGTTGTAGAAACTGGAAGTTTGTTTCAGCATCCATCAGATTGAGGAAGGGTGAAATATCTCTTTCACTTGACTGAAATTAGAGGGCCATGCACTGACTTGGTGGGAGAGCCACACAGAAACCCTAAGGTTGGAAGGAGAACCACTAGTGACTAAGTGGGAGAATTTCAAAACCCTCATTAAGTCACAGTTTTATCCCATCGGGTATGTGGAGGACCAATGGATCTCGCGGCATTACTTCAGGAAAAAGTCAGACCAAAGTGTGCAGGATTACACCACAGAATTCAAGAAGATGGCTATAATGTTGGGTATCCATCCAAAGAACCCAAATGTACTTATCAAGTATTTGGGGGGTCTGCACCACCATCTATGTGAGCAAGTGATTCTTTTCAAGCCCAAATCGGTGGACGAGGCTTGTATACAGGGACAATACCTGGAAAACATAGGCTTGAAAAGAGCGCAATCAAGTGGATCAAGGTAGAAGGAGCAACCAGAAGATTCTAAGGAGGGGAAGAAGAAGAAAAAAGGGGGAAAAGAGAAAAATATGACGGCCACAACACATCAGTGCAAAGATCCTAGCAACCACTGCAAGATTGATGGCCATACAGAGGAGAAGTGTTGGAAGTTGAATCTTGAGTTAAACCTGAAGAACAAAAAAAATATAATAAGAAGAAGAATCTCATGGCTACAGATTCAAGAAACCAAGTTGAAATCAACTTTGACATGGATGAGAAGACCGTCTGCACGTTAGTATAGAATGAGGTGAATTTGAGTAGCCTTCAACAAACAATGTAAACTTTGAAACGGGAACTATAAACTCAAAATAGGAACTCTGGCCAAAAAACCCCAAAAAAACATGAAAAACAGTGCTAAAAACAAAAAGTGTTGATGCTGGAATAACACTTTTTGTAACACTTTTTTTTCTAGGGTAAATTTTCAATATGTTTTAAAAATGGCAGTGAAAACCAGTTTTTTATGCAAAAATCGTGCAAAAAACACCCTCAAAATGAAAAGTGTTGATGCTAGAATAACACTTTTTTTCTAGGCTAAATTTTCAACATTTTGAAATAATGACGTAAAATATTTTATCATGACTCTAAAAAACATTGAAATTTCAAAAGAATAATGAAAACATAAATAAAAGAAGAAGAAGAAGAAGAAGAAATAAATTAAAACAATGAAAAAAACAAGAAAAAAGTTAGAAAAAAACAAAATGTAAATAAAAATCCTGGTCTTGATGATGAACCTAGATCTAGGTTCGAAACATGTCGACCCTTTGTTCTCTATGTGATTTCTCCTAAAAATCTCAGCATTAGATCATGAATCATAGAAGCATATAATCTGAGTAAATAAAAATATATACAAAAACAAAACATAAAATTCAAGAAAATACAAAAAAATCAAATATATAAAAAAGACAAAAAAAAAAAAAAAAAAAAAAAAATAATTAACAAAAAAAACAATCTTAATTTTTTTTTTTTTAATTTGAGTATATTTTGTTTTTTTTTGTTTTTTTGTTAATGGTTTTTAAAATTTTTATATTTTTATCTACTTAATTTTATAGTTTGTTTGTTTGTTTGTTTTTTTTTTTTTTTTTTTTTTTGACGAGATAATTTTCTTTTACATTATATATATATATATATATATATATATATATGTATATATCTATATCTATATATATATATATATATATATATATATATATATATATATATATATATATATATTTGTTTTTTTTTTAAGTAATCAACATTTAAAAAAAAAATAAGACAACTAGAAAATTTGTTAAGTAATCATGATTTCAAAAAAAATTCGACATAAAAAATTTAAGTGTAAAAAGATGTAACATTTAAAAAAAAATATCCATGCTTAATGCATAAAAAAATTTAAAGTGTCAAAAATAAGCCCTCTAAACAAAAGAGTTGATGTTGCATCAACATGTTTCAAAATCAACATGAAAATCACTAACATTTAAAAACAAATATTTATATTTGATACATAAGAAAATTTAAAGTGTCAAAAATATGCTCCGAAAAAAAAAAAAAAAGTGTATTCTGCATCACCACTTTTTAAAATCGGTTGACTTTTTTGCTACCTCAACGAAACGGGTAATCGTATTAGTTCCCGTTTCAAAGTTTACATTGTTAACAACAATAAGAGAAAGAAATGACCAAACTCTTCCATATAAAGATACAAGTCAAGAAGACAAAGATTGATGCTCTATTTGACTCAAGATCAGAGGCGAATCTCATTGCAGCAGAGCTAGTCAAGAAGCTGGGGCAAGAAGTTCGTGATCACCCAAAACCATATCCATTGGGATGGGTAAATATGGATGCGGAGCTAAAGGTAACAAAACAGTGTAAAATTAGATTTGCTATGAGTGTTGATTTTCTTAATGAAGTAGATCTAGATGTGGTTCCCCTTGATGTATGTGGAGTCATGTTTCGAAGTCCATACATGTACATGCAAGATGCCATATTCATGAGGAGATCCAATCAGTACCAGCTCATCAAGGATGGAGAATCATTCATCATCAACGCGCACAAATCCAAGTCGAAAATTTCACTGGTAAGTGCCAACCAAGCCAAGAAATTGATCAGTTCCAACAAGAAGTATGTTTTATTATTTTAAGAGAAAGTCAATCTGAAGAGGAGTGAATAAGAGGCAAGGCATCCTTGTATGGGTGTACTAAGAAACATAAAAAACAATTGGAGGATTTGTTACAAGAATACAAGGATGTGTTCCGAGAACCTAAAGGGTTACCAACTGAGAGAGAAGTGGAGCATGAGATCCAGCTATTGCCAAACTCCCCATTTATAAATATTAGGTTGTACATGTAATCTGTTATAGAAGCAAGTGAGGAGAAGAAACAGTTGCAGCAGTTGCTAGAACAGGTGTCATTTGACCGAGTACATCACCATGTGGGTCACTCATCATCATTGTGCCAAAGGAGGATGTGACTTGGCAGATGTGTATAGATTACAGGACATTGAACAAAATCACACTCAAGAACAAATACCACTTGACTAGGATAGATGATCTGCTAGATCAGTTGTAGAAAGCAAAGTACTTCACCAAGTTGGACTTGAAGTCTGGATATCACCAAGTTCGAGTCAAAGAAGAAGATACATGGAAGCCCACCTTCAAAACCAGGCAAGGTTTGTATGAGTGGTTAGTTATGCCATTTGGCCTATGTAATGCACTAGCTACATTTATGAGATTAATAAATGATATATTGCGCCCTTGTATAGATTCATTTGTAATTGCCTATTTGGATGATAGACTAGTATATAGTTCTACTGGGGAGGAGCATATGTCACATTTGACGTAGGTTCTAGAAACATTGAAGAAGTGCCAGCTAGTAGCAAATCTCAAGAAGTGAAAGTTTGCACAATAGCCCTTGGTGTAGGAGAATTGAAGATAGATCCTTCCAAGATGGAGGCCATCATAAAAAGGCTAGTGCCTACTAATGTTTCTGGGGTCAGGAGTTTCACTGGGGTAGCACAGTACCTAAGGAAGTTCATAGCCTCATTTTCAGCGGCAACACCACTGCTCCATGCCATAACAACAAGTGGCAAGATTTTCCAGTGGGGAAAAGGTGAGCAGAGGGATTTCGAGGAGTTAAAGAAGAAGATTAGTCAAGCACCATTTCTGGCATTACCAAACTTGTAGTGTCCATTTGAGTTGGATATAGATGCGAGTGGGTATGCTATGGCATTTGTCTTGATGCAAGGAGGAAGGCATGTATGCTACCATTTTGAAGTACTTCATGGGGGACTCCTTAAATACCCTACCTACAACAAGGAGCTTTATGCCATGGTGCAAGTTGTGAAGAAGTGGAAGCACTATTTGATGGGAAAGGAGACATTAATTCACACAGATCACCAGTTGTTACAGTACCTACAGGCCCAGAGTAAGCTACAACAGACCAGGCATTACAAGTGGATGGTGTTTTTACAACAATTTCATTTGGTGATCAAGTATAAGGGAAACACCAGCAAGTTGGATGACATTCTTTTAAGACCACTCACATCAAATATTACATCTTTGGGGACTCTTATGCACATGGATCCATTCACCCATGATGCATACAGAGAGGCATATTCAAAAGATGAGGAAGTCAAGGAGGTGTATCAGTAGTTGCAGAGTGAGAGTCATGTGCACGATGGCGATAGCATGGTTCAATACCATCTCCAGGATGGGTTACTCTACATGTTGGATAATCTATGTGTTCCTAAAGGTCAATGATTAGAGCTGATCAAGGAGGCTCACACCTCTAAGGTTACGGGGAACTTGGGTGTAGGGAAGATTGTGGCTAACTTGTAGAGGTATGTGTATTGGCCCAAGATGCAAGAGCAGGTAGCTAGGTTCATAATAGGATGCATGATTTGTTGTACCAACAAGACTAGCAATATGAAATAGGGTCTATATCATCCCTTACCTATACTTACGCATCCTTGGGAAAGCATTTCCATGGAATTTGTGGGAGGTTTACCGAAAACCATGAAGGGACATGATTACCTATTCATGGTATTAGAGAGGTTCAACAATATGTGTGTTCTAGTTCCCTATAAAAAGACCATCAGCAGGGAAGAAGGAACAAACTTATTCTTTGGATAAGGTATGGGTGCACTTTGGGATACCAAGGAGCATCTGAAGACTTGGGATGAGAATCTGATATATATATATATATATATATATATATATATATATATATATATATAATATTCTTACAATAGAAAAGTCCACACTTCTATAGGAAATTCCCCATTTGAGACTTGTTTTGGATATTTTCCACCTTCACCTTTGGATATTGCATATGGGAAACAAGAAGGAGTGAGGAAAGATCTTAAAGGAGATGCTTTGAGGGCTCAAAAGTTTATAAAGAAGATCAAGCAAATCCATCTATAGGTACAAGAAACACTACAGAAGTCAATGGAGAAGTATAAGGTTAAGCATGATCAACAAAGAACATAAAATTCATTCAAGGTGGGAGACATTATATGGTTACAGTTGAAAAAGGAGTGGTTGCAGGGGCTTGGTTAGAAAATCAAGGCTCTAAAGTGTGGTCCCTTTCAGATAGTGAAAAAGGTGTTTGATAATTCCTATCAACTCAATTTACCACCATATATGCGCATTTACTTAGTTGTGAATGTAGAGAATCTGAAACTCTATGAGCCTTCCATGTTATATCAGGAAGAGGAACAAGTCCTACATTTTGAGCATGACCTTTGGTAGATTAGGTTGAAGGGACAACATCTAGGCAAAGCTAAATGGTACACTTGAGAGAAGGTGGAGGAAAAATTTCCTCACCTCATTCAGAAAAACCTTTTGAAGACCAAAAGCCTCCCAAAATGGGGAGGTGTGATACAGATTGGGTCATTATATTATTTTTCATCCATATCGATGCATTTGGAGTGGAAAAAGTGGAGGAATCAACTCACGAGACTGTTTTTACTGACAGGACTGAGTTTGGAAAAACAGGGTCTCAAACCTTCTGGGAGTGTTTTGAGGCACCAAATGACGTTTTTTAGGGGTAAAAAAATTCCTCTTTATTTCTGCACCATTTCATGCTATTCTACACACAAATATCTTTCCAATGGCATAAGAAGTGCATCAATCGAAGTCTGTATGCAAAAGTGATGCCACTCAGAATTTGACCTTCCTATTTTCATGCCTATAATTTGAGAGGATGTCGCATCAGTCCCCATTATTCATGGAAAATGGGCTAGCCACGTGATTATGATGTAAAATAATTTAGAATATTCTATATTGTAAATCTAGTTAAGAGTTGATGTAGTCAAAATTAACCACTATTAGGCTATCGGGTTGTGTTATAACCGGGCCACTAGGAGGAAGAGGCATTCCATTCTTTCAAGAGAATTTTGTTCCATAGCTGAGAAAAGATAGCCAGGAAAGATAGGAGGTAGAGAACACAGAGAATATTTGTGCACTGTAGCAGCCCATGGGCCACAGGAATTACTTCTTTTTACCTGCAGCCATATTTCCAGACAGAGAAAGAGAGTGAAGCGACCTCACCTTCCAACTGATTTTTCTCCCAAAAGGGTTTCATAGAGAGCATATCTTATGTCTTGTGTGTGTATGTGAGATTATTTTGTCTTTCTCTACTTTTCTACATAATTTATATTCGCATGCATGCACTAATTATAGTTAAGTTTACAAATCTTAAAGTTTAATAAAACTGTAATAGTGTAGAATTTTGGATTTTTAATAAAATATTGTCAGATATGATGTCATGAACTACCCAGTGGAATATCCACAACAATTTATGAATCATCATTGAACAATAATGTTTTAAAAATTATAATAATGGGTTTAGAGAAAAAATATATAAGGAATGGTAAATTGTTTTCCTTTATATATGTCTCAAACAAATAATTCATTTCTTTGGTATGGGAAAATATGAAATATAAAATTATTTTGAGAAGTTTTATTCAATCCTCTTTTTCTGTTATGAATAAAAATTATAAGAGAAGTGGTGGAGAATATTTTAATAAAAATCAGTTTCCTCATAAAAAGATAGCTATATTATGCATGGAAGAGAATAATCCAGTGACATCGTATATGGAAAAGAGTTTGTGAACCATTACCATATCTTCCATATGGTTCATGTATACTTGCATTGTCAAGGAAAATGTTGAGGATATAAATTATATGGATAAATAATGACCAACCATTCTCCACTCACATTCAAAAATGGAATACTCTTCTATGGGTAAGATTGAAGGATTTAAAGAAAACCTATATGAGTAAGGCTCAATAGTCCCTTCTCTAATTTTTCTAAAGCTAGATTATATTAGTTTGATTATCTCAAAATATATCACACTACATATCTGTAACCACCCTCCTCCCACATCTAACCAAGTAAGCGGCCAACCAGGTTAAACATGTGATGAAGAGTTACTATGATATGATTCAACTCCCTATGTATCAGTTAATGAAGTGGAATCGAAGGAACACAACCAACCTGACCTTCTACACTTGCAACAGAACCCCCAGGAGCCATCCAATCCATCCAGGTGACTAGCCCTTGAGACAAACTGACATTTTTCTTCATTAAAGACTCATTCACTCCCTTGACATGGGCATGCATGTGATTGGGAACCTCCATTCGCTCCCACAACAAGGCATGCCTGTGATTAGGGAATTTTCTAGGTAGTTCTGTGCCAATGACTCTAGATTCTGTGCCACTTTTTTAGGGCTAAGACTCAGGCCACCGCCCAAAACTCCATGAAACTTCCAGAAATGAAACGTAACATCAAAACGATTATAAAAATTCAAATACTTTAACAAGGACTTAACTGGACCCATACTAGTCATAACAGGCATTTTCTCAAACATGTCACAAATATGCATTCTACAGTTTTAAACAATAGATATGATCATAGGGATCTCATACTTATTTGGGGATCACTAACAAGCATTGTTTCCTCATCACAATAACATTATTACCATCTATTAATCCATATATTTAGTTTATGAGATATTTTTCGGTGTAAATCACATGATATTTCATTTGTTGACACGTTTCAAACCAATTAGTGTGGTTCATTGTCATAAACTTGATATGGATCACAGAAGCCTCAATGCAACAATTCATATATTCATTGTACATTTAGTGATTAACCAAAACATGATGAGAGCCATACATTTTCAATGTCATAAAACTCACTAATAACCAATAGAAATATCAAGGATATAACAGACATATAAGCCACATCTAAACAATTATATTTACCCATAAAATACCAAGGAAGAAGATCTCTTATCGATGATCGCATAAGCCAACCAAGTATGGGACTTCCATGAACCACCTGACCATAGACTAGTCTGAACCAAATATTTCTTTTAACAAATCACCTTCATTCAACATTCCAAGCATGAATGTGGGATCTCATAAAACACATCAATCGAAACCAAACAAGGGCTTCCAGAGGCCATACCACCTCAACCCTCAACTAGTGATTCCACCTTATGGTTAGACATCACTAACAATCACAATATTGGTCTCTACCCAAGCTGTCCAGGGATCCAGAGTGTTTGTTCCAACCAGGGCTTCCAGGACTAGTAAATCAACCCACACTTGTCGCCAGGGTTCCAGATCATTTATCCAACCAGGGCTTCCAGGAATAGTAACTCAACCCACTAAGGGCTTCCGGAGCATTTTTCCAACCAAGGCTTCGAGGACTAGTAACTCAACCTGAGTTGTTACATGGCTTCTAGAGCATTTGTCCAACCAAGGCTTCTAGGAACTAATAACTCAACCGATGGCCAAAGACACAAGAAAACCAACTAGAAAAAAAAATTAAAACTCATAACACCATGGCTATCTAGGAAATGGCAAGGCTAGTAAAAACCAATGTCAATCCAAGCAATCCTCCATGCCAATGTGATCCAGGTGGATATTGGTGGCCACCAACAAGTCCACTTGGACCCCCTCCATTATTTCTTTCAGCTTTTCAATTTCCTTAATTGTAGCACAGTTTACTATTTTTAGCAGTTTTTGGGCCCTAAACGTCCGGAACCGTTTTGAGGCCCTAAATAATGTTTTTTTGGGGAAGCTGGGAGCAACATGGTTCCATGGACTGATGTTGCTCTTCCCAAAGTTGGAGTTCTTTGACAGATCTTTCTAATGAGATATTGTGGACATCAAACAGAGATTGTATGCCAAAGTTACGACCCCAGGAAGTTGACGTACCAATTTACCCAAACGGGGCCCACAGTTTGGCGTTTCATCTTCTAGGGTTAGCTTTTTAGATGTTTAGGTTTTTCCATTGTTTCTCAACAATAAATAGGCCTTCGAGCCTCATTGTAACATAGTTTAGAGGCATGTAGCCACCACATCTCTTCTAAGAGATAAGCTACCATCGCCCTAGCTGGTTTATTTCCATTTATGTTTGTAAGCATATTTCAGTATTTTACATTAATGAAATTAAGTATTATTTCCACTGCATCTCTGTGTTTATGGTTATCTCTTTAATTTGTTGCATTCTTGTTTAAATCCGGATTTGTGGTATTAGAGCAGTGTATTTTTTTTCTCTATTTTTCTTTGCATTTCCCCAATGAGGCCAGAATATAAGGAGTTAGGGCTTGAACTGGTCGAACCTTTGCAAGACCAGCCTCGCAAATCCTGATAGCCTCCCATGGCAGATGAAAATAAAGACTAGGGGCAAGAGATCCTATCAAAATCTTGCTCAAAGAAGCCCTCGAGCGACAAAGGAATGTGATGATGGACATCTTTTCCCATATCCTTCAGCAGCTACCCAGGGGCAATGCATCGGCTTCCAATAGCTACTCTGGAAATGCTACACTGTTTAAGGTACAAGTTAATTTTGAAATCCACATATTCGAGGGTCAGATAGATGCAGATGCCGTCGATAAATGGTTAAATCTGCTAGAGGGTTATTTTTCTATTCATGATTTTTTCCGGTCGGGAAAAGATTATTTTCGCTCTTCTCAAAGCAGCCCCCCACGTCAAGGACTTGTGGGAAACTTACTGCGAGTAGAAGGATGAAAGTATAGGCTCCCTATTTTCAGTTGCACCCACTTGGAATTCATTCCGGGTTGCATCAAGGAGTAGTACTACCCTGTCAGAAGCTATGAGGATCAATACATAAAGTGCACCACATTGTGGCAGGGAAGGGACCAAGACATGCTAGATTTTACCAATATTTTCCATACCCTTCGCACAAAGTTGGCTATCAAGGATTCAGAGCATCATTTGATACTCAAATACTGCGGCTACCTACACAAGTACATCCAGGAAGAAATTGAATTCTTGAACATCTCCTCGCTCGGCACGGCATACCGATATGCTATCAAGGTCAAGCAAAAGTTTTAACAGAAGTAGCAAGACTTTCGATCTACGAATCTGAAGCAAGGGAATGGTGCCCCCAAACTATAGAACAAAGGACAAAGCCAAGGTGGGGTGGCCTAAGACAACCGGCCAAAGCTACAAGAAAAGAACAACGTCGCGAAGCTGAAAAAGGACACGAGAAAGTGGTGTGAGTTCCATAAGAGGTCTACTCAAAACACAAGTGAGTGTCAGGCCAAGCAGTCACTGGTGGCTGAGCTAAAGATTTCAAAATCAGATGCATGTTTCGACTCTAAGTCAGAACCCGACAAGCGGAATGACAAAGGGAAGAAGATTATTGATGCAGAGCCCAACGCTACCGTTGCCACCATGAAGATCCACAAGGAGGAACGTGAAGATCCAGTGGAGGATGAGCGTCTCTTCCACTCCTAGATGTGGGTAAAGGGCTCCCTGCGACAGTTCATTGTCAACAGCGGGAGCCAAAATAACCTCATTTCGGCAGAGTTCGTGAAGTGGCTGGGCTTACCGACCACAGCACATCCACAACTGTACACCATCTGGTAGCTTCACCAAGGACGGGATCTTCGCGTGAGCTAATAGTGTCACCTTCCATACAACATCAAGCCCTTCACGTATGAGGTATTGTGTGACATTGCTCCCCTTGAAGTTTGTGATGTATTATTAGGATAACCACACTTGTGGAAGCGACATGCTATGATGAATCAAGGCTTCGTAATGTTATTGTTACTTTGGGAAATAAGTTGTACAAGATACCAGAGTAGCATCGCCTATCATCATCTCTTTGGTTACTGCAAAACAATGCAGCAAGCTCATTTCCAAAACTGGGAAATTTTTTTTCCTAATGATACACCCTCAAGGAAAGAAGAAGATTGTGGCCCCTCCGCACAACAACTACAGATGGACAAGGTCGTGGAGGAGTACGAGGACATCTTCATGTCCCCCGCAGGGGTTCCTCTGCACTGTCAGGTTAAGCACTCCATCGATCTGACCCCAGGTACACCACTGCCCAATGGACCAATTTATCAGTGCTCCATTCTGGAGAATTATGAAATCAAGAGGTAGATTCAGGAGCTGTTGCAGAAAGGTCACATCCGTCCGAGTTCATCGCCCTGTGGGAGCTCGATCGTGTTGGTACCAAAGATGGATGGGACTTGGAGACTCTGTATTGACTATCAGGTGCTAAACAAGATCACTGTCCATAATAGGTACCTGATCCCACAGATTAATGAGCTCCTAGACCAACTGAAGGGGAAAAAATATTTCAGCAAGATTGATTTGAAGTCAAGATATCACCAGGTACTAATCGAACCCTCCAATGTGTGGAAGACTGTCTTGAAAGCCAAGGAGGGCCTTTTCGAATGGTTGGTTATTCCTTTTGGATTGACGAATGCTCCTGCAACCTTCATGAGGCTAATGGATGACATTTTGAGGCCATTCACCAACTCATTTGTAGTGGTATACTTGGATGACATCCTAATCTTCAGCTAGAGTTGGGAAGAGCACCTCCAACACATCCAACAGGTTCTCCAAACACTGCGGCAACACAAGTTATGTGCTAATTTGGGGAAATACACTTTCGGCATGACCCAAGTTCAGTATCTGGGATACATTATTGATGAACAGGGGTTGCATTTAGATCTAGCCAAGATCAAAGTCATTCAGGATTGGCCATCTCCAACCACTCTGGCAGAGCTTCGTAGCTTTCTAGGTCTTGCCAACTTCTACCGTAGGTTCGTGTTGGCATTTTCTCATATCACTTGACCATTGAGTCAAGTCACCAAGGGAGGAGCAAAAGAAAAATTCTTTTGGTTTGAATCTCAACAAAAGACATTCACAAAGTTGAATGATCACCTCTGCTCGACACCAGTGCTCGCATTACCAGACTTTCAACAACCATTTGAGGTCAAGAGAGATGCCTCTAACTATGCTTTTGGGGCAGTCCTTAGTCAACACGGTCATCCAGTGGCATATCTTAGTGAGACACTTTTAGACACAGTCTGAAAGTATCCCACTTATGACAAAGAGATGTATTCCATTGTATAGGCCTATCGATAATGGAAGCATTACATTTTGGGGAAGCAAACGGTCATCCACACAGACCACCAACCCCTGCAGTTCATACAAACCCAAGGGAAATTATAGAATGATCGCCATCAGACGTGGTCCACATACCTGCAACAGTTCCATTTGAATATCAAGTATAAGAAGGGCATCACCAATAATGTCGCAGATTGCCTCAGTCGACCATCGATCATGGCGTTAACCACCGTGCTCAACTCTTGTGGGTATGATACTTCTGATTGGCCACTTCTCTACAAAAGTGACCCAGAATTCAGCCACACATACTATACACTATTGGAGGGTCAGCATGTTCTAGATTTTCACCTTCAGGATGCCCTGTTATTCGACCTGGGTCACCTTTGTGTTCCTTCAAGCGAGCGTACCAAGATGATTTGGGAAGCACACTAGAGTCAAGCTGCTGGCCATTTCGAGGTTGAGAAAATGGTGGTAGTACTGTAGAAGTATTTCTATTGGCCGAATCTTTGACAGGATGTGGGGAAGTACATAAGATCATGCACTACTTGTGCCATTTCCAAACCAACCATAAGGAAGCAAGGCCTCTATACCCTGTTGCCTACCCCTAGTCGACCTTGGGAATCCATCTCCATGGATTACATGTCAAGACTTCCTTCCACTAAGCATGGAAACAACCGTGTTTTTGTGGTCGTCAACAGGTTCTCGAAGATGTCCATTATGGCAGCCTGCAAGAAGAATATCACAGCAGAAGCCACTGCTAAACTCTTCTTTGAATGAGTGTAGGTACACTTTGGGATCCCACAGTCTATCATCTCAGATCAGGATAGCAGGTTCCTTAGTACATTTTTGTCTAGTCTCTGGTCGATGCTGGACACCAAACTCACTAAGTCCACAACCTTGCATCCTCAAACTGATGGCCAGACAGAGGTTGTCAACAGGATGATTGTACACATTCTGCGCATGTACAACTCAAAGCATCCACGCATATGGGACGAGAGCCTCCCCTATGTTCAACACATCTACAATCGAGCTCTCCACAGCTCGAATGGCCACAACCCTTTTTAGGTGGGCTTGGGATTCCAACCACTATGTCCCATTGATGTGGCCATGCCATTTGCAGCTACTCACGTAGATTCGGCTCATGTCTAGTCCGAAACAGATAAGGAAAACAACTTCATTGAGCACATCCAACATATTTTCCAGTAGGACCATGACATTTTGGAGAAATCAAATGTCAAGTACAAGTAGCGACATGATCAACATCGGGTGCCACACAAGTTTCAGGTGGGCGACAAAGTCTGGTTGCATTTGCAAAAGGAATGCCTTACCAGAGCTTATCGTAAACTCAGACCACTCCGATATGGTCCTTACACCATTACCAAGGCTATGGGAGACAATGCATTTGAGCTTAGCATTCCCCCATTCCTTGGCCTACACCCAGTGTTCAATGTGGACTACCTTCAGCCATACTTTCCACCATTACTAAACACATCCGACATTGTAGAATAGCTCAAGCCCACATAGTTAAATCTAAATTGCATGGAACAAGCTATAAATGATCGAATCATGGACACATAGATCAAGCACACTCACCAGTGGAATTTCCAACTGTATCGAGTTGTCAAAGTAGGCCAACTCCTTCACTAGGGAAAGTGGCTCACCAGGGACAAAGTTCAACAGAAGTTTCCTCATCTCATGGAGGAACTCAACGCAATGGGTACCATTGCTTCCTAAGGGGGGATGAATGATCCAAGTGGATATTCGTGGCCACCTGCCAAGTCCACATGGACCCCCACCATTGTTTCTTTCAGCTTTTCAGTTTCCTTAATTGTAGCACAGTTTACTATTTTTAGCAGTTTTTCAGGTCCTAAACTTCCGAAGCCGTTTTCAGGCCCTAAACGACGTTTTTTGGGAAACTAGGAGCAACATGGGTCCATGGACTGATTTTTCTTCTCCCAAAGTTGGATTTCTCGTATAGATATTTCTCACGAGATATTGTGCGTGTCAAACAGAGATCGTATGCCAAAGTTACGACCCCGAGAAATTGTTGTACCAATTTACCCAAATGGGGCCCACAGTTTGGCGTTTCATCTTCTAGGGTTAGGTTTTTGGATGTTTAGGGTTTTCCATCGTTTCTCAACAATAAATAGGCCTTCGAGCCTCATTGTAACACAGTTCAGAGGCATGTAGCCACCACATCTCTTCTTAGAGATAAGCTACCATCGCCCTAGCTAGTTTATTTCCATTTATGTTTGTAAGCATATTTCAGTATTTTACATTAATTAAATGAATTATTATTTCTGCTTAATCTCTGTGTTTATTATTATCTGTGTAATTTGTTGTGTTCCTATTTAAATCTGGATCACAATGACAGATAATAACCAAATAACCACATGCATATTCCATGCATGCCAAAACTAGCAAGGAAATCATATATGCAACTTGGTACCTGGAAAAAAAAATCCATTGTAGTTGTTGATCTTGATGTCCTCTTATGCTTCCCTGCTTTTCCTTTTCCTTCTTGCTCCACATCCCAAGTATGCCACACTCCTCCAAGAGTGCTCCAAGAAAGCTCTAAGTGTCCAAGAGTATAAGAGAGAGAGAATAGAGAGAGCTCCAAAACTGAACTGACAAAAGCTACCAATTGATCCTCAGAAGCCTTTTTATTAATGAGGCCTCTATTTTATTCAATTTTTCATTATTTTCCTTCATTTCCTCCTCACATGCATCCTGTGACCTTTCACCTTTCTTTTCTCATAATATCCATTATTTTCATATATAAAATACTAATTAATGCCTCATGCCTTTCCAATTCCTTTTCCATTTCATTTGCCAATTTCTTTAGACATTAATTAATCACATGTGATCCCCATCTCTATTTTTTCCCAACATTCAACTTCGAATATGTGTCCCCTGACCAAGGTATTATTTTACATTTATTAATTTTCACATGGATTTTTGACCAGAGTTGTTACAGAACCCTCCCCCTTGGGGGAACACTGTCCTCAGTGTTCAATGACACCTACAATCCACAAAACTATTGTAAATAAAGCATACTTCCCATGGAGCTTTATAACTCAACTCGTTGCAGTATTTACAATGATCAACCTATTGAAAACAAACCATCATGACAATGTAACAACATGACAACCATAATGACATGACACCCATACCACTTATTGGAGCTTCATAACACATCTCATGGTGGTATTTACATCCATATACATATATACATACACAAAAAAATACAAAAATATATGCCAAACGTGTGCTCAACCAACGAATAAAGAAGGATAAATAGTCCACATTTGATCTGCCATCTCCCATGTAGCTTCATCATGCCCACAATGCATCCACTGCACTTTAACCTGCTCGATTGCTCGGTTCCAGAGCATGAGCATCTTTATCTGCAAAATGCACTGAGGTTCCGACTGGAATTCAACTTCTACTCCACCTGCAATACAGGCTAGTCAATTTTATGATCAACATCTTTAACATGTTTCTTAAGAAATGACACATGGAAAACATCATGGACTTTCATTGTTAGAGGTAGTGCAAGTCGATAGGCTACTAGTCCAATCCTTTCAAGGATTTTGAAAGGTCCATAAAATGAAGGTGCCAACTTGCCACATGATCCAATCCTCAAGGAGCTCTTCTTGGGCTTGATTCGCAAGTACACCTATTCCCCAACCTGAAATTCCTTAAAAAACCTGTTATGATCTGCATAACTCTTCTATCTATATTGTGCTTCCTTTAGATTCTTCTTGATTACTTGCATTTCCTATTCCATTTATACCAACATGTTTGGTACAATAAACACCCTGTTCACTGGATCACTCCAACTAATATGAACTTAGAAGTGAACTTTGCATCCTTGTCTGATATGATATTCTTTGGTACACCATAAAACCTCACTATATCTCTGATGAATACATGTGCTACATCATTAGCTAAATAAGTAGACTTCACAAGAAGGAAGTGTGCTACCTTAGTCAACCTATCCACAACAACCATGGTAGAATCATGTTGTCTAACTGTCCTTAGAAAACCTGTAATGAAGTCCATGGAAATGAACTCCCACTTCCACTCTGGAATCAGAATAAGCTGAAGTAATCCACCTAGATACTTACACTCTGCTTTTACCTATTGACAATTCAAGCATCTAGCCACAAACTTTGCCACCTGTTTCTTCAAGGTCGGCCAATAGTAGAACTTCTTCGTTGATGTTAATGTCTTATGATATCCTTGGTGACTTGAATATGGTTTAGCATGAAACTCTCTCAAGATAAGCTTCTTGAGCTCGCTATCATCTGGCACATATATCCTATCCTTAAATCTGACCAAGGCATCTGTTGTGAGACAATACTCCACATCATGTGCACCTATAACTGCACTTATTCTTGTACCTATATGCTGTTGTAACCTGTGCCTAAGCTCCATGTACTTATTATCCTATTAACCTACCTGTAATATCTAAGTCTGTAAATCTATCCCATAAGGTCTCATAGTTACTATGTGGTTTACCTTTATCCACATGCTAAGAGCATCTGCAACCCTATTCTCTTTACCCTTAATGTACATGATCTCAAATTCGAACTCGTTGATCGTGGCCAACCATCTAGATTTCCTGGCGTTCAAATTCGGCTGTTCAAATAGATACCTAAATCCAGTGTGATCTCTCTTCACTACAAATCTCCTGCCAAGAAGATAGTGCCTTAACATCTGCAATGCATTGATGATTGCTTCCAACTAAATAGCATGTGTAAGTTAATTATTATTTTTCTCATTTAGTTTCTGGGATTCATTGCATACTACCTGTACTTCCTGCATAAGAACTCCACCAATTCCTCTCTTGCAACCATATGTTCATACCACAAAATCTTTGTCTGGGTCTGCAATCTTTAGCACTGAAGCATTTTCAACATTTGTTTCAACTTCTCAAAACTTGTTACATATTCTTTCGTCCATTCAAAATTATTACCTTTTCATTGCAATGACGTGATAGGATATGCAATGTGAGAGAAGTTCCCGAAGAACCTCCCGTAGTAACCTGCTAACCACATAAATTATCTTACCTTATCCACATTCCTAGGAGCTGGTCATTCCATGAAAGCCCTTATCTTCTCTAGATCTACTGCTACACCTTCCTTGGAAACAACATGTCCCAGATAATGTACCTTTGTCTGAAAGAAATTACATTTGATAAGATTAGCATACAACTGATGCTCTCTTAGCAATCTCAACACTGATGTTAAATGTTCGGCATGTTCTTCATCATTTTTAGAATATATCAAGATGTCATCAATGAACACAATAACAAACTTCTCCAGATAAGGATTCAACACACTATTCATCAGGCACATAAACTTAGTTGGAACATTATTCAAACCAAATGGAAATACAACAAACTAATAATGTCTATACCGAGTTCGTAAAGTTGTCTTGTGAATATCATGCCTAATGTATCCATTGTCAAGAATTTCCTTCAACTGCAACTTCCACTCTACCAACTTTGGAGTGCTCATCCTATATGGTGCTTTTGATGTTGGTTTTTCCTTTGGTACCAACTCAATAGAAAAATCCACTTCCCTGTGAGGTGGAAAGTATGAAATTTCTGTGGGAAATACATCCTGAAACTATTGTAAGACTAGGTACCTACTCAAAACATCCACATCCCCAAGTTCCTTACCTTTGTCAGTAGAAATATGCACTACAAATAACACACACCCTTTCCTACAACTACGCTTCGCTTACATAGATGTAACCATTATAGCTTATGTTTCCTTCTTCTTACCCTTCAAGACTCTATGTTCTCCATTTTCATCTAAGCACTCAATAGCTTTGTCATAACAATCCACCTTGGTCCTATGGAGATACAACCAGTCCATCCCAAAATCATGCTATAAAAACCCAATGATAATACATTCAAATGTGTTGATGTAGACATACCATTCAACTCAAATGCACAAAATCTTACCCAATCATAAAATCGCTTCTTTGTACCTGTAGCAAACTATACTAACCAAGATTCAGCATGCACTTTCTTTGTTCAAACCACACTTATCCACGTTTTCAGGATTAACATAACTATAATTAGATCCAAGCTCAATCAAAATAGAAAAAATTGATCACAAAACTTATCGTCCATCTCGATAATAGACACTAGTGATCTGCCTGCCTATTATCCAATGCTGCATATATCTGAGGAACACTCTGTCCAACTTCCCCCACTGTCTGCACTTCTTGAGCACTGTAGATCTAATGTATACCACCCTAATGTTGTGGACAATCTCTCATGTGATGATCTTTACCACCAGTCCAACATTGTATAGGCTTCAATCCTACACCCTTGTTTTTCTCCTCAAACTGAAATCCCTACCCTTTTTCAGATGCATTGAACATCTTGTGTGGTGTTTCATTCTCTTTGTTACCTCTGTCTTGAGGCCTTGCTCGCTTCTTATCCCATTTCAATTTATTCCTTCAATTACCTTTCCAGTCCAGTTTAATCTTAAATCTGCACTTTGATTTCTCATAACAATGCTTTAGCTTTCGAATGGCCTCCTCTAATGATCTAGGCTCATCAAACTCAATCCTGTCTTTGAATGTTATCGGTAATCCATTCATTAATCTTTGGGTCTTGGCCTTCTCTTCATCATAAATATCTCTAGCGTTCTTTACATCTTCCCCATCAAATGTGGGTTCCTTTTCTTTCTTGAACTCATCCCGCAAATATCCCCTATCCCTCATCCTGTAAGGATGATAATGATGATGACCATGATACATGTCAGAACTAGAACTATAATAGTACGTGTCCATCACCTCTTCTGTCTAGAGTATCCAACAACCTTTCATCTTTGATCGTGTCATCTTTATCCGACCTATACCCACCACGAGACCTACTTCCATATGCCCCATTAGTTTTGTCCTCTTGTCCATGGCTAATACGAAGTGGTCCCTATCTCTGCAGTTTTGAAAAACTCTAAAGGATTACTACATTAACCTTTGGTTGTTTCTCTTATTGCTACATGATTTTGTCATTATCTAATTTACAACTTATTATCTATGCCTTCAAACTTCTCAATGTGTCTACTAAGTCAGAAGAATTCCCAACATCACACTGCTCATCTAATCCATAAGGAGAGTCTCAGGAATTGTAGTCTACCATCTTGTTAGTCATCTTTCTTGTTTCTCTTCCTACAAGGTATATAATGTCAGCGAAACCAAAATAGAAATAAACCAACCCTCCTTAGTGTACTTCAAGGAAGGACATATCATCTGCAAGACCAACCAGATTAGCGAAACATATCTATATATATATATATATATATATATATATATATATATATATATATATATACATATATATATATATATATATATATATATATATATATATATATATATACATATATATATGTATATATATATATATATCTATACATATATATATGTATATATATATATATATATACATATATATATGTATATGTATATATATATCTATATATATATATATATATATATATATATATATATATATATATATATATATATATATATATATAAACATAATCATATCAAAAAATTTCATCATTTCAATCATTATCCAGTCATCAATGTATGACCATGCCAACCACATGCTAGGACCTCATGCATGAAAACTACAACCACTTCAATGTATGCATAATGATGTATAAGCACTAACATGCATAACCAATGCATAACTAACATACACTCATGACGAGCACATACAACAACAACACCATCAACTTCCACATGGTGACATCACTGCAACCATGACCAACACCATGCATATGCAATAAGCACATAGAACACAAGCATAAGGAACACATATATGCAACCAACATGAATGCATGACCAACACACCACCCTTCTAATCCAAGGGGTGAACCATGCTCTAATACCACTCTGTAACCACGCTCCTACCACATCTACCCAAGTAACTAGCCGAATGGGGTAAATATGTGATAAAGAGTTACTATGATATGATTCAACTCCCTATGTATCAGTTAAGGAAGTGGATCTGACAGAACGCAACCAACCTGACCTTCTAAACATGCAACAAAACCCCTAAGAGCCATCCAACCCATCGAGGTCACCAACCCCTCAGACAAACTAACATTTTGCTGCATTAAAGCCTTAGTTGCTTGCTTGAAATGGGCATGGATGCGACTGGGAACCTCCAGCCACTCCCACAGTAAGGCATGTCTGTGACTGGGGATGCTTCTAGGTATTTATGTGCTAGCAACTCTAGATTTTGTGCCACTTTTTCAGGAACGGGACTTAGGCCACTGCCGAGAACTCCATGAAACTTCCAGAAATGAAAAGTAACATCAAAACAATGATACAAATGAAAATACTTGAACAAGGAATTGGTTGGACCCCTACTAGCCATGTCACAAATTTTGTCAAACATGTCACAAATATGCATTCTACAGGTTTAAACAATAGATCTAAGCATAGGGATCTCACACTTATTTGAGAATCACTAAGAAGCATTTTTTCCTCATCACAATAATTGTATTACCATCTATTAAGAAATATATTCATTTTACATTAAGTGATTAACTAAAACATGGTGAGAGCCATACATTTTCATTGTCATAAAACTCACTCATAACCAACATATAACCAACAGAAATATCAAGGATATAATAGCCATATAATTTTCATATAAACAAGTATATTTACCCATAAAATACCAAGGAAAAAGAGCTCTTATTGATGATTACATAAGCCAACGAGGTATGGGACTTCCACGAACCACCCGACCATAGACTAGGTTGAACCAAATATGTTTTTCAGCCAGTCACCCCCGTGCCATATTCAAAGCATGAATGTGGGATATAAAAAACACATCAATCATAACTAGACCAAGGATTTCAAAGGCCATACCACATCAATCCTTAACCAGTGATTCTACCTCATGGTCGGACATCACTAACCATCACTAGATTGGTCTCTACCCAAGTTGTCTAGGGCTCCAGAGTGTTTGTTCCAACCAGGGCTTCCAACACTAGTAACTTAACCCATAGTTGTTGTCGGGCTTCCAAAGCACTTGTTCAACTAGGGCTTCCAGGACTATTAAGTCAACCCACCAAGGGCTTCCAAAGCATTTTTCCCACCAAAATTTCTAGAACTAGTAACTTAACCCAAGTTGTTACAGGGATTTCAGAGTGTTTTTCCAAACAAGGATTCCAGGAACTAATAACTCAACCCACAACACCATGTCTATCCAGGAAATGGCAATGATAGGAGAAACCACTATCAATCTAGGAAATCCTCCATGCCAATGACATACCATAACCAAAAAGCCACATGCATATGTCATGCATGCCAAAACTAGTAAGGAAATCATACATGCAACATAGTATCTGTAAGAAAAATATGTTGTAGTTGTTGATCTCGATGTCCTCTTGCACTTCCCTACTTTTCCTTTTCCTTCTTGCTCCAAATCCCAAGTATGCCACACTCGTCCAAGAGTGCTCCAAGAAAACTCTAAGTGTCCAAAAGTATGAGAGAAAGAGAATAGAGAGATCTCCAAAAATGAACTGACAAAAGTATGAACTGACAAAAGCTACCAACTGATCCTCGTAATTATTTTTTATTAATGAGGCCTCTATTTTCTTCAATTTTCCATTATTTTCCTTCATTTTATTCCTCGCATGCAACCTGTAACCTTTCACCTTCCTTTTCTCCCAATTTCCATTATTTTCGTAAACAAAATGCCAATTAATGCCTCATTCCTTTCCAAAGCCTTTGTCATTGCCTTTTCCAATTTCCTTAGCCAATAATTAATCACAGGTGATCCCTATCACTATGTTTTTTCCCAACATTCATCTTAGAATATGTGTCCCATGACCAAGGTATTATTTTACCTTTATTACTTTTTACATGGATTTTTGACCAAGGATGTTACAGAACCCTCCCCCTTGGGAGAACACCATCCTTAGTGTTAAATGACACCTACAATCCACAAAACTAATGTAAACAAAACATACTTCCCATGGAGCTTTATAACTCAGCTTTTTGCAGTATTTACAATGATCAACCCGCTAAAAACAAACCACCATGATAACATAACAACATGACAACCATAATGACATAACACTCATACCGCGTATTGAATCTTTATAACATATCTCATGGCGGTATTTACATCCATATACATATAAACATACACCAAAACATATACCAAAACATATGCCAAACATTCGCTCAACTAATGAATAGAGAAGGATACATAGCCTGCATCTAATCCACTATATCCCACATAACTTCATCAGGCCCAAAGTTATACCACTACATTTTAACCTGCTTGATTGCTCAGTTCCATAGCATGAGAATCTTTCTCTTCAAAATGCACTGAGGTTTCGGTTGAAATTATCCTTCTGACTCCACCTGCAATACAAACCAGTTAATTATATGATTAACATCTTTAAAATATTTCTTAAGAAATGACACATGGAAAACATCATGGGCTTTCACTGTCAGAGGAAGTGCAAGTCGATAGGCTACTGGTCCAATCCTTTCAAGGATCCTGAAAGGTTGAAAAAACTGAGTTGCCAACTTGGCACATGATCTAATCCTCAAGGAGCTCTTCTTGGGCTTGATGTGAAAGTACACATGTTCGCCAACCTAAAACTCCTTAAACAACCTATTTGGATCTGCATAACTCTTCTGTCTATCTTGTGTTGCCTTTAGATTCTTCTTGATTACCTACATTTTCTATTCCATTTCCTCCAAAATGTCGGTCCAACCAACACCATGTTCACTGGATCACTCCAACTAATGGGAGTATTACAACTCCGCCCATACATAGCCTCAAATATACTCATCCTTAAAGATTCCTAATACCAATTATTGTAAGCGAACTCAATCGGTGGAATGTACTCTTCCCACTTTCACTGCTGATGCATCACATACATCCACAACATATCCTCTAATATCCTGTTGACCCTCTCTGTCTGTCCATCTTTTCATGGATGATAATCTGTGTTGAAGGCCAACTTTGTACCCAAACCTATAAATAACTATTTCCAGAACCTAGAAGTGAACTTGGCATCCCTATCTGATATGATCTTCTTTGGTACACCATACAACCTCACTATATCTTTGATGAATACATGTGGTACATCATTGGTTGAATAAGTAGACTTCACTAGAAGGAAGTGTTCTACCTTAGTTAACCCATCCACAAAAACCATCATAGAATCATGTTGTCTAACTGTCCTCGGTAAGCCTGTAATGAAGTCCATAGAAATGACCTCCAACTTCCACTCTGGAATTGGAATAAGCTGAAGTAATCCACCTAGATTCTTACACTCTGATTTTACCTGTTCACAATCCAAGCATCTAGCGACAAACTCTGCCACCTCTTTCTTCAAGT
This sequence comes from Pinus tabuliformis, assembly GCA_031772625.1. Taxonomy (NCBI): domain Eukaryota; kingdom Viridiplantae; phylum Streptophyta; class Pinopsida; order Pinales; family Pinaceae; genus Pinus; species Pinus tabuliformis. Next base: position 355,502,796 of record CM062813.1, read on the forward strand.
TTGGTCAATAGTAGAACTTATTCAATGTTGTTAATGTCTTATGATATCCCAAGTGAATTGAATACGATTTCGCATGAAACTCTCTTAAGATAAGCTTCTTGAGCTCATTTTCATCTGGCACAAACATCCTATCCCTAAATCTAACCAAGACATCTGCTGTGAGACAATAGTCCACATCCTGTGCACCTATACCTGCACCTGTACCTATACATTTACCCTACTGTAACCTGTGCCTGAGTTCCATGTACCTGTTATCCACCTGACATGCCTATAAGTTCCAAGCTTATAAATTTGTCCCATAAGAACTCATAGTTGCTATGTGGTTTACCTATATCCACCTGCTAAGAGCATCTGCAACCTTGTTCTCTTAACCCTTAATGTACATGATCTCAAAGTCAAACACACTTATTGTGGTCAACCATCTAGCTTGCCTAGTGTTCAAATTCGATCGGTTAAATAGATACTTCAATCCATTGTGATCGCTCATCAGTACAAATCACTTTCCAAGAATATAATGCCTCCACATCTTCAATGCATGGATGATCACTTCCAACTCAAGATGATGTGTCAGATAATTCTTCTTTTTCTCATTACATTTCCGTGACTCATAGCATAATAATTATCCTTCCTGCATAACAACTCCACAAAATCATCTCTTGCAAACATCTGTGCATACCACAAATTCTTTATCTGAATATGTAATCCTTAACACTAGAGCATTTGTCAAGAATTCTTTAAACTTCTCAAAACTTGTTGCACATTCTTCTATCCATTAAATATTCTTACCTTTTTGCTGCAATGACGTGATAGAATATGCAATGTGAGATAAGTTCCTAATGAACCTCTTGTAGTCACCTGCTAACCCCATAAATTATCTTACCTCATCCACATTCCTACGAGATGCCCGTGGTGAAGTAAAATTATAAGTGCAGACACGAATGAAATCCTCTAGCCCGATAATGGATCTAGCCACAATAGATACATTCTATGGAAGATTTCCTTATATTAGAATCAATCAAGAGGTCCTACCTCTTGGTTGCTTATCCTGCTTGATGATGTCCTCGCTTGCTCGCTCCAACAATCTCTCTCTTCCTTCTTCAAGCTCATGAAACAAGTAAACAACAACAACACACAAACATAATAATAGACAAATTGCAATTCAACCTACTTAATGAGTCAAGAAGCATCAAGACATGAATATGTAATATTTCAAAACATGTAGGAAATCAATCGATAGTTGCATATATTAATATCAAAGGGAGATTACAACCATTCGTCTTGACGTTGTAGTCTTCCTTTGGCAAGGCCAGGTTCCCACATACTTTTGCTAGCACTTCATGATGATTTCAAACAAAAATAGTTTAAAGACTCTTCCCTTTAGGCTTCACTCCAAACCAAACACACTTCTCCCTCACACGACTAGATTGCTACAACTAGTAATAGCTTGCTTGTCAAATAAAAATAGTGTACTCACACTCATTGCACACAGTAACTAGCTTGTTCTTGGGAAGAAGGGAGGTTTATATGGGAAAGATGGATGGGAGATGGATCCTCTTCTCATGGGAGAAGGACTTATCCCTTGAGGTAATTCCATCCTTATAGGGGAAAGGAGCCCCAACTCTCATCCTCGACCCCATCCAGCCAAACCATTTACTAGACTTCCATTACAGAGCTTCTAGAGATGGAAGCTTCAACTCTAATTTAAAAAACTTTCCATAATAGGACCGACGCGACTGGAACATAGCTCAATCGCACTGATCAGTGCAGGAAATAGTGCTAATCTCTGCACATCGGCGCGAGGGAGACAAAGGCCATTAGCATCGGTCTTGCAAATTGGGAAAAACAGAAGTTTCAGGGGAAATGGCGCAAAAGGGAAATGATCTGCTCGTGAAGAGGGACATAATGGGATTTCTCCATGAAAGAAAAGCATGCAAGGTTCACTGTAGAAGTCATCAAGGATCAAGGAATGGGGAGTACAGGGATAGTGACAAAATGTTGTGTAACAGATGCCCCCTGAAGCGTGAAGGCCGAACTGGAGTGAGGGATGAAATGTTTTATAAATCAGTGTAGGGAACCGGTCTACTGTCAGAAAACCTGAAGCAAGTACATATACATACACATAAACTAAGTTGTCTATCAAATGATACATGAATCATGGCATGGACATATCCATCCAGAGAATGATCATATAAATGGATCCAGGTATGGGCGCAACCATCCGTTAAAGAGGATCATAATGAAACCAAGGTATGGTCACAACCATCCAATAATGAGAAGGATCACATATGATAACTCATGGTCTGGTCGCAACCAGCCATCTGAAAGAGACATGTATATCATCATAAACCATGTCACACCACTTCGCAACCTAGACATTTTGTAATCTGAGTCTAGGGTCTTACACTCCAACACAACCCGATCAAGGTATAGATTATAACATTCGAATAGATGTGTTGACGTCGAACATGCTAGAAAATCTCTTGATTACCAATCAATGATGTAAATTGCTAACAAGCGCGAGAGAAACCACCAATAATGACAATGACCCTCAAGGTACTATCAGCACAATTCATGGAATGTGAATACATGAACTAAAGTCGAACATTGGTGAAATCACTCGATCGAAAGCCAATGATGTGAACTTGTCATTGAGTGTGAAGAACTTTCCATTAAGGCATGCAAGCTCTAAGGTACTGGAAGGGAGTCTCTTGATCAACTTCCCAGATAATGAGTTGATTTCGACGGAAAGTGATCGTGTCAAAGGAGGTCCATAATCAATCCCACATCATCAACATGAGACAAGAGGATGCAAAATGATTTTGGATGATACAAAGAAACAGAGGTAAGTGTAACTACAGAAGGATAACTCTTGAACATATCAGCCACACAACTGGAAGTTTGGCATCTTTTGGATCCATAGGATCGGTGATCATGGTGACATAGTAGAGATCAGATAGAAGGAAAAAAATAAACGGCCCAAACCCAAGAAGGTCAATGATGTAAAGGAAGATGTCCGAACCTGAAACGAAGCAAAGAGTGTCATGTTCAAGAGTGAGCTGTCGACATGACCGATAGATTTCCAAATTTTCCCCCACCATTTCTGGTGAGTACCCCAGTTATTTTTTAATCACAATCTTGAAGGGGATAGAATGTGCTTGCACTATAAGTTCATCCTTCGGACGAATCTGACCTAGTAGTTTAATGATCCCTAACAAGGAGAAGCTTGTGTTCATCATGGTGATGAATCCGATGTCGTTTAATAGTTTAACGAGTTTGAAAAAGGTGTAACTTGGTATCGTTTTCATGTTTAGAGATTTTAAAAAAGACACGTAAAAGAAAACTCCACATGGTCCCTTTTTGTACATTTATGTCTCTCAAGCATGAAAAGGTAGAAAACAATACTTGAGAAAACCACTTGACCATTTCAGTCAAGGAGTACCTTTTTTGTAAATAGTGCCTCCTAGCCCGAAAAGGGTTAAACTTATACTGGGAACATGACGTTTTGCATCCGTTAACGAGTTCGAAACAACAAGGGCTTGGTCATCTTTTCATTTTTAAAGGGTCGGAAAAGAGCTAAAAGCGTACCCCCCATTTTTATTCTCTTTAATGATCAAAAAGGAAAAAATACTCAGTGAACATTTCATCTTTACAAGTCAAAAAAGAGATTAATGGTAACTCATCCTGGAGGAACAAGTGGTATAAAGGGTAGCAACTAGTCTTAGCAATGGAGGAAATTCTCAAAACACATAATGGTCAAGAGGTTGGCTAACAAAACCACTCATCGTTGCGGTCCCTCATGAAAGGAAAAACAACCAAGTGAAAGCATATGATCGGCCAAAGAGATGGTGGCAATGGAATGAAACAACCAAGGCTTGTAGGTTTTAACCCCATAGAGAAATTACCTGCGAACAAATTCTAAAACACAGAAAATAAACAATGTGAGAGCATAACACATAAAACACATATACACAGAGATTTCCCCTGGATCCCAAAATCGGGACTACCACCTTGATTTTCATTATGTTCCTTTCAATGTTACAATACATATTTATACATGCCGAAGCATCCAATACCATGGTCCGAAAACCATTGCGTCCAAAACCATGGACCGAAAACCATCTCATCCAAAAACATGTGCAAAAAAAATGCACAAAACCATAGGTAGGTCCGCCCAACCTAATATAGGGTCCAAAACCAAAATTTTCTGGGGCGCTGCCCCAAACGCCATAGAGTGGGGTTACCTGCACCCCTCAAACCCCCTGTGACTCCCTCTGCTATGCAATCAGTGCAACGAAGGGGGGGCTCCACCCCCCTTCTAACCCCCTAGTTAACTATGTGGGCTAGTCGTGGAAAGAATATAACACAACCCAACATTCTCCCTCTTGTTTTTTTCTTTCCACAGGGGGTCACAAGAGAGCTTAGTCATTTATCCAGCCCTGCAATGCCCATTATTTCTCTGCACCAAGAGAACTTCTCAAAGCTCACATATTTTGTCAATGCATCTGTAGTATTCTTCAAAGTGTCCACATTTACCAACAACACGTTTTTGTCTTCTATCATATCCCTCACAAAGTGATACTGAACATCAATGTGCTTTTTCTTTGAACGATATGTAGGGTTCTTTGCCAAGAAAATTGAACTTTGGCTATCACAGTCTACCCTTATAGCTCCTTGTATTAACCCCATACTTGAACACAATCTCTACAACCAAACTTATTCCTTGCTTGCATGAGTGGCTGTCATGTATTCTACCTCTGTAGTTGATAGTGCCAATACAGATTGTTTCTTACTCATCCAACTGACTGCACCTCCAAATAGGTTAAACACATACCCACTTCTAGATCTTCTCTGATCCAAATCTCCAACCCAGTCTGCATCAACAAAGCCACGAATATCAAACACTCTGTCCAATCTTGGTCTTCCTTGTTAACACAAACCATAATCACTAGTGCCATGCAAATACCTGAAAACTCGCTTCACTGCTATCCAATGATCCTTCCCTGGTTTTGACATAAACTTGCTCAATACTCCCACTGCATGTGCAATGTATGGTCTAGTACAGACCATTGCATACTTTAGGCTACCAACTGCACTTGCTTATGGAACACGAGACATGTCCTCTTCCTCTTCTTGTGTCTTGGGACACTGTTCAGCAGATAACCTCAAACCTACAAGAATAGGAACCTTCACCGGTTTACTATCCTGCATATTAAAACTTTGTAGTATTGTCTCGACATACTTCCTCTAATTTAACCAGAGCTTCCTCTTTTCTCGGTTTCTTTTAATTTCCATGCCCAAAATATAGTTTGCAGCACCAAGATCTTCCATGTCTAATTTGGAGGACAATTGGGTCTTCAAATCCTAGATAATTTCTTTGACATTTCCAACCAAAAACATATCATCCACATATAAGACCAGATAAATAACACAGTCACCAACTAATTTAAAATACACACAATGATCTGCTTTGCTTCTGGTGAAGCCAAGTCCTCGTATAAATGTATCAAATTTCTGATACCACATCCTTGGTGATTGTTTTAATCCATACAGAGACTTATTTAACTTGCATACCATTTCTTTCTTACCCTTCACTGCAAAGCCTTCAGGTTGCTTCATGTATATCTCCTCTTCTAGATCCTCATGAAGATATGTTGTCTTCACATCCATCTGTTCTACCTCAAAATGAAAAGCAACAGCAACAGATAAAAGTAATCTAATAGAAGCTGCCACGGCAACAGGAGAACAAGTATCGCCAAAATCAATTCCCGACACCTAGGAATAACATTTTTCTACCAACTGAGCTTTGTATTTCTCCACCTTTCCTTCTGAATTTGTCTTCTTCTTGAACACCCATTTTCTGCCAATGGATTTCCTTCCAGTCGGCAACTCCACCAGATCCCAAGCCTCATTTTCATGCAAATATGCCATTTCATCAACCATGGTCTCTTTCCAGAGTTTTCCATCCTCTGAATCTGCTGCTTCATTCATAGTTCTGGCATCATCGTCAGTAATAGATAAAGAAAAATTTGAATAGAAAGTAGATGGACTATACCTTTCTCGCTGCCTTCTTTCTCGAACTGATCTTCTCACACCCAGAGTTTGTGGCTCTTCATCTTCTAATTCCTCCTCTGTTGTAGAGTCTGATTCTTCCTCCTTAAGCTCAAACTCTATCTTCTTAGGTTCCTTTGGTTGGAATTCATGTTTAATAACATATTTTACCTCTCTAAACACCACATCTTGGTTGTACACAACCTTCCTTGTTACTAGATTCCAAAGCTTATAACCCTTTAAATCATCCTTATACCCAATAAAGATGCACTTTTCATATTTACTATCCAACTTTGTTCTTTTCTCATTTGGAACATGTACATATGCATCACATCCAAATACCCTTAGATGTGAAAGAGAGGGTTTCTTACCAGTCCATACCTCTTGTGGAGTCTTATCCTCCAACGCTGATGAAGGCGATCTATTGACCAGGTAACATGTAGTCTCCGCTGCCTCTGCCCATAATTATTGTCCTAACCCAACACTACCAAGCATGCTTCTTGCCCTTTCCATCAACGTCTTATTCATTCTTTCTGCAACTCCATTTTGCTGAGGTGTATATGGAGTATTCTTTTGTCATGCTATACCACACTTCTTACAGAATTATTCAAATTCCTTACTACAAAACTCTCCACCGTTATCTATCCTTAGCACCTTTATCTTCTTCTCTGTTTAGTTTTCCACTAGAGCCTTAAATTCTTTAAACCTGTCAAAGACTTCAGATTTCTTCTTAAGGAAATATATCCATGTATTCCTTGAGAAGTCATCTATAAATGATACATAGTACATAGGCTTACCCAGTGATGGAACCTTCACAGGTCCAAACACATCACTGTGCACAAGCTCTAATATCTGTTTTGCCCTCTTACCACCAGAGGGAAACTCACTCGATTCTACTTCCCATATACACAATTTTCACTGAAATCAAAATCCAGAGAGATATTACTCATACCTTCTACCATACCTTTACCATCAAGTATTCGAAGGCCCTTCTCTCCAATTTGTCCAAGCCTTTGATGCCACAACATGGTCTTCTCTCCAGAGACCACAAGATTTTCTACTCCACTTTTAGGAACCACAAAACTGTTGCACCCATCAACAACAGTGCTACCTTGCAGCTTGTACAACGTTCCAATTCGAACTCCCTACATCAATACCAGTGCCCCTCGAACCATCTTGCAGGTATCCTTCTCGAACACTGTTTTTACACCTGCATCATCCATCTTTCTTACAGAAATCGGATTTCTGGCTAATACAGGAATATGCAAAACATCCGGAAGTGTTCTAACCCTTCCACCTTGCAACTTCAACTTTACTTTTCCGTGACCAACGATTCTAGCCTTCCTAACATCCCCCAAGAAGGCATCACCGCCATCATATTTCTCATTCTCGTAGAGCCACTCTCTATAGGGAGTGAAGTGAAAGGATGCACCTAAGCCAATCAACCATGCCTTCTAATCTACATGTGTACTTGAATAAGCCAAGTACACATCCCCACCTTCATCTGAGGTGGTTTTCGCCTCTGCAGAAGGATCATCATCAGATCCCTTTCCTTTATCAGGAGCTTCAGATTTATAGTCCCTTTTGTAGTGCCCTTCCTTTCCGCATTTCCAGCACACCACCTTTACAGGTTTTCCTGGATATTTAGATCTCCCTCTAGATTTAGACCTCCCATTCGATGGCTTATTTTTGTTTTTGTTATGGGACCATCATCGTACAAACAAGGCATCACCATTCTGGCTCTCAATATTTTTCCGTCTCATTTCCTCCTTCAACAAGGATGAGACTATTTCATCAAATTGCAAGGTAGTTGCATTGATACCTATTGCAATAACCAGACTATCCCACGAATCTGGTAGAGAACACAACAAACTGATGCACTTATCTTCATCTGAAATTTTAATATCAACAAATGATAATTGACTTACCACAATATTAAATGCATTCAGATGCTCTGTCACTGAGTCTCCATCTTTCAACCTCAGGTTATACAGTTTTTTCTGTAGGAACAATTTATTCACCAGAGACTTATATTGGTATAAATTCCTGTCACACAGAATAAGTCGATCTTGCGGACAAGATAGACCTTCCTAGAATCTAAAGAAGACATAATGACAAGAAAACCAACCAGACACTATCTTTCTCTAAATATTCTTTTATAAACAATGGCAAACAAGTATTTTTAGGGCCTACCTTAGGTCCAACGCAAGTTTGTGGATGCCCTCGCTCCTTTGATCCAAATGATCTCCTTTGTCGCGAATTTGCAAACACAAACAAGGCAAACAAATTAAATAGCACCTGAAAAGCCAATATCATAAAACATATTTAACATGAAAGTCAAGGAGTCCATGAAACAAATAACATAAGATACTTGTTGAGAAAAATGAGTTTGATTGTATTAATTAAAAAGAAGAACTTTACAACCTTTGCCTTGACGTTGTACAAGCTCCTCCTAGGGTCCAACAAGAAGTCTCCTCTACTTTGACAAGTTTCACTTACTCCCAAATGAAGCCAAAAAGGTATGTGATCTCTCCTCTTAAGCTCAACTAGGAAGTCTTGATTTCACCAGCATTTACCCTAAAAAATGTTCAGCTTCTAACCTCCCAAGCAACTAGCCCAATGCCTCTATTTATAGTGCAATGGAGAGAGGTTACTAGGTCCTCCTTCAAAGGGATAGCTCCTCTCATCAAAGGATTAGCTCCTTCTCTTTTGGGATGCATGAACCACCTCAGAGCGAACAATCCACGTCAAAATTCCTTCTAGAATCCTCTAGAATTAACCCAAAGTGAGTTTTTTAAGATAAAACTTGCGCCTTTTGACTTTCACAGGGGTCCGCACCCACACCGTTAGAGACAGAGCGAGCAGGTCCGCAGGTTTTGTAAACAGAAGGTGCGGGACCGTAGGTAACAGTGAGAGAAACTATGGAACGAGAGTTTCATTGATTTTTAATGTCTTTCTCTCATTTCCAAAGCTTTACTTGAAGAGCTGAGGTCTGAGACTTTCTTAGGAGGATAGTACAAGTGATGATAGACCCATACTGACTGCAAATAATCATGGTGACGATATTTTTGTGTAACAGATTGCCCCCTAAAGTGCAAAGTCTATAGTAGATGAGGATTTCATTGATCATTTAGGAAGAGTGAAGTACTTTATCATTTCGAGGATCATCTTGTGGAGAGCCCGATTGTAACCTGTAAAAACATTCAATGCAAGATATATATATGAGATCATTCATCGCTGAGGTAGGCATTCCCATACTCAGATCAAAACTGACTAGAAAAACTAACTACTACTCTGATATAGGAATGATCTTGTAAAACATCACAAGCATAGACTCAGGTGGACACAGTATGGACGCAGCCATCTGTTTATGAATGGTCCATTATATAATGAATACAAGATTCCTCACAGCCTGGATTGTGGAAACTAGATCCAGGGTCTTCATTTCTACTTCCCAAAACAGTATGATTCTATCCATGCGAATGAATGTGTTGATGTCGAACATGGTAGAAACCACTTGACTACCAGTCAATGATGTAAACTGTTAACAAGTGTGAGAGAAACCACCAGTGATGTCAATGGCTCTCAAAGTACACAGTACAATCCATGAGATGCGAATAAATGTGTTGATGTCGAACATGTCACGGAATCCTTTGATTGAAAGTCAATGATGCAAACTGTCGTCAAAGGCGAGAAACCTGCCATTGAGGCATGCCGATCTCAAGGTACTGACAATTTCTAGATCATCTTTCTAGATAATGAGCTGATGTCGATAGAAAGAGATCCGTTGTAGGCAAGCCCACAACATGAAATCATAGATCAAGTTGAAGAAATTTAGTTGCAAGGACTGACTCAGGGATGGTCAAGATGGATGACAGATATTTTGCAGATGAATGGCTTATTGGCAGTGACCTCTTGAACACATAACGACACGATAGATGGTTTAGTGACAATTGACCCAAATTTAATACCCAGAAACCGGCTGAAGACTTTCAATGTGGTTTGATCAACTATTAAGCAAAGGATTTCCCAACCCAGGTGAATGAAAGTGTCGTGTTCAAGAGCAGTTACAAAGTATGACAAACATGCTCATTTTTCTCTCTTTTCCCCCACCATTTCTGGCAAGTACCTCTTTATTTTTGACAAGCTTGAGGAGGATAACATTTGCTTGATTATAAGCTCATCCTTCAGATGAGTCCAACTTAGTTTAAATTCAAACCCTAAGAAGGAGTGGTTCGTTCCTGTTTGTAATTGAACAGGTCCTTTACTGTGAAATTTTAATGAGTCCAGTATAGGAGAAACTAGACGTTTTTCAATTTTAGAGAGTCTGAAAAAACTTAAGAAGACTCCAGGGTTGACCTTTTTCGTAAATTTGTGCCTCCCAAGCCTGAAAAAGTATAAAATAATACTTGAGAGAACCGCTTGATCTTTTACAACCAAGGATTACTTTTCGTCATTAGTGCCCTTGATCCGAAAAAGTAAAAAAGCGATCAATGACACGTCGTTTTATAACCGATATCGAATTTGAAACGACAAAAATCCGGCAATCTTTTCATGTTTTTACGGTCGGAAAAGAGCTATAAGTGGATCGTATTTTAATTCCATTTTAACGAGTTTAAAAGAATAACTCGGCAATCTTTTCATGTTTCAGGGGTCAGAAAAGAGCTTAAAGGTGACTCTAAGTGTTTTTTTCGTCGAAAATGATAGTTTTCGCCTGAATAATCCGTTATCCTGCACAAAAACACAAACATTACTCATACCTGTTTGAAATGGATAAAAATGTCGCGAAAATACCTTTTCAAAGTGAAACATAAACAAATTTACAATTTATTTACTCAAAAAACTTATAAAAAGGGCCTTTGTCAATTCATTTTTACCGTTTGAGTTTGGGGTGAGAAAATAGTGATTTTGCTCAGAAAACTTCCCGTGAAGATTGCGGAAAATCCAACCGTCGGAATCAAACGTCGTCTTCTCAAGGTAATCCACATCATCCTACTCTTCATTTTTAACTGTTTCATTTTTTGTTTTAGTCATTTATTTCATTTTTGGGAGGGTTTCTAGGCATAAAACCCGCGCACGGGGGCCTGCAGGTTTACCACTGCTGGCCTGCGGACCCTGACTTTTTCTCCATTGGGAAAAAGCTCAGGGTCCGCACCTTCCATGTAGACAAATGGCGGTCCCACACACTGTGTCTAACCCGGAGGGTGCGGTCCTCGTCGCAAGGGTTTCTAACCCAAAAATCCTCAAAAATGGACCAATCAAAATAATTTCTAGCAATTTAATTTATCCTTATGCTTGATGTAGAGAGTACATCATGCTAGATTGGCGTGAACGAGAGCATGAGGACGTGGATGTTGCCGCATGGAATCATCAGCCTTCACTTGATGCTTTGAGGGCATGCGGCTTGTACAAATTCTGGGCCATTCTTGGCATGAGAGCTCAGGTGGATTATTACAGTGGTTGGTTGACAGATGGAGCATACAAGACTAGTGATTCTTCATTGGCGGCCACCAACTCGAAATCGAGCCGGCGGACATATATTTCTTGACTGGTTTGCCTACGAGAGGCGAAGACTTGACTCTGTTTGGGGCTAGGGCAAGTGGCTAGTCTGTCGATAGCCTCAGGCTAGAGTACTGCAACAGCCAGGCTAGAGACAAAGGGATAGACATAAAGACCATATCCCGTCCTGAGCTCATGGTGATTGCGTTCACTGTCACCAGACTTTGCGGGGCTGCCGCATTACATATTTCCACTGGATCCCAAATTTGTATGGCAGTTGATTGCTTTCGAGGCACCATCTTCAACTGGTGCGATGCTGTGTTGGCCAATGTGAAAGGCCAACTGACCAGGGCCAAGAACGGACGACTAAAGACCTTTGGTTATGGGGCTTTGGTTGTGAGTTTTGGCCTGGAGAGGGTTCCTATGTTGATCCCGCAACACCTTACTGTTGGAGCTGGGCTTCCTCGAGAGCCCAAACTGATGCGATGGGTCGCAGTTATGGCCCGTCACCTGGATGAGAGGACAGAGGTTGCTCGATTCAAACATGAGTATTTCCAATGGCTAGAAAGCCAGGTATTTTCTATTTAGGACTTCCCTTATGCTGGGATATATTTTCGTGGTGACCCAGACATGGTTCTTCCACCAGGAGAGCAGTGGGATGATTCAGGTAAAATCATTTTCAACATTTTTCCTATTTTAAATTTTTTTATTTTTCCATCGTCTCAAAACTGATAGCAAAAGTTTCAAATGCAGATGTGGGTCCACAGCGACCAGCCGCTCTCCGGCCTTACGAGAGAAAACAACCAGTTACACCCGTGCCAGCCCCACAGGACGAATCAGCAGAGGTTTTGGCCGAGTTGGAGGGTCATCTCGAGCGCTTGACAGGAGATATTCCAGAGACCACTATAGATGACATTCCTCGTCGACTTCAGCGCTATGTGATTGGGGTCCCGGGACCTTTTAGGAGGTTCCTTTGCAAGGTGGCACGTGTAGTGGTTTCTTATAGAGATCATCACCGGTGATAGGATGATCGCCTATTGTGGGCACATGTGACATTTTTGTTTTTTGTACTTATCATTTTTGCCAATCATAAGGTGTATTTCAACCTATGATCGAGGACGATGTATTTTTTTGACACACTCCTATATATATATCATTATTACCGGCTTATCTTGTAAATCATGTTATGGAATGGTTTTAAATTTACATGTATGATTATTGCAAATGTCTATTTAACATTCGAGAAGAAATTGCATCTGCTAATGTATTTAAAGATCTTGGAATATGCTGATATTCAATATAATCAAATTCACGTTCCAAGAGATGCACTCTCAAAAATAATCTTAATAACACTAGATTTCTAATGGCATACACTCTATTAAGCTGTAATACAACGAGTTCAGAATCTAACCTCACTATCAAACTCTGAATCCCAAATGAAATAGATTCAGATAATGACTCAATCACTGCACTATACTCGGCAGTGTTGTTCATTGTTTGACCGAGGCTTACCCCATGCATAGATACTAACTCGTCAGAGGGCGAATAGATAACCCAAGCTGCGGAAGAGATGTTTCGTGTATTACGACAAGCACCTTTAGCGAAACCAATGTATGTTTAGAGAGGCATCGACATCTGCAATATCAAGAGTAAAATCAAGATAAGCAGGAATAATGACGAAAAAACACTCTCTAAGCTAAGCACATTGTTTAAACTAAAACACACCAGCTAGAAAGAAAAACTATCCTAACTAAAAATCTCCATACCCATCCTTTAAGCATAATACCTCTTCAAGTAAAGACCATTTCTAGGTTTACCCAAAGATTCCCCGTCAAAGTCTACCAATTCATAGGCCCCTTTGGCTAGCTTTCGCTTGACAACATAGGGACCATGCCACATAGGAACGAATTTTGCAGGGCCTAATTTATCATTAGCTTGATCATAAACTAAGACTAGATCTCCTTCCGAAAAATTTCGAGGGGTCATATTTCGATCATACTGAGCTTTCATGCGTTTTGCATGAGTCTCGATCGCCAATGCAACATCGCGTCGATTCTAATCTAATTGAGCCAAGTATAACAAACGCTTTTCCTCTTCGGAAGTGGCTAGAAGTAACTCGATGGCCATTTGCAGTGACAGGATTTCGCATTCAATGGGTAACACGGCTTCCAAACCATAGAATAGTTGGAAAGGAGTGAACCCTGTTGATGTTTTTACCGAAGTTCGGTACGCCCAAAGCGCTGAAAATAGCATGTTGTGCCAATTCGACCGATGAATCCCAATGATTCGTCGGATCATGATAACTAAAACTTTGTTGATGGATTCAACCAGACCATTCACTTGTGGATAATAAGGGGTTGAACTATCGTGACGTAAACCAAGCTGGCCTTAAGTTCGATCATCATAACGTTTCGAAAATGACACCCATGATTAGTGATTATCACTTGTGGGACACCAAACCTAGCAATTATATGATTGAACATGAAAATTGCAGCTGTCTTGCCGTCTGCCTCAAATGTAGGCATCGCCTCGGCCCACTTGGTAAAATAATCTACCAAAAGGATGATATATGCATGCCCCCCAGCCGAGTGAGGGTTACATGTAATAAAGTCGATACCCCATTTGGCAAAAGGACCAACGAAAATTATAGGGTGGAGAGGAGCAAGTGGAGCGCGCATCTTACGATAAAAAATTTGGCAGTTGTGGCATTTTCGGACCGCCGTAATACAATCCTTAAATAAAGACGGCCAGAAGTAGCCAGCGCGCAATATCTTTTGGGCTGTGGCAAACCCAGACATATGACCGCCACATGCTCCAGAGTGACAGTCATTTAGAACCCTTTCAGCTTCCTCGTGAGTTAAGCAACGTCGAAAAACAGAGTCCACCCCACGGCGATAAAGAGTATCTCCAATAATCCTGAATTGTTGGGACTGGAATCGAATTTTTCGACGTTCTGACCTTGAAATTTCTGAACGAAAGGATTGGGTCTGGAGATAAACGATGATATCCCCATACCATGGATCTAAAGTGCTAATTAGAAACAAGGATTCGTCCGCAATGGGCTTTTCTACCATAGTTTCCGTGTCAGCACGTGGGAAGTCACACATTAACTCCGTGAAAACTAAAGATTTCTTAGACTTGGATTTTTCGAATTCCAAGTCGAACTCCTGCAGGATAACAATCCATTTAGAGTACTTGCGCCCTAGCAATTGCTTGGTCAAAATGTAGATCATAGGGTTGCAATCCAAAATTACAGTAGTTTTACGTAGTAAAATGTAGTGACGAAAACGTTGGACAACTTGAACGGCTGCCAATACCAATTTCTCCACATGTGAGTATTTTAGCTCAGTTGGATTTAAAGTTCAACTAAGGTAATATATCACATGTTTAGACCCGAATTCATCTTCCTGAACTAAGACCATTCCAATGGTGGAATGAGAGGCGGCGAGATACAAGAAGTAATCCTGGTTGTAGTTGGGAGGATGCAATAACGGTGCATGGGTCAACGCGTGTTTGAGTGCATCAAAATATTTCTAAGCTATCTCATCCCAATAGAATGGAGTATTCTGCTTCAACAACCGGTTTAAACCCTTTGTAACCTCGGCGTAGTTAGGAATGAATCGTCGTAAAACGTTTTCTTTCCCTTGCAAACTTTGGAGTTGACGAAGACTCGAAGGAGGAGGCAATTTGACGATAGCTTCGACCTTCGACGGATCGACGCGAATGCCGGCTTTCAAAACTACAAACCCCAGCAATCGATCTGTTTCTATACAAAAGACACATTTGTGTGGGTTCAACTGAATCCGATAATGCCTACACCTCATAAAGATTGCTCGTAAATGGACGAGGTGATCAGCTCGATGTAATGAATGAGCAGGCAAATCATCGAGATACGATTCCACAATGTGCTTGATGTCATGAAACGCATAAGACATCACCCTTTGAAAAGTTGCTCCAGCATTCTTAAGCCCAAAAGGTAACTTGCAATAAGCAAATGTCCCCCATGGACAAATGAAAGCCGTTTTTGGTTGATCGGCAGGTAGAATATTGATTTGATTGTATTCGGAAAAATCATCCATGAAGCATAATATTTCGCTACCGGCACAATAATCAATGATTTGATCGATATAGGGAGTTGGGTAATTGTCCTTTGGACAGGCTCGAATAATGTCCCTATAGTCGATGCATATTCTTATTGTTCCCTGTTTTTTGTTAACCGGAACAATATTCGATACCCAATCCGTTAACGGGATCAGATAAATGAAACCTGCTGTCAATAGTTTCTCAACTTCTGCTTTAATTGCAGCAGCTTTTCGTGGGTGAATCTGACGCAAACGTTGCCGGACGGGTTTAGCATCTGGGTAAATCTTGATCTCATGAACAACAATTGCGGGATCAATTCCTGGCATTTCCTCATAGGACCAGGCAAACACGTCACGGAATTCTTGAAATAGGGCCTTATATATTTGAATTTCATCATTTGTACACGAGGCACCTATATGAATGTTTTCAACAATTCCGATCTTAACCAAAATGTCAATAGGAATAGTTTGAGAGATGTTTCCCAAATTTAACTCTGAATCGAGATGTTTCATTGGATTCTGAGGTTCCTTGACATATTCAGTTGTAAAAATTGATGAGAAATCATTTTCAAAACGATCATCCTCGGGTAAAAACGAAGATCTGTGATGGAGATCTTTCCATGGTAAATCATCTACACATAGGATTTCACGAATTTTCTCATCAGAGTGAACAAGTTCAGAAAACGTGATTAAATCCGAGCTTGATGTGAAAAGTGATTCCTCACGGACCACATTCATGAAGTCATTTTCGGTTGAACATGGGTCAGCAAATGACTGCACGACTTTATAGGCAATTTCATATGGACTCAAAGGCATGGCATTACCAAATGAGTCTATCTCAGATTCAGAAGGAACGATCCAAGGATCATCATAAACAATGGTGTCCGATGTGATCATATGAATAGTTGCAAATGAAGACGATGCGTTGATCGGAGGAAAAGGAAAAGTTCCCAGTAAACCGGCATCTTTAACTAGTCCTACTCCAACATCCTTATATGGGATAGTCATTTTACCGACATGTTGAATACTCTCAGAAGAGGCTGGGTCGGATGAAAAGTAAGCCAGCTGGTCTATTGTTACGATCTTTCCATTATGTGGAAACTTTATTACTCGAAAGACCGATGAAACGACCGTTGTCATAGCGTAAGACCAACTTCAACCCAAGAGAAGGTTGTAATCTAGAGGGGCATCAACCACCTCCACATCTAGACTAACGGTTTTTCCTTCAACCCCTATAGGCAAATCCTGTAGAATGCCAAAAGGATGAAACCCACAGCCATCAAAGGCCTTTAGAATCGTCGGGGATTGGTTTAGCGAAGGAGAACCAAGCGATCTCCAACGTTGTATCGACATAATACACATTGAGGCTCACTCATCAATTACAGTCCGATGAATAGGTCTGTTTTTGACTATCACTGGGATTTGGAAAGCCATTTGATGAGGAAAACACGGTGTACTATTTTCTAGATCGAAAATTATTAGATTCGAGTCCTGAACATCAACAACTCCTATAGCCGAAAAAAGTAATTTACGTTGTGCTGGACATGATTGCAGCACTTCCAAAGCCGACATTGCTGATGGTGAAACAGCTAAATCCTCAACAATGTTATAATTCTGAGGCGTTCTCGCATGTGGATTGAAAGCTGACTTTCGAAGTATACCCTTGGCAGGCGATTTGATTACCAAGTCTGGATTAGTTTTCTTGATCTGTAGTGGATCGGAACCGGGAGCTGAGGTTGATGGATTAGAATGAGAAGATTCTGCTTCTTTACCATCAACAGGACTTTTACTACCATAATATTGCGATTGAGTCACAATCCTAACATGGGACATCATCAGTATGGGTTCTTCATTGGCACTCGAGGACGAACCTATCATCTTATTGTCTTGAGCTGGAAAAGGATCCTTCAAAACAGGAGGAGTTTAGGAACCTTTGACAATCTTCGCAACCTCTGCATGATGAGGGTAGTCTCTTGTAAAATGTTCATTGTCACAAATGAGACAAGGATAACGAGGTTTGTGCTTTTCATCATTGGATTCCGCCTTTTCACGTTTCTCCTTTGAATTTTTGTCCGTTTTATTCTTCTTCTTTCCTTTCTTCTTCCCACCAGATTTTGATTTGGCTGTAGATGACTCTACAACGTGAATATTGGCGGAAATCTTTGCAAAAGAATATCCTGTTGGGGAATTAGGCAAGGTTATGATGGGAGAAGAATTCTTGGAAGATTTCTTCTTACTTTTAGTGTTAACCATACCAATCATACCATCGGTGGCATGAGATCCCGAAGGAGCTGCAGCGATTTGATTTTGCTTGGGAAGATTGGGGATTTTCTCGTGTAACGTACCTGACTGAGTATAGACCAAGTCAAGGTACTGTGCTTGAGCAATTACTTGCTCCTCAGTAACAACTCCGGCTTTAGCAACATCTTCAGTGATCTTTGGCAACAAAGATTTTACAAACCACTCGGCCAAAATCTGATCCGGAATAAATACCTTCACTAAACACCGTCGACGTCTCCACTCATGAATATGATCTGAAATGTAAGTGGATGTCGATTGTTTTAACAAAGTTAACAATTCCGTGCCATTGTCATATCGGACTGGAAACTGAAAATGAGTTAAAAAATAGGTAGCTAACTGACTAAAATTATAAAAAGTGCCTCGCTGTAACTCAATGTACCACTTGGCGCGAGACCAATTAGAGTGCACTGGAAAAGTCTAAGATGGATTGAATCATCTGAAATGGAGTTAGACGCACACCAGAGGTGGTAAGTCATCACATGGTTCGATGGGTCCTCTCCTGATTTACCTTTGAACTTAGGAATGTCACTGGGCAACTTATTCGGCATTGGCGGCCAAAACGGAAGATAATTAATGGGATCGTTCGTTAGGTGCGACAATTCAGGAAAATCCAAAGTTGCGATAAATGGTAACTGCCGATTAGGATCCCTAAAACTCTGGGTCATGAGACCAGCCTGAGGAGGAGGATATCCAGGATAACTAGGAATATGAATTGCGTTTGGGATATTGTATCCTCTCGGAAAACAAGGATTAACCGGACCGTACTGGGGTTGTTGATGTTGTTGATAAGTGTACCCAGGATACGGTTGATACTGATAGACTGGCTGCTGCACAGCAGGACCGAATTGCTACTGTCCCTGGTACGGTTGATAAGTGAATTGTGGTTGACTTGTGACAATCGTACTTGAACCAGGTTGTCCTATAGGCATCTGAACCGAAGTTTGAATCGTAGATCCAGACGGTGGTAAAGATGTCTGAGGAGTAGATACAGGAACAGTAGAAACCGGAGCTGTCGATACTCCAGAAGTAGGTGGGGTAGATTGAACAGATGTTGCGGCAGTTGTAGCAGTCGTTTGAGGAGGAGTACGAGGTGTACTAGGCCAAGGCTGAGAAACTACCGAAGGTACAGAAGTTTGAATGTTAGACTCGACTGGTTGCTGGGGTGTACCAGAAACTAAGGGTTGTCCAGTTTGAGATGACAACTGTACATTTGGTTGCAACACCTGTTGAGTTTGCAATGGATCCCACACTATATTCATTCCGGGGTACTGACCCATAACAGGTTGAGAATACTGAGGACCATAACCGGGTTGAGGGTAGGATTGATAATTGAAAGGTACATTTCCCGTTCCTTGAACATACGTTTGACTGGAGGGTGGTTGGAAACCTTGGTTCGAGTACTGACCTTGGGGTTGATACCCTTGAGGCACGTACTGATACTGGGGTTGACCTTGAGGTATAAATTGATACTGGGGTTGACCTTGGGGTACATATTGAGTCTGGGTTTGACCTTGAGGAACGTACTGTCCTATAGGTATGTACTGTCCTTAAGGTTGCCCCCTAGATGCAAATTGTGTACCTTGAGGTTGCCCCCCAGGCAAGAATTGAGGTTGCCCCCCAGGCGGTAACTGGCCACCTTGAGGTTGAGGATTGGGAATAGAACCTGACATCATAAGAATGTCTTCTACGCTCAATGGCTTAGTACCATTGCTTCTAGTTAATAACCCTTGCTCAATGGGTTGAGGAGATGCTCCCAAAAAAGTACCAGAAAGTGACTGATACCCGGAGGGAAAAGAAGGACCGCCGTACAAAAAGGATTCAGGCGATTGAGTAAACATGGGTGACTTTCCTGACATATTTACGAGAGTATAAAAACCTTTAGGTGTTGGGTGATAAGGAGCGCGAGGTGGTGAAAAACTTAACCCTGAGTTTTCTAAGAAATTAGTCAAAGAAAGATACCAAGAACTACTCCTAGGTGGACTGTAAAAAATTGATTCACGCTCCCTTAGCTCAATAACAGGTTGATTTTTAGGGATAGGGATGCCTACTTCTTCTTCCGGAGCAAGTTCTTCAATAGCAATAAGTCCATAAGGAAGATCTTGGGTGATTACTCTTTCTACCCTAGGTGAACCAGGACCACTAGAAGTTGGAGAAACAAACCCCGATGTCGAAGTAGCATCAAATTCACTTTCAGGCTCGGATATTTCAGGTTCCTCACCTATATCACTAGTAGATGAAAAGCTACCAGTAACTTCGGAAATAGACACTGACTATGGATTATAATCTGCTACTAACGGTTGAAAATCAGGATGTACTATCAAAGAAGATTTTCCTTCTTCAGGTGACCCAACTCTACTGTCTCTAGGAGTTACAAGGACTTTCAAGCCTTCAAGCTGGCTCGGTACTTCCTCAGGAGGTTGGCCCCGAAGTCTACGGGACTTCCTCAATAACTCAGCCACATTTACAAACTCAGGAGATTGGCCCCGAAGTCTACGGGACTGCCTTGGTAATTCAGCCACAGTTAAAAACTTTTAACTACTTCACATGCAAACAAAGTAAAATCTCAATGAAAATCATCTAAAGCCTCTAAAGAACCAAACAAATTTGAATCACACGCCTAAAGAATCTAGGAGATCAAACACACACAAACAGTAACTTTCCGTACTGAAAACACTAGTTGGTGATGAAATCCAATGTCGCAGAGTTCAATACAGAAATGGCGGTTGGAACAGTTACCCTAAAAACCTGCTTAATGAATAGACTTGCACAAGTTCCTCCACTTAACCGTCTCGAGTGAAGAGAACTCCCCAGAAAATCCAAGTGAGTCTAGCCGACATCTGCTCCAAGTACAGTGGGATCTTCCCACCACTGTCACCTCAGGAAGAGTCCTAAAGGATATGGCCACTAAGGTTACCAACAGAAACAAATATACCTGGGGGAACAGTCTACGATCCAATACGCACACAAGGGCAGAGTAGCAAGCTCAATCCCCTTGAAGGCTCCTTGACATAATCCAAGGTTTACCAACAAGTGACCCCAGGCTCCTCAACAATGGTTAATCCGAGGTTTACCGTTTTTAATACGTGAATATCTAGCGTTGTTCCCAATGAGGAAGGATTGATTCCCACACTGGTTCAGACACGATCTCATGCTTCTGCTTTCAGAGGAGCTTTCCTAGAGCATAAATGCAACAATTGGATTTCTTCCCTACCACAAGATACAGCTACTTGTTTGTTTTTACTGTCTTGGAGATTTAATTACTCTCCTACTCTAAGACACTAGCCTAAGCTAAGTTGGTGTATCAGAGCCCTAGAAATAAAAATGTTACTAGATGAATTTTACTTTAAGCGTTATTTTTTATTGGTTTTTGTTTAAGTCAAAAGGTGTGGAGATGAAACTCATGGTATGAAAACTCGACTCAAAATCACTAAAAATGCACCTAAGATGATTTAAACAATCTTTTTCTCTTTGATGAACTTCTAAACTAAGAAAGAGTTTGAGAATGCAAATACTTTTGTAAACACAAATCTTTCCTAATCAAACAAATTAAAAGAAGAGTTTTTTTTGTCCTTTCCAATGCACTCAAAACGAGACAACTAGTTATTTCACAAAAATTTCCCTTTTTCGTTTCAAAGCATTCAATCACTACAAAAACAAACCTTTTTTTCCAAAAGAGATTTTTTATATTTTTTATAAAACACTCAAAACTATGAAAATGACTAACTTTGAGATCTATAAATTATAAAAACCTATTTGAAGTCAAAGCCTACTAAAAGTCTTTTTTAAGGATGTTTTACTTAGCTAGATGTAAGCTAAGGACCAGTTTATGCAGAATCACAAATAAGTCAAGAACAACCAATTTTGTTTTCTTTTTGAAAATGAAAATCCAAACTTTCAAACACAAGCTTTTCGAAGTTTTGTAAAGAGAAAACTCAAAGCGGATTCCTCAACAAGGGGAGATTTCATAAATGGTCAGACTCATAAGAAGGCTGGTAGACACTAAGGTGATCTGAATTCCCTACAGCTTCTAAGCTCAGAGCCACTACACAACCAAAATGAAAAAACAAACCCAACAAGCAAAACTGCTAGGAATTTCACCTAAAACCCTAACACTAACAAAATCAACCTAAGGAAAGCTTCTGACAAGTTATATGTAGGTCTGGGCAGTGGATAACAATTTCTAAACAAAAACTAAGCTGACTAACAGAGGAAATCTTAGGTTTTTTAAAATTTTGACAGGGTCCGCAGGCCCACAGTTGACACAGGCGCGGTCCCGCTCTGTGCTAAAAGCCAAGCTGCAGGTAGGTACGCACTGTGTCAAACGGCTAGGGTGCGGTCCTCTCCCAAAGCTATGAAAAACGAAAAATAACCCTGGATCTACAAACTCTACCCAATTTTACACAAAACAAGCCAAAAACAGAAACAATAACACAGTTTCTCAGGTCAAAGTAAAAACAAGGAAAACAATCAAGTCCCCAGTGGATTCGCCATTTTGTCACACGGAATAAGTCGATATTGTGGACAAGATAGACCTTCCTAGAATCTAAAGAAGACCTAATGACAAGCAAACCAACCAGACATTATCTTTCTCTAAATATGCTTTTATAAACAATGGCAAACAAGTGTTTTTAGGGCCTACCTTAGGTCCAACGCAAGTTTATGGATGCCCTCTCTCCTTTGATCCAAATGAGCTCCTTTGTCACGAATCTGCAAACACAAACAAGGCAAACAAATTAAATAGCACCTGAAAAGCCAATATCATAAAACATATTTAACATGAAAGTCAAGGAATCCATGAAACAAATAACATAAGATACTTGTTGAGAAAAATGAGTTTGATTGTATTAATTCAAAAGAAGAAGAACTTTACAACCTTTTCCTTGACGTTGTACAAGCTCCTCCCAGGGTCTAGCAAGAAGTCTCCTCTACTATGACAAGTTTCACTCACTCCCCAATGAAGCCAAAAACGTATGTGATCTCTCCTCTTAAGCTCAACTAGGAAGTCTTGATTTCACCAACATTTACCCTAAAAAATGTTCAGCTTCTAACCTCCCAAGCAACCAGCCCAATGCTTGTATTTATAGTGCAATGGAGGGAGGTTAATAGGTCCTCCTTCAAAGGGATAAAGCCCTCCTTCAAAGGGATAGCTCCTCTCATCAAGGGATTAGCTCCTTCTCTTTTCGGATGCATGAACCAGCTTAGAGCGAAAAATCCACGTCAAAATTCCTTCTAGAATCCTCTAGAATTAACACAAAGTGAGTTTTTTAAGATAAAACTTATGCCTTTTGACTTTCACAGGGGTCCGCACCCACACCGTTAGGGACAGAGCGGGCAGGTCCGCAGTTTTTGTAAACAGAAGGTGCGGGACCGCAGGTAACAGTGAGAGAAAGTGCGGAACGAGAGTTTCATTGATTTTTAATGTCTTTCTCTCATTTCCAAAGCTTGACTTGAAGAGCTGAGGTCTGAGACTTGCTTAGGAGGACAGTACAAGTGATGATAGACCCATACTGACTGGAAATAATCATGGTGACGATATTTTTGTGTAACAAGTCCCTAGCTTGTCCCACAAATCCTTCACCATAGCTTCCCCTGATACATTCAGCAATACTGAATCTGAGACACACAATCGTATTGTGCTCTTTGCCTTCTGATCTAACTTCTTCCATTCTTCATCAAACACTCCCGTTGGTTTAGTACCTGGATCTACCGTGATCCACTGATCTTTATCCACCAACAGATCCTCCATCTTGAGTTTCCACAACTCAAAACTTTGACCATTAAATTTCTTGATCTCTATCTTTCCACTGCTCGCCATCTTCTTTCACCACCAAAATCGATCTCACAGATCTCCCACTAAACAGGGTCTACCATAGGCCCGAGCGAAACCCCTCAGCAACAAAAGCATCCCCTTGAAGCTAAAACAGCTCTGATACCAAATGTAGGTTTTAACCCCATACAGAAATTACCTGTATACGAATTCTAAAACACAGAAAATAAACAATGTGAGAGCATAACACATAAAACACATATACACAGAGATTTTCCCCTACATCCCAAAACCAGGACTACCAACTTGATTTTTCATTATGTTCCTTTCAATGTTACAATACATATTTATACATGCCGAAGCATCCAATACCATGGAATGAAAACCATCATGTCCAAAACCATGGACTGAAAACCATCACGTCCAAAAACATCTGTGAAAAACATGCACAAAACCATAGGTAGGTCCACACAACCTAATATAGGGTCCAAAACCAAAATTTTCCGGGGCTCTACC
The DNA here is from genome assembly GCA_031772625.1 of Pinus tabuliformis. Lineage (NCBI taxonomy): Eukaryota > Viridiplantae > Streptophyta > Pinopsida > Pinales > Pinaceae > Pinus > Pinus tabuliformis. The sequence continues at coordinate 355,527,009 of CM062813.1, forward strand.
TTAGACCCCATAGAGTGGGGTTACCTGCACCCCTAAAACCCCCTGTGACTCCCCCCGCTACGCAATTGGTGCAATGAAGGGTTGGCTCCGCCTCCCTTCTAACCCCCTGGTTAACTATGTGGGCTAGTTGTGGAAAGAATATAACACAACCCAACAAGGCTCATCTAGCAGAAATTAGCTGATAAAAATGGCAATCATGACCATGATTGAATTTGGTTTCATGTTTACACAAGCTTGAAATGAGAAATTATGCTTGCTATAAATGTGCATGTCCCCAGCATAATTACTCAAACAAGGGACATTCCCCCCAAGCTTCATTTCAATCAACTAAATGGATGGAGTGAAGGTTCACTTTCCAGATCTTGGAAAGACTCGACTAGGATTTTACGAGATCTTAATAAAAGACTCAATTTGGAAAGGGGAGTTGCTTCATTTTTAATGAGGCTGGCACAGTAAAAGCACTGTCCTCAAAACCCTTGTTTCATTTTTTAGCGAGGTTGTCATAAGACAAATAACAATCCTTAGACCCCTGTTTCATTTTTTAATGAGCTTTTCACAAGACAAAGAACTATGGTGACTAATCTAATCATGGAACATATGACAACATGACTCAAAAGAGGTCTTCACTAGATGGAAGAACCATGCTCTAGGAATAATACATGTCATATGGTACAAAAGATAGATCAGGTTCCAATGCCCCTAGTACATAACGTACTATACCATCTGTGTGATCATCAACAAACGTGGAGACAGAACGGGTAGACACATAATTGACCTGTGGCGGGGAAGGTACTGCTTGCAAACAAGAGCTGATAGGAGACGATGGTTGCAAAGGAGACACCTGGTGACCAATGAATGAAATTTGATCAATAGTCATAATTCTCCCTTCGTGCAGAAAACAAACCACACGGAAAAGCGAAGAAACAATAGCTCCCATGACATAAACATAGTTGCATCCAAGGAGAAGATTGAAATCTAAGGACCTTGGACTACCATCATGTCTATATTGAAGGTCATCCCTTCCAAAGTAATAGGGAACTTGGGAAGGACCCCTAAGGGTTGACTGGTTCCTCTATTGAAAGCCAACAGATTCTGAGTGACAAGCACAAGCTGTGGGGAACCCAAAGCTTTCCAAGTAGTAGAAGAAATTATGATAACAGACACGCCTTCATCTAATATAGTGCTAGGTACTACCATATTATAAGCTTGCACTGTGATCTAGAAAGGCACTTAAGATGTGAGGCGGAAAGCAGTCAATGGACCCCAATCGAAAGAGACGAAAAACTACTTGGTGGGGGTATCATATGATTGCCCCCATGCTCTGCAGGAATAGAAGAAGGATTCTCCTAAAAATCCAAGATGGGAGGGTCACTCTTCGATTCATGAGAATCTGAGGAGACGAGAAGAACATGAGCAGTATGATCACCACTCTCTTCTAGAACAGAGTGAGCAACTAGTGGCGAAACCAAGTCGACACTCTTTTCAACCAATGGTTGATCGGGAATAGACATAAGAGAGTCATGCTCAGGAAGAGTAGGACTGGAAAGATATGAATTCAAGTCAATCTCTTTACCAACCAAGAGAGGGTCAAAAGAAAGCATTTGATAACCAATAGGAAGTTGGGGTTGAGGAGCTGCAATATTTTCAAAGAGCTTGGAAGCTTTATCCATAAGAGGAAAAAAGTGAAAAATATGCCCTCCTTCACATATCCTATAGGGGAATCTAATCTTTCCCTTCTTCTTACCATCATTAGTTGAAGGAGTAATATCGACATGATCTCCAGAGGTTGATGGGGATGGTCGATCCAGATTTTGAGACCATACCTCTAAGACTTTGGGGATGCCAGGATAGTCTCGAAGGAGATGGTCACCCTTACACAGCCTGCAGGGGAATTTTACATTCTATGAAGGATCAGAAGGTTTGTTGACGGGAAGTGCATTTGGAGTAACAACTGCATAGTTGGCCTCTCGCTTATCTGACTTCTTCTTCTTCGTCTTCTTCTTCTTAGCCTCCTGGTTACTAGATTTGAAACTTTCACCAGGCGAAGTAGAAGAGGAGGGTGAAGAAATGGGGGAAGAAGGCGAGGGGTCAACCTTAGAATCATCATGACATGATTCAAATGAAGGAGATGGTGGGGCAGGAGTTGGGACACTCGGGATCACCGAGGTCGAAAATAACCAGACAGGTAAACCAATGGTTAATCCAGGGAGGGACAACGTTGCCATATAAGGAGCACCAACATTTCCAAAAGAAGGAAAAGGACCATGATTCCCATCCGAGGGGAACCCTTGACTGGTAGACTCTGGGAATGTTTCCATTTGAATCGACCCTAAAGAATCAGTAAGGAAGATAAATTTAACCAGGAATATTTCGTGGGCAGTTAATTTTAAGACACTAAAACAAAACTTTTCCTTTTCATGTTTTAAGAGTCGAGAGAAGGACAAAAGGTGACTCTATCACTTTTGATTGGAAACGAGCTCGAAAGGACAAGTGCTCGAATGATCTTTTCAAATTTAAAGAGTTAGTAAAGATCAAAGATGACTGCTATGGATGATCTAGGTAAAAAGGATTACCAGGCAACTATGAACTGCAGAATACCTCCTGGCGAACCAAGAACTACAAGCAAGCAATCTCCCCAAATGCTGTGTTTGGTGTATCACATTTGTAAGGCGTCTGACTCAGCTTCCTAAGGATAAAAGGATTGCAGCCTAGCGGGGTCTCCCGTTATATATGCAATGGTACAGGGAGCACAAATCTGTGCTAGCGTTGTCTAATGCTGAAGCTAACAACGACTATTAGGTTTAGAGATGTCAAAACACTAAATGCGAATGTTAAGTTTCAATGCTTCCTTAGGTTAATTCGATAATTTTTAATGGTTGATCTTGAATTAGGTTTCAATTACAATTCCCTACCATTGTCATCTGAAAACTCCTATATGCAGCTATATGGGAAAAGAGATCTTTGTCTTCAATGAAATTTAACACTAATTCAGAGATAGGGAACACAAAATGATCTAGGTCCGGGTGTGACAAAGGACCCTTCCAAGACATTTTACTTTTGTGATGTGTTAAATTACATTTTAAAAGAACATTAATGAATACATCTGCATGCAGAAAAGAATAGGAACATGAAATCATCAACACATGAAAACATAATGGTGGATAACAGAGTTCGTCAAGGAGGGACTATGTCTTCGGGCCCCAATTTCAAGATGGTGTAGGCCGTTGCATTAAGTGTTGTCAATAATGGTGATGTACACAGAGATGATGTCTCGATCATACAAGGAAAAATGCCCTCAAGCAGGAGTGGCTCTAAGAGATATTCTACTACTAGAATTCTCAATCAAAAGACTCCTATCAGTATGACACAAGAAACATGCATGGTGAGCATCCCGCCAACATGGCACAAAAGGGATCTCAATGCAAAACACATGCATGACAACAACAAGAGTATCCTAGCAACATACAACAAGGGATCTCAAAGCATAACATGATGACTTATGAAAACAAGTACATCACATAGAAGATTCTGCATCAAATCAAGCAAGGAATCATGACAACGTGTAATAAACAAGATCCTGCATCAACATCAATCAAGGATCTATGAAAAATAATGCATAAATAAGAAGTACATGAACACGTCATATACCTCACAACCAAGGGCCATCTGAAGAAGTGGATGTCACACTGCTGAAGCTGCTCAGACCATCGATCTCAAGGCATCTATTGTATGAAGATGGCTGCTCGCACAAGAATGTGGACATCTGCACTGGCACTTGAAAAGTGACTAGAAGAAGAAATGAGAGAATAAGAAATCTAAAGACACCATCAAATTTGTGGCATCAATTAGTGCTAAATCGACTATCCAAAATCCGAATTTTGAGAAGTTGAGAATTCTAGGCTCAAGGAATCTTTTAGATTCCCCCAAGATTCCTCAAAGATTTTGCTCCATGGATGGACTAGAAATTTGCAACTCAAATGGCGAATTTGATCTCGCCATTGTGATCCCTGCAGAAAACCATGAAAAACAAGTATAAACTTGACTATATTCTAAGATGTCAAAATTTTACCTCCTTGGGAAAATTTCAAGGCTCATGGTTCCACTCCCTGTTTTTGTTGAAATCATGGTTCCATGTGCATTCTAGAAATGACCGAAAAATGCAAACCTCTGATGGAGAAACAAACAACACCATTGCATTCGTGGTGATGAGAGGTGTAAAAACCATATAAAATTTGTCAAATTCTGACAAAGTGAAAATTTTGCCCTCTTGTAAAATTCATGGTTCCTGCATTAAAATATTAATTAACTGCCTCGAAATCTGTGCCCTGCAGTCTCTCTCCTCTGTCTTGAACTGCGTGTAGAGGTAAAATTCTGAGTTTAAATAAAAATTTCATGGATGGATTTACCAATGAGTTAGTTTGTCTCAATGGTTAAATGAAGGCGTTGGTTAAGGAGAGGCTGGGGGATCAAATCTCATCCCTCCATATATAACTTTTAACAAACCCAAAATGATGTATTAATGGGGTCGAGTCTGCATTGGGTGGCCCGCCCCTTAAACCCCACACTAACAAAATTATTAGCGCATTACACAATCGACGATCGACAGTGATCGCCGCCTATTAAATCGGCGGTCGGTGTTTTAGGATGGTCGTTGGCACATATATATCAGTGCAATTCAAGGGGTATCGCTGATATATATATTGGCGATCAACTTGATTGGCGTTGATTAAATCGGCGCGATTTAAGGTATCGACAATCGGCACATGCTAGGTATCGGCAATATAAAATAGGTCGGGGCAATAGGGTGTGGGCCGGGTCCACCGTCGGTGGCCCGCCTGCCCCGATATACAATGTAATATATACGGCAGGCCTTCGGAGGGTTTGGTGGAGGTTATGGCCGCCGATCCTAAACATATGCGATTTTTTCTAATTTGGTTGTTTAAAGGGTTCGGCGGGGGTTATGGCTGCTGATCCCAAAACCATATGTATTTTGTTTTTATATAGTTATTAATAACTATATATTAAAATGAATTTTGTTACATGGTTATTTAATAACCATTTTCCATATTTTAAAAATGATTTTTGTCTTTTATGCAGTTTTAGGAGACCAATGAAAGAACGCCAAGTTTCAATGCTTGATGGGCTGCCATGTGGGTCCCACGTGCTTATTGGGATGCCATGTGGCACATTGTGGCCCCTCTTTTCCCCTATCATGTCAAAATTTGAATAGCTCTATCTTTCGCATACGAGCTTGGTTTGACAAACTGTTCACACCTCTGTGATCAGGACAATGAGATCTACACTCTGGTCCTAGTTTGAAGTCATTCTAATCACTTTGATTTTTGAGCCCTCTTTGTCTTGTGTGTCTCTTTAGAGCCACCTGGATCACAAAATCAATGCAACAATCAAAGAATGAAAATTTTCTCTAATAAATCTCCTAAATGCACTTAATCTTCCTATAACAACATAAGAAGTTTCATTTCATTTCCAATGCTTATGATGATGCAAATCTAGCTTCTCAATAATGCTACTAATGCAATATTTTTGTTTAAGTAAACTAGAATGATGTTCTCCTTTTCATAAAATGCAAAATGAGTCTTTCACATAAATCACTTTAAATGAAAATTTTCACAATTCCGGAAAAACAAGAATCAATCAAATCCAAAGCATGATAAATGAAACTAAAAACAACTTCTTACCTGAATCAAACCAAGCAAACACATAAATGCTTCAATCGACAAACCAAGCAATGTAATCTATGCTTGGAAAGAGAAAAGAGACACTCGAAATAAGAGAACAAACGAGACTCTTTCACTCATTGAATTGAAAATGAAGCAAAAAAAATCATCCTAGTCACCTATGGTAGAAGAAGAGAGTCTGAGGGTCAAGACACACTGGCATTGGAATGGGAGAAATTCTAATTTTTTCTTAACTCAGAGACTGGCGCGACTGAATAGTACTACAACTAGCACCGATTTGCATGACCAGCATGACTGACTAGTACTACAACTAGCGCTGATGGTTGATCAACGCGACTACCTAACTAACAACTAGCGCTGATCGAGGGATTCAAAGAAAAAATAAAAAGGAACTTCACACAAGGCCAGACTTAACACATCAGAGGGTGGGCTAAACCAAGAAAGCACACAAAGCAAGCTAAATGAAGCTTTCTAGTCAGGGAGAAAATGGTCTAAAAGGCTTACGGGGTCAAAATCACAAGAGCAGAACACACTGGCCAAGATTGGGGTCAGGCCCTAATCTTCACTTACAAGCATCGGCATCACTACCTAACTTACAACAAGTGCGAGAGGCTAGTTGACATGACTGTTCCTCAACAATTCGTGTTGGTCGGCACAACTGTCAGCAGATTAAGCACACTGGCCGAGGTAACTAAGGAAAAAAAATCAAAACAGGGACCAGATCTGCTACTATGAATTTTAGACTTATGCCAGTAAGCAAGAGAAAAGAAACATAACCAAAGGGAAAATGTGAAACTAGCAAAGTTCTCATGAAATCATGAAATCCAAATCAAACAAAAGATGGCATCTCCCCAGCCGAGTCGCCAATTTGTGGTCAAGTAAAATTATAAGTGTCGACACGAACGAATTCCTCTAGCTCGATAATGGGTCTAGCCACAACAGATACATTCTATAGAAGAATTCCTTAGCTTAGAATCAATCAAGAGGGCCTACCTCTTGGTCGCTTATCTTGCTTGATGATATCGTCGCTTGCTCACTCCAAAAATCTCTCACTTCCTTCTTCAAGCTCCTGAAACAAGTAAACAACAACAACATACAAACATAATAATAGTCAAATTCCAATTCAACCTACTTAATGAGTCAAGAAGAATCAAGACACGAATATGTAATATTACAAAACATGTTGGAAATCAATCGATAGCCGCATATATTAATATCAAAGAGATATTACAACCATTCGTCTTAACGTTGCAGTCTTCCTCTGACAAGACCAGGTTCCCACATACTTCTGCTATCACTTCATGATGACTTCAAACAACAATAGTTTAAAGACTCTTCCCTTTAGGCTTCACTCCAAACCAAACACACTTCTCCCTCACACAACTAGATGGCTACAACTAGTAATAGCTTACTTGTCAAATCAAAATAGTATACTCACACTTAGCCAACACTCTAACTGTTTCTTTTACACTAGTCTCTGCTCTGGAAGAAGGGAGGTTTATATAGGAAAGATGGATGGGAGATGGATCCTCTTCTCATGGGAGAAGGACTTATCCCTTGAGGTAGTTCCATCATTATAGGGGAAAGGAGCCCAAACTGTCATCCTCGACCCCATCTGGCCAAACCATTTACCAAACTTTTGTTACGAAGCTTCTAGAGATGGAAGCTTCAGCTCTAATTTAAAAAAATTTCCATAACAGGACGGCGCGACTAGAACACAGCTCAGTCGCAATGATCGGCGCAATGAATAGTGCTAATCTTTGCACATTGGTGCAGGGGAGACAAAGGCCATTAGCGTCAGTCTTGTAAATTGGGAAAAACAGAAGTTTTAGGGGAAATGGTGCAAAAGGGAAATGATCTGCTCATGAAGAGGGACATAATGGGAGTTTCTCCATGAAAGAAAATCATGTGGGGTTCACTATAGAGGTCCTTGAGGATCAAGGAATGGGGAGTAGAGGGACCATGAAAAAATGTTGTGTAACAATGCCCATTCCATGATAGCCCTTATCTTCTCCGGATCTACTGCTATGGATTCCTTGGAAACAACATGTCCCAAGTAATGTACCTAAGTCTAAAGTAGACTTCATTTGTTAAGCTTAGAATACAATTGATGCTCTCATAGAAATCTCAACACTGCTGCTAAATGTTCGACATGTTCTTCCTCATTTTTTGAATATATCAATATGTCATCAATGAAAACAATAACAAACCTGTCCATATAAGGATTCAACACACTATTCATCAAGCACATAAAGTTATCTGGAGCATTAGTCAAACCAAATGGAACTATAACAAACTCATAATTTCCATACCTAGTGCAGAAATTCGTCCTATTCTTTAATGTGTACCTGATGATATCTTGATCTTATATCAATGTTTGAGAACATTTTTTCTCTCTTCAACTGATCAAACAAATCATTAACCCTCAGAAACTGATACATGTTCTTAATGGTCACCTTGGTCAACTACATCTAACCAATGCACAACCTGAGAGTACCATCCTTCTTCTTCAAAAAAATATCGATGCACCCCATGGTGATAAACTTGGCCTAATATATCCCTTGTCAAGCATTTACTTCAAGTGCAACTTCATTTCTACCAACTCTTGAGTGCACATCATGTGTGGTGCATTTGATTCTGGTGCTACCCCTAGTACCAACTGAATAGAAAAATCCACTTCGATGTGAGACCAAAACTCTAAAATATTTGTGGGAAATACATCCTAAAACTGTTGTAAAACTAGATACCTGATTAAAACATCTGCATCCTCAACTACCTTACCTTTTTCACTAGAAATATGCACTTCAAATAACACACACCCTTTCCTATGACTACAATTCACCTACATAGATGTAGCCATTCTAAATGATGTTGCCTTCTTCTTACCCTCAAGACTCTTTGTTCTCCATTGTCATCGAAGAACTCAATATATTTTTCATAAAAATCCACCTTGGTCCTATGGAGATACAACTAGTCCATACCCAAAAGCATGTTATATGAACCCAATGACAATACATTCAAATGTGTTGATATAGACATACCATTCAACTCAAATGTGCAAGCTCTTACCCAATGATGAACTCACTTCTTGGTACCTATAGCCAACTATACTAACCAAGATTCTGCATGCACTTCTTTATTCAAACCACACTTACCCACCCGGACAAGATTAACATAACTATAATTAGATTTAGGGTCAATCAAAATATAAACAAACTGGTCATGAAGCTTACTGTCCATCTCGATAATAAACACCTGGTGATCTGCCTGTCTTTTATCCAATGTTGCATAGGTCAAAGGAACACTTTGTCCAACATCCCCCATTGTTTGCACTTCTTGAGCACTATAGATATGTGGTCTACCAACCTGAGGCTACGGATAATCTCTCCTGTGATGATATTTGGGACAAGTCAAACATTCTATAGGCTTCCAACCTACACCCTTGTTTTTCTCCTCAAACTAAAATCCCTACCCTTGGTCAGATGCATTGAACTTCTTGTGTGGTGTTGCATTCTCTTTGTTACCTGTGCCTTGAGGCCTTGCTCGCTTCTTATCCCATTTCCATTTATTCCTTGCATTACCTTTCCAGTCTGGTTTAATCTTATATATGCACTTTGATTGCTCATAACAATGCTTTAGCTTCTGGATGGCCTCCTCTAATGATCTAAGATCATCAAACTCGATCCTGTCTTTGAATGTTATCAGCAACCCACTAATGAATCTCTGAATCTTGGTCTTCTTCTCCTCATAAATATCTCTGATGTTCTTTACATCTTCCCCATGGAATTTAGGTGGATTTACTTTCTTGAACTCATCTGACTAGTATCCCCTATCACTCCTCTTGTAAGGATGATAACAACAACAAACATGATACCTGTCAGAAGCAGAACTATAATAGTACCTATGTCCATCACCTCTCCTATCCGGACTATCCAAGAACCTACCATCTCTTACCGTGTCATCTCTATCTAACATGTACCCACTAGGAGACCTATTGCAATATGCCCCATTAGTTTTGTCCTCCTGTCCATCGCTGATTTGAAGTGGTCCTTGTCTATGATTTCTGAAAAACTCTAAAGGATTAATGCATTAAGCTTTGCTTGTTTCTCCTATGGCTACACGATTCTATCATTATTTGTTTTACAATATCTTATCTCTACCTTCAAACTTCTCAATGTGTCTACTAAGTTAGAAGAATTCCCAACACCACGATGCTCATCTGATCCATAGGGAGAGTCTTGGGAACTATAGTCTACCATATTGCTAGTCATCTTTGTTGTTTCTCTTCCTGCAAGGTATATCATGTCAAAAAAACCAAACTATAAATAAACAAACATACCTTAGTGTAGTTCAGGGACACATATCTTGTCTGTAATACCAACCAGCTTATGGCAATACACACACACATATAATCATATCAACATTTATTCATCATTTCAATCACTATCCAATCATCAATGCATGACCATCCTAACCACATGTTATGACCTCGTGCATGAAAACTGAAAACCAATCAATGTATGCATAACGATGTATAAGCATTGACATGCATAACCAATGCATAACTGACATACACTCATGACGAGCACATACAACAACGAAACCATCAACTTCCACATGGAGACATCATTGCAACCATGACCAACACCATCCATATGCAACAACCACATAGACCACAAGCATAACGAACACTTATATGCAATAGACATGAATGCATGACCAACACACTGCCCATCTGCCGAAGGGGTGAACCATGCTTTGATACCACTTTGTAACCACCCTCCTCCCATATCTACCCAAGTAACTAGCCAATTGGGATAAACATGTGATGAGGAGTTACTATGATATGATTCAACTCCCTATGTATCAAGTAAGGAAGTGGAACTAACATAACACAACCAATATGACCTTCTACACATGCAATGAACCCCCAAGAGCCATCCAACCCATTCAGGTGACCAAACCCTAAGACAAACTGACATTTTCTACATTAAATCCTCGGTCACTCCCTTGACATGGGCATGCATGTGACGAGTAACCTCCAGTCGCTCCCACAACAATGCATGCCTGTGACTAGGGATTTTTCCAAGTAGTTCTGTGCCAACGACTCTGGATTTTGTGCCACATTTTTAGGGCCAAGACTCAAGCCTCTACCCAAAACTCCATGAAACTTTTAGAAATGAAAAGTAACATCAAAAAAATATACAAATTAAAATACTTGAACAAGGAATTGACTAGACCCCTACTTTCCATGTCAGGCATTTTGTCAAACATGTCACAAATTTGCATTCTGCGGGTTTAAACAACAAATATGAGCATAGGGGTCTCACACTTATAGAAGGATCACTAAGAAGAATAATTTCCTCATCACAATAACTATATTACCATATATTAAGCCATATATTCATTTTACATTCAGTGATTAACCAAAACATGACGAGAGCCATACATTTTCACCATCATAAAACTCACTCATAACCAAAATATAACCAACATAAATATCAAGGATATAACAACCACATAGGCCACATATAAACAAGTATATTTACCCATAAAATACCATGGAAGAAGAGCTCTTATTGATGATTGCATAAGCTAATGAGGTATGGAACTTCTACGAACCACCTAACCATAGACTAGGATGAACCAAATCTCTCTTTCAGCCAGCCACTTGTGTGCCATATTCCAAGCATTAATGTGGGATCTCATAAAACACATCAATCAAAACCAAACCAGGTTTTTCAGAGGCCATACCACCTCAACCTTCAACTAGTGATTCCACCTCTCTATCGGTCACACTAACCATCACCAAATTGGTCTCTACCCAAGTTTTCTTACGCTACAGAGTGTTTGTTCCAACCAGGGCTTCCAGGACTAGTAACTTAACCCACAACTGTCGTTGGGCTTCTAGAGTGTTTATCCAACCATGGCTTCTATAACTAGTAACTCAACCCACCAAGGGCTTCCAAAGCATTTTTCCAACCAAGGGTTCCAAGACTAGTAACTCAACCCAAGCTGTTATAGGGCTTCTAGAGCATTTGTCCAACCAAGGCTTCCAAGAACTAGTAACTCAACCCACATCCAAAGGCACAAGAAATCCAAATAGAAAACAAAATTAAAACCCACAAAACCATGTTTATCCAAGAAATGGGAAGGCTAGGAAAAACCATTATCAATCTAGGCAATCATCCATGCCAATGACAGATCATAGCCATATAACCACATGCATATGCCATACATGGAAAAACTAGCATGGAAATCATACATGAAACTTGGTACTTGCAAGAAAAATATATTGTAACTGTTGATCCCGATGTCCTCTTGTGCTTCCCTACTTTTCCCTTTCCTTATTTCTCTAAATCCCAAGTATGACACACTACTCCAAGAGTATGAGAGAGAGAGAATAGAAAGAGCTCCAAAACTGAACTGACAAAGGTATGAACTGACAAAAGGTACCAACTAATCTTGAGAAGCCTTTGTATTAATGAGGCCTCTATTTTCTTCAATTTTCCATTTTCCTTCATTTTACTCCTCACATGCAACCTATGACCTTTCATTTTCCTTTTCTCCTAATTTCCATTATTTTCATAAATAAAATTCCAAATAATTCCTCATGCCTTTCCAAATTCTTTTTCATTTCCTTTGCCAATTTCCTTAGCCATTAATTAATAACAAGTGATCCTCATCACTATGTTTTTTCCCAACATTCATCTTGGAATATGTGTCCCATGACCAAGGTCTTATTTTACCTTTATTAATTTTTACATGGATTTTTCACCAGGGCTGTTACAATATCATTATCTCCTTGGTTGATCGACCACTTAAGAAACTTGACCAACCAAAAAAAAGGTTTTCTTTCGATACTTTCTAGACTAGATTATGAGTTTATATGTTATTAATTGTATCATAGAAATATATAAGGTATTTATATGCCTACCTTTATGATAGTTGATATGCCCTAGTAGGTTATGGAAAAAATCAATAGATAGAATGACAATAAACTAATGACATTGAAATTTTCACAAGCGGTTATATGAGGATCTACATAGGCAATAACTAGGTGGTTTGGTGCTTGAGAAGAAGACGCTAAATTTTGGCATTTATTTCCTTCAATTGGACAAATGCCTCATCCAATTGGAGAAGAACCTCCTCTCTTTCCTCATCCATGTACTAAAGAATGTTTCCTATCATTGTTTTAGTATGTCAATATAGTTCAATATTTTCTTTTATTTGGTGTCTCTATCCCTTTTGTTACCTACATCTCACACCCATTTTCCAATTTCATCATTGACATATTAGTCATGCATTTCCCTATGGTTAAGTTGGATATTTTCCTCAATATTGGAGATAGGCTCATATATATTGGGAGATATTTCTTTGCAATATATGTTAACATCCTCTTACATTGCCTCTTCAACTCTTGAACTAGAAGGCCCTCTTTGGCCTTTGTAACCTCTACCTAAACTACCATTCCCACCATGACCACTCGTTCTCCTTGCCATGACTAGCAAACATAGGATTAGGAACAAGTAGGGGGATAGAATAAAAAACAGATAAAGGGGATATTGGGAAACTAAGAAATTTTGGTGAAAAGAGAAACCATGAAAGAAATGATAATGAGAGAAGAAAAAAAAGGAGCAAAATTGTAACAACGGATGTGAATAACTATTATTTTTTAGAAAAAAAAGAGAATTTTCAAGGAGAAGAGTTATAGCCCAAGGACCAAAATCAATCCTACTAGGGTCCTCTATGTCATGGAAAAATATAACAAAAATAAAAGGTGTAGGTTTCTTAAGAAGAAAAAATATTTGACAAGCTAATCAACTATAATTCCTTAATGGTTTACATAGGAAACATCAAAAATAAAAAGCACATTAAATCCTATTCAATTAGAGAGAAATATAAGAGATTCACCATACCTAAAAAACCATAATCGACCTCTAAAAGGCATGGTAATAATATTCTATAATCACAAATGGTTAATAATCATGGTGGACTTCAAACCCATAATCACACTTCTATGAAATATCTATTCCACACATGGATCGATATGGGAAGGATATATTATGTAGTGATGTTGTACTAAACATGAGAGTCAGATCACCTTCTCTTATGATGACATTATTACCATTACCCTCATTTTTTACACCCCACTAGAGACCTAGTTTTATTTTGTCTGTAAAGCCCCATTTATATTACTCATTTTATGTAATTGATGGGAACTGAAACTGAGGAACTCATTGGGTATTGAACCCATCATAGTCACCTTACTTGGGGAACCACCACCCTACTTGGGGACCCAAGTCTTGATCAAATATTATTTTTCATTTTTTAGTCATCAAGTTTTTTTTGTAGGATCCTAAGGAGTCTCCAAATCAATTTATGTATCCATGACTCAAGCATTAGCTAGTTTATGTGGAACCTTATTAGCAAAGTGCTTAAGATGAGAAGGAATGAGAGCATATATATGACGTCAAATGAAATAAACTTTCTCCATATCTAATGCCAAATTCCTCCATTGGGAAACATTTCTTAGAGGATATCCTTTTTGAAGGTTCTTAATTGAAAATATTATGACTTGAGAATCTCATTACACAATCAATTTTGAACAACTCTTACTTTTAACTATTAATAGGCCTTATTCCAAAGCATATGGTATGATGCATTGTTACCATAAATCCAATACCTCCCTCTTAAATTTGAAGGCTTGGTCCAAAGTCATCCCTAAAGACCCCGTGATACTAAGCAGGCCCTAGGGTAACCTTACGTGCACCATGAAATCAATTTTTATAAAATTTGAATGAGGAGGTGACTGATTATCTAGGATGTAGATGAAAGATGAAGGGATGAGTCTCAAAAAATGATATTAGCTAGAGAACAGATGTAGTTGCACTAAAATTTCCATCTTTTACTCTCTTCCTTCCCAATATTGAGTTGGACAAGGCTCTATAATAGTAGTGTTAGAGTCGATCTTTACATCCCTCCATCAGAGATCATTTCTCTTATTGCATTTCATTTTTAGGTGTCTCACTCGATTCACTCAATTGCATTCCGCTAGGGGCATGTCATAATCTGATGGGAGGGTCTTGTTATTCATTACCCCTCATGCCTTATACTTGTTGGCTCAGGTCTGTTCGTCAAAATCAAATTTTAAAGTCACTTACAGTTCTGTTTTAGTCTTTGATCAGCAGAGTCATTTCAGTTACTAGGTCTAGGGTTTCACAAATTGTGTCTTCTAACTGTCCAATAATGCCAACAGGCCAGAGGGAGGTCTTATTTCACAAAATTTTATCGTCATGTGGATGGATTATGACTTTTCTTCAAAACTCTGTTTTGAATAAAATTCGTCATTTCGTTTTGTAATAAATTGCCATGTAATTTTCAAAATTCTTCAGTTGTTGAAATCTCTAGGCGCAACCCTAGTCTTCCTTTGTCAAGAGATGCCATTATCCCTACAAAAATAGCCAAAAAGATTCATCATTCAAGCCAAAATAAAAAAAAATAAAAATAAAAATTGAAAAAACAGAGTTATATTAAATGTGAAAAAGTGCCGATCTAAACATTACAAAGATGGGTTTATGAGAAACAAAAATCAAAGTCATGTCTTTATGAAGATATTTCCATGAGATCAAAGTCACTTGCATTCAAGAAGATTAGAAAAAGTTGAAGTTTGTGGTGAGAGGGCGATTTTCAAACCCCAAAACTGTGTTCAGAGTGTGTGCGGCGCATTAGGTAAGCGCGCAACGCACACAGGCTGCGCGACACATTGGGCCTCCTGCCACAGTGATTTTTTCCATTGGCGCGGCGCATCCACGAGTCGCAGCGCACTAAGCTTGTGCGTGGCGCACAGAACCTCCAAAGCAAAACTCATCAGGCTTCAATGAAAATCAAACCTATCACTCCATTAGCCATGTTCATTGCTTGAAACATATTTTGGTGTGCCAAGAGGTCAAAGGATATCAACTTAAGGTTTGGAGGAGCGAGTTTCTTGTTTGAAGAGCTGAGATTGTGTGTTGGAGGAGGTTGCGACGCATTGGAGTAGGTCGCAGCGCACATAAGGCATGCAGCGCATTGGGCGAAATTCCACAGTGTAAAATTCCACTATCGCGGTGCATCCAGGCGGCGCGGCGCACAGAGCCTACAGGCCAGTTTCATGCCACTTCGGTCATCAAAACTCACAATTTCTTCTGCTCCAAGTAAGTTCAAGAGCTATTCTAGTGAATTTAATTTGTTTGGGGTGTTGTTTATTGGGAAGATTCAAAGGTTCAAGGTGTGAGAATATAAACCCTATATATTAAAAGTTTCTCCTTTGGTGTTGAGAAATTGGTGTTTTCAAATTATAATTTTGGTGCCAAGTTTATTTTCCCACTTGTGATCCCTTCCCTTTTCATAATCCTGTCATTGTAGTTAATCCCTTATCCTCTAACCTCCCATCCCTGCTTCCCATTTTCCATATCCTAAGATCCTATCATTCCCAATCATTCTCCCTTTCCCATATCACTTTCAAAATCCCTAAATTCCCACATCCCTCAAAGTGACTGTTGCACATTTTAAATTTCACTTGGCAAGCTCCATCATCCACTTTTCCCACTATCCCATATTCTTCCTCACAATCCCTCATTTTTCCTGTGGCACATTGGCATTGAAAACACATCACCTATTTCTCTTTGCCAAACCAAACACCTACTCAACATACACATTGCAGCACCATGATAGAGACAGATTCATCATATGAGCAAGAATATGAGCAAAACAATGACTCAACCACTGAGCTTAATGTGCCGAGAAGGCCTCAAAAAGGTGGCAGACATGTCAGAGAAGAGCCTACTTCCTTAACTCAATTGCAGGCCTGCCCGCTTGCAATGACATGCTTTCAGCAAATGTCATGCTTTCAGTATTGTGAGATGATCACTTAGATCCAGCATCATCAGGAGTTAGTTCGGTTGTTTGTTTTACATTTGCATGATAGTCATGTTACTCTTGCTGCAGTAAACTTTACCTTGACCCCAGAAACCATCTCTCAGGCCACCGGGATACCGAATATAGGGGAAGAGTGGAACAAGAGGCAACAGCTGGATAGATCATATTATGAACCTTTCATCAGGCCTAGCTATTTGAGACAGCGCAGGAGAGTATTCCCATTTCAGTTTCTGAAGGAATCTTATGCGCCATTGATGAGACTCATTATTAGATACTTCAGTTGTGAAGGTCGCTTCTCACGCCTCTATGCATACCATATCAGGCAATTGATGCATTTCACGAGAGTGAGGTTCATGAACATTCCATATTTCATGTGCCAAAACATCAAGAGGATGACCACTCTTGTGCCGAAGAAGAATCTAGAATAGCAGTACAACAACATTTACCATTATGCGCTCATCAAGATCATTATTGTGCATCAGCTTGGTTTGCAGGGTATCACATGGGAAGATTTCATTTCCCGTGAGTTTTTCACAGCTTCAGTAGTTCATTAGGAGGTTGTTCATCATACTGGTGAACCTTCATATCAGCATGGAGGTCAGGAGGCAGAGATTACTAGTGTGCTGGCATATGTCACCTATCAGAGAGGCACGAGAGGATTGTTTGCAGCAGCAAAGCGAGTGTTATCTCCACCCGGGGTGGAAGGGGCCTCGCTTCCTCCATCAGCACCACAGGTACATGACAAAGGCAAGAGGCCAATGGAGGATGAGGGGCCTTCAGATGAGTAGGACTTTATTCTTATTCATGATGATGATACAGATATGGGCCTGGAAAGTGCCAAAATTAGAGAGATCATCCAGGAGCAGCAAACAGAGATCAAAGCCTTATCCCTTGACTTGGGGAGGGTTGAGTGGACAATGAAATAATTGGAGTAGAGGAACAAACATCTTTAAGATCAGCAAGCAATCATGGAGTTACAAAACATCCGCGAGAATCGCTAAGCTGCACAAAGGAGGAGGATTGAGCTCACTTCATTGGAGCAAGAGATTAATGAGGATAGGGAACCTTGGCTTGAAAGAATCAACATCCACTTGGAGAGACTACTGGACAAGGCTGATAGAGATAAAGCATTGTTGAGACACATGGTTTTCCATTACAGGGCGCGACATATGAGTTCTAAGGCACGAATAAGGAATCTAAAGGAAAAACTAAAGAAGGCGACAAAGAAGCAAAAGAGGCAAAAGGAGCATGATCGACTCCAAATTTTGGCCGAAGCTTCTTTAGCTGAGCATGGTACTTGATTGGGGACCTACAGCCCAAATTTCAAAAATTTGGAGAAAATTTTGTCAATTTTGAATTTTTTGACTTTAAAACAGGTTTTTCTGCCAAACGCGTAGCGCCACTTAGCGGGCGCTTATAATTGGGAGATCTCTAGGAGGAAAACTTTACATTTTTGGACTTTTCATCAAAATTTATGTATCCTCATGGACTACCTAAGGATTTCATCAAGTTCTGGGTTGCCTAAAGGGTCAAAAACACCCTAAAAATGACCTCACTGCCCCTATTTTGACACATAGGAAGCAGTCTTGGGAGATTGAGGTTTTGGAGGGGCAAATGACATCCAAATTTAGAAATTCCACTTGGGTTGGAAAGTAGACAGGAAAGGATTTCCAACAAGAACACTTGGGATCAATTTGGACTTCATAAAGTGCCTCAAAATCAGCTCCAAAGTGGCTCGATGCATACAGATTTTGGCGCAGCGCATAGAGAATTTTGGCCTGTTTTTCACTATACAGCTCAGAAATTTGCCCAGTTTTGACCAGTTTTGCTTTTTGATGTTACTCTTGACCTTTCATGATGTAATTTAATGACTATGATGTAATTTTGGCACATATTTACTTTTTCTAGAAGATTCATTCACTAAAAAGTGAAAATTTAATGAATGAATCAGTTTCCTAGCATATAGGAGTAAGTTGTTTGACTACCTAGATTTCAGTTCCTTGTTTAGAATTAGTTCAAACAGCTCCTAGAATGATGAGCTCGACCCCTAGAGGCAAGGGAATAGGTTTTTCTTGTCTATATTATGTAATTTCTAAGTCATTTTCAGGGTTGGACACTTGGGATTGCTTGGCACTCTATTGTACATTTCATTTTTGCAATTTTGGCAAAGGAAAGACCAGGGTTTTGCAGCACTTGTTGGGATCCATGTGGCTCTATGTTTTGATGGTGTGTTTCTCTATGTATTTGTAAGTTCACTAATGTTTGTGTGTATCATTTTCCCTTCTCTTGTCTTCTGCAATTAAACAAATGAGTGATTAAGGTAGAATTCATTAGACTGCTATGCTCTGCCTTGTAATTTGGTTTAATTCTTCATGTTATCATATGTTTGAGGAGGAATCTTGAGATATTATTTCCCTCCTTAGCCCCTCACTGATCTGATTCATCCATTCATTCAATCCAAAGCATCAAAACGATTTCCTTCCTTGCCCCAATCAGAACTCTGCAAAAACTAGGCCTCATCCCGGGACCCAAAATTTGCCTGTCCGTTTTTTCCATCAAAACCCCCAAAAACTCAACTCAAAACTTTGAACTTAATACCTAGCCTAAAATTAGTTTATATTTCAGTCATATCAAGCCCCATAGATCATCTTTCGCTGAAATTGATTCAGAGAGAGCCCTCTCCTGTCCTCGTAGGGGTAGCTACGAGGCTGAGCGTGGTTTGATGTGGACCTAAAACCTTGTCTTTTCAGCCTGAGGCAAATCTAGGCACTAACAAGTAGTTTCCTAAATTTACCATAGACTTATTTGCTATATATGCTCAAAATTTATAAGTTTTGATTTAAATATCCTCTTGTTCCTCTTTTTTCTAGGTTTCCCATAGAATGAAACTTGTAAGAAGCTACAATTCTCTGTTGATGATGGCATTATTCCCTTGTTGATGCATTTCAATGATTTTAGAAGTTCTGCAAGACATTGCAGATGTCCTCCTATAGTCAGCCCCATTTATACAAGTGTTATTGCTACAACAATCACCCTCCAAAAATTTTCCTAGACTCAAATTTTGGAGCCACCTTGTGATCTTATGATCTGTCGTTTCAAGTTGTTCATAGTCACTTCTTTGTTGGTTGATGTTTTTCTAAAGCCTCTAAGTGTTGAAACCACTTACTTACACATTCTTGTATTTTGATGCATTCTTAAGAACACCCCTTACTAGAAATCATAGCACTCAATGTATACCTTTGAAAATAGGCATTTTGTAGCCCTTGAAGACATGCTTATGCAGTCTTTGAATATAGTAACTGTTCAGTGCCTAGTAGTAATAACTGTGAAAATCCTGATGATATTTATTGTGCAACCCTTGGTGGTAGTGACTATGCATTTCATAAAGATAGTGCCTGTACAACCTTTGTTGATATTCAATGCACATTTCTAGTTGATAGCAAGAATGAAATTCTCCAAGTTAGTTTTGCCACACTTCTTAGAGGTAGCCACCTCACTCCTGTCCGCTCCTCTTGTATGAAGAGTCTAACTCAAAGATATTTTCATAGTTTTCTTTTTATTTTGATATCTTTGCACTTTGAAGCATAAGGAGAATTCTCTCACTCTCATTTTAAACTATATTATCATTTGCGAGAGTTTCTAAACTATCTCTATTGCACGCTTTTTCTTCCGTAATTATCGCTTTCATTTTCGTGATTGTAATTTTTTCTTTCTTTCACTTTTGTAAGTGTCAATTTTTTTTTTCCTTTTCTTTTTCTTTCACATGTGTTTCTTTCACTTTCTTTAGATTTAGAAAGTGTGGCTTTCACTTAATCTTACTCTTGCAAGTGTCACTTTTTCTTGCTTTCATTCTTACATCTATCACTTATGTTTTCTATGTTGGCGTGTGTCACTTTCACTTCTTTTCACGCATCTTAAGAGCACCTTGGCACACTTTCTAGAGGAAGCTCCACTGTACTCTCTAGCACTAGTTTATGTTATTTATTCTTAGAACATGTGTTGGACAAATTCTTATGCCATAGTGCATATTTTGGTTGCATTGCAACACTTGTGTCGTAAAGGTACATATTAAGTGTCACATTTGGAGATAAGTGTCATTTTAATATTGTTTCACTGAATGCATGTTGTTTTTGGGTACTTTGTATCTCCCTGTCATGTGTTTGATAATTTATGAGTGTGTGATCATGTTCAAGTCATGTAATATTCTTTCACTCCTACCTTCTTGTCTTAATAGTCCCACACTTAGTCATTTTCAGAGTTGTCACTGTCCTTGCAACTTTCCTGAGGAAGGACCAACCTTTCTACCTCCTCCAACTGCACAATGTGTAGTCCTAATCCATAATGTTGAACCCTCTACCTCCTGGAACTACACACTACATATTCCTAGACGACAATCCCACTCAATTGTGCATTGCATAATCCTAGTTCTCAGTCACTGAGATATGTTAATCACACTTATCCAATGTGAAGTCTTGATCAATTCTTCCTTGCCCTACACACTTCACAATAATAGTGGATAGTGGAAACTCTTCTATATGCTTTCAGTTCCCAACTACGTAGTCTTTTGAGCCTCTACCTTAACCGCTACACACTATGCAGTCATACTGCCCAGTCAAGCCTCATTGTCTCTCTAACTTCCTCAACTATGCAATTTCTTGTCTTTCCTTTCCTGAACTATGCATTGTGTATTTCTAGTGGATATTTGGGCCATATCTAGGTCATTGTAGTGCTCAAATGTACAATCCCATGAGTCTTATTCTCTATCAATGCACATTGCACAATTATAGTACCTAGTCTTGCCTCCCTACCTCCTGATCTTTCCTACTATACAGTCCCTAACATGCCTTCTCCTTAGCCACTAAGCATTGTGTAGTTATAGTGCCTAGATCCTCACTCTCATCCTACTAGCTCTATGCACTATGCAAGTCCCAATCTTCCCTCTCAATTCTTGTCTACTATTCCATCGCAAGAAGCCTCACTTATGCAAAGGTAGAATGGGTGATTATGGGATTGATGTTGTCTTTTCATGACTTAATTTCATTGTAGGTGACATCACCCTATCATGGCATGATGATGATCAAGGAGACCAGAAAGAGATATCACAACAAGGACACTTTTGGAGACAAGTCACAAATATGCCATCATGAAAGAGTATCAAACCTTGGACCCTGACAAATGGATGAAGACTGAGATGAGATGAAAGGCTATAGTACTTTAATTAGATCCTTTGTAGGATGAATATGAAGAACCTTGCATATAAATCATAAAGAATTGAAGACATGGCAGCAAAGAGAAGAACTTGGCATTGATACATTACAATGAAGTCTTATGTTATCATCTTCCAAGTCATGGCTTCTCAAAGTGTCATTACAAAATTCATATGTGGTCAATGTATTTTTTCCACATTATTTGTGGAATATAATTATGTAATTTCCCAAAAATGAGAAAATGTAATATGTGTGGAAGCCCAAGGGTGCCACATGGAATGTGAAAATTCACTAGAAATTTCTAAAGTCATATAAAAGCTCAAAGGTCACATGGGAGCTTAAGAGTCATTAGGGAAGGTCAAGAGTCACAAGGGAGGTGGAGAGTCACCTCATTCATTATATATACACCCTCATAGCTCAAGTAAAGAAATTTTCACCTTGGCTTCTCTAGTTTGGCATAGGAGAGAAGATTTTTCTTTGGAGGAGCAAGTGGTGACTTAATGTTCCACTATTGGGGTTAGTGTTGCATTTTTGTAATTGTGTATCTTGGGAATTTCACCTAATATTTGAATCTCTTAGAGCCTACACACTTTCATGCATATGTAGTGAATGATTGTAAGACTATTCTTTCATTGCTTACAGTATATGTTTATGTTAATACATACTAATGAAAATGAACTATTTCCTTAGCTTTGGTATGGATCTTGTTGAATGTGCATTATTACTTGCTTTTATGATCGTTGTTATCTTTTGAACCACTTTGCAGGTTATTCAATGATTCTTTCCATAATCTTGTGCGTCCTTTTATGATAGTATTATTACTTTTCTACTCGAGGCT
Source organism: Pinus tabuliformis (assembly GCA_031772625.1). Classification (NCBI taxonomy): domain Eukaryota; kingdom Viridiplantae; phylum Streptophyta; class Pinopsida; order Pinales; family Pinaceae; genus Pinus; species Pinus tabuliformis. Next base: position 355,549,673 of record CM062813.1, read on the forward strand.
TACTCTCTTCTTTCCATTCTGTTAAAGTCGCTTATATACGTTGCAATTATATGCCTCACTATGTCAACTTACTTTCTTGTTTCAAATATTGTGTGCATAATCTCTTATGTTGATAACTACAACCAAGGAAAATATTTAAGACTGATGGTGGTCAGGCCTATCATCCACATGGGGTTGTTACTCCAAATAGTGTGAGGTCTAATTGGGACTTCATATTGGGGATACCCCATTTGTTGGAGAATTTCCAACACTGTCAAAAAGTGGTGCTAGAAGGAGGGTTAGCTGACAAGATGAACCAATTAAGTTTATTTTGAATCTCTTATCTTGAATGGATTCTTCCCAAATCATAATCCCAAGATGTTTTTCAAACATATCAAATCTTACAATCCCCGCAGAAATCATTCATAACTTGTCACATCTCAAGTTTGATGGAAATGGTCCAACAACTGTGCTTGGGCATATATTTTATTCATTGAATTTTTCCTTCCTAATGGAATACATTACTCAGGCTCAATTGTTCACCCTGACACTTGAAGGTCTGGTTAAGCATTGGTGACATACATTACTAGTTGTTTCTATTCATTCATTTGATCAACTTATTAAGGAGATTCACGAAGATTTTTACAGGTATGATTATAAATATGTATATAAAAGGATCAATTAGCTTAGAATGAAACTCGGTGAATCATTAGAGGATTTTATTGATCATTTTCTTCATCTTTTCTATGAGTTTCTTGAAGAAGATATGGATTGGGATTTCTTCAGTAAGAAGTTTCAGCATTTGGTTCTAGTCTCCTTGAAACAATTTATATAAGAATCTCCTGATGATTTTTCTCTTCCAACTTTTCTCGACTGTGAGGCACCTTCATTCTTGGAGGAGGAATATATTTCTCCTTTTATTCTTTTCCCACCTCCTTTCTCATTATCAAACAAGTGTGTTCTCTGTGTCAAGGTTGGAGTTGTGAAATATGAAAACCAAAATGTTGATATGTTTCTCCCATATTCATCTTCTTCTCATGAACCAATTTTCATTCAAAGAATCATTCATGGTTCTCATGATTCCATCAAATCTAATGTGGATCTTGATCCCTTCATTCTTCAAGATAACACTAACATAAATAATCTTAATCTTGAATTTTATTCCATTGAAAGTAGTGTTTCTTCAAGGGGTACCTGTCATCCTCTATCATTTACACCTTATGACCCTTTGTAACTTGATTCACTTAATCAATCCACTCTACCAGTGATCTTCCATGTGGTCTTGATCTTCATTCTTCTATCGTGATCTAGTGTCCCTCTATCTATTTTCTTGATGATCTATTTATGTCTTGAATTCACTAGTGTCTTCTTGTGTCATCTCCTTAACATCTTCCTTGAGCGTCATCCTACCATTTCAAGATAATAACACCTACAAATGGAGTTAACTCATGACAAGATGACATCAATCCCAAAATATCATAGTCTATCCTATTTCTCATGCAACATACTTACTGAGTTGGGACAATGCATAAATTTGAAGAGAGAGACCTTATGGTTCATAGTGAAAAGGAGTAGGAGGAAAGGAATGAGGGATTTGGAATTGTGACTATGCATTGCATAGTTTGAAAGGGAGTGGGAGACATGACTGCATAGTTGAGGAAGTTAGGAAGGAATAGATGATAGGCCAACTCACTATGACTACACAATGTGTAGTTCTGGAAAGGTAGGGTGAATGTATTATGCATTTGAGTACTGCATGGACTAGGACATGACCCAACTATTAATTGAAATTATGTAGTGTGTAGTGAAGGCAAGGTTGGTTTGGAACTGCGCAGTGGGCAAGTGCAATTGATAGTGATTGAGTAGTAAGATTTTGCAGTGTGTAGTTGATGGAGGCAGTTCTCTGTGACCGTGAAATCCATAGTTCTAGGAGGTAGAGAGTGATTTACTGGGGTATGTGATTACGTAGTGCACAGTTCGAGGAGGCAGAAAGGTTCGTGCTTGGTCAAGCAAGTTGTGAAGAGAGAGAAAACTCCAAAATTGAATAAGTGTGGGATTAGTAGGGAAGAAAGATGAGAGTAGAAACATGTAAAAATAATTGAAAATGATCACACACTCATAAAAAACCAACCACATGAAAATGAGACACTCATTATTCAAAATAAACATGCATATATTGAAACGAAAACAAGATGCTTACCTCCAAGTGTAACACTTAATATATACCTTTCAACACAAGTGTCGACTGCAATGAGAAAGTGCACAATAACTTTGGGATGAGGCCAATGCTTGTCCCTATGGAAGGTAGAATCTATTAACACAAGAGAGAGCACCATATCTACCTCTTAAATGTGTGCCATAATTGCCTTTCACAAAGAATGACACTTCCCCTAACAAGAGATGACACTTTGAATTCATTCAAAAGGGGACTTAAAAACTTAGGAAACAAGTATGGGATGACTCTAACAAATGTAAATGATAGTTCACATGATTAGAGGGAGGCTCTAAAGTTTGAATATAAGCCAAAATTTGGAGGGTGTTGTAGCAGTGACAACACTTGGTGATTCACTGGAAGAACCCCAACTTCTTTGTGTAGGTCTAGCTTTATGCATAGATTTTAGTCTTTCAAGAAGTATTGATTCAGTATGTCGATTACCTCAACTTCCCCATTAATCTTGGTTATAGACATAGTCTCTCGTATTCCCTTTCTTTGTTATACATATTTACAAAGAATACCATATCTCAATTGTTTTGATTCGAGAGAAGGATAGTATATATTCATGAGGTTATAATGATCAAAGTTCTAGTTTCGTTTATGGTGTTGCTATGGTGCCAGCTAGCCTTTTTAGTACCCCGACGGAGTCACTTCTAGGTAACACAAGCATTTCTTTGTTTCCAGTGAGCCTGTTTAATACCCCAATGAAGATGATTTCTTCACCTCTCTACACAATAATCCTTTCTCTTCTTTCACCCTTTATTTTTTTTGAATATGGTCATTGTAATTTTATCAGCGCTTATATCGCTAGGGTTGAAGAGGGATCCTAACTTATTGAGAGAAAGAAGGGTTATTCCTTTAGAGACTATTATATACCTCTAAAATTAATATGTTCGCTTTGGTTTTCTCCTTTCCCTTCTCTACTTAATTGGTTCAGTAGGAAAAACATTGTTCAATTACAATACTGAGTTGAGGAATGGGGGACCTAAAATAGATACGAGCATCATGGTTCTTCTTATATCTCCTGCTCTAATGGATCATATTTTCCATTCAGACATCATTGACCTTATAGATATCAGACCCGAGCAAAGAAGAAGGACCAAAAGTTAACCAAGTGTTGTTGGATGTCAAAAGCCCTTTTATACTTCTGCCACATTGGTTAGAACCCAAGAAAAAAATTTCACATGAGGTCTTATTTACACATAATAACCACACATAATGAAAAAAGAAAATACTAAACATGACATGAAGCAAAAAAACAAAAAAACAGACAAGGAAAGAAATATGTGCATAGGAAGGAATGAAACCCTGGGCTGTTACTAAAAGTAACATTTAAGATCTTGGGAATTAACAGGAAGAGATTCAATCTTCCCATCTAAATATTAAAGATGATAAGTATTGTGGCCAAGCTTTTCATGAACAAAAAAGGCTCTGATCCACAAGGATTTGAATTTGGTGTGTTTACCTTTTTCTTCATGGACCTTATTTCACTTCAATACTAGGTCTCCCACACTGAACTCCTTGTTCCCCATAGATTTCTTGTCAAACCAATGCTTGATATGATTCTAATGCATAAAAAAATTTTATTTTGTTTTTTCCCTTTCTTCCTCTAACTTAAGAAGGGTTTTTATCTTGCTCTGAACAACAAGACATGGTTTACCTTGAGATTCTTGAGAAAGCTGTAAGGTTGGGAGGTATAAGTTTGGAGTAAGGATAACTTATTTTCCATACATGAGGAAGTAAGGGGAGGTCTTCAGATAAGGGGAGGTCTTCAGAGAGGGTTTCAGTGTAACATTTCCATCCCACAAAGAATTAATTAATCAATTATGCTAGTTCCTTTGCTCAGAGTAAACGATTTTCTTTATGATGCGTATTAGATTCTTATTAGTAGACAGCTAAGTCATTTCCCTAAGGGAAGTAATTAGACAAGTGATTTAAAACAATACCATTCTCCAATGCAAAATCATTAAGTTTTAGTGATAAAACGTAAGTTGCATTATCAAAAACAAATGTCATGGGAATGCCAAACCTAGTAATAATATTTTTCTTGAGGAAGTGGATGACTTCCTACTTGTTTACTTGTTTCAATGGAATTTCTTCATCCCACTGAGTGAACTAATGTATGGAAATTAAGATATACTAGTGTTTCTTTGATGAATGAGGAAAATTTTCACCAATAACATCCAATCCCCTTTGTTGAAAATGCTCTTCGACGACAATGGGATGTAATGGAGCAGCTGACTTTCTATCTCAACCAGCACATATACATCATATCAAATACTAAATAGGCATAGGTGTGCATCCTTAAATAATGTGGCCCAACCATAACTTGCCCACATGACTTTATGAGCATTAGTTTCACCTGCATAGTGCCTACGAGCTGGATTGTAATGAAGGTCCTTCAATATCCTTTCTTAATATTGTGCATCCAAGCAACTAAGTAGGACACCATTGTGGTGCTTTCAAAATATCACACCATGTATAAGTTTATAAGATAAATATTTAAGTCGAATTTCCATCCTTTGTTTCATTGATAAGTGTGAGGCTACAATTCCCTACTCTATATACTGATGTACATAAGTGTACCAAGACATGGATGTGTTTGTAGGGGTAGCTTACTCAATGTTATACCTTTCAATTTCCTATTCCCATCTAGAAGAATCCTCTTCTAGCGAATTGACTGCTTCTACTGCAAGCCAAAAGAGACCATGTAATTTTATCGTATGAACTAGCTTGAATTCTAGATCATATTCTTGAAGGCTTCTCATGCATTTTTCCCTCGTATCACCCAACTCTTGCTACATGAAAAGTGATCTAACCGCTAGGTGATGCAAAGAGATTATAACATGGGTTTTCAAGAGGTAAGGCCTAAAGTGTTTCACTGCATTGTATACTGCATAGGCTTTCTTAGCGATGGTGGGGTAATCTAATTTGGATCCCTATAGGAAAACACTCATAAATTATATGGGTTGCTCGTATCCATGATTTTTATTCTAAGTAAGAACATTTGTATTAGATGTGTAAAAAGAAAATGTATACAACAAGAAATATTTGTTAAAATCCACACTATATAATGTAGCATCATCAGTGATCAGTTGTTTAATTTAGGCAAAGGAATATATCTCCTTCTGGTCCCATTTGTAAATTTCATCCTTCTTGATCATCTCTTGTAGTTTCTTATTAATCTGTGCATAATCTGAGATAATATGGTGTATCCCCACTTGGTTGGGTGATTGATGTATGTATGAGTCATTGGTCATAGGGAGGTCATACTCACTTAGTTGAGTTATAGAGTCATATTATTCTTTTGAAACATATCTCTGTAGACTCGGCATGTACTCAGGGGGAGCATGGACAACATAATGTATATCAAAAGGGGAGAATAACTTGGTCTGCCTTTTGCCCTTGATGTCAAAGGGGGAAAGCATTTTGATGTTGCTTGTTATCTCTAACAATTTCTACAGCTTGCAGTAATCAACACTAGCACGGTTGCCATCAAGTCCAAAGGGGGATATTGTTGGCATTATGATACAAGTGTTTTCCTTGATGGCAACTCACACACATGTCAATTCAGTTTTGATGAAAGGAAACCCACAGTGTAACAGATCCATTCAGATGTAACAGGGCATTGGTACAGAAGAACAGGAAGATGGAACTAAAGTCTACTAATCAGAATGAAGAAGTTAAAGGTAAAGGATGGTGAAAAGTAGTTTAAGATGTATACGCAAGTCCACTTACTCAAAGCAATGTATACACATAGGTCCACAAAACAAAAAGTGTGTATATGTATACTCGCACTCCCACAAAAGGAAAAGCGTGTGTAGGTTGGAAAATCAAGGAATTTCAAGAGTAGAGAATACCAGGGATCAATACCATGGTACTAGCCCACAATATTGAGCGAAGTAACGTATTTGATCCTGCCCAAGAATACCACGGGTCCTAAGTGGTTTTTGTCTGAGGTATTGAAAAAGGCCTAAAACTATATAAGGAGGAGAAGATCATAAGGCCAAGGTGTGCAAGTGAAAAGGGTTTCTAAGGAATACTTCTATATGAAGTATATTTTATGTTGCAGGGGCTATGTTGGTGATTTGATCTGAAATATTTTATGCACCTTGAATTCAATGTTGGATCAGGATCATGAGACCTGAAAGGACTTATCATTAAATGATCTGATATTGGTTGGGCTAGATCTAATTGTGTACACTTGTTTTATTCTTTGAATGTCATGATTTGAGTTTGTCTGAAGTCTGGAATAGCAATGAAGTTATGAGTTAATATTTGTAGAGATATATGTTGGTTCACTTTGGTGAAGTTGCGTATACATGCCGGTTCGACTCTTCCAAGTAGCATATGCAAAAGAAAAGTATGTTGTTTAGAGATGATTGATCTATTTGATCAGTACTATTGTTTTACTGTTGTTTGTCCATGAAGTCTTCTTAGATCTGAATGTAAAACTGAATGAATAAGGAGTTTGATATCTGATTGATTGATTGTATAAGTGAGAAGGGTGATCTCTACTACTGCCTATGTAAGGCTCTGTAAATTGATAGTAGATGTTCAGTATATTTTTGTTTGGTACATACTTGATTCATAAGTTTTATGTTTTAGTAGTTTTGAAGGTATACGCAGGTTTGATTAAAGGAAGTAGCATATACACGTAGGTTGGGTTCAGTAAAGTAGCGTATACACTCCTGATGCATGATTTTTGAGGTTGCAGCTGGTTTTGAATGATAATGTAGGTTTCTGGGTTCAGCACTTTGTTTTGGTGATAGTGATCTGATTGTTTAGATTAACTGATTGTTGGTTGATGCAGTTTGAGTTTCAAAGTTTATGATGGGTCCGATATGAACCAGTCTGAAAATTTATGAAACGTGGTCCCTAGAGGAAGAGAGAAGGTTGTAGCCTTCTGTAGGCCAACGCCTATGTACTAGTAAACACATTGGCTAGTACAAGAGCTAGTGAGTTGTATCTCCCTTCTAGTAGAAGCTGGAAAACGAGAGAAGGTTGCAGCCTTCTGCAAGTGGGTGCCTGCATACTGGTTTGAGTCTGCACCAATAAAAGATTGTAAACAAATTTTCTTATTATTAAAAGAAGACAGAGATGACAGCAGTAGGTGGTTTTCAACCACATTGGGTTTCCACCTTAAATCTTGGTTTTCTTGTGTGTTTCTTATGTGTGATGGCTTATTTTGTTTTTAATGCACTATTTAATAAGTTACTGATGCACTAGTTATATATCAACACATGATAAATTAACTAAATAACAAGCTCTCTGGATATACATTGGTTTCACTAATCACAGTAGTGTGTACATGATATTTCACTTCATAGAAGTAGCGTATATAAATATGTTTGGGAAATGAAAAATTATTGATTTGATAAAACTGATTCAACCCCCCTCTTGATATTATTTCCAACAATTGGTATCAGAGCCAGGTTCTTCAGAAGAAGCTTGATCGCTTGAAGGAATATATTTCAAGATGAATAATCATGAAGGCATGGGATCCATCAGACCACCAATCTTCAATAGGAGCAACTTAGTATATTGGAAAATAAGAACCAGAGCCTATCTACAATCACTTGGAGCCGATGTTTGGGAAATTGTGAAAGGAGGTTATCAATTTCCAGCAGCAGTTCCTACAGACTCTACAGGTAAGAAGTTATACGAAACCAATGCCAAAGTTGTCAATACATTATTAGGAAGTCTATCAGAATCAGAATTTATCAAATTCATGCAGCTCAGGACATCCAAAGAGATATGGGACAAAATCATTCATAGATACGAAGGAGACTCTCAAGTAAAACGTGCTAAGCTTCAAACTCTCAAAATTTAGTATGAAACTCTTAACATGCATAGTGATGAGAGTGTTGCTAGTTACTTTTTACGTATAGATGAGATTGTTAATTGTATGAAGAATATGGGTGAAGAGATAAAGGAAGCTACTTTAGTTGAGAAAATTTTGAGATCTTTGTCTTCTAAATTTGAGTCAAAAGTGTCTAGCATAGAAGAAAAACAAGATCTTCAAACTATTACTGTGACTCAACTCCATGGAATCCTAACTTCCTTTGAAATGAGAAAAGGAGGTCCATCAGATATGAGAGAAGCCTCTTTTAAAGCGTTCATAAAGGGAAAAGAAAAGGAAGAGCACAATGAATCAGAACACATTTCAGAAGAAGAAGATGAGTTAAATTTTGTTAAGAACCTTCAATGGGGTTCTGGAAGATTCAGAGGTAAGCTACCTTTCAAATGCTTTGCTTGTGGTAGAGTCAACCATTGTGCTGCCAAATGTCCTCATAAAGATGAATATGAAAAATGAAAGGAATATGCAAAAGGAAATAGAAAAAAAAGTTGTGAATAGAAGGAGTTACTATACACATGAAGATAGTGATGGCTTATCCAATAGTGATGAAGATGAAACTGACCAAGATTATAGACTACTCATGGCTTATGACAATGATGCTTTTTTGGATTCCTTAAAAGAGGAATACTTTCCTGAAGAAATTACTAAACTCAAAATCTATTTAGAAGAAAATAATATGATCATCGATACGTTGACACACCAACTCACTGAAAGAGAAAAACACAATGAAAATCTAGAATGTGAAATTGTGGGTCTAAGAAAAGAACTTGAGAATAAAAAATCTCTTAATCTTAGATTTTCTAAAGGATCTAAAACTTTAAATGAAATCATCAAATTTCAGCATTCTCCTCTGATAAAGACAGGTCTTGGATATACTGAAGAATCATCTCAATCACAAAAGTCGTCAGCCTCCACCAGAAGCTATCTTGATGCAGCAAAGACTAGTGAACAATATGTCAATCGTCAGCAAAGGCCTAAAATTACTCATCAAGTAAATCATACCCAATTTACTCCAAGGATGAATATCAGTAGAAGCTTCAACCAATAGGTAAAAAATGTCAAAAGATTCTATGATTGCAGAAACTTATTTAATGGACAATGTTTTTCATGTCATAACTTTGGGCATAAGGTTGCTCAATGTGTTGCTTACAAAACCATCATGACTAGAGAAGCACGAAATCAAAGGAGTGTAACAAGAATCAAGAAAATTTCCTATAATAACTTTTATCCTCTTGAAAATGAAGTAGAATGTTCGATTTGTAACAACTTTGGTCATGAAGAATCTGAATGCAAGAGCAAATTTTGGCCATCACTTCAAAAGGAGAAAACATCATTAAATCCCAAGATATGGAGAAAGGAGGAATCTCAATCAAAAAGACGTGGCATAGCTCTATATGTGAAATGACAGGAAAATTAGTGGTACATCGACAACAGATGCCCCAAACACATGATAGGTGATAAACAGAAACTTCATTCATATAATTCTTTAGAAAAGGAAAAGAATGTCTCATTTGGAAATGATACTCCAGCTGTCATTAAAGGTAAAGGTTCAGTATTCTTGAAAGAAAAGGTTAAAGTTGGAAATGTCATGTATGTAGATGGTTTAAAGCATAACCTATTGAGTGTCAGCAAAATGTGTGATCAAGGAAATGAAGTTGTGTTTTGATCAAATGGATGTGTGGTTCCTGAGCTTGATACAGGAAACATCGTGATCAAAGGAATAAGAAATCCAAACAACTTATACATACTCAAAGGAGTACAACAACAATCCTATCTAAGAAAAACTGATGAAAACTGGCTATGGCATAGAAGATTGGGACATATAAGCTTTTCTCAAATAAGAAAAGCATGCAGGCTCAAGGAAGTTCGTGATCTTCCAGATATCATCATCCCAAAAAATACCATCACTTCAATGAAAATGAAGGATCAGCAAGTAAGCCTCTTGAACTCATCCATACTAATTTATGTGGACCAACAAGGAAAAGTCACCTCATGGAGAAGAATACTTCATTTTATTTATTCATGATTTTTCAAGGATGTTTTGGATAGGTATACTAAAGCATAAATATGAAACATTTGAAAAGTTTAAAGCCTTCAAAGCTTTAGTTGAAAATGAATCATATCGAAAAATAAAATGTGTCAGTTCTAATCAAGGGGGAAAATTCATGTCAGAGGAATTCTTTGAATTTTGTGAACAACACGGAATAAAGAGGCAATTCTCTATTGCAAGAACTCCTCAGCAAAATGGCGTGGTGGAAAGAATGAACAAAACAGTTCAACAAATGGCTCGAGCAATGCTTGATGAATCTAGAACTCCTGCAACCTTTTGGGGTGAAGCTGCATTTGTTGCCGTGACTATTCTCAACAAAGCAAATGTTCGGATAAATAGCAATCAAACTCCATATGAACTTTGGTATGGTAAGCCTCCTACGGTAAGAGACTTTAGAGTGTTTGGAAGCAAATGTTTCATCAAAAGGACTGGTGAGAAACTTGGTAAGTTCGAATCGAGATAATACGAAGGAATTATTCTTGGTTAATCATCTAGAAGTAAAGGATACAAATGTTATAATAAAAGACTTCAGAAAATTGTTGAAAGCATTGATGTTGTAATTGATGAAGCATGTAGAAATCTGGAACAAATGAAATCAACAAAGGAATATGACAATGAGGAAGTTGGGGAATGCTTTCCTGCATCAAATCAAAATGATATAGAAGAAGAAACCAATGAAGCACCAGAAGAAGATACAATAGACAGGGAAAAGACTCCATCCAAGTATTTTAAGAAGAATCATCCAGAATCTCAAATTTTAGGAGAAAAAGGGACTCGTGTATAGACAAGAAAAACTCTTACAGTGACCTCAAGCTATCGAGCATTACTATCCTCCACCAAACCTTAGAATGTAAATGAATCCTGCAAAGATGAATGCTGGGTCACGGCCATGGATGAGAACTTGACCAAATTGAAAAGAATGATACTTGGGAGTTAGTTCCTAGACCTCATGATAAAAATGTTATAGGAACAAAATGGATATTTAAGAACAAGCTGAATGAAAATGGAGAAGTTGTTAGAAACAAGGCCAGACTTGTTTGAAAAGGGTATGCTAAAAAAGAAGATATAGATTTTGAAGAAGCTTTTGCACCTGTTGCCAGACTTGAAGCCATAAGCATGTTTCTTTCTCTTTCTAGTTTTCGAAAATTCAAAGTATATCAAATTGATGTAAAATCAGCCTTCCCTAATGGAGATTTAGAAGAAGAAGTTTATATTGAACAACAAGAAGGATTCATTCTTGGAAATTATGCAAAACTCATATGCAAGCTTAAAAAGGCTCTCTATGGTCTGAAACAGGCCACAAGGGCTTGATATTACCGCCTTGACAAATATCTACAACAACAAGGTTTCACAAAAGGTTCTGTATATAGCAATTTATACACAAAGGTTGAAAATGATAAACTGCTAACTATTGTTGTTTATGTTGATGATATCATCTTTGGTAACAATGAAGAATCCATGAGTCAAAATTTTGTTTTAGTATTGCAGCAAGACTTTGAAATGTCCTTACTTGGTGAAATTACTTATTTTCTTGGTCTACAAGTACAATAAGCAAACCATGGTATCTTTCATTCACAAACCAGATATCTCAAGTAGATCTTGAGGAAGTACATAATGGAAGATTCTAAACCAGTATGTACTCCATTGGTAATAGGATGCAGTCTCAATTCTAACGATGAATCACTAGCAATAAACCAACCAACTTATATATCTATGATTGGAAGTTTGCTTTATCTAATAGGTACCATGTTATGAAACCAGCTCACAAAAAGATAAAAAGGATAGTTGAATGCCTTAGAATTCAGCCTCTTCGAGGGGGCAACCTCCTTTACATTACACAAATGAACAATTCTTAGATGATTCAAATGACAAAACCTCCTTTCTATATATAGGAGTCTAAGGAATCACAATATAACCCAGCCAACCTAACAATAATAATATAAAGCCACAAAAATAACAATAGAGGGATTCTATGGGGAACAGTAATAAAAATATGGGGACAATAGGGGTGCAACAATATTAATAAGGGATACAACTACAATAGTAATGGGGTAATCACTAGTATTATAGGGACCTAACATGCCCCTCTCCTTCAAAAAAGTGTTGTCCTCAACGCTTGAGTAGTTCTGGATGCTTCTGTATAAAATTCTCATCCTCCCATGTGGAATCCTCAGCGGACAAGTTCTTCCACTTGATGAGATACTCCGAAATTGATCGATTTCATAGCTGTCGAGTTCTTGTTTCTATGACTGCTTCTGGTTCCAATATAATTTTTCCTTCCTCATAAAATTCTGGCAATATTGTTTGAACTGGGAGCTTGTCACCTATAACCTTCTTTAAGCATGAAACATGGAAAAATGGGTGCACTCGAGACACTACAGGAAGCTCCAATTTGTATGCCATAGCACCAATATTTTGCAACACCTTGTACAGACCATAATACTTTGGTGATAATTTATTATCCTTCTTAGCTTGCTTGAGGGACATTTGTTTATATGGTTGTAGCCGTAGGAATACCCAATCACCTATATCAAAAATTTTGTCACTGCGATGTTGATCTGCCTGTTGTTTAATTCTATTATGTGCCAACATGAGGTTATCCTTTAAGAGTTGGAGTACTTGTTTTTGATGTTCGATATGATGTTCCAGTGCTTGAACCTTAGAATTTTCTCTTAAATATGATGTGATGGATGTTGGTTGATATCCATAAAGTGCCATAAATGGGGTCATTTTTGTTGCTGTATGGAAGGAAGTATTATACCACCATTCAGCTAGAGGCAACCATTTGACCCATTGTGTATATTTATCAGATACAAAGCAACGAAGATATCCTTCCAAACATGTGTTTACTATCTCAATTTTCCCATCAGATTGAGGATGATAAGATGAGCTATGAGCTAACTGAGTACCAAGACAAGAAAATAATTCTGTCCAAAAATTTCCAGTGAAAATGGGATCTCTGTCACTTACAATAATCTTTGGGTTTCCATGTAGCTTTTGAATTGTTTCCATATATGCAGTAGAAACTATACTGGCTCTAAATGGATGTGATAATGCACAAAAGTGTGCATACTTGGTAAGTCTGTCAACTACCACCATGATGACACTCTTTCCATCAGACTTGGGTAAACCTGTGATAAAATCCATTGAAACCTCCTCCCAACATTGGCTTGGAATGGATAAAGGTTGTAATAGACTCGGGGTCTTAATTGTTTCAACTTTATTTTGTTGGCAAACCAAACATTCCGCCACAAACTTTTGAATATTCGATTTAAGGCCATCCCAAAAAAATTCCTTCTCAACCCTGTGGTAAGTTTTTAAAAACCCTGGGTGCCCTCCTAAGGGAGAAGTGTGCAATTCCATAAGAATCTTTTGATTGAGTTGTGAATTCTTACAAAGGTATAAGCGATCTTTGTACCATAATGAATCATTTTGCTAGATAAATGTATCAGATGTACTGGAATCTTGTTGTAACTTTCAAATAAGCGCCCACACTTTTTCATCATTCTTCCATTCCTCCCTTGCTTCGTTTATCCAATCTGGTTGGATAATAGAAATGGCGCACAATAATGCTTCCACATCCTCATCCTTTCTTGAGAGTGCATTTTCCACCACATTTTTCTTCTCTTTTTTGTAGATGATTTCAAAATCATAACCCAACATCTTTGTGACCCACTGTTGTTTCTCTTCAGAGGATTATCTTTGTCCTAAAAAGGCTATCATGATCCGTTTTTACCTTGAAGTGTCTTCCCATTACGTAGGGTCGCTATTTCTTAAGTGCATGTAGTATTGCCAACATTTCCTTCTCATAAATAGCTTTGTGTAAAAAATTTCCCTTGATTGGATGACTTTCAAAAGCAATGGGTCTTTCATCTTGCATTAAAATAGCACCAATTCCATCTTCTGAAGCATCACATTCCACAATAAAGGCTTTTGTGAAGTCCGGTGTAGCTAAGACCGGTGCTTGGCACATTTCCTCTTTAAGATGTTCGAAGGCCTTTGTTGCTTCTGGAGTCCATGAAAATGCATCTTTCTTCAATAATTTTGTTAGAGGTGCTACTATTCTCCCATAATTCTTAACAAACTTGCAATAATACCCTATCAACCCAAGAAATCCTTGCAGACGCTTTATGGATGTGGGGATTTTCCATTCCTTAATGGATTTAATTTTTCTAGGGTCCACCTTAACTCCTTCATGAGATACAATATGACCCAGATATTCCGCCTCTTGTACTCCAAAGAAACATTTGGATCTTTTTGCATATAATTGTTTCTCCTCCAATAGTTGTAGCACCCTGTCAACATGATCCTTCCAAGACTTGCTGTAGATTAGTATATCATCAAAAAATACTAACACAAATTTTCTAAGGAAGGGTTTGAAAATAGAATTCATCAAACCTTGAAATGTAGAAGGTGCATTTGTAAGGCCAAAAGGCATGACCAAAAATTCATAATGACCCTCATGAGTTCTAAATGTTGTTTTTAGAATGTCTTCAGTCTTCATTCCGATTTGATGATATCCTAAATGAAGATCCAACTTGGTGAAGTAAATTGATCCATGCAATTCGTCCAGTAATTCATCAATGACAGGAATGGGAAACTTATCTTTAATAGTGAGCTTGTTGAGTTCCCTATAATCCGGACACATGCACCATTATCCATCCTTCTTGTGCACCAATACTACTAGAGCAGAGAAAGAACTTTGACTAGGTTGAATTATACCAGCCTCTAGCATTTCTGCAATCATACATTCAATTTCACTCTTTTGGGCATATGGATATCTGTACGGCCTGATGTTTGGAGGAACACTTCCTAGAATCAGATGAATAGCATGATCATGATCACGAATAGGTGGGAGACCTTTGGGAGTCTCAAATACCTTGGAATGATTGTCCAAGACTTTTTGGAGATCTGGAGAAATAGATGATTCCAATGTGGAAACATCTAGCGAACATAATTGTGAAATTACACCTCTTTGTTCCTTTTTTAGAAGCTTTGTCATACCGTTAGAGCTGATTATATTTCTCGATTTCCTTGCAATACTCCTTAATTCAACTTCCTTTCCTTCCATAGAAAATTTCATGAAAAGTTCTTGAAAATTAAAAGCTATTGTACCCAAGGACTGTAGCCATTGGACTCCTAGTACAACATCAACACCTCCCATTGGAATGGAAAGCATTGGGCTCGTCAATACATATTCTCCCATGGATAGCTTGATTTTATGGCACTTTCTAGAGCAATTTATTGTTCCTCCATTTGCAACCATCACTTGACACTCTGGTGCTGGATATAGGAAGCAATTCAATTCTTTTGCTACCTTACAATGAATAAAATTGTGGGTACTTCCGAAATCAATCAACACTATTACCTTTTTCTTCTTGATTTGTCCTTCTATCTTGATGGTTTGAGGAGTGGTAATTCTAGCCAATGCATTACCAAATATGGTTAGATTCATTTCTTCTTTATCTAGGCTTTATTCCTAGAGTATATCCTCTTCTTTTGACCTTTCTTGCTCCTTTTCTTCTTCCTCTTCACAATCTATGTAGAATAATTTCTTCTCAGCACACTTATGACCTTTAGTGTATTTGGTATCACAACTGTAACAAAGCCCTTTTGCTCTTTTTTTTTCCAATTTTTGTGGTGTCAACCTTATAGGTTGTGGAAAGCTAGGGGTAACAACACTTCCATCTTTATAGTTGTGACTGGTATGCTTCTTGGTTGCCATAATTTTGCTTTCCATTTTTCTTGCTAACCTGAATGCCTTCTCTAATGGATATTATCCTTTAAATTCCCTATGAACACATCAATCCTATGCTCCTCTAGAATATTTTTTACTCTTATATTCAATTTTTGGAACTCCTCAATGTGCTCCATTATTGAACCCTTTTTTTTGAGACTTATCAATTGGCTAAAAAAAGTGTTGCTTTTTGTGTCCTCATAATGTGTTGTCAATTCTTCCGTAAAAATTGCCCAAGTGATAATTTGTTTATGAGAGAAAAGTCATTGATACCATACAAACTGGTTTGGTTCCAAATATAAAGTTGCAATACGTACCTTTTGTGTGTTTTTCACATTATTGAGATCGAAAAATTGCTCCATCTGTAATATCCATGTTGTGAGGTCCTTGCCATCAAACTTTCTCATATCGATTTTTGGAATATGGTGGGTCTTCGATCCAACATTAGAGTCTATGGAATCATGATTACCATTTCTTTTGTTCTCAGCATGAGTTTCCTTTACTACCCTTTCACCATTAGTGACCATTTCTTGTAGCAACTTATTCATATTTATCTTCAATTCTTCCATGTCTGTCTTCAAATCTGTCTTTAAATCATCCATCTTAGTTTCCATGACATTCATCTTATCTTCCATGCCCTTTATCTTAGATTCCATGCCATTTATCTTAGCTTATGTTAGCTTTTGTGAGAGTGACATTTGTTGCACTTGGTCTTGTAATTTTGATATATCATGTAGCATTTCTTCCTCTTCTTCATGAGTCATGCTAGTGCTTTCAAGTTGCTTACTAGGTGTTTGCATTTTCTTTCCTCGGAGCATCAATACCAATAATAATTCTCTACTATGCCTTTTTAATTCTTCAAAATAATTTTTCAAACCAAGCTTAAGAATTTTTTTTTAAAAATCTACACACCTTTTTTCACTTTGAAGGAGCTTCATATTGCCTCTAATGTATCTCTGTAATTTCAGATCATCCAATTCTAAAATTGTGATCTACAATAGCCCTCTGTGTCCTCTTTCCAATGCCACCATTCTGATCCAAATTGGATTCTCCAAGGAAGAGTTATGCCAAATCTCCCACAGTGACCTGATTATAGACTACTTCAGTAGAGCAAACTTGTACGACATGCCACGTGTCTCTGTTTCAATATTTGGCTCTAAAAGGTATATACAAGAAACTACATTCCATCCTCTTTCTATAGCTTCTTATGAAACTTCAATCCGCTGCTTAGAGAGAAAGTTATGACGGTTTTCCCTACGTCACCTGTTTGGAATGTAATTCAGGAGTCTGCAAAAAGACCAACTTCCTCAGATCATATCTCCGCAAATGTAGCGCGAAAAGATTTGAAATTAGGACCCAAGGTTCAGTGCGATTTCTTCTCAAATGGGTTTTTTTTCTCGCTTCAGGAACATCGCAGAAAAAAAGTTATAGTGAAGCTTCCACGATGATCTATTTGGAGCAGCGAAACCCTAGAATCCAAAGCTCTAATACCAAATGTTATGAAACCAACTCATAAAATGATAGAAAAGATAGCTGAACACCTTAGGATTCAGCCTCTTCAAGGGGGAAACCTCCTTTACATTACACAAATGAACAATTCTTGGATGATTCAAATGACAAAACCTCCTTTCTATATATAGGAGTCTAAGGAGTCACAATATAACCCAGCCGACTTAACAATAATAATATAAAGCCACAAAAATAACAATAAAGGGATTCTATGGGGCACAGTAATAAAAATATGGGGACAATAGGAGCACAACAATATTAATAAGGGATACAACTACAACAGTAATGGGGTAATCACTAGTATTATAGGGACCTAACATACCAAACCTAATATCATGCATGTTGTAGGAATTGTTGGAAGGTTCCAAGAAAATCCAAAGGAATCACATCTCCAGGCAGTCAAAATAATTTTAAAATATCTTCGAGGAACTTAGAACTTTGGACTATGGTATCCTAAAGATACAGAACTTACTCTTCATGCATATATAGATGCAAGTTGGGCAGGAAATGTAGATGATCGAAAGAGCACTAGTGGAGGTGCATTCTATATGGGTTCTCGATTAGTGTCATGGTTCAGCAAGAAACAAAGTTTGATTTCCTTATCTACAGTTGAAGAAGAATATGTGGCCACTACATCTTGTTGCACACAACTACTTTGGATGATGTAAACATTGCAAGACATTCAGATCACATGTACTCCACCCATCTCCATTCTATGTGATAATTCAAGTGCCATTAGTATTTCAAAAAAGCTTGTCATGCACTCCAAGACCAAGCACATACCCATTAAGTACCATTTTATACGAGAACAAGTGCTTGAACAAAAGGTTAAATTGGTGTATGTTCCCTACAAACAACATGTTGCTGATATATTCACTAAACTACTTCCTAGAGAAACATTTGAATATCTCAGACAAAAGTTGGGAGTAGTTGTTGCATCATCTTGTTGTTAAATCTAGTTTTCAGAGGAAGGTTATTATACGCGGGTTTCATGAAGTATAATAATGTATACACGTGGTTTTCTGTGGCTGGAAGAGCATATATGTTTTTTCGACAAAAAAACAGTGGATCAGACTCTGATATGGGTGCTCTATTGGATATTGATGATTACAGTCTGACGATATCCTTTGTTCATTGATTTTTATCTGACTGACAAAGATGACTTGATGAATGACTTTTTGAGAATGCACGGTAGCATAGGTGCAGGGCAAACATTAGCCTTCACACACATTCAACATTGTTGGCATCATGGATGCCGAGTTCAGCTATGGATTTAGATACTTATATCATTTGTTGCATAGGTCATGTAAATATCTAGGGTGTGATATGACTTCTTCTATCATGGTCTATATTTCAATGAGTCCTATTGGACATATGATGTAACTTGTATCCCCACGTTGCATGGGATCGATGATGTAATAAGTGTTGTACTTATGTCATGTATAAACAATTGGTATATCCCCACTGGGTTGGGCAGATGAGTCAAATATGGTGTATCCCCACTTGGTTGGGTGATTGATGTATGTATGAGTCATTGGTCATAGGGAGGTCATACTCACTTAGTTGAGTTATAGTCATGTTATTCTTTTGAAACATATCTCTGTAGACTTGGCATGTAATCAGGGGGAGCATGGACAACATAATGTATATCAAAGGAGGA
Source organism: Pinus tabuliformis (assembly GCA_031772625.1). Classification (NCBI taxonomy): domain Eukaryota; kingdom Viridiplantae; phylum Streptophyta; class Pinopsida; order Pinales; family Pinaceae; genus Pinus; species Pinus tabuliformis. Next base: position 355,568,683 of record CM062813.1, read on the forward strand.
GAATAACTTGGTCTGCCCTTTTCCCTTGATGTCAAAGGGGGAGAGTATTTTGGTGTTGCTTGTTATCTCTAACAGTTTCTATAGCTTGCAATAATCAACACCAACATTGTTTCCATCAAGTCTAAAGGGGGAGATTGTTGGGATTACGATACAAGTGTTGTCCCTGATGGCAGCCCACACATAGGTCAGTTCAGTTTTGATGAAACGCAACCCATAGTGTAACAGATCCATTCAGATGTAATAGGGCATTGGTACAAAAGAACATGAAGATGGAATTAAAGTCTACTAATTAGAATGAAGAAGTTGAAGGTAAAGGATGGTGAAAAGAAGTTTAATATGTATACGCAGGTTCACTTAGTCAAAACAACGTATACATGTAGGTCAACAGAACAAAAATTGCGTATACGTATACAGGCACTCCCGTAAGAGGAAAAGTGTGTGCAGGTTGGAAAATGAAGGAATTTCAAGAGTAGGGAATACCAAGGGTCAATACCATGGTATTAACCCACAATATTGAGCAGAGTAACAACTATTTGATCCCACAAAAGAATACCATGGGTCCTAATGGTTTTGATCTGAAGTATTGAGAAAGGCCTAAAACTATACAAGGAGGAGAAGATCATAAGGCCAAGGTGTGCAAGTGAAAAGGGTTTCTAAGGAATACTTTTATCTGAAGTATATTTTATGTTACAGGGGCTATGTTGGTGATTTGATCTGAAATATTTTGTGCACCTTGAATTCAATGTTGAATTAGGATCATGGACCTTAAATGACTTATCATTGAATGATCTGATATTCGTTGGGCCAGATCTAATTGTGTACACCTATTTTATTCTTTGAATGTCATGATCTGAGTTTGCCTGAAGTACAGAATAGAAGGAAGTTATGAGTTAATATTTGCAGATCTGTACGTTGGTTCTCTTTGGTGAAGTTGCATATACAACCCAGTTCGGCTCTTCCAAGCGGTGTATGCAAAAGAAAAGTATTTTGTTTAGAGATGACTGATCTATTTGATCAGTACTATTGTTTTACTATTGTCTGCCAACGAAGTCTTCTTAGATCTAAATGTAAAATTGAATGCATAAGGAGTTTGATATTTGATTGATTGATTGTATAAGTGAGAAGGGTGATCTCTACTACTGCCTGTGTAAGGCTCTGTCAAATGACAGTAGATGTTCAGTATATTGCTGGTTGGTACAGACTTGATTCAAAAGTTTTATATTTCAGTAGTTTGAAGGTATACGCACGTTTGATTAAAGGAAGTAGCGTATAAACACAGGTTGGGTTCAGTAAAGTAGCGTATACATTCTGATGCATGATTTTTGAGGTTGGAGCTGGCTCTAAATGATGATACAGGTTTCTGGGTTTAGCACAGTGTTCTGGTGACAGTGATCTCATTGTTCAAATTAATTGATTGTTGGCTGATGTAGTTTCAGTTCAAAGTTTCTGATGGGTCCAGTATGAACGAGTCTGAAAATTTATGAAACGTGGTCCCTGGAGGAAGACAAAAGTTCATAGCCTTCTGTAGGCCAACACCTACATACTAGTAAACAAATTGGCTAGTACAAGAGCTAGGGGGTTGTAGCTCCCTTCCAGTAGAAGATGGAAAATGAGAGAAGGTTGTAGTCTTCTGTAGGTGGGTGCCTGCATACTGATATGAGTTTGCACCAGTACAATATTGTAAATAGATTTTCTTATTATTAAAAGAATACAGAGACGACAATAGCAGGTGGTTTTCAACCACATTGGGTTTCCACCTTAAATCTTGGTGTTCATGTGTGTTTTTTATGTATGATGGTTTATTCTATTTTTACTGCACTATTTAACAAGTTAATGATGCACTGGTTATAGATCAACACATGATAAATTAACTAAATCACCAATTCTTTGGGTATACGATGGTTTCACTAATCGCAGTAGCGTGTACATGCTAGTTCACTTTACAGAAGTAGCGTATATAAATATGTTTGGGAAATGAAAAATTGTTGATCTGATAATTCTGATTCACCCCCCATCTCAGTGTTATTTCCAACAATTGGTATCAGAGCCAAGTCCTTCAGAAGAAGCTTGATCTCTTGAAGGAAGATCTTTCAATATGAATAATCACGAAGGCATGGGATCCATCAGATCACCAATCTTCAATGGGAGCAACTTAGTATATTGGAAAATAAGAACCATAGCCTATCTACAATCGCTTGGAGCCGTAGTTTGGGAAATTGTAGAAGGAGGATATCAATTTCCAGTAGCAATTCCTACAAACTTTGCAGGTAAGAAGTTATATGAAACCAATGCCAAAGCTATCAATACGTTATTGGGAAGTCTATCAGAATCAAAATTTGTCAAAGTCATGCAGCTCAAGACAACCAAAGAGATATGGGATAAAATCATTCAGAGCTACGAAGGAGACTCTCAGGTAAAACGTGCTAAGCTTCAAACTCTCAGAATTCAGTATGACACTCTTAAGATGCATAGTGATGAGAGTGTTTCTAGTTTCTTTTTACGTATAGAAGACATTGTTAATTGTATGAAGAATATGGGTGAAGAGATAAAGGAAGCTACTTTAGTTGAGAAAATTTTTAGATCTTTGTCTTCTAAATTTGAGTCAAAAGTGTTTTCCATAGAAGAAAAATAGGATCTTCAAACTATTACTATGACTCAACTCCATGGAATCCTAACTACCTTTGAAATGAGAAAAGGAGGTCCATTAGATATGAGAGAAGTCACTTTTAAAGTGTTAGCAAAGGGAAAAGAAAAGGAAGAGCACAATAAATCAGAACACATTTCAGAAGAAGAAGATGAGTTAAATTTTGTCAAGAAGCTTCAACAGGGTTCCAGAAGATTCAGAGGTAAGCTACCTTTCAAATGCTTTGCTTGTGGTAAAGTTGGCCATTATGCTGCCAAATATCCTCATAAAGATAAATATGAAAAAGGAAAGGAATATGCAAAAGGAAATAGAAAACAGGTTGTGAATAGAAGGAGTTACTATACGCATGAAGATAGTGATGGCTTATCCAATAGTGATGAAGATGAAACTGACCAAGATTATAGACTACTCATGGCTTATGAAAATGATGATTTTTTGGATGCCTTAGAAGAGGAAGACTTTTCTGAAGAAATTACTAAACTGAAAATATGTTTAGAAGAAAATAATATGATCATTGATACGTTGACACACCAACTCACTGAAAGAGAAAAACACAATGAAAATCTAGAATGTGAAATTGTGGGTCTAAGAAAAGAACTTGAGAAGACAAAATCTCTTAATCTTAGATTTGGTAAAGGATCTGAGACTTTAAATGAAATCATCAAAGTTCAGCGTTCTCTGATAAAGACAAGTCTTGGATATACTGAAGAATCATATCAATCACAGAAGTTGTCAGCCTCCAACAAAAGCTATCTTGATGCAGTAAAGTCCAGTGAACAATATTTCAATCATCAACAAAAGCCTAAAATTACTCATTAGGTAAATCATTCCCAATTTACTACAAGGATTAATATCAGTAGAAGCTTCAACCAACAGATAAACAATGCCAAAAGATTCTATGATCGCAGAAACTTCTTTAATGGGAAATGTTTTTCATGTCATAACTTTGGGCATAAGGTTGCTCAATGTGTTGCTTACAAAACCATCATGACTATAGAAGCATGAAATCAGAGGAGTGTAACAGGAATCAAGAAAATTTCCTATAATAACTTTTCTCCTCTTGAAAATGAAGTAGAATGTTCGATTTGGAACAACTTTGGCCATGAAGAATCTGAATGCAAGAGAAAATTTCAGCCATCACTTCAAAAGGAGCAAACATCATTAAATCCCAATATATGGAGAAAGAAGGAATCTCAATCAGAAAGACGTAGCATAGCTTTGTATGTAGAAGGACAAGAAAATCAGTGGTACATCGACAACGGATGCTCCAAACACATAACAGGTGATAAAGAGAAACTTCATTCATATAATGCTTTAGAAAAGGAAATAATGTCTCATTTGGAAATGACACTCCAACTGTCATTAAAGGAAAAGGTTCAGTCTTGTTGAAAGAAAAGTTTAAAGTTGGAAATGTCATGTATGTAGATGGTTTAAAGCATAACCTATTGAGTGCTAGTCAAATGTGTGATGAAGGAAACGAAGTCGTGTTTCGATTAAACGGTTGTGTGGTTCATAAGATTGATATAGGAAAGACTGTGATCAAAGGAAAAAGAACTCCAAATAACTTATACATACTCAAAGGAGGACAACAACAATGCTACCTAAGGAAAACCGATGAAAACTAGCTATGGCATTGAAGATTGGGACATCTAAGCTTTTCTCAAATAAGAAAGGCATGCAGGCTCAAGGCAGTTCGTGATCTTCCAGATATCAGCATCCTAGAAAATACCGTATGAAAACCATGTCAATTCATTAAGCAAACCAGAGTTCACTTCAATGAAAAAGAAGGATCAACAAGTAAGCCTCTTGAATTTATCCATACTGATTTATGTGGACCAACAAGGAAAAAGTCACCTCGTGGAGAAGAATACTATATTTTATTTATTCATGATTTTTCCAGGATGTGTTGGATAGGTCTACTAAAGTATAAAGATGAAGCATTTGAAAAATTTAAAGCCTTCAAAGCTTTAGTTGAAAATGAATCAGACCGAAAAATAAATAAAATATGAGATCTGATTGAGGGGGAGAATTCATATCAGAGTAATTCTTTGACTTTTGTGAACAACATGGAATAAAGAGGCAATTATCCATCGCAAGAAATCCTCAGCAAAATGGCATGGTGGAAAGAATGAATAGAATAGTTCAACAAATGGCTCGAGCAATTCTTGATGAATTTGGAACTCCTGCAACCTTCTAGGGTGAAGCTGCATTTTCTTCCGTGACAATTCTCAACAAAGCAAATATTCGGATAAATAGCAATCAAACTCCATATGGAATTTGGTATGGTAAGCCTCCTACTATAAGACACTTTAGAGTGTTTGGAAGAAAATGTTTCATCAAAAAGATTGATGAAAAACTTGGTAACTTCGAACCCAGAGCAAACGAGGGAATTCTTCTTGTTTATTCATCCAGAAATAAAGGATACAAATGTTATAATAAAAGACTTCAGAAATTTGTTGAAAGCATTAATGTTGTAATTGATGAAGCATGCAGAAATCTGAAACAAATGAAATCAATAGAGGAATATGACAATGAGGAAGTTGGGGAATTATTTCCCGCATCAAATCAAAACGATATAGAAGAAGAAACCAATGAAGCACCGAAAGAAGATACAATAGATAGGGAAAAGACTCCATCCAGGTATGTTTAGAAGAGTCATCCAAAATCTCAAATTCTAGGAGAAAAGGGGGCTGGTGTACAGACAAGAAGAACTCTTACAGGGACCTCAAGCTATCTAGCATTACTCTCCTCCACCAAACCTCAGAATGTAAATTAAGCCTGCAAAGATGAACGTTGGGTCAAGGCCATGGATGAAGAACTTGACCAAATTGAAAAGAATGATACTTGGGAGTTAGTTCCTAGACCTCATGATAAAAATGTTATAGGAACAAAATGGATATTTAAGAACACGCTGAATGCAAATGGAGAGGTTGTTAGAAACAAGGCCAGAATTTTTTGTAAAGGGTATGCTCAACAAGAAGGTATAGATTTTGAAGAAACTTTTTCACCTGTTGCTAGAATTGAAGCCATAAGGATGTTTCTTGTTCTTTCTAGTTTTTGAAAATTCAAAGTATATCAAATGGATGTAAAATCAACCTTAATGGAGATTTAGAAGAAGTTTATATTGAACAACAAGAAGGATTCATTCTCGGAAATGATGCAAAACTCATATGCAAGCTGAAAAAGGCTCTCTATGGTCTAAAATAGGCTCCAAGGGCTTGGTATTACCACCTTGACAAATATCTACAACAACAAGGTTTCACAAAACTACAAATAGCAATTTATACACAAAGGTTGAAAGTGATAAACTACTAATTATTGTTGTTTATGCTGATGATATCATCTTTGGTAGCAATGAAGAATCCATGAGTCAAAATTTTGTTTCAGTAATGCAGCAAGAATTTGAAATGTCCTTACTTGGTGAACTTACTTATTTTCTTGGTCTACAAGTACAACAAAAAAAGGATGGTATCTTTCTTTCTGAAACCAAATATCTCAAGCAGATCTTGAAGAAGTATGGAATGGAAGATTATAAACCAGTATGTACTCCAATGGTAACAGGATGCAGTCTCAATTCTAACGATGAATCACCAATAGTAAACCAACCAACTTACAGATCTATGATTGGAAGTTTGCTTTAACTAACAAGTACCAGGCCTAATATCATGCATGCAATAAGAATTGTTGGAAGGTTCCAAGCAAATCCAAAGGAATCATATCTCCAAGCAATCAAAAGAATTTTCAAACATCTTCAAGGAACTCAAGACTTTGGACTATGGTATCCTAAAGATACAAACCTTACTCTTCATGCATATGCAGATGCAGATTGGGCAGGAAATGTTGATGATCGAAAGAGTCCTAGTGGAGGTGCATTCTATATTGGTTCTCGGTTAGTGTCATGGTTCAACAAGAAAGAAAGTTCAATCGCCTTATCTACAGCTAAAGAAAAATATGTGGCTACTGCATCTTGCTACACACAACTACTTTGGATGATGCGAACATTGCAAGACATTCAGATCACATGTACTCCACCGATCTCCATTCTATGTGATAATACAAGTGCCATCAGTGTTTCAAAAAAAAATTCATGCACTCCAAGACCAAGCACATACCCATTAAGTACAATTTTATACAAGAACAAGTACTTGAACAAAAGGTTAAATTGGAGTATGTTCCCTCCAAAGAACACGTTGCTAATATATTCACTAAATCGCTTCCCAGAGAAACATTTGAATATCTCAGAGAAAAGCTGGGAGTAGTTGCTGCATTATCCTGCTGTTAAATCTAGTTTTCAGAGCAAGGTTATTATACGTGGGTTTCATGAAGTATAGTCATGTATAAATGCGGGTTTTTGTGGCAGAAAGAGCGTATATGTTTTTTTGATAGAAAAATAGTGGGTCAGACTCTAATATGGGTGCCCTATCTGATATTCATGATTACAGTCTAACGATATGCTTTGTTCATTGATTTTTATATGACTAACAAAGATGACTTGATGAATGACTTGTTGAGAATGCACATGTAGCACAGGTTTAGGGCAAGCATTAGCCTTCACACACATTCATCATTGTTGGCATCATGGTTGTTGAATTCAGATATGGCTTCAGATACTTATATCATTTGTTGCATAAGTCATGTAAAGATCTAGGTTGTGATATGACTTCTTCTATCATGGTCTATATTTCAATGATTCTTATTGGACATATGTAACTTGTATCCCCACTTTGCATGGGATGGATGATGTAATAATTGTTGTATTTCTATCATGTATAAACAATTAGTATATTCCCACTCAGTTGGGTGGACGAGTCAAATATGGTGTATCCCCACTTGGTTGGGTGATTGATGTATGTATGAGTCATTGGTCATAGGGAGGTCATACTCACTTAGTTGAGTTATAGATTCATGTTATTCTTTTGAAACATATCTCTACAGACTCAGCATGTACTCAACGGGAGCATGGACAACATAATGTATACCAAAGGGGGAGAATAACTTGGTCTACCCTTTTCCCTTGATGTCAAAGGGGGAGAGTATTTCGGTGTTGCTTGTTATCTCTAACAGTTTCTACAGCTTGCAGTAATGAACACAAGCATGGTTTCCATCAAGTCCAAAGGGGGAGATTATTGGCATTATGATACAAGTGTTTTCCTTGATGGAAACTCACACACAGGTCAGTTCAATTTTGATGAAAGGCAACCCATAGTGTAACAGATCCATTCAGATGTAATAGGGCATTGGTACAAAAGAATAGGAAGATGGAACTAAAGTCTACTAATCAGAATGAAGAAGTTGAAGGTAAAGGATGGTGAAAAGTAGTTTAAGATGTATACACAGGTCCACTTAGTCAAAATAAAGTATATACATAGGTTCACAGAACAAAAAGCGTGTATATGTATACATGCACTCCCGCAAGAGGAAAAGCGCGTGCGGGTTGGAAAATGAAGGAGTTTCAAGAGTAGAGAATACCAGGGGACAATACCATGGTATTAACCCACAATATTGAGTGGAGTAACGACTATTTGATCCCACCTAAGAATACCATGAGTCCTAAGTGGTTTTGGTCTGAAGTATTGAGAAAGGCCTAAAGATATATAAGGAGGAGAAGATCATAAGGCCAAGGTGTGCAAGTGAAAAGGGTTTCTAAGGAATACTTCTATCTGAAGTATATTTAATGTTGTAAGGGCTATGTTGGTGATTTGATCTGAAATATTTTATGCACCTTGAATTCAATTTTGGATCAGGAACATGAGACCTAAAATGACTTATCATTGAATGATCTGATATTGGTTGGGTTTGTATGAAGTCCAGAAAAGCAGCGAAGATATGAGTTAATATTTGCAGATCCATATTCACTTTGGTGAAGTTGCGTATACATGCTGGTTTGGCTCTTCCAAGTAGTGTATGCAAAAGAAAAGTATGTTGTTCAGAGATGACTGATCTATTTGATTAGTACTATTGTTTTACTGTTGTCTGTCAATGAAGTCTTCTTAGATCTGAATGTAAAACTGAATGCATAAGGAGTTTGATATCTGATTGATTGATTGTATAAGTGAGAAGGGTGATCTCTGCTACTGCCTGTGTAAGGCTCTATAAATTGACAGTAGATGTTCAATATATTTTTGTTTGGTACAGACTTGATTCATAAGTTTTATGTTTCAGTAGTTTTGAAGGTATACGCAGGTTTTATTAAAGGAAGTAGCATCTACATGCAGATTGGGTTCAGTAAAGTAGCGTATACATTTTGATGCATGATTTTTGAAGTTGCAGCTGGTTCTGAATGATGATCTAGGTTTTTGGGTTCAGTACAGTGTTCTGATGACAGTGATCTGATTGTTCAGATTAACTAATTATTGGTTGATGCAGTTTGAGTTTCAAAGTTTCTGATGGGGCAAGTATGAACTAGTCCGAAAATTTATGAAACGTGGTCCCAGGAGGAAGAGAGAAGGTCATAGCCTTCTATAGGCCAGTGCCTACATACTAGTAAACACATTGGCTAGTAAAAGAGCTAGGGGGTTGCAGCTCCCTTCCAATAGAAGCTGGAAAATGAGAGAAGGTTGTAGCCTTCTACAAGTGGGTGCCTGTGTACTAGTATGATTCTACACCAGTACAAGATTGGAAATAGATTTTCTTATTATTAAAAGAAGATAGAGATGACAACAGTAGGTGGTTTTCAACCACATTGGGTTTCCACCTTAAATATTGTTGTTCATGTGTGTTTCTTATGTGTGATGGTTTATTCTAATTTTACTACATTGTTTATAGATCAACACATGATAAATTAAATAAATCACAAATTCTCTGGGTATACGTTGGTTTCACTAATCACAATAGCGTGTACATGCTAGTTCACTTCACAGAAGTAGCATATATAAATTTGTTTGGGAAATGAAAAATTATTGATCTAATAATACTGATTCACCCCCCCTCTTAGTATTATTTCCAACAAAATACTTGTTATTTTGCAGGTCAATCAAAATACAACCAGCTCCAGAACCCTCCTGTATCTTCAAACCATCAAAATATATAGTCCAAATGTTAGTAGCAATAGGGTTAATTGCTACACTAGTACTAATTACATCTATGTTACAAAAGTCATTAGCACCAGTTGGATTGCAAGGAAGGAGTTCCAACTATGTATCTGATGGCACAAGGGATGGTTGTGCAACATATAATTCATGATCAGCTTCTAAAAATTATTTCCAAAACTTACTTGCGCAAAGTTAATCGACTCATTAAGAGCTTCAAGCACCATGATGATATGTTTCATGAAAGCTCACTTTTGACTTAAATATGATTATTCTTACCCTTATAATAATACCACAATGTGACCAGTCAGTAGAGAAGTATCTTTACAACTTGCTAGACAAATTTCTACTTAAAAGTGATCCATAAGCTTCCAGAATGTCCATAATGACAATATCAATACATGGGTGAACTCTATGATTTGATGATAAATGAAGTATAACATTGTTAAACTCACCAATTTCCTCCACTAAGGATCTATCTAATTGTATGATTCTGGTGTTGGTATTTTTCTATTTCGCATTGATCTTCTTTGCAATAGGTAAAGGCATGACATTCACAGATGCACCAAAATGAACCAAGACATTATGGACATTATAATTGAAAATATCAAAATTTAAAAGAAAAGGGGGCAAGTAGATCTAAAATTTACATTAGATGTAGTAATGGCCAATTCCAGAATAGTAGGGAACTTACTAGATGAGGCTTGCAAAGAAGAAACCATTCTACCCAATGGAAGCTGAGGTGAAAATGCTTGGATGATAAACTCACGTTGGCCTTACAAAATATTAGCACGATCTTTCTTTAGGTATTCAAGAACATTATAATCAATATCCTCATCTTTGGAAATGTGTGATGAAGTGGTAGGTGGCGTAAATGTGTTTGATACCTTAGGAGTGACAAACTTGTTCTTATTATTTGTGATAGTACTCTTATAAGGTTGATCATTTCTGGATTTGGCGTGAGTGCCCTGAGCAAGATTACTAGGAGGTAATATTTTTGTCAACAATTGTTTCCACACATCTTGCTTAGGCTCCAATCCTTTGCTCCTCAATTCATATTTCTTAGGTGTTTTTTGAGGAGAAACTTCACATGCTAGGGGCTCAATAGAGCCTTGTGAATCATCATTCAATATCATATCAAATGTGAAAATTGAATCACTAGCACTTGTATTTTCCTTTGTGGAGGCTAGTCCATCAATCTCTTGAGTTAGCTATGAAATCTCTTATGTTGACAAAATTTCTATAACATCGGAAAGCACAATGTTCATATTTTGTTTCCATTATGAGAATGTTTTCTCTGAATATGATTCTTGATGAAAAGTACAATCGTTGTCCATGCCCAAGTTCTCAACATTGAATACAACATTAGAGCTTTGTGCAGACATGGTTGGTTGATTTATGTTCTTCTTAAAAAATGGCTTAAAAGAATTTTTATTAGTAGAAGCCTCACTTGAATTCCTTTCTAGTTCATATACTTCATTGGTTAATGTTGGCTTGTATGGGCCTGACCCAAGTTCAGAGGTCATTTAGCAAAGCAAATCCTGGTACTACTGGCCCTTTCGGTAACAGTCCGCATAGCACGGACTGAGGCCTCACCTGAAGTAGTATGGGAGGGTGCTAGAACTAGGTTTCCGCACCCTGGGGATGTCTGATGGGCTTCTAGAGGTTCGCGGTCCAACCTGTTGCTACGCGCACTTGTTATTCCTTCGCTACCCCTACTGCTGTTTCCGCGCAGTCCTACTCGGGGCGTGACCTAGATAATACCCAAGTTCCTTGCTAATTAACCGATTACTTAACTTGTGTGTGTAAGATTTATGGTTATTACAACATATTCAACAATCATATAAGTGTGTGCGATACATAAACTAATACAAACATAAAGAAGATAATGCACATCAAATACACAAAAATAAGAATCAACTTATCTTTATTAATAGTCAATCTCAATTACAGACTCGACACCGCCCTACGTACTCAGTTGCAGGGGTCCGTGCACTCAGTTGCGGACTCTACTAGGCCTCTACGCACTCAGCTGCAGAGCCTCTTCCTACTACTATGACCCAATACACTTAAAATCATACTCTAAGCTCGAACCATTCCTTCGCTACTCACTCTATCATCTACTATCTTTTCAACTTAGAGCCTTGCTCTATTTATACAATCCCATGGTATGTGGACCATGGGTAGGCTGACATGACTTTACATTACATTACATTACTTTAGGGAGGACAACCCTATGACTTAACCTCTACTTCGCCCTCCACGCCTCGCTCTATTTATACAATCCGATGGTCTGCGGACCATGGGTAGGCTGACATGACTTTACATTACATTACATTACTTTAGGGCGGACAACCCTATGACTTAACCTCTACTTTGCACTCCACGCCCGCAATTCGCAGAGTCTTACAAAACCTTTGACCGAAACTTGGGCTTTGAGCCCCAAAACATGCTATGGGGGGATTCCATGCCCAATAGGCCCCCAACAAAATCATCACGACTCATCCCGAGTCACTCTGCTAGTGCGGCGATCTTGGCAAAGAAGCCCCTCCAACTGTTCCCATACTGCCTGGAGGTCCACAGTGCACTGTTCTATTGTTTGCTATACCTGTTGCATGCACTCCTATGTTGCTTCTTTGTGAGGCTCCACTATCTGTTACACTTCTTTTGGGCCAACTGTGTGATACGCAACTTGGTGGCATCCTTCTGCTTTTGTTCCGCTGTTCTATCCTGCTCCGCCAGATCCGGGGCGTGCCACTTGGGAGGCCATGATTCGAGCACAGATAAGATGGCATCATCAATTTCGATGAAAGGAAGCTTGGTCTAGTTCTACGTTGGATCCTTACATGCCTTGATATACACATTGTGCATATCTGCCTTGAACTCTGCAAAGCTCCGCAGACTATTGTACACTGTGGGGGATAGGTAGGCCTCCTATTAATCCACATCCGGATGCTCACCTTCATGAGCACCCAGAAGATCTTAGTCTCGCGGATCTGCATGGCGTCCTTCATAGCCCAGAGCGATGCATATTTTGCAGCCTTTGGCAAGTCCTGTTCAATATGAGGGAACTGACTATCCTCAGGCAGTTCCCCTGTCACTAATAAAATAGACAAGAGAAACCACATGTAGTGGAAGGTCTTGCCCTGCTCTTGAGCTTCCTTGCAGTTAATTAGGAATTCTTCGCAGAGGAACTCGGCCCAGTTGAATTGGATCCCCTCCACGCATTGTTCTGCCAGCGCAACTACCAGCGCTGGTACCTCGTCTCCGCGGAATTTTCTCATCACCTTCCCGACCAGGAGTTGGGTGGATACGCACACCCCTTTATCTTTAATACTACTAATTGTGTAGCTCCTCTTCTTCTTCATGGACTCTGTGAGCACTAAATCTCCGCTTTTGCCGGCTATCTCCGTGGGGTCCTTTCCCTTACAGGGAAGCTTGGAAATCATGTGGATAAGCTCTGCCGTGGTGGGAATAGGCTTCTCCAGCCATAAGTAACCATCGTGCACCAAGCAAAGCAGCTGTGTGATGATGAAGATTTTTATAGGTGTGCGGTGAAAGTGTGGAATCCATAATTGGTAGAGTAATCTGGCCTTCTCCACACTGCGCAACCATTTCTATGGCTCTAGCATTGTAACTGACCCCTCCTTGCTCTGTTTCATGAGGTTCTCAATCTCTAAATGTGGGAACTTCTTGCTTTCCGCGAGGTCCCAGTCTTCAAATTTCATTGTGGGCATGCGGCTTATGGCCGAGCCCTCAAACAAAATTCCATCTGGGAGGAGCAAGGTTTGGAGTGCACTCTTAGTGGTATCCAAATCCTTCGGTACCTTAGCTTTCCCTTTTCACAGAGGAATGTACTCGGGAAATTTTGCTACAATGCACACCAGCTGGATGTCTTCTTCCATTTCTTCATCGGCCTCTATCTCATCTATGAGAGCCTATAGGTTCTCCTCATCATCATCTGTCTCAATGGTGATAGCCTTACCCTTTTCTTCCATGTAAATTTTACCAAACCACGAATTTCGTTGGGACATGCGGACTGGTCCTGTTGCCTGTTTATCCTTCTTGGGCCTCCACATCCGAGGTGATTTCAGAATTTATGGCGCATCCCAAACCTGCACTGTAGGGTTCTATGCGGCTTCCTTGGCAGTACTTTCTACAAAACCCACACCTCTCCTGGTATTTTTCATCTTGTCGAACTGTCTGTGGTTGTTCACGAACTTGGGGGCTCAAATATCGCTAGGCGCTCAACACTCTATGCTCTTCGTAGTAGCTCAAATCTCAACTAAACAAGTGTTGCCTCGTGGCTAGCCCTTAAAGTTTTATAGTGTCTCTTGAATTTGAATTCGACCATTCCACCCACTTCTGAGTGATTAATTCATTCTTGGTGGCAGATCGTCCCAAATCTAGTTCTTAATTCGTGTCTTAATTGCCTGTCACCCACTCCCTTTTACCTTAAATTAGACATCTCGTCATGAATAGTGATGCCAACGGTTACTTCCCAGTCTAACCGCATGGCAACGTAGCCCCCCATACATGGGCACAACCCTTGTTTCATGTTGTTTCTGCGTGCACCTCCCTCATCGCGTATCCCCCAAACAGACTCTTTTAGAGTCCCGCGTTCTCTTTCAACTATCTAGAGTGCTAAGAATGTGCTCCCTATGGCTAGTCAAGTGGTCACACCAACTGTGCGAGACTTCAACTCGCCTTCCATAGCCTGCGAAAAATCCTCAATTGTCTGTGCGACTGCTAGCATTGTGCATTCTACCGTATGTAGTGCACTCCCTTGGTGACTGCATTTGGTGAGGTGCATTCGTAGCCATGGCAACAGAGTCATAAATTCACAACGGCATTCTTCTAATGCAGTGGTACGATCATCTGTATCTTTCCTAGTCATCCTTGGTTTATCGGCGAGACATGCCTGCATGATCTAATTTTCCAACCTCTTGATCTCAGTGTCCATCAAAATGCTTTTCTTCCTCAATTGTACCCAGTCCTTTTTGAGTGCACGAAGTCTAAGGTTCCCTCGCCGGATGGCTTCGCGAGTCCTTATATGTTCTACCTCACATAGATGTGTGATTTCATCCTTTTGGTCATCACGCATTGTCACTACTACAGGGTCCAGTACGTGCGGATTCATTTTTGTATTTTCTTCAGTAAGTATCGTCTCCATTCTATTCCGCTCCTTTGGAATCGTCTCCATATTTAGGGTTTTACACATGGTCCGGCAGGCCCATCAAAACGCTGGCACACGTAAGTCCCAATCATTTCGTCTCACCCGGTGAACCTTGTTCAATACTCTGCACACCCTATTGAAGGCTTCGTCGCAGAGAACTAGTAGCACGTGTCGCTTTTCCTGATGCTATGCTTTGTTCTGATTCGTTATCCTAGGGCTGGTGTGTGCTTGTGTGGGTTTTACAGCATATGTCTGTACCCATCGAGAAAGGTGGGCGTGCAAGTTTTTCCGCCCCTTTTGACTGACTTGCATTTGAAGTTGGGGTTTTCCAAACCATAGGCACATCATCCTTCTGCATTCACTCCAGTCCTCGAAATTTCCTTGATGGTTACCCCACCATCATGTGGGTGTTGCGTGCAGTGCCCACATTAGCGCATCGAACCGCTGCTGTTCTGGTACTTCACTTTCGAATTTTCTCATAAATTCATCCACCACTGATAATCCATCATATGTCGGTAGCTCCCTTGCCTTTGTTGTCACGCAATGAAATGACCAGATCATCATGTTGCAGTTCAACATTGTTACTTCGTGCAGTTGATTCTGCCATCACTCTATTTCTTCGTTTGAATCGGAAGTGCAGGAGCTTTTGTTCTCCCATGAAATCCTTCCATCTGCAGTTGGATTCACCTAATCCTCTCCTTGCACAGTTATCTTGTAGATACAGTCAAGATCGTCATCACTATCATCGTTGTGCACTGGTTCAGTGTATCACGCTCCTTCGGCTGGATCTAGTGGTACTACTACGTGTAGTGACTTTTTCTCAAAGATAATTTCGTGCTTCTTCATATTTATGACTCCATTCATATTAGTAGCCCAATCTATTCCTAGTAGCGCGGGATAGGGATTGATGTCATTGATAATCTCTATCACTTCAAAATCCGCCTGTGTGCTCATGCCTTCAATATCGACTGTCACCCCTTGCAACCTCCCCATGGGAAAAATCTTCTGTTGGTTCACCATTCGTAACTGAATAGGGGACAATTGTAACGTGGGTCTGCCCATGCGTTCCCATGTTTTCTTGGTAGTACATTCATGTCCAAACCTAGATCCAGGATTACATGATCCATTTCGTACTTGCGTATTTGCGCAGTCAACCTCATCTCCCTTCCTGTGTGCAATGCATGCTTTGCATGTTTTCGGACCACGTGCGGTTCTCCTGACCCTGCACACCTAGTGATAAGTTCCTGTAGCCCTTTGAATACCTTGTTATCATGCAGTAGTTTCATGCATGTCTCTAGAAAGGTAGTGAGCATTGAAGGATCCATCCTTGGTTCTAGTTGATCCTTACTACCTGAAGTGGAGGCCTCTGTGAAGCTCTTCTTAGCTTCCATGAATGTGTCTTTCGCGTGTTCTAAGTCAAACTCGGGTTCCTTTGTAGGAGCCTTGTGAACCCACACGTTGTCTTCTGGTTGCTTCCCTTTATTATCTCCCATGGCCATACCACTCCGGATCATCATGTTTACATTTGGGTCGTCTTCACGTGGTTTAGGCCTCATCATTTGTAAATTCTGGGTCGGAGGGGGCTTGAGTACCCCCTTTCCACGCATCTTCGCTATCAGCGAAGGGAAATCTTTCGCCTCATGATCAAATTTAGTACAGTACCAACATGATATCCTAGTTGGGTGTGTACAATCGCGGGCATAATGCCTAGCCCTCTACAATTGTAACAAATTATCTGGCTGTGACCCCTTCCTGGTCCTATTCCACCTCGACCCTGACCGCACCCCTGAAACCCAGTGCGTGCCATCCCTGCATTTGGGTCGAGGGCTCGCATTTTGGCCTGTACCCTGTAGGCAAGAGTTCGACCCATCATTATTTCATAGCTTGGGCAGGTGTGTTCGTCATGGCCTACCAACCTACAAAAATTACAAAACAATTGTTGGGACATCTGCGTATACTTCTACAATAGATGAAAATTATTCGTGGTGTGTTTTCCTCCTATCTCACAGATCACGCACCATAATTCAGATGTCGTACTCGGCCCTACCTGTGCCTCTGGTCTTAACGGCATTAGCCCTCCCCCTGGCAAGTAGTTCGAGGACACTAGATAGTGGTCCTTGTCATGCCCTTGGCCTTTTCATTTTATGCACCATATTTCCTCGTGCACCTCTAGCCAAGTTCTCCTGTCCTATTTCAAACTTTGCATCTCCAGACACATATTCTACAGTTGTGTGTGGATTTGTTGGACTCCCAACCCAGGATCTTGTATAGGGGTCTCATGCAATCTCAGTGCCATCTCCAACGCTTCGGCATGGGTGGAAAGTTTTTGCTGTGACAACGTCGTCCTTAAGTGTGGCGTAAGTGAGGCCACAAACCATGCGCAATGGTGTGCATCTGTTAACGTCATATTGGCTTCATGGATTGTACTCTTCAACCTTTGGTCCAGATCCCAGGGGGTTTCACCCAGGGGCATCGCAATCTCCTTAAACTCGATAAGTGATTGTGTCTCTGATCTTGGCCTGCTAAATTCCCTGTTCAGTGCAGTCTGGATCTTTGCAATTCCTGCGTTCGGGTGGTAATTAGAATGCTTGATATACCATGTTAATGCGCGATCCTACAGCGCACTCACCAGCATAGCCTTTTTAATATTATCATCCATGATGCCTTGTGCTTCCCATACTACTCTTACCACGAACCAAAATTGGTCCGGATCTTCATTTCCTACTCCTCTGAACACCGAAAGTTTGATCGCACTTTCCATACTGAATTATGGTGGTTTCAGAGGTGGAGTGGGTGGAGATGGAGGTGAGGGGGGTGAAACAGGTGTCGATGTGGGTGGGGGTGGTAAATGTGGAATTCTCTGTCTTATCAAACTGACCGCGCTTCTCGGAGAAACTTTTGCGAGCTCTTCCTCACTTTCCCACGAGGGTGAAATTAAAGGACTGTTTTCCAACTCCTCACTACTTCTGCTTCTATAGATCTTCCTGCTTTGTGTAGTCCCAAACATTAATTTATTCGCATAATTCGCTTTTCACACAATAGCATCTTAATCCAAGTGTTCAAGGATTTAATATACTTACCTCGTAGTCCCTTGAGAAAACATTGCTCTGCCTCACTGTAGCTGATGGTTGTGTCTACCGTGAACTCGGTGATAAATCCTCCTATTATTCGGTTGAGCCAGTGGTCCATAGCTCACGTTATCTTATCTTTTAATGCTTCTAGTCTGCGCACTTTCCGGAGTCCACACTATTGGTTTATCGAACCTACACCTTCCCTGAATATCTGCTAACTTCGCCATCCACTCATGCAGCTGAGAAGGAAAGGATGCAAAGAAAATTTCATGGATTTCTGTGTACAAGTATCGCTCCAACCACTATTCCTTAGATACTCGCGGATTTATGTTCTCCTGTGTCGCAAACTCGTGAATCTTCTTGTCCAACCACTCTTCAATTTCTTTCTTCATTGCATTCTAGTGGCACGACATTAGACATCCTTTATGCAGATCCTGGTCCCGGCAATGGAACCATTTGTTGTCTTGTATGGGCCTGACCCAGGTTCAGAGGTGATTTAGCCAAGCAAATCCTAGTCCTACTAGCCCTTTCGGCAACAGTCCACAGAGCGCGAACTGAGGTCTCACCCGAAGTAGTATGGGAGGGTGCTAGAACTAGGTTTCCGTACCCTGGGGATGTTTGATGGGCTTTTGGAGGTTTGCAGTCCGACCGCTGCTACGTGCACTTGTTACTCATTCGCTACCCATGTTGTTGTTTCCATGCAGCCCTGCTCGGGGTGCAACCCGGATAATACCCAAGTTCCTTGCTAATTAACCGAATACTTAACTTGTGTGTGTAATATTTATGGTTATTACAGCATATTCAACAATCATATCAATGCGCGTGATACATAAACTAATACAAAAATAAAGAATATAATGCACAACAAATACACAGAAATAAGAATCAACTTCTCTTTATTGATGTTCAATCCCAATTACAAACTCGACACCGCCCTGCGCACTCAGCTGCAATGGTCCGCTCACTCAGTTGCAGAGTCTAGTAGGCCTCTGCGCACTCAGCTGCAGAGCCTCTTCCTACTACTATGACCCAATACACTTAGAATCCTACTCTAAGCTCAAACCATTCCTTCGCTACTCACTCTATCATCTACTATCTTTTCAACTTAGAGCCTCGCTCTATTTATACAATCCCATGGTCTGCGGACCATGGGTAGGCCGACATGACTTTACATTACATTACATTACTTTAGGGTGGACAACCCTATGACTTAACCTCTACTTTGCGCTCCATGCCCACAATTCGCGGAGTCTTACAAAACCTTTGACCAAAACTTGGGCTTTGAGCCCCAAAACATGTTGTGGGGGGATTCCATGCCCAACAGTTAACAACTTCAAGGATTTAGTCAAGTTGTCCATGTCAAAAGGATCTTTCTCTTTAGTCTTAGTGAAAGAGGTTTGGGACATTTTATGTGTGTCTTTGGAGGCCTTTAAGTCTTCCTGATCAGCAATGGCCCCAATAGACCTTAAGTCATTTTCAACAACTATTGCTTCTGCAGAGTTTAGAGCCAAATTTTCCTTCGTAACTTGCTTAACAAGCATGAAAATGTTAGTAGGCAAGGAAAAATTATAATAATCCTAAATAATCGAATCATAAGGTTACACATCAATGGGGAATTTATTCAAAATACATGTAAAAAATTGATTAAAATCATTAACCTTTTCTTATCCCCCATCTTAATTTTTCTGAGTTCTTTAAGCAACATGGCAGGAGTTTTATCATCAACAAACTTTTCTAATAATAACTATTTAAACTCCCTCCAATTATGAATTCAATTTGGAGGAAGGCTATGGTACCAAACTGATGCTCTACCCTCTAGAGTGTATGGAAATAACCTATAAGAAACATCATCAACACGTACCTCTAACATTTGTAGATGCAAGTAAAAGTCATCAATGTGATCTTCGGCCTTCACTTTCTTGTCTAGATCATACTTTGTAAGCAACTTTTCCAGGTGCTTTGGAAATCAATGAAGATTTCTCGGAAGAGATAGAGGCCCTTGGGCCTGTCATCACTCTGTAATTTCCTAAGGTTGTAAAAGAAATTTAGAGGTAACCACAAAACCACTTATAATATTATAAACTAGCCCTTCTAAACTCAGAGAGGGATCTCTCTGTTGGATTTAGATTTTTTGTTTTCAGATTTTATGCTAGTGATTAGGTTCAGAGTTTGCTTTTTTCAAATGTTTGGCTGAAACTACAAGGAAAGGCCATTGGGAAATGGAGTCAAAATGTCTTAGGGTGATCAGATACAGAAATAATAGAACATATTGTAATAGGGAAAGGTAGGCATACTATTGGATCTTTGGAGCTTTTCTGCAATGAAAGGGAGGAAAAGATTTAGATTCAATTAAAGATAGAGCATTTTAGAATGAATTCTATATTTAATCTCAGTTCGAAAACATAGATATTTTTTATAAGCCATAGCAGAGTGTAATTAAACAAGTTCAACCCTTAATTTTCTTTAAACAATACAAATAGGAAAACCATATGGAAAAACAGAGAAATAACAATTACACAAGAGGAAAAACATCACCAATTTTCCTGACACATGAATCTTGGAACAACTTTCTGTATTAATGAAATGATCACTTTAGCTCAGTACATAACTTTACATCAAAGGTCTTCTTTCTTGGTACACGTTCCAACCCTTTGTAATTCGATTTATGAAGTATTTATACAAAACTTATCAAAATATCTTGATTTGAAATATCAAGATTTTCCTTACAAAATGTCCTAAAAGACTGTTTACAAAAATAGTATAGAAATATATGCAAATAAATTGTTGTAGCTCTCTCGCACTATATTCGAGGATTTTGGTGTTGAATTTGCTTGAAAAATTGTTGCTTTTCTGTAGAATATGAACACTTGTTTTACTCAAGTAGATGGCATAGTTGATCCCATCTGTCTTCATTTCGGGTGGAGAATTTGATTAACCTTTTGTAGGTTTCATCCACCTCGGTATATTTCTGGAAGGTGGGTTTAATTACAAAAAAATGTTTTATCTCATGTTTGATAAGTAAATTGAATGTCAAACCCTCCATGAAATATTTTCCTACGATGGTTCCCTTGATCGTATAAAACTTTGACTTATCTATGGCTATGGAGTATAATTCCTGTTGAAAATCATCTAGCTGAACCAATTTATCTCCAATTCCTTTTAAACCTGGAAGCCCCTTTTGATTCATTACATTGAATTTTCTGTGTAACTTTTTGAATGTTGGCCTCTAAGTTATGGCACTTGTTTTCTAACTGTAGCATCAAGTTCATTTTTGTAAGGACTCTTCTCACCTCAAGGATTGTTTTTGTCCTGTCCGCAATCTCAAATTCCTCTAGTTCCTCCTTTGTCTTTGAATTTAGAACCCTTATTAGGGCAGTGGCTTTACCTGGTTTTTGTCCCAAACTTTCTTTTATTTCTTCAATAAATTATTTTTATCTCTGCATTAATTCCTCCTGCTTGAAAATTATTTCAATGGAAGGCCAAATTTCAGTCATAGCTTCATTGATTTCCACCCAAGTGTTCTCCTTTCTTTGTGCAATTGTCTGGACCATGGCAGATTCATTCTCTAACTGTTCAATTCTCTAGGTTAACCTATGATTCTTT
Source organism: Pinus tabuliformis (assembly GCA_031772625.1). NCBI lineage: Eukaryota > Viridiplantae > Streptophyta > Pinopsida > Pinales > Pinaceae > Pinus > Pinus tabuliformis. The sequence goes on from CM062813.1 coordinate 355,590,205, forward strand.
TGAAGCTCTGCTATGTAGACATTATCAATATTTAATTTATGTTCTCGAAAATTTCTTATCCGAGCTTTTATCTTTTCAATCTCCTACCCTCTGATAGACATGTCCTCCATAGATTTGACTAGTTCTCCTGATGAGTCTGTAGACTGTCCCTCTACTATGATGGTTTTTGAAGTGGAAGCTCCTACTGTCGATGTAACTGCAATTAGAACTATTGTAAGTGGAATGACTACCAACTGTGTTGACTGTTCTTTCACCTTTAGCAGTTTTTCCATTTTAGTTTCCATCTCTTTAATCAATGATAATCTTGAACATGTCTTCTTTCTCTTTCACGAGCTGTCCAAATTCCTTGGTCTATGAATCTTCAGTGGATGGAAGCTTGAGTTGCTTCTTTGGAGATGCAATGTCAACATTATTTCTTCTAATAATTTCCTCAACAGCTTTCACATTACTCAGATCATATCCCAGTTTGATTACTAGATCCTCTAAATACATAATCTTAGTGTCTTTAGCTAAAGAAGATATATTTTCTAGTTTGAGTTGGGACTGAATATTGTTGACCGAAGCTCTCAGCTTGGAAGATTCCATTGCTAAGTTTTTCATGTTTGAATACAACATCTCACCTGTTTGTTTCAGTAATTCCATATGATCAATGCGATGAATTTGATCAACATTAAAAGAAAATATAGCTTTCTTGTAACTATTTGGAGTTTTGGGAAAAGGAACCTCAGGCTAGAGGAAGGCTATCTGCATTTTTCCTTTCTCTTTGTCAAAGGCAGAGATAAGTCTATGTTGTGAGGATGTCATCTGTTTCCAAAATTGAGAATAGGTGGTAGCTTTTAGGAGTTCATTTCTCTTCTTTATCTCCTCATACCTAGAAAATATACTTGGTTCAACTTGGCCATGAACCAATTATCCTAATGAGATGTGTCTAGTGGCTCTTGGGAATCTGAAGGTGATGGAGATGTTATGAAAATATCTTCATTCCTCATAGAAGTATAGGGGTCTATCAAAACTATAGTGGACTGTACATTTTCCTCTTGAACTGATCCTTCTGCTAGATTGGTCTTCTGTCTCTTCTTGTAAAACTAGAACTCTTTCCCCTAAATTTCTGTGAATGAAGGGGAAAAATCCTCCGTTGGTATTTTTTCCTGCTTCTCCTATGCTGTTGAATTCCATGATGTCATTGTAGAGAGTACATGTTCTTCTGCCTCCCGCAAAGTATTTTCCTACCATTGATCCTGATTCATATATTTTTCTATTTATGGCCTGGGAGTATGAGTGTAGGGAGTAGTCTTCTTCTCTACACCTAGTTTTGAAATTATTCCCAAAGGGCCATATGAACAGGTGAAGTTGAGTTTAAAATTCATCTCCTTGAGGAAAATATCTGCTTCTTTGGCTGTTGTCATGGTATTGCAAAATAAAGAGCCAACCTGTGTTGTAATCTTGAATTGAGATTTCTTCTCGGCTGCCACAAAGTGTAGCTCATCCATATTAATCATTTGTCTAATATATTCTAGTGAAAAAAAGTCTCATAGGAAAAAAAATTTGCAACCTGTATGGAGGTAATTCGCACCCATACGCTTTGCTCTTAGTGTGATTTTTGTACATTTCCCGATCACCTGTCTTGGTTTTCTCACTGACATATAGAAATGTTTTTATCTCAGGTCCTATCCTTGGTTCAACATCACTATTCAATAGGAAAGAAACTGTATATAAGAACTGGTCTACATAATCACTGAAGGTGAATTCATTGGTATGCTTCCTTACCAAGGAAGTCCAATGAATCACAGACTAGGCATTCCCTTATTCATCCAATTTCTGTAATGGAAACTGAAACATGTTTGCCTAATGGAATAAAAACAAATACACTAAAACTAAAGAATACTTAAAGACCCCTTTTGTAGAAAGCTTTAGGAACTCTTCATGGATTACATCTATTATAAATTCATTGAAATTGAAGAAGACTGAGGGCTTTTCACCTGTTGACAAAACTGATAAAAATCCTATGATGGCTTCATCAACCCACTGATCAGATTGATAGCCCAGTAAACAAGAAACTATTGAGATAATTTTCTTTGTCATTTCAAGGAACATGGAGGATGGATAGGGATGATTTTTATTAGGAAATTTGACATCCTCAGGTAGAAATGTCTCAAAAATTTTGGATCTGTGAGGGAAAGTGAGATTTTTGTAGAGTTCCATTAGGGAATCTACTGAAAAGGGTTTCAGAGAGGCAAAATTATAAATATGAATCATTTGGAAAATGGAGTTAGGGGTAACTGTGAAAATAATATCACTGTTCTAGGCTACAATTTCCCTTTGACTGGGAATGTACCAAAAGTGGCAACATGAAACAAATTCATGAAAATGATGGGTATGAGGAAAGACGAATTGGGGTAGTAAGGAGTCCCAAAAACCTAATTCATCTCTAAGATTAATGAATTTTTTTTTAACCAGTTGTCGAGTTCGTAGAGATCGAACTCACAATTGGTTTCAATGATTTTGTATTCTTGATCTACCAGGGGTTGGTGGTCTAAGTCAATTACAGGGGGTAGAAGGGGGTTTTCAACTATGGATTTGGATTTACCCTTAGAACCCATGCTGGAAAGAAAAGAACTAAAATACTGAAATTACTTGGGAATTGGTTGGATGAGGACTAGTGGCTTGGTGACTAGTTACAGTGGCAGTCTTCTTGTTGATTGGTTGCTGTAATAGGTTCTGTCATTCAATGTGTTGGAATAGTAAAGGGAAGGGTCAACTGAATGGTTTAGGCTTTATTTATAAATGAAATCGTTTATCGTTGAGATTAAAACATTTAATGGAGTGGGTTAATTACTTTGGCAACGATTACCTCTGGAATGGTTAGTTAACGGTTAATGACAAGTGTAAGGGATGTGCCATGTGGCGAGAGTCAGTTGGAGTGGAGAGGAAAGCTCGTAGTCAATGGTTATAATTAGGAAGGAAGAGGCAAAATGTGGATTTCAAAGGGGAGGGGTGCGTGGTAAGCAGTTTTAAGCGGGGGGGGGGGGGGGGGGGGGGGGGGTGGGGGGCAGCCCGCGCGGGTGGGTCCGAAATCAGTGAGGGAGAACCACGTCACAAAATGGTAAAGGGAGAATCCACTTTTTGGACAACCCCCCTTGATTAACTGTCATAGGGTCGGGGGCGCTTCAAAGTGATCTCTCGCCGTTGATCTGAGTGGGTTAGATAACGACCCTTGTTTTCAGCCTACACATTATTACAAGATGACAAGTGTGTCGTGTCAAAAACTTTATTAATATTTAACATAATCATGTTTAAACTGTGTGATTAAGTAATTAAACACACTTTATTGAACTAATCTAATCGCCCTTAAACAATGTGATTAAATAATTAAACATATTTATTTAAATCTAAAGCGGCATTTAGACTAGCTACGCATATTTATTTATTTTTCTAAGGGATATTTCATCATATTTTATTTTAATTTTTTTCAATATCTCTTTTTTTCAATTAAAGTGGCATTTGAATTGGCTCACTTATTGGGGCTATTTTCATTTTTTCATATTTTTATTTATTTTTTGTTTTACATATATATATCCTTTTTTTGCATCCCCTTTCATTTTTGTTTTTCTTTTCTTGGAAATAATTTTCAGAATAAAAAATTATTTACAATATCTCATAACATAAAAATCAACATATAATCATCAATTGATCTTATAAATTATAGGACCCTAACAGTGGCTCCAATGGGGATGGCATCCTCCTTCTGAGGTTTCAAGAACATTGTAGATCAATAGCCTTTATCCACTAGGTATCTTGTCCTTATCTTGCAACTGAATTGATTACCTGATGTTATTATAAATACTAGAAGCAAATCACCAGAAGCTTAGGGCCTTCTCTTCAGGCTTCAATTCCTGATGTTAGCCACCCTCTCTTGTATTAAAATAGTAAAATGATATTTACAATGACTTGAACGAGAAACTTATCTATTTTGGAAGAAAATAGTGCTTGAGTAGTTTGTCATTGACTGGTCCTCCTAGTATTCCTCCAGTCAAGTCTTTCAGAAAGAATGCATTGTTGCCTCAGAAAGCTTCAATTTTATAGGGTCTTCTCCAAAAACTATCAAATTTCCTATACTTACCTTTTTATTCATTTCTTGAGTCCCATCTCAACACAAGGTCATCTAGTTGGAGTTCATCCACTTTGGTTTTTCTGTCATGGACCTTTTTTTATTTTGTCCTTAATTATTTGAGTTTTGTTGTAGAATTCCTCCCTAGTTTACTGCAACTGTATTGTTTTCTTTATTCTTCTATGTACATCCTTTGGCTCAACTTGTGATTCCTGCAATAATCTAGCATAGGGATTCCCAGGGAAGTATGAAAAATTGCATCCACTCCATATACTAATTTGAAAGGATACATTCCAATAGACTTCTTTGTGCTAATTCTGTTAGCCCACAGAGCATTAACCAACTTCTTGTGCCAGGATTTTTTGTTTTCCTACAACAGTTTCTTAATAATGTTGACTAAACTCTTATTAGAAGACTCAGTTAACCCATTCCCTTATGGGTAATAAGCAGTAGAGTTTCCTAACTTGATGTGATACTTGTGGAAAAAATCAACCATCTCTTTGACTTGAAAGCGACAACATTGTCAGTAATGATTTTATGTGGACATCCAAATCTGGCAAGAATATTACCTTCTAAAAACTAAATGATTATAGTTTTTGTAGCTTGTCTGGTTGGAATAGCCTCAATCCACCTAGTAAAGTAGCTAGTGGTTGTCAAAATCCATTTAGGTTGGGCTTAAGAGCTTGGGTGGTTTTCTCCAATGAAATCTAGGCCCCATTGTTGGAAAGGAATCTCAACTTAAATGGGCTTTAAAGGTAAGGGAAAATTTTTTTTCTTGCCTTAAAAGATTTGGCACTGATGGCATGTTGAAAATCTCTTATAAACATCTGCAAACAAGGTAGGCCAATAAAAACCAGCTCTCAGGATTTTGTTAGCTGTGGTTTTCTAGTACAAATGTCCTCCATAGTCTCCTTGACAAAATTCTTCTATAGCCTTGTCTGCTTCATCCTTCAATAAACAATTTAGCAAATACCCCCAACATATTTCCAACACACAGTCTGATCTAAAATACAGAATTTCATAACTTTTAACTTGAGAAATCTACCTTTTGTTTTTGTTAAACAAGGAGGAGCTTGTAAATTCAGTAAGACAAAGAAAATATTTGTATACCAAGGAGAGGTAGCTAAGGCTTATAATATCTGTGGAGTCATCATCTCTTCCTTTTCATCAAGTGCAACCATGAAATTTATATCTAGTACATGGAAATTAGACTCAGCCATTAGCTTAGCCAATCCCTGACCTTTGATGAGCTTAGTAGGTCTTATCTCAATGTCATATTCTAGAATAACTACAATCAATTTTCCTCTTTTCCCATATGGATCAGTTTGTGTAATGGTATGTTTTACTACAACACTTGGGACAAATGAAATAATATGGGAATGTAGAATGTAAACTCTAAAATATTTCAGTGCCTTCACGAAAGAAAAGGCGTGTTTCTCCATGATATTATACTTTAATGAGGCATCCCTTAAAGATCTGCTGAATAAAGCTATAGGTTGTTCATGTTCTTCACTATTATTCTGCAACAAAATTGTTGCAATAGTATGTTCAAATGCAAAAGAAAAAAGCATGAAATCCTTTGTAAAGTCAAGGTCAATTAAAACATGTGCAGTTGTGAGAGTTAACTTTACTTCACTAAAAGATTTTTTGGCTTCACTATTCCATTTTATTTCAATATCTTTCTTTAGCATGTTTCTAATGGCTCTCAAGATCTCGGTCAGGTTTGGAATAAACCTTCTGAGGAAATTTATCCTACCAATGAAGGATTGAATTTCTTTCTTGTTCCTAGGAGGGTCAATCTTCATTATGGCTTTGACTCTATTGGGGTCTATTTTGATACCTTCTTTTGAAGTAATGTGACCCAATAGTTTTCCTTCCTCTAAACCAAAAGGATTTTTCTTGGGGTTCAAGGAGATACCATATTTTTTGCATTTTTCAAAAACCTTTCTCAAGTGTAACAGGTGCTCTTCATCTATTTTGGAAAACACAGCAATATCATCCAGGTAAATCACAATGAACCTATCTTTCTCATCATAAAATGCAATGTCCATTTCTCTCTGAAAAGTAGCTCTTGCATTCATAAGGCCAAAGGGCATTTTTATATACATAAAGGTCCCCCAAGGTGTAGTGAAAGCTATTTTATGTTGATCATCAGGATGTACCAATATTTGGTTATATCCTGAGAAACCATCCATCAAATAAATTTTACTGGAACCAACTACTTTTTTTTATGTATGATCCATTTTAGGTAGAGGGTAGTTTTCCTTGAGAGAAACTTTGTTCAGATTCCTGAAATCTACATAGAGTCTTATTTCTCCTATCTTCTTTCTTGTTGGCACTAGATTAGACACCCATTTTGAAAATGTTAAGGCTACAATGATTTTTGCATCAAACAACTTTTTAACTTCCTTTTCTAACTCAATTTACCCTCCTTAATTTCTGCTTGAATTGTTTTTGGTCTTCTCTGGTGGGAATGGTATGTTGTATGATACTAACATCATATGATTTCAGATCTGGTCTTGGCAAGGATTTGGACAACTTAACAATATTAGGACTTTCCTCAGTATCTATATTACAGTCCTCTACCTCAACTCCTACAAGTTCTATTTTTATCTTTTTGGCTACATCGTTACAATAAAAAATCTCTTCCAATGGCACCAATCCTCTTGGCAAAAAATTGTCTTTTAATTGTAGAACCTCAAGTTCTTCTAGATTGTCATCGGTTTCATTTAACACTATTTCCTTTTTATTTTCATCTACATCATTATCTATATCAATATGTACACACTTAAATTCATCTTTCAACTGTAAATCATTTTCTACCTGTTTATCACTACTAGAAACTTGCCAATACCTTACTTTATCTAGGACATCTGGCCTTTGTTTCACTTCCACCTCATATTTTCTATTCGTATGGAATGGCATTTTGCAAGTACTGGATGAAGTAGCCAAAGAGGAAGCCAAGGTATTTTTCCCTCTAGGGATAACAAACAATTGATATTCAGGAAAACATTGCAGAAAATATAAAACTGCATTTATGTAGGCTCTTAGTATAGGGTGTTTAGCCGAGTACTCACCTTTAATTTGGTTAATGATGAGTTTAGAATCCCCATGTACAAAAGTTATTTTAGTTCCAAACCTCTTCAAAATTTACAGTCCCAAAATCAGTGCTTCATATTCATCTATATTATTTTTACATTAGAAATTAAGCTTGTAAGCATGTCCTTTTGCTATATTTGTTTGTGTGTTTGAGATGAAAACACTTGCCCCTGCTCCTTCCTTGATCACAACCCCATCAAAATCCATATTCTAAAGGGATTCTCCCTCTTCATCTTGTTTCTCAGTATGTGATTTTATATCCTCTGTCTTACTCAATTCAGCTTCCAAGTGTGACACTTACTCCTCTACACATTCATTATTATACAAAATAAAGGAGTCCATATCTAAATGCACATAGTACAGGGGGGAATTGTTTGTCTTGTCTTGACTACTAACCATATATTTCATTAATGTTTCCCTGTATGACCTTCTCTGCTGACCAAAAATGGGAATGGTAGCATAGGTCATGTCCATATACAAAGTACCCTGTAACTTTGCTCCCCATGATCTTGATAGTAACATTCCATACTTGGGAGGTATGTCTGCTACTACAATGTCCATGACTAGACTCTTTGTTGGTTTTGGGCTAGAGTGACACATAAGTATTTGATGAGACCTAGGCATCTTACTTTGTTGGAATTAAAAGAGTACAAATCTTTGTAAGGTCTTGTGATGTCTAAAACTAGTTTTTCCATGATAGCTCTAGGCATCAGATTGTGAGAATTACCAGAATCAAGCATTGAATTATGCAGAATCTTGTCATGAATGTTTAAACTGATATAGAAAGGTGGCACAGTTCCATCTTGAGACTTTCCTTCAACTTCAGTTCCAAACAATAACTCAGGTTGGTCATCATCTAAGTTGACCGTGTCTGCTGCTTCCCCTATCTTTAGAGCCTTCATGACTTGAGATCCATATGCATTCATGTTAATTAATTTAGTGAGAGGAATAGAAATTTTCACCTTGGCCAATTCATTTTCAATACTAAAATATGTTTGAGGTTTATCTATTTCTTTGATATTTAGATCCTGTTTTTTAGAAGTATCCTTTTGAGAATCAGTAGAAGGGGTGTCATTCTGAATTTTCTTGAGTATTTTCAGCAGCCTTTTTACTTCTCAAATTGTATTGTCTATGCACATCCATGATAGCATTTTGGTATCCTTGTTTATAATCATCTGACTCTAAAGGGAGGACTTCTGGTTGCAATAGAAAGAACAGATCTTGCTCCTCTTTGGTTAAGAAAATGCGGTCAATTTCACTTTCCTCAAATAATTTTATTTGATTTTCTTCATGATCCTCTAGTAGCTCAGATTATTCATCTTCATAATTATATTGGAAAGGAGGTCTAATTTTTTGTTGATCAATTTGGCCTCTCTATTCTCTCTATTTGATTTGAGGTGGATTTCTCCTAAAACTAGGATTTCTAATAGGAGGGCTATCTTGATTTTCTCTTGGAGGAACCCTATCAGTTAAACTTATCCTTTCCATCATTTTCTCCATTATTTTAACTAATGTATTCAACTTAGCATCTAATGAGGAAGAAGAAGGCTCTTCCTTAATAGTGACTCCCCTCTCAACTTTTAATCTATCTCCCTTTTCCAACAAATTGGCTTCTACACTGACTACATTCCTCTGCATTTCCTCAAGGGTAGTAGGATTTATTTCTCTTAGTTGGTAAGACATGTCTGGATCAAAACCATCTGGAAATTTGATTAGAGCTAATCTTGGTGGGGGTTGTATAGCAATTGGGATAGAATTGTAAATGTTATTGAACCTAGTGCAATAGTCTTGGACAGTTTCACCAGGGGCTCTCTTTATACTCTCATATTCATCCAAGATTTGGAGAGGATTCTTCTTTACTTCCTATCTTCTGAGGAAATTTTGGTGAATTTTTGCGAGATCTGGGATATAGGCGATTGGCAATGCTTTAAACCATTTCTTAACTTCTCCTGTGATAGTTTGGGCAAATAGCCTCATCTTCACATCATCATCAATTTCTTGAAAATATAAATAATCATTCATTTTTTCTATATGATGTTGAGTAGTGATTCTCCCTATGCCATCAAATTGAGTTATTCTACTCTGATAATATTGTGGCATGGCATTAAGTTTTCCAGGTAGGACTAGGGGGGCATAACGAGCTACCATGATGGGTAAATGAGAGGAATATGTAACTACAATGGATGTGGATATGGAAGGTATTAAAGGGGGTGGGATGGTACATTTTTGTGTTGGTGTAGTGGTGGTAGGGATAGTAGACAAAATGGGTACACTGCTGATAGGGGGAATTACTAGATGTGTAGTAGAAATAAGGGGAATCTCTAGAGTGGTAGTAGAAATAGGGGAATCTCTGGTGGGATAGTAATACTAGGTGGAATTACTGGTGGGGTTGGTGATGAAGAAGTAGAAGAAGAAGGTGAGCATTTAGATGATTCAGGAGATTTCTGCACACACTGATCTAACTCGGTTACCAACACTTCAAGCTTATTAAATTGTTTGATGACATCATCATCAGACTCTGGATTAACAGGTTGGCATTTTGAGATATAGGGTTTCAAAATACTTTCATAAAAAATTGCCTTAGGTACAAAGTTTTATGGCTTAGTACAAAAAAGGCTATGCTCAAAAGCTAAATAAAATTCAATATCCTCTATAGTTACGAAACTTTCATAGAGAGAATTAAGTCTCGGTAGTGGATTATTACTTGCTTGGATCTCAGTAAAATTATTCTTTCTAACAAGTTTTTCAAAACTATCTACAATTTTTGGTGGTTTAGGATCTCGATTAGCTCTAGTGTATATCTTTTTAGGAGCCATATCTACAATAATATATTTATAGATATAGAGTACGTAGAACTTTTAAGTGGAAAACAATCTTAAATAAGATCTATTTCATAGTCACACACTTGAAATAGATTTAAGCTCTACAATAAATTTTACCAAGGAAAAATTGAATTCATATCAGATTTGTTAGAATTCCACAGTATGGTCGCTAAAATGTTATCAGCCTGTAATTTTCTAAGGCTATAAAAGAAATCTAGAGGTAACCACAAAACCACTTGTAAGCTTAGAAGCTAGTCATTCTAAACTCAGAGAGGGATCTCTCTATTGGATTTAGATTTGTTTTTTTGAGATTTTATGCTAGTTATTAGGTTCAGAGTTTGGTTTTTTGAAATGTTTGGTTGAAACTGCAAGTAAATTCCATTAGGAAATGGAGTCAAAAAGTCTTAGGGTGATCAGATATAGAAATAACATAATAGATTGTAACAAGGAAAGGTAGGTAGAATATTGGATCTTTGGAGATTTTGTGGAATGAAAGGGAGGAAAATATTTAGATTCAATTAAACATAGAGAATTTTAGAATGAATTCTATATTTAATCTCAGTTTGAAAACACAGATATTGTTTATAAGCCATAGCAGAGTGTAATTAAACAAGTTCAGCCCTTAATTTTCTTTAAACAATATAGATAGGAAAAACATATGGAAAAATAGAGAAATAACAATTACACAAGAGGAAAAACATCACCAATTTTCCTGACACATGAATCCTAGAATGACTTTCTGTATTAATGAAATGATCACTTTAGCTCAATACACAACTTTACATCAAAGGTCTTCTTTCTTGGTACAAGTTCCAACCCTTTGTAATTCGAATTATGAAGTATTTATACAAAACTTATCAAAATATCTTGATTTGAAATATCAAGATTTTCCTTACAAAATATCCTAAAAGACTGTTTACAAAAATAGTACAGAAATATAGGCAAATAAAACTCCTGTAGCTCTCTGGTACTATTTTTGAGGATTCAGGTGCTGACGTGGCCTGAAAAATTGTTGCTTTGCTGTTGAATATGAACATATGTTTTACTCAAGTATTTGGCATAGTTGATCCCATTTGACTTCATCTGGGGTAGAATAATTGATTAACCTTTTGTAGGTTTCATCCACCTCGGTATATTTATAGAAGGTGGGCTTAATCACAAACAAATATTTTATCTCATGTTTGATAAGTAAATCGAATTTAAAACCATCCATGAAATATTTTCCTGTGGTGGTTCACCTGATGGTAGAAAAATTTGACTTATCTCTAGATATGGAGTATAATTTCTATTGATAATCATTTAAATGAACCAATTTATCTCCAATTCCTTTCAAACCTGGCAACCCCTTTTGATTCACCACATTGAATTTTCTATCGAACTTCTGAATGTTGGCCTCCAAGTTATGGCACTTGTTTCTAACTGTAGCCTCAAGTTCCTTTTTGTAAGGACTCTTCTCACCTCAAGGATTATTTATGTCCTGTCTGCAATCTCAAATACCTCTAGTTCCTCCTTTGTCTTTGAATTTACAATCCTTATTAGGGTAGTGGCTTCACCTGATTTTTGTCCAAAAATTTCTTTTATTTCTTCAATCACTTATTTTTATCTATGCACTAATTCCTCCTACTCAAAATTATTTAAATGGAAGGCCAAATTTCAGTCATAGCTTCATTGTCCACCCAAATGTTCTCCTTTGCCTGTGCAATTGTCTGGACCATGTCATATTCATTCTATAACTGTTCAATTTGTTGGATTAACCTATAAGTCTTTTGAAGCTCTGCCATGTACACATTTTCAATATTTAATTTATGTTCTTGGAGATTGTTCATCTGAGCGTTCATATTTTCAATCTCCTTTGCTCTGATAGATAGGTCCTTCGTAGCTTTGACTAGTTCTCCTGATGAGTCTGTACACTGTCCCTCTACTGTGATGGTTGTTGAAGTGGAAGATTTTGTTGTCGATGTACCTACAATCAGAACTGTTGTGAGTGGAATGACTGCTAACTATGTTGACTGTTCTTTTTCCTTTAGAATTTTTTCTATTTCAGTTTCCATCTCTTTAATTTTCCCATTCTGTTCAACAATAATCTTGAACAAGTCTTCTTTCTCTTTCAAAATCTTTCCAACTTCCTTGGTCTGTGGATCTTCAGTGGATGGAAGCTTGAGTTGCTTCTTTAGAGATGCAATGTCAACATTATTTCTTCTAATAATTTCCTCTGCAACTTTCACATTACTGGGATCATATCCCAGTTTGATTACTAGATCCTCTAAAGGCTTAATCTTACTGTCTTTAGCTAAAGAATATATATTTTCTAGTTTGAGTTGGGACTGAATGTTGTTGAAGGAAGCTTTTAGCCTAGAAGTTTCTATTGCTACGTTTGTCAAGGTTAAATGCAGCATCTCACCTGTTTGTTTGTGTAAGTCCATCTGATCAATGGGATGGATTTGATCAACATTAAAAGAAAATACAAATTTCTTGTAATAATCTCGAGTTTTGGGAAAATGAACCTCATTCTGGAGGAAGGCTATCTGCGTTTTTCCTTTCTCAGTATCAAAGGCAGAGAGAAGCTTATGTTGTGAGGATGTTGTATGTTTCCAAAATTGAGATTAGGTAGTAGCTTTTAGGAGTTCATTTCTCTTCTTTATCTCCTTATACCTAACAAATATACTTGGTTCAACTTGGTCATGAACCAATTCTCCTAATGAGATGTGTCTAGTGGCTCTTGGGAAGTTGAAGATGATGGAGATCCTATGAAAATATCTTCATTCTTGGTAGAAGTATAGGGCTCTCTCAAAATTATAATGGATTGTACATTTTCTTCTTCAAAGGATTCTTCTGTTGTGTTGGTCTTTTGTCTCTTCTTGTAAATCTGAAACTCCTTTCCTTGTATTTTTATGAATGAAGGGGAAACATCCTCCCTTGGTATTTTCTCCTGCTTCTTCTGTGGCATTGGAGTCTATGATGTCGTTGTAGAGAGTACTTGTTCTTCTTCCTCCTGCAAAGTATTTTCCTACCATTTATCTTGATTCATATATTTTTCTATTTCTAGCCCAGGAGTATGAGTGTAGGGAGTAGTCTTCTTCTCTACACTTAGTTTTGAAATTATTACCAAAGGGTCATATGACCAAGTGAAGCTGAGTTTAAAATTCATCTGCTCGAGGAAAATATTTGCTTCTTTGGCTACTGTCTTGGTATTGCAAATAAAAGGCCCAACTTGTGTTTTAATCTTGAATTGAGATTTCTTCTTGGCTACCACAAAGTACAGCTCATCCATATTAATCATTTGTGTAATATATTCTAGTGAAAGCAATTCTCATAGGAACAAATTTCGGCAACCTGTATGGAGCTAATTCGCACCCATACACTCTGATCTCAGTGTGATTTTGGTACATGTACCAGTCTCCTGTCTTGGTTTTCTCACTGAGGTGTAGAAATATTTTTATCTCAAGCCTGATCCTTGGTTCAACATCACTATTCAATAGGCAAGAAACTGTATATAAGAATTGGTCTACATAATCACTAAAGGTGAATTCATTGGTATGCTTCCTTACCAAGGAATTACAATGAATCATAGACTGGGCATTCCCTTGTTCATCCAATTTCTATAATGGAAATTGAGAGATGTATTCCTGATGGAATAAAAAAAATAACACTAAAACTAAAGCATACTTAAAGACCCCTTATGTAGAAAACTTTAGGAACTATTCATGGGTTGCATCTGCTAGAAATTCATTGTAATTGAAGATGGCTTAGGGATTTTCACCTGTTGAGAAAACTAATAAAAACCCTATGATGGCTTCATCAACCCAGTGATCGGATTGATATCCCAATAAACAAGAAACTATTGAGATGATTTTATTTGTCATTTTAGGGAACATGGAGGATGGATAAGGAGGATTTTTTCTTAGGAAATTTGACATCCTTAGGTAGAAATGTCTCAAAGATTTTGGCTCTATGAGGAAAAGTGAGGTTTTTGTAGAGTTCCATGAGGGAATCTACTGAAAAGGGTTTCAAAGAGGCAAATTTCTTAATCTGAAGCATTTAGCAAATGGAGTCAGGGGTAACCGTGAAAATAATATCATTGTTCTGGGCTACAATTGCCCTTTGATTGGGAATGTACTGGAAGTGGCACCATGAAACAAATTCAGGAAAATGGTGGGTCTAAGGAAATACAAATTGGTGTAAGAAGGAGTCCCACAAACCCAATTCGCCACTAAGATCAATGAATTTTTATTTTGACCAGTTGTGGAGTTCACAGAGATCGAACTCACAACTAGTTTAAATGGTTTTGTATTCTGATCTACTAGGGGTTGGTGGTATAAGTCAATTACAAGGGGCAGAAGGGGGTTTTCAACTATGTATTTGGATTTACCTTTAGAAGCCATGCTGTAAAGAAAAGAACTGAAATTCTAAAATTTCTTGTGAATTGGTTGGATGAAGACTAATGGCTTGGTGACTGGTTACAGTGAAAGTCGGCTTGTTGACTCCTCATTGTAACAGGTTCTGTCGTTAAGTGTGTTGGAATAGTAAAGGGAAGGGCCAACTGAACGGGTGTAGGCTTTATTTATAAATGAAATCATTTACTGTTAAGATTAAAATGTTTAATGGAGAAGTTTAATTATTTTGGCAATGATTACCTCCCGAACGGTTAGTTAACAGTTAATGACAGGTGTAAGGGATGTGCCATGTGGTGAGAGGGAGTTGGAGTGGAGAGGAAAGCACAGAGTCAATGGTTATAATTAGGCGGGAAGAGGGGAAATTTGGATTTTGGGGGCGGGGGTGGGGGTTTGAAGTCATCTAGGGAGCGCCACATAGAAAACATGGTAAAGGGGGAATCCACTTTTTGGACCCCCTTGATTAAATTTCGGAGGGGCGGGGGGGGGGGGGGGGGCGGGGGGGTGTTTGAAGTGATCTCATGCCGTTGATCTAGGTGGCTAGATCATTGCCCTTGTTTTCAGCCTGCACATTATTACAAAACGACAAACGTGTCGCATCAAAAACTTTATTAACCTTTAACATAATCATGTTTAAACTATGTGATTAAGTAATTAAACACACTTTATTAAGCTAATCTAATCACGCAATAACTAAACATATTTATTTAAATCTAATGAGGCATTTAGATTAGTTGCGCATTATTTTTTTTTCTAAGGGGCATTTCATGATATTTTTATTTTTTATTTTTTCAATATATCTCTTTTTTTTAATTAAAGTGGTATTTGAACTGGCTCACTTATTGTGGCTATTTTCATTCTTTCATATTTTTTATTTCTTTTGTTTTTTCACACACACACACACATATATATATCCTTTTTTTGTATCCCCTTTCATTTTTGTTTTTGTTTTTGTTTTTCTTTTCTAGGAAATAATTTCCAGAATAAAACATTATTTAAAATATCTCATAACATAAAAATTAATAGATAATCATGAATTGATCCTATAAATTATAGGACCCTAACAGGTGTTTCTGGGAAAACTAATGTCTTTTCAATCGACTAGCCCTCTAGGATTAGCAGCTACCCTAGAAACAAACAGTGTAAAGCAATTTGCGATTTCCTCTATGTATGATAGATAAGAGAGAGGCAAAGGAACCAACCTGGATCTTCCGCTTAACTCTTTGCTTGATCTCTCTCCCCCTTGACAGAGCTTGCACCTCCTCTCCTACTTATCCCGCTTAGAGAACAATTGTAGAAACAAAGTAAAAAAACACCATCAAAGCATCTTGATCTATTATATCATAAGCATTGCAGAATCAGAAATACAATGAACATACAATGGCATTCACAAATAACAACATTCACAAATACGCAATTGTATGGAGGAAAACTCAAAGAACTTTATTAAAATAGAAGGGAGAATTACAACCCAGCTGTCTGAACCAGCATCATCCTCCCAGCATCAAAGCCCTCTTCACCTCATGAAAAGCAAGATCACCCAATAATATAATGCTCTTTCTCAGACATAAACTATCAGCACTTCCTTACAAATTACAATATTCCAGCCTCTAGATCTCTTAGATGAGGGATCCATTTATAGACGTTTGCAAGGGTTTGAATCATCTCTGGGATTTTGATTAGTGTCATTCCACTTGTTGTTTTTGGTTCCACTTGGAGATTACTTGGATCTCTTACTCATCCCTGGGCGAATTCAAAGAGGCAAGTGTCATAGGAGAAGTTTCTAGAAGATTCCATGAGCATCCACTTAGCAAACTGTCTCGGACATTTGTCCATTCTCGCTCATCACACCCCACAGAAGGCCTCTTTAGTATGCATCGCACCTGGCTAGTGTAGAAGTCAGTATGCATCGTACCCTGATAGTGGAGCAGTCAGTATGGTCCTGTTTTGGCCAGTTCTGGATGGTGTTTTGGGTGGAACTTTTGGGGAATGATGTAATCAGTTGACCATGATCTTTTAGGGTATGAAACAACACTTATAGGGGTTAAAGATCCCTAGTTATTGACATATAAGATTGGGGTTGAAGTGCCCAAATATGTCTATAACAACACGGTCATCCCTTCTAATTGGTCATCGACCATGTCTTCATTCTCCTCCTCCTCTTCACTTTCTGCTTCCGAATACTCTTCTCCTTCACCATTCAAATTTTCATTATAATTTGGTTGTTCGTTCTCTCTCAGCTATTCTTCATCAAAAAATGAAAATCCTCCCTGTCGCCTTCCATATTTCCCCCAATAGGTAGTGGAAGATCCCCTAGATGATAATTTTCTTTAATAGAGTCAGCTAAATTTTCAAGGGTTGCATTAACTAATTCTTCCACTAAATAAACTAAAACAACACGACATGTGTTCTCTTTCTTTGATTTCTTATGAGGAAGAATGGATGTGACAGGAAGTAATCTAAGAGCTCTAGTGAAATAACAAGTAATAGGATGAATTATATGGAGTTACTCATAAGTGAATTCGCAAGCCTGATCTAGAACTTGGTGAGATGACTCTTCTTTCTTAGATATATGATTTGGAGTTTGGATCAGACAATTGCTACCTTGTACAGAAGGTTCTTTATGTGAATGTGGTGAGTTATTAGCCATAAAAAGGTTGACCTACTTCTAGGACCAAAAATGTTGATGGTGCTAGATGCCACCAACAATCATGGGGCCTTCTAGATATTAAGTCACAATTAGACCTCACATTGTTTGGCATAGGAGCCCCATCTGGGGAATAGACCTAACAACCATATCCTTAATGATTTGCCTTCGCTAAAATAGTCAAGAAAAGAGAGAACTCATATACTTTCGAGATGAATAAGAATGTTAGATTTGTAATGTATTCAATTGCAAAGTGTATAATGGTTCTCTCACAGAAAGAGAGAGAAAGTGAGTCTTTAAAATAAAAGTAATAATACTATCCTAGTAAAGACACACAGATATATATGGAATTGTTAGTTATCTTGCAAAATAGTTCACAAAGAAATAACAATCAGGAAAACAAGAGACACAAATTTCAAAGATGAATATTAAATCCAATGAAATAGTTCATTTTCATTAGTATGTCGAAACATAAACATACACCACAAACAATGAGAGAATAGTCTTACAATCATTCACAACATATGCATGAAATTCTATCAGCTCCAAGAGCATCAAATTATAAAGTGAAAGTCCCAATATACACCATTACAATGATATAATACTAGTTCCAATAGTGGAACATTAAGCCACTACCTGCTTGTCAAAAGACTAATCTTCTCCCTTATGTTGAAAATAGCAACAAGAAATGATAAAAATAGAATCCATAATATTCCAATTTTAATTTGTCCTTGAGTTAAAATTGTGAATTCAAATTAGAATTTAGTCTCACCAGCTGCTTGAAAAATAGTTAATTAATTCATTATGGATTAATAAGTTGGAGAAATTCAAGTTAGAAGTCTTTCTGAAGTCATGCAATAGTTATCCCTTAAATTAAGGAGATTATCCCTTAATTAAGGAGATAAGATTTGGTTATATTTGAGTTGTAATTAGTTAGCTCAGTTTACTGAGCTAAGTCTAGTTAAATTAGTTCCAAACTGTTCGAGGAACTAATTGTGAGTTTAGTCAGTTAATGCATGCATGCATCCAACTAGTGTACTCTAGATAACTAAAGATTATCTCATCAGAAACTCATGCATGTCTATTCAGAGAAAGGCCCCATTGAGCTAAATGTCAAGGACAGGTTACTATCATTTGCATGAGTTTTCCTATAAAGGAAACTCATCCATGTAGAAGGAACAAGGTTCCTTGAGGATTGAGCAGTTTTATAGGGTGTGAGATCATTGTCAGTGATCAGTGTTACACTTGGTAAAAGTAGGATCACCCAAGAGAACCAACGCAAGGAAATATGAGGCTTGGAGGGTAGAGGAGAAGGTTTGTGAGAATCCTTGTTTGCCTATGAGCATCTAGGAGGATTATATTGAGAGCTGGCTAGTTGTGAGAGCTAAGGCTTTGTATTATTCTAATATATTTCCACCTTGTATGATAATACAGATACCGGGGGTTTTAGCTGAGGCTTTCCCCAGAGTATTCTTTTGTGTTTCATGTGCATTGATTCTTCTTCTGGTTATATGTGTTCTTCTTGATCTTGCTCAAATCTATTAAGCTTCCACAAGTTTGATTATAGAAGTAGATTAAAGTATTTTGCTTTAGTTATATTGAATTATCAGGTTGATCTACAGTAAGAATTTCTACATGGTATCAGAGCTGAGTTTATCAGAGCAGTGAACAGTTTACGGAGAAGAGAATTTGAAGTTTGAAGTTTGGTGTTGCAGGTGCAAATCGAATTCATCTCATACTTCAAGGTTGGTCAATGGCGTTCTATGGCTTGAGACTCGAGTATGCCTTGGAAGGCAGCTCAAATGACATAGCATGGAAAGATCGCATGGAGGTTGTATTAGAAGACAATGGCTTGAAGGATTTCATTGATCAAGAAATCCAAAATCCAGCTTCAACTAATGCACAAGAGTTGGCTGAGTGGAAGAAGTGTATGGCGAGGGCAAGACAGATCATCCTTGAGGGAGTTCGAGACCATATTGTCTCAAGTCTCAATGGGAAGGATACTCCATATTCAATGTGGAAGACATTGAAGGACCTCTACTAGAACGGTAGTGATCAGAGGAAATTGGTGCTCAAGGATAAGCTTCGAAGAATCAAGATGGAGAACTGCAATACTATTTCCACATATCTGAAAAAGCTCACCACTTGCAGATATGAGCTTAGTAGTGTGGGAATAACTACTGCTGATGATGATATGGTGAGACACGCTCTCCTTGGCCTTCCAAAGAGTTGGAATAGCTACCAGGTTTCTGTGAATGGAAGCAAGAAACTGCCAGATTGGGAACGACTGTGGTCAGATCTCATGCAGGAGGAGATCAAGAGGAGCACACGAGATGGTTCTTCATCCAAGGATGATGAAGAAAATCTGGCCTTAGCAAGTAAGGCAAGGAAAGGGAAGGAGAAGGATTCTCATTCCAAATCAAATTCTTCTCATGGAGGGAAGAAGGTTGACAAGTCTAAAGTGAGATGCTTTAATTGTCACGAGATGGGTCATTATGTGACTAATTTCCCATCGAAGAAGTCCAAGAAGGGATCCTCAGAAGGATCGGAAGGTGAGGCATTAGCCTCTTAGTTCGAGATGGACTTCACCCTCATCGCATGCATGGTGTCATCGATGATGGGTTGTGGTTGGTTTCTTGATAGTGGAGCCTCATTCCACATGACTAGCGATAAAAGTTTATTCAGTACCTTGGAGGAGAAAGACCTCAAGATGTGCATAGAGATGGGTGAAGATGAAAGGTTTAGTGTTTCAAGAGTAGGCACGGTTGCTTTTCAGAGGGAGCATGGAGTTCCTATCACCTTGACAAATGTGAAGTATGTGCCTGGACCGAAGAAGAACTTGGTATCGGTCGTGATGTTGGAGGACAAAGGCTACGATGTTGTCTTCAGTAAGGGAAAGGTTTTCCTTAGACACATCACCACAGGATAGGTGAAACAGATCAGTTCATGAGTTAAGAACTTGTATGCTCTTCAGTTTCAAGATGCATGCAAAGCCTTGAGGAGCAAGGCAAATGTTATAGACTTGGTGGTTGAGAGGGAGAGTAAATTGGCTCTCAACATGTAGCCCCAAAAGATGTCTCGGACAATTGTGGAGGAGCCACAATTGGAGAAGCTGAGAGGAGACTGAGTGGAGGCATCCACTCATGCAGACACCTCCAGTAGGGTGGAATTTCAAGCCAAGTGGGTAGAGGGATCACATGTAGCCGTACCTCCAGATTTGAGGTGGGGCGATGTGAAGTGACGGTCCCAAGAAGGATGAAATTGGGTAGGTTTCATTGAGAGGTTTTATCTCATGGATCATACCTTGCTACGGGAGCCGAAAGTACATAGTAGTGGGAGGAATCAGTGGGATTGATGCAGTCAGAGATCAAAGTGACAGAGACTAGAGCAGTCAGATATTGAAGAGCATAGAGAAGGATTGAAAACAATGTAGAAAGGAAGAGTCAATAGAACTGCAGAGGTTTTTAGTTGACAGAGGCAATAGAAGTCAGAGACTTTGATGACAGATGCATCATACTAATTCAGGTTGGATGTTTTTTTTTTTTTTTGGGTGTTGCTGGAGCAACAACACTAGAGAGTATTGTTGCATGCATCACATTCCAAAGGTTCAGGATCGGGATCGAGTTGAATTCCTTTCTTGTTGAGAGGGAGTGTTTAAAATAGCAACAAGAAATGATAAAAATAGAATATAGAATATTCCAATTTTAATTTGTCCTTGAATTAAAATTTTGAATTAAAATTCGAATTTAGTCTCACCAGCTGCTTGAAAAATAATTAATTAATTCGTTATGGATTAATTGGTTTGATAAATTCAAGTTAGAAGTCTTTCTGAATTCATGCAACAGTTATCCCTTAAATTAAGGAGATTATCCCTTAATTCAGGAGATAAGATTGAGTTATATTTGAGTTGTAATTAGTTAGCTCAGTTTACTGAGTTAAGTCCAGTGAAATTAGTTCCAAACTGTTTGAGGAACTAATTGTGAGTTCAGTCAGTTAATGCATGCATGCATCCAACTAGTGTACTCTAGATAACTGAAGATTCTTTCATTAGAAACTCATGCATGTCTATTCAGAAAAAGACCCAGTTGAACTAAATTTCTAGTACAAGTTACTATCAGTTGCATGAGTTTTCCTATAAAGGAAACTGATCCATTCAGAAGGTATAAGGTTCCTTGAGGATTGCGCAGTTTTACAGGGTGTGAGATCAGTGTGAGTGATCAGTGTTACACTTGGTAACAGTAGTATCACCCAGGAGAAACAGTGCATGGAAATAGGAGGCTTGGAGGGTAGTGGAGAAGGTTTTTGAGAAGCCTTGTTTGCCTGTGATAATCCAGGAGGATTGTACTGAGAGCTGGATAGCTGTGAGAGCTAAGGCTTTGTATTATTTTGATATATTTCCACCTTGTATGATAATACAGATAGCGGGGTTTTTAGCTGAGGCTTTCCCCAGAGTATTCTTCTGTGTTTCATGTGCATTGATTCTTCTTCTGGTTATATGTGTTCCGCTTGATCTTGCTCAAATCTATTAAGCTTCTACAAGTTTGATTGTAGAAGTAGATTAAAGTATTTTGCTTTAGTTATATTGCATTATTAGGTTCATCTACAGTAAGAATTTCTACATCTTATGCCTAGCTTGATAAACCAAGGAAAAAAATATTTTGCTCGAGCTATGAGGGTGTCTATATAACAAATGAGGTGATTCTCCACTCCTCTTATGACTCTTGAGCTTCCCTTGTGACTCTTGAGCTCCCATGTGAATTTTCAAATTCCTAAGATATATTTGAGCTTCTACATAACTGTTCACATTCTATGTGTGACCCTTGGGCTTCCACACATTTTACATTTTCTCATTTTCAAAAAATACAATATTACATTTCCACAAATTTATCAAAAAATACATTGACAACATATGTCTTTAATGGTGACACTTTGAGAAGTCGTGACTTGGCAATGGTGACATGGAACTCCGTTGTAGTATATTAATGCCAAGATTTTCTTCTTGTTGATATCTTCACATATTCATGATAGGTCTCGGTTGTTCTTCATATTCATCCTCCAAGGCTAGTTATGATGTAGAGTCATCCATGTGATCTTGATTTTTTCATCTTTTGTCATGATCTAGTGTCCCTCTATCTCTTTTCTTGATGATCTCTTTATGTCTCGACTTCAAAAGTGTCCTCTTGTGTCATCTCCTTGACATCCTCCTTAAGCATCATCCTCCCATGTCAATATAATAACACCTGCAAATGGAGTTCACTCATGACAAGACAACATCAGTCTCAAAATCTCCTACTCTATCATATTTCTCATGCAACATATTGACTGAGTTGGGATAATGCACAGGGTTAAAGAGAGAGGACTTCTTTTTCTCAGTGCATAGGAGCTGGAGGAAAGGGTTGAGGGACTAAGCACTGTGATTGTGCAGTGCATAGTTTTAAATGGAGTGGGAGACATGACAATGCAATTGAGGAAGTTAGGAAGGAAAATATGATAGGCCTTCTCATTGTGATTGTGCAGTGTGTAGTTCTGGAAAGGGAGGGTCAATGTACTATGCAATTAAGCACTACAGGGGCTGGGACATGACCCGAATACTGATTGAAAGTGCATAGTGTGCAGTGAAGGAAAGGCTGGTTCGAGACTATGTAGTGGTAAAGTGCAGTTGATAGTGACTGAGCACTAAGATCGTGCAATGCATAGTTTATGGAGGTAGCTCTATGTGATTGCATGGTATGTAGTTATAGGAGGTAGAGGGTGTTTCGTTGAGGCTTTATACTACACAATGTGCAGTTCAAGGAGGAAGAGAGGTTGGTGTTTGGTCGTGAAAGTTGTGAAAGTTGTGAAGACAAAGAAATCTACAAAATTGACTAAGTGTGGGATCGAAAGATGATAGTAGAATCATGTAACTAGACTTAAACATGATCACACACTCATAAACGACCAACCACATGAAAAAGAGACACTTAATACTCAAAATAAACAAGCATATATTGAAACGACAAAAAGGCGACATTTAGCTCCAAGTGCGACACTTAAGATATACCTTTCGACACAAGTGGAGGCTATGAAGATTTCCAATATTCCTATTTAGTTCAATTTGGGCAAAAGATTTTGGGTTAAAAATGTTTCCTCATTTAATAATGTTTTAATATGCTTGTTAGATACTTTAATTCTTAGGAAAAATCTTTCCCGTGCTTTATGGATATTTTCCATTTTTTTATGCTTTTCCTATTTAGGAAAAAGCTAAAATGATGATAAAGAGATCACATTCCACCATATGAGTTTCCGTAAGTGAACAAGAGTGTCAAAGTTTAGTTAACTCGAGCTTTTTTCCTTGTGACGTAGTGAGAATTTGCTAATGTGGGTTTCATAGAGAAAGATAATGTTATAGACTAGTATATTGTTGTTCTCATGGTACAAGACTCATGTTATAATGAAATTATGGAGTACAAAGGGTGCATTATAATCTTAAATAATCTAGCAAAAGGGGTATAAAGGGGTGAATTTCAGCCAACAACATAGTATTCTCCTATGAGCTGATGAGGAGGTATTTTTATGGATAACATAGACAACCATATATTTTTAGATAAGAATTTGTTTCCTTGAAAAACCAATCACCAATTTGGTCAATGCATTGCCTAACTTCTTTGCAAACTCTAAGGGGTTTCGAGCAAAAATCTCTTCATAAATAGGAAATAGAACAAAGTGGAAAACCTAGTAAAAATTATCAAAGTAATTCTCCTCCTAGAGCTTTGAAATGTATATGTGTATCAAAAGTGGTTCAGAAGGAATCCATTTCCATCCCATAGTGAGAAAGGAAGTCAAAAAGAAAATGGCATCAATAATATAGGCTAACATATAAAAAAAGGGATTGTGGGAGTTGAACTTAGATATTCTGAAAGAATTAACTTGCCTCAATACGTTTTCAGGCAAGATAGGTTCCTAATTAGAAGAATAACCCTCGGAGGCCTATTGAATGAGAGGAACTCATTCCAAAGGAAAATGTGTTACTCCAAGGGAGTGTGCTAAATTTAAAGGAGAAATGGCATATTCTTTTGTAACCTCTTCTTTGAATTTATGCTCACTAATCCTCCAAGGTTTAATCAACTCATGCATCTTTTTGTCTCATTCAACACATTTCATTTGAATGAATTTATTAATGAACTTAGAATTATACTTATGCTTGAGCTCTAGAAGCCTATACATAAGCTATAGGTCCTAAGGAAAAAAGGAACTGATGATTGTGCCATGAGAAGTACATGTTATCCATTTTGACATGTCTACATGATCCACACCCCAACGTATGATGTCTGTGTATGGCATAATTCTAGGTCACAAAATGATTTTATGAAGAGTAGAGTTTGCAGCATCATGCCAGGATATTTCTAGGCTACATTTTGTTCCAAATTCATATGGAGGAACTTCCTCTAAACTTCCATGAATCTCATCCTCTAACAGCTTATACATGTTATACCATGAAGACATGCTGGCATCAACCTTTGTGATCATTGTGTTCAAAAACATAAAATCATTCATTAGGGGAATTTTGAGCTAAAAAATGGACCTCAAAACAAAAAATGTACCAGCAAAATTAACTTTGAAAGAACCAATAGAATTCAATATGGTGATGTTGGCCCCAAGGGAAAATATTTTGGAGGAAAAAGAAGAAAACTAATTTTTTATATTCCATTTTTTACTTATCTCTTTATATGTTCACTCAAATTTCAAGAGTAGACACCTGCTAGATGTGAAATTAAATTCTAAATCCAACAAGTACCCACTCTGCATACTTCTTAGTAGATCCATATCAGAAAAAATTGAAAACACGTGAAAAAGGCGTGTTGAACATGCATTTTTCAAGTGTTTTCATTTTATCTGACATGGATCTACTCATGAATATGCAGAGTGGGTACTCGTTGGATATGGAATTTAATTATGCATCTAACAGGTGTCTACTCCTGAAATTTGAGTGAACCTACAAGGAGATAAGTCAAAAATACAATAAAACAAATAGTTTTCTTTCTTTTTCCATTAAAATATCGTAAGTCTTATTTTATTATTTTACTTAGGAGGCCCATTTTTAACCTCAAAATTCCTCTAATGTGGGTTCCTGTCATCTAGATATTTAGGCATTCGTTAAGGAGGCTTCTACAACTTTTGCACACTCTTTACTTACTTACCTAGACTTTGAACTTCAGAAAGATTTATTGAGTGAACAATCTGAATATACAGAGGAAAACAGAGTTACACAACAAATTATAATTTCAAAACTTATTCAGAACATTGAAAAGAGGTAACCAATACATAAATTTAAAAATAAATTGGATTAAACCACTATAATGCCATGAATAACATGGACATTGATGCCTAAAAATAGGCGGATTTGCCTAATGAATATTGCAAATACCCGCAATTACTTATGGAGGCACTTTTACTAACCAAAAGATTGAGAGTTAATCATTTGTTAATTATTTGCTAAACCTCAATTAATTTTAATTTGCACCGTGCGTTGATGGTTGTGATTATATGTTTTTACATGAGAACGTCATAGTGAGATAGAAATATGGACCTGTCATTGGATGGGAAAAATTTAGCATTTTAAGCACTTTTAGATTGCACTTATTCATCAAATTCTGACGTCACGGAGTGCCTATGTTGGCATGTCAATCTCCAAAAGGTGATGCATGTATTTAAAAATGACATTTTCATATGGTGATTTAGATAATATTTAAGTGAAGAGACACATGGCAGAATCGAAGAGTGCCACATAGAATATAAGCCACGTGGAATAATAATCCATGTCATTGCAAGGAACATTCCCTGGCATGATGTTATAATGTACCATTAAAATTGGCCAGGATCTCTGAACTATGAATGTCACGAGACATAAATTTTATTAGCAAAGTTTATGTCCTACCACAAAAATACATGGACAACCAAACACCTTATCAACCAAAGGCGTAAGATATGAACTTGTTTGTTGCACCGCGGAAATTTGATAAAAGAATGTGTATAAAAGTGAAGGGTGGTTTGATGTGATCTAGGAAATTTATGTCCTGCGAGATGTGAAAAAGAATGTCATCTAACAATTTTTATAAGACTTGATCATTTTACTATTTTTGTAGTGTTTAAAGGGGTTTAAACTTTAAACTATGAAATTTATATATCTATGGAGATATAGAAAATTTTTGATAGGGAAGAATAGGTGATAAGGAAGGGTTTGAATGGGGAAAAAGGAAAAATACGAAATAAAAAGTAAATAGGGTCCCCATTTTTATTAAAGATAAATATAAAATGGGGTTGTTGTTTTGGCACAATAGTTTACGACACATTAGGAGAACTAGTTATCTATGCTCATGGAAAATAAGAGAAATTATGGATCACATTGCAAAAAGTAGAAAGTTTACAATTTTTTTATGCATCATGAATGAATTTTTTATAATCAATTGTAAAAGTAAGAAAACCAGACATGTACTTGTACTTTTTCATTTAATATTTTCCAGGGGAATAAGGGAGATTATAACTTTAATAATGAATTTTAAAATAGGAAGATAGGATTTTAATATGATTATTAAGCCATGCTTACTAACAATGATTTGATGTATTCAGTTCAGCTCGTCTTTTAGTTACTCGATATTTATTCATCACCACCGAGCATCCATATCCCCAACAAAGTTACCTTCATATCATGCATAAATTGACCTGCTGCCAGCGAATGTTCATAGCCTCGATGAGTTTATATACACTTCCCACACCTTTTGGTGCTTTCAAATTCCTATGCATGATAATTGATTGATCACCTTTTGATAGAAAAGCATTTAAGATTTCTATTTGCAATGGCGAATAGGAAGAAAGTTGATATGAAAGTTACTTGATATAATGCATCACATGGAGTAAAACTACGTTTTTCGTCTTGATATTTACAATTCCCATTGTTTATTATTCCATTAATGTGAAAGGGAAATTATACTCTAGAAATATATTTCATTTCAAAGCATTTTCCAAGATGCTTTTTCTTAGTAAGAATGAATTAGCCATGAAATCCTTTGTCATCGTGATAAAATTATATTCAAAATAAATTTTCAATCTTTATTGCAACCTATTATTGAAAATTCTCTATTGATAATGATATATGAATGAGATATATAAAAATATAGCGTGCTAATTATTATTAGCAAATAATAACTAGAGAATAGGGAAATCATTGGCTATACAAGGATTATTTACATATTTACATGAATGATGGATTCATATTTTAAGAAAAATATTTCTTTAAGATCTACCCATTGATGGGTAACTCCATCTAGAGATTGTAATAGAAAAGTGGATGGTCATATATTTTTAGAAATTTGAAAAGGTCCTAGCTAAAGTTTTTGGAATTTGGTATGTTTCCCCTTTTCCTCATGGGCTTTATCCCAATTTAGTACAAGGTCACCAACACCAAAACTTGTATCACCTAATGAGTGGTTATCAAACCATTGCTTGATAATTTTATGGTGGTTTGAAAATTTTTGTTTTCCCTTCTCTTTTTCCTCCTCCTACTTAAATAATTGAGCTAAATGATGTTATAAGATAAAACATGGTTCTCCCTAGATAGATTGGAAAAGCATTAAAGATTAAAATGCCACATTCGGCGGTATTATTGCTCCTTTCCATGGACTAGAAAGTAAGGATAATTTCCTATTGTAACCCTATATGTGACTCTATCTACCCACAATGAATTAATAAGAGATTTTTGCCAATTATTCTGATTATCAGCAATGGTTTTCTTTACAATTTTTTCAAAGGTTTATATTTTTGGACTCTGCCAAACCATTACCTTGGGGATGGTAATTTACAAAGTATTTTATTGATTCCTTTTTTGACATAAAACTTAGTATGTGTAGAAGAAAAAAAAAGGTTGCATTATCAAACAGTAATGTGCTCGAGAGACCAAACCTGGTAATGATATATTGATCAATAAAGGATATTACCTACTCTGGAGTAACACATTTTAAAGGAATTTCCTCCCATTAGAGGGAATTTTAGCCTACATGTGGCCTCATATGGAAAAAACATAAAAAAGGAGTTATGAATTTTGGAGAGAAAGGAAGAAAATTATTTTTTTTTAATTGTATTTTTGGCTTATCTCCTTATTAGTTTACTCAAATTTCAAGTGTATACACTCATTGGATGTGGAATTTATTCCTCATCCAACACGTACCCATTATGCATACTTCTGAGAAGTCTTGTATTGGTAAAAAATTGAAAATACATTAAAAATCCATGTTCAACACACTTTTTTAATGTATCTTCAATTTTTATCAATATGGGTCTTCTCAGAAGTATGCATAATGGGTACTTGTTGGATGTGGAATTTAATTCTGCATCCAACAAGTGTATACATTAAAATTTGAGTACAAATCTTCCTCTAAAATATTTACATGTACCTCTTTTTAAATTTAAAGGATTTTGATTGCTTTACATATTATGTACATGAAAATTTCATGGGAACTTTTAGGCTAAAATTCCTTCTAATGACTCATTTGGTCAGATAGTTTCTTGCTATAAGGATATACTTATGCTTTTTTAGAAAAATTCTGGATAATTTCACCTATTATATCCATTCCCCACTGCTCGAAAGGTCATTCAATGACGAATGGATGGAGTGGTAAAAATTACCATTTATCCATGGCTGTTGAATTTTGATAGGATTCAACAAATTCAAACATAGGCATGGGTATCCTTGAATATTGTTGGCCAATAATATCCCACATGTAGAATTTTAGATGCAATGGTGTTTCCACCATAATGTCCACCTATGGGTCCATCATGTAAATCATGTAAAACCTTGTTAAATAATGAATTCATATAGGTGAGGATCGTTTTATAGATGAGGAATGACCTGTTATAGAGTTTTTTGAACCCAACATTTCAGACTACCAAGTGAGTCCATCATCAGGGGATGCGTCAATAGATATTCACCAGATTTTAATGATTTATCCAAGAGCTCTATTTAGGGTATATATAGGTTTTTAAAGAAAAGATATATGAAATTTGGTCGGCCATTATCTTATTAATTTTTCATTTATTACTATTATTATTATTATTTAATTAATTTATTAATTTGTTTATTTAATTAGTTAATTAATAAGTTAAAGGGATAAATTAATTAATTAATTTTATTATCTATTGAATTAATTATTATGTTTATTAATTTTATATAAAATTAATTATTTAAATAATTTGTTTAGTTAATTCATTAATTTGTTTAGATGATTAATTAATTTATCTGATTAATTAGTTAAAAGAATAGATTAATTAATTAATTTTAATATTTAATATTTATTATTTATTAATATGTTTATTAATTTAATTTTATGTATTTATTTCTTTGATTAATTATTTATATATTTTATTTGATTAATTTATTTTATCGATTGATTAATTAATTAATTAATTAATAACCTAATAATGAGTTATTTATTGATTTTTTAGGATTTCAAGTAAAGGTTTCCATGTGTTGCTTAGTTTTAATCTATCGTCCTGGTTCAAGTTATTCTTCCTTTTTTCTGTTTCAATGGCTTCTTTGATTTTCCTTTTAAGATAGTGGTCTCCTCTTCTAACCAGTTTGACTTCTTCCATGCAGATGTAATGAGAGGAAGAATGAACATGTTCTGCTAAGGCCTATTTTGAGGTCCTTTCTCTTTTTAAGTCAGCAGTGTGTTCTTTAATTCTAATATTAAGAGGCCTACCTGTTTCACCTATGTATTCCTTACCGCATGAGCAAGGAATCACATAAACACCTTTTTGAAGGTTAGGGTTTATGGGATCCTTGACTGAGTTGAATAATTGTCTAATGGTGTTATTAGGGGTGAAGGCTACATTAATGTTATGTTTATTAAGAATTTTAGTAATTTTATCAGTGGTGCCTTTTATGTATGGAAGGAAGACCTTAGGTGTTGATAAATTTTCGTCTTTGATATCCTTGTTATTCTTGTTTAGGGATAGGTGCATGGCTTTCTTGATGGTATTTCTATTATGGCCATTTAGTTCAAACACTTTGTGAATATGGTTGAGCTCATCATTTAAATGGTCAGGATCAGATATTCTGGCTGCCCTAGTGGTTAAGGTTCTAATGATGCTAATCTTCTGCTTAGGGTGGTGATGGGAATTTTCATGTAGATATCGTTCTGTATGGGTTTTCTTTCTATAGACTTGGACACCAAGGGACCCATCTCTTTTAGTTAGAAGGATATCAAGAAAGGGAAGATGGTTGTTATTTTCAATTTCAATAGTGAATTTTATATGGTCAGAGAGACTATTTAAGTGATTGAGGAATAGGTCAAGTTTTTCTTTCCCATGACTCCACTTGGAAAATATGTCATCTACTAACCTTTTCCATTCATCGGGGGTGTATGGAAACGACCTAAGAGCCTTTTGTTCGAAGTGTTCCGTAAAGATGTTTGCAACTATGGGGGATAGAGGAGAGCCCATAGCCACACCATGAGTCTGTTCATAAATTTTACCTTTGAAACTGATGTAGGAGGATCTTAAACATAGCTCCAGAAGATCCACAGTTTCTTTATCAGTGAAGACATTGAGATCATAAGAAACATCACTGATAAAGAAACTATGGATCTTCTGGAGCTATGGTTAAGATCCTCCTACTTCAGTTTCAAATGTAAAATTTATGAACAGACTCATGGTGTGGCTATGGGCTCTCCTCTATCCCCCATAGCTGCAAACATCTTTATGGAACACTTTGAACAAAAGGCTCTTAGGTCATTTCCATACACCCCTAATGAATGGAAAAGGTTTGTAGACGACATATTTGCCAAGTGGAGTCACGGGAAAGAAAAACTTGACCTATTCCTCAATCACTTAAATAGTCTCTCTGACCATATAAAATTCACTATTGAAATTGAAAATAACAACCAGCTTCCCTTTCTTGATATCCTTCTAACTAAAAGAGATGGGTCCCTTGGTGTCCAAGTCTATAGAAAGAAAACCCATACAGAATGATATCTACATGAAAATTCCCATCACCACCCTAAGCAGAAGATTAGCATCATTAGAACCTTAACCACTAGGGCGGCCAGAATATCTGATCCTGACCATTTAAATGATGAGCTCAACTATATTCACAAAGTGTTTGAACTAAATGGCCATAATAGAAATACCATCAAGAAAGCCATGCACCTATCCCTAAACAAGAATAACAAGGATATCAAAGACGAAAATTTATCAACACCTAAGGTCTTCCTTCCATACATAAAAGGCACCACTGATAAAATTACTAAAATTCTTAATAAACATAACATTAATGTAGCCTTCACCCCTGTTAACACCATTAGACAATTATTCAACTCAGTCAAGGATCCCATAAACCCTAACCTTCAAAAAGGTGTTTATGTGATTCCTTTCTCATGCGGTAAGGAATACATAGGTGAAACAGGTAGGTCTCTTAATATTAGAATTAGAGAACACACTGCCGACTTAAGAAGAGAAAGGACCTCAAAATCGGCCTTAGCGGAACATGGTCATTCTTCCTCTCATTACATCTGCATGGAAGAAGTCAAACTGGTTAGAAGAGAAGACCACTATCTTAAAAGGAAAATCAAAGAAGCCATTGAAATAGAAAAAAGGAAGAATAACTTGAACCGGGACGATGGATTAAAACTAAGAAACACGTGGAAACCTTTACTTGAAATCCTAAAAAATCAATAAATAACTCATTATTAGGTTATTAATTAATTAATTAATCTATTCTTTTAACTAATTAATCAGAGAAATTAATTAATCATCTAAACAAATTAATGAATTAACTAAACAAATTATTTAAATAATTAATTTTATATAAAATTATTAATTAACTAATTAAATAAACAAATTAATAAATTAATTAAATAATAATAATAATAATAATAATAATAATAATAATAATAATAATAATAATAATAATAATAATAATAATAATAAATGAAAAATTAATAAGATAATGGCCGACCAAATTTCATATATCTTTTCTTTAAAAACCTATATATACCCTAAATAGAGCTCTTGGATAAATCATTAAAATCTGGTGAATATCTATTGATGCATCCCCTGATGATGGACTCACTTGGTAGTCTGAAACGTTGGGTTCACAAAACTCTATAACATGTAAAACCTTATCAGCATCAAACTTTTCAAGGCATCTAAGTAACATGGAATCATAATTTTTTCGAAACAAAACTCCATTGATAAGTTGGTATTGATTGGCTTCAAATCTCAAAGCATGTTTCCTTTTCAAATATAAGTGTGAAGGAGCAATACCATGAGATAAATAGTAAACTAAGCCTGCGTATGAAGAATTTGAAGAGTCAGGAGTGTTGCATGCCTATTGTAATTCTTAAGTATCCTAAGGTTCCCTATCATTACAAATTTGATAAGGCTTAGAATAAATTGCTTGCATTGCCAATCTACCCAAATCTTAACCTCAACATATTTTGGAAGGTGTTTTTTGGAGTTCATATTCTTGAAGTGTTGTGACCTAATGGGCCCTCTTTTCTCTAAGATCTCTCTAAACCAATATATTTTGAAACTTAGAGTATGGAACAATTAGCTTTGTATGGGACTTGAGAAATAATGGCCTAAAACGTTTAATGGATTTAAAAATAGCATAAGCATGTTTTTCCAGATATAAATAGTTGATCTTTGCACCTTGGAATATTGAACTATTAAAAGATATAGGTGCTTATGCACCTTAATCATTCTTTTGCGTAAGAATAGCTACATATGATTGATCAAAAGAAAATGTGTACAAAATAAATTCTTTATTAAAATAAGGAGAAAGAAAGGTAGGTGTTTGCATAATAGATTGTTTTATAGAATCAAAGGTTTCATTTTTTAGAAGTATTCCACCTAAATGTAGCATTTTTATTTATCATATTTTGTAAATGAAAGACAATCTGAGCAAGTATGGGAAAAAACGCTTTAAAAAAAATTATCTATCCTAGGAAGGACTGCATATATTTCTTATTCTACATAAGAGGAATTTTAGAAATAGCCTTAACTCTAGATGGCACAATAGCAATCTAATTTTTGGATATAATAAACCCTAATATTTTTTCTTCTTCAAGTGTAGAAAATGATTTCTTAGGATTTTAGGAGATTTCATATTTCCTATATCAATTAATTTTGTTTTTTTAATTGATGAATATGGTCATATCATTTATTGGGATAAATAGTAATGTCATCCAAATAGACTCATACAGATTTGTAATTAATCCTGTAAAAACAATATCCATATACCTTTAGAAAGTTTCTCCAACATTTATGAGTTTTATTCACATCTTTTGATAAGCAAAGGTACCCCATTTAGTCCTAAATATTGTCTTCATTTAGTCAATCAAATCTACTAAGATTTGGTTATAACTAGAAACCAAACAAAAAATGGCATTAAGTTAGATCCAACTACTGGTTAAATAATTTGATCCATAGGAGGTAATGGGAGGTTATCTTTTTCAGAAGCTCTATTGAGATTTCTGAATCGAAGTTGACTCTAATATCTCCATTTTTCTTCCTTATTGGAACAATATTTGAAACCCACTTCAAATGCCTGATAAGAAAAATTATTTTAGCTCTCAATAGATTATTTAACTCATTTTTTATCAGAGTTTCCATATTTGGATGAATTTTCCTCAAATTCTATTGAACAGGTCATAATTTGGAACATCAGAATTGTATATTGTATAATGGATGTGTCATAAGTATTTAGATCATCATATTACCATGTAAACACATATTTATATTGATTTAGAATATTTATAAACGTAGGTCTTTCACTAGGAGAACAACCTAAGCCTAAATTTGTATTTTGTGGGTTTTGTTCTATGCCTAGGTTGATGATTTCAAATTTTATAGTGGAACTGTTGGTTGTGAAATTGGTAGGAATTTTGAATCCATATTTAAGATCATAAAAATACTCTAAGTTAACCATAGATTTGGGAATTATATTTCTTGATCTAATTTTTTTTGTCTTTGGATGATTTGTTCAATTCCTGATCATGTGAGTCTTCATCGATGATATCGTCATCATATGTTCCATCAAAAGTGAGGAAATTTATGATGTATTCATCATCATTAAAACCTCACCAATTAGAGACATTGTTAGGGACAGAGGGCCTAACATTGAATTCTATAGAGAACCTATCTAGACTGATATCCTTGGGTGGTACGAATTTGGAAGCAACATTATCCAAAAGGTTGTTATGAAACCAGCTCAAGAAAAGATAGAAAAGATAGATCAACGCCTTAGAATTCAGCCTCTTCGAGGGGGCAACCTCCTTTACATTACATAAATGAACAATTCTTGGATGATACAAATGACAAAACCTCCTTTCTATATATAGGAGTCTAAGGAGTCACAATATAATCCAGCCGACCTAACAATAATAATATAAAGCCACAAAAATAACAATAGAGGGATTCTATGGGGCACAGTAATAACAATATGGGGGCAATAGGGGCACAACAATATTAATAAGGGGTATAACTACAATAGTAATGGGGTAATCACTAGTATTATAGGGACCCAACATGCCCCTCTCCTTCAAAAAAGTGTTGTCCTCAACGCTTGAGTAGTTCTGGATACTTCTGCATAAAATTCTCATCCTCCCATGTGGAATCTTCAGCGGATAAGTTCTTCCACTTGATAAGATACTCTGAAATTGATCGATTTCGTAGCTGTCGAGTTCTTGTTTCTGTGACTGCTTCCGGTTCCAATATAATTTTTCCTTCCTCGTCAAGTTCTGGCAATATTGTTTGAACTGGGAGCTTGTCGCCTATAACCTTCTTTAAACATGAAACATGGAAAACTGGGTGCAATCGAGAAGCTGCAGGAAGCTCCAATTTGTATGCCATAGTACCAATCTTTTGCAACACCTTGTACGGACCATAATACTTTGGTGATAATTTATTATCCTTCTTAGCTTGCTTGAGGGACATTTGCTTATATGGTTGTAGCCGTAGGAATACCCAATCACCTACATCAAAACTTCTTTCACTGCGATGTTGATCTGCCTGTTGTTTCATTCTATTCTGTGCCAACACGAGGTTATCCTTTAAGAGTTGGAGGACTTGTTGTTGATGTTCGATGTGATGTTCCACTGCCTGAACCTTAGAATTTTCTCTTAAATATGATGTGATGGATGGTGGTTGATACCCATAAAGTGCCATAAATGGGGTCATTTTTGTTGCTGTATGGAAGGAAGTGTTATACCACCATTCAGCCAGAGGCAACCATTTGACCCATTGTGTCTGTTTATCAGATACAAAGCAACGAAGATATCCTTCCAAACATTTGTTTACTATCTCAGTTTGCCCATCAGATTGAGGATGATAAGATGAGCTATGAGCTAACTGAGTACCAAGACAAGAAAATAATTCTGTCCAAAAATTTCCAGTGAAAATGGGATCTCTGTCACTTACAATAATCTTTGGGTTTCCATGTAGCTTTTGAATTGTTTCCATAAATGCAGTAGAAACTGTACTGGCTTTAAATGGATGTGATAATGCACAAAAGTGTGCATACTTGGTAAGTCTGTCAACTACCACCATGATGACACTCTTTCCCTCAGACTTGGGTAAACCTGTGATAAAATCCATTGAAACCTCCTCCCAACGTTGGCTTGGAATGGATAAAGGTTGTAATAGACCTGGTGTCTTAATTGTTTCAACTTTATTTTGTTGGCAAACCAAACATTCCGCCACAAACTTTTGAATATCTGATTTAAGGCCATCCCAAAAAAATTCCTTCTTAACCCTGTGGTAAGTTTTTAAAAATCCTGAGTGCCCTCCTAAGGGAGAAGTGTGCAATTCCATAAGAATCTTTTGTTTTAGCTGGGAATTCTTACAGAGGTATAAGCGATCTTTGTACCATAACGAATCATTTTTCCAGCTAAATGTATCAGACATACTGGAATCTTGTTGTAACTTTCGAATAAGTGCCCACACTTCTTCGTCATTCTTCCATTCCTCCCTTGCTTCGTTTATCCAATCTGGTTGGATAATAGAAATGGCGCACAACAATGCTTCCACATCCTCATCCTTTC
The DNA here is from genome assembly GCA_031772625.1 of Pinus tabuliformis. Taxonomy (NCBI): domain Eukaryota; kingdom Viridiplantae; phylum Streptophyta; class Pinopsida; order Pinales; family Pinaceae; genus Pinus; species Pinus tabuliformis. The sequence goes on from CM062813.1 coordinate 355,626,345, forward strand.
TTGAGAGTGCATCTGCCACCACATTTTGCTTCCCTTTTTTGTAGATGATTTCAAAGTCATAACCCAACATCTTTGTGACCCACTTTTGTTGCTCTTCAGAGGATAATCTTTGTTCTAAAAAGTATTTAAGGCTATCATGATCCGTTTTTACCTTGAAGTGTCTTCCCATTAGGTAGGGTCGCCATTTCTTAAGTGCATGGAGTATTGCCAACATTTCCTTCTCATAAATAGCTTTGTGCAAAAACTTTCCCTTGATTGGACGACTTTCAAAAGCAATGGGTCTTTCATCTTGCATTAAAACAGCACCAATTCCATTTCCTGAAGCATCACATTCCACAATAAAGGTTTTTGTGAAGTCCGGTGTAGCTAAGACCGGTGCTTGGCACATTGCCTCTTTAAGATGTTCAAAGGCCTTTGTTGCTTCCAGGTCCATGAAAATGCATCTTTCTTCAATAATGTTGTTAGAGGTGCTGCTATTCTCCCATAATTCTTAACAAACTTGCGATAATACCCTGTCAACCCAAGAAATCCTCGCAGATGCTTTATGGATGTGGGATTTTCCATTCCTTAATGGCTTTAATTTTGCTAGGGTCTACCTTAACTCCTTCATGAGATACAATATGACCCAAATATTCCACCTCTTGGACTCCAAAGAAACATTTGGATCTTTTTGCATATAATTGTTTCTCCTCCAATAGTTGTAGCACCTTGTCAACATGTTCAACATGATCCTTCCAAGACTTGCTGTAGATTAGTATATCATCAAAAAATACTAACACAAATTTTCTAAGGAATGGTTTGAAAATTGAATTCATCAAACCTTGAAATGTTGAAGGTGCATTGGTAAGGCCAAAAGGCATGACCAAAAATTCATAATGACCCTCATGAGTTCTAAATGCTGTTTTCGGAATGTCTTCAATCTTCATTCTGATTTGATGATATCCCGAACGAAGATCCAACTTGGTGAAGTAAATTGATCCATGCAATTCATCCAGTAATTCATCAATGACAGGAATGGGAAACTTATCTTTAATAGTGAGCTTGTTGAGCTCCCTATAATCCGGACACATGCGCCATGATCCATCCTTCTTGTGCACCAATACTACTGGAGTAGAGAAAGAACTTTGACTCGGTTGAATTATACCAGCCTCTAGCATTTCTGCAACCATACGTTCAATTTCACTCTTTTGGACATAGGGATATCTGTACGGCCTGATGTTTGGAGGAACACTTCCTGGAATCAGATGAATAGCATGATCATGATCACGCATAGGTGGGAGACCTTTGGGAGTCTCAAATACCTTGGAATGATTGTCCAAGACTTTTTGGAGATCTGGAGAAATAGATGATTCCAATGTGGAAACATCTAGCGAACATAATTGTGCAATTACACCTCTTTGCTCCTTTTTTAGAAGCTTTGTCATACCATTAGAGCTGATTATCTTTCCTGGTTTCCCTGCAATACCCCTTAATTCAACTTCCTTTCCTTCCACAGAAAATTTCATGAAAATTAAAAGCTATTGTACCCAAGGATTGTAGCCATTGGACTCCTAGTACAACATCAGCACCTCCCATTGGAATGGAAAGCATTGGGCTAGTCAATACATATTCTCCCATGGATAGCTTGATATTATGGCACTTTCCAGAGCAATTTATTGTTCCTCCATTTGCAATCATCACTTGACACTCTGGTGCTGGATATAGGAAGCAATTCAATTCTTTTGCTACCTTACAATGAATAAAATTGTGGGTGCTTCCTGAATCAATCAACACTATTACCTTTTTCTTCTTGATTTGTCCTTCTATCTTGATGGTTTGAGGAGTGGTAATTCCCGCCAATGCATTACAAGATATGGTCGGATTTATTTGTTCTTCATCTAGGCTTTGTTCCTGGAGTATATCCTCTTCTTTTGACCTTTCTTGCTCCTTTTCTTCTTCCTCTTCACAATCTATGTAGAATAATTTCTTCTCAGCACACTTATGACCTTTAGTGTATTTGCTATCACAACTGTAACAAAGCCCTTTTGCTCTTTTTTCTTCCAATTGTTGTGGTGTCAACCTTATAGGTTGTGGAAGACTAGGGGCAACAACACTTCCGTCTTTATAGTTGTGAGTGGTATGCTTCCTGGTTGCCATAATTTTGCTTTCCATTTTTCTTGCTAACCTGAATGCCTTCTCTAATGAATCAGGTTCCCAAAGGCGAACATCATGTTGGATATTATCCTTTAAAGACCCTATGAACACATCAATCCTATGCTCCTCTGGAATATCTTTTACCCTTATGTTCAATTTTTGGAACTCCTCAATGTGCTCCATTATTGAACCCTTTTGTTTGAGACTTATCAATTGGCTAAAAAAAGTGTTGCTTTTTGTATCCTCATAATGTGCTATCAATTCTTCCGTAAAAATTGCCCAAGTGATAAATTGTTTACGAGAGCAAAGCCATTGATACCATACAAACTGATTTGGTTCCAAATATAAAGTTGCCATACGTACCTTTTGTGTGTTTTGCACATTATTGAGATCGAAGAATTGCTCCATCTGTAATATCCATGTGGCGGGATCCTTGCCATCAAACTTCCTCATATCGATTTTTGGAATATGGTGAGTCTTCGATCCAACATTAGAGTCTATGGAATCATGATTAACATTTCTTTTGTTCTCATCATGAGTTTCCTTTAGTACCCTTTCACCCTTAGTGACCATTTCTTGTAGCAACTAATTCATATTTATCTTCAATTCTTCCATCTTATCATCCATGCCATCAATTTTAGCGTCCATGCCATTCACCTTAGCTTCCATGCCATCCATCTTAGCTTCTACGCCTTTCTTTAAACAATCCATCTTAGCTTCTACACCCTTCTTTAAACCATCCATCTTAGCTTCTACATCTTTCCTTAAACCATCCATCTTAGATTCTGTTGCTTTTTGTGCAAGTGACACTTGTTGCACTTGTTCTTGTAATTTTGATATATCATATAGCATTTCTTCTTCTTCTTCATGAGTCATGCTAGAGCTTTCAGGTTCCTTACTAGGTGTTTGCATTTTCTTTCCTCGGGGCATCAGTTACCGATAATAATTCTCTAATATGCCCTTTGAATTCCTTCAAAATAAATTTTCAAACCAAGCTTAAGCAAAAATTAAAGAAAATCTACACACCTTTTTTCACTTTGTAGGAGCTCGATATTGCCTCTGATGTATCTCTGTACTTTCTGATTATCTAGTTCTGAATTTGTGACTTGTAGTAGCCCTCTGTGTCCTCTTTCCAATGCCACAAGTCTGACCCAAATTGGATTCTCCAAGGAAGAGTTATGCAAAATCTCCCACAGTGACTTGATTATAGACTAGTTCAGTAGAGCGAACTTGTACGACGTGCCACGAGTCACTGTTTCGACCTTTGGATCTGAAAAACACCCACAAGAAACTACAGTCTGTCCTCTTTCTGTACCTTCTTATGAAATTTCAATCCGATCCCCAGAGAGAAAGTTATGACGATTTTCCCCAGGTCACCTGTTTTGAATGTAATTCAGGAGTCTGCAAAAAGACCAACTTCCTCAGATCATATCTCCGCAAATATCGCCCGAAAAGCTCTGAAATTCAGACCCAAGGTTCAGCGTGATTTCTTCTCAAATGGGTTTTTTTTTGCGACTTCTGAAACGTCACAGAAAAAAAGTTATAGCGAAAATTCCACGATGACCTGTTTGGAGCAGCGAAACCCTAGAATCCAAAGCTCTGATACCAAATGTTATGAAACCAGCTCAAGAAAAGATAGAAAAGATAGATCAACGCCTTAGAATTCAGCCTCTTCGAGGGGGAAACTTCTTTTACATTACATAAATGAACAATTCTTGGATGATACAAATGAAAAAACCTCCTTTCTATATATAGGAGTCTAAGGAGTCACAATATAATCCAGCCGACCTAACAATAATAATATAAAGCCACAAAAATAACAATAGAGGGATTCTATGGGGCACAGTAATAACAATATGGGGGCAATAGGGGCACAACAATATTAATAAGGGGTATAACTACAATAGTAATGGGGTAATCACTAGTATTATAAGGACCCAACAAAGGTTGACACCAACATTATGCAATCTAGGGATAGGTGTAATGTTTAATTTTGAGGAATTGCAGATAAGGTTCTGAACTAACTGTTGATAGTTTTTAAGATGGTTGGAAACACAATGAATTGTATTTCTCACCTGTTTTATTACAATTTCATAGTCACTAAAGACCTTGATGTTCTACGCATTCATGCTAATTTCTTTCCTTAGGCCCTATATTAGTGCTTCATACTCAACCATGTTATCTGTCCACTGGAATTCTAACTTACATGTCAACATACTTTTATCCCCATTTGGGTTCTGTAAGATCAACCTATGCTGACATCGTCATTATATTTTTATCCATCAAAATACATTATCCACATCTGATTATTTACAACATCATTTACAATGTTATCTACAAAGTTTATACAACGAGAATATCTATTTGATTTTTTTCCGATTTATGAACAAATAGTTGAATAAAAAAATGGAGAACTTTATTCAAAGAAGCTTTCGAAAAAAGGAATCCACACAATAGATTCCAATGATATTAGTTGTAAAGGAGACAAGCTCATTCTCTCTGTGAATGTTTGTGACTATGTGTTTCATATGTTTCTCTCTATCAACCCTAATCTAGTATGACTTACCATTGAATGGTAACCAAAAACATGACTAGTCTATTACAAAATAACCATTTAACTTATCAAACTAGTCACGACTTAATAGAAAACCATATGACTCATGTATGTCTACAGTCACAATATCCATGAATGGAAGAGCTTTGGGTGAGAAGCTAATATGACAAGTACGTCCGTTAACTCTCCTAATACTTTGACTTTTGTTCTATCCAACTATAAATTTTGTGTGCTTGATCCTTGGGGGCACACATTTATCTTCAAACACACTATATAAGGCACAATATTCAAGGAATCCCCAGGATCAACTAAATAATTATGAACATTTTTATTAAAAAAATCAAAATTCAGAAGGAAAGGTGGAGTATAGGAATTCAATTATCGCCAATCAAAATAGAATTTTCTTGTTTATTTTTATTAGGAGATGAATTTTGTTGAGCCTTGGCTTTACTTTTTCTAACTACATTAATAAATGGTAAAGGTGATTTATCAGGTGCATTTAAGGCTTTGAGCAATATTTTCTTTTGTTGTTTTAACTTACTCATTTCAAACACAGAAATGTTAGCTCTGATTTTCTTCATATCATCAAAAATATCATACTCTATATTTTCTGAAATGACCAAGGTCTTTGAGACTGGCCTAGTTTGAGAGGAATCCTTATTTGAAGGGCTTGCTGGAGGAGAAGGAGTTGTGGCCAATTTTGTTGCAAGAGAGCTCTTACTTTTGGTCTGGACAATGAAAATTTCTTCTTCCCCTTCATCAGGTGGGGAGTTGACTATATCCCATGTGACATTGGCATTCTAGCCTCCCATTGGAGTTTGAGGATTTATTTTAATTAATGCACTGACATGTCTTTTAGATGAGTATTCTTCAACAACTTGCTTCTTGAGATCTACTCCTTCGTTTGATAGTGTATTAATGAACTTTTGTAAGCTTTCCATATTGAAAATATCTTTATCTTTTTTCTCTTCCTTAAAAGTATCTTTCTTTTCTAGTTGAGGAGGCTTCATTTCTTCTATTGAAGACTTGTTGGCAATGTTTAGAATTTATTTCTCTATATCCATGGATTATTGCATGGGGTCGGCTAAAGTAACCTTGATTGCACTTTTTAAAAACATTGTAGTAAGTTTCGAAAGAGAAACAATATAGAATTTCATTTGGACACCATCTCCAGGTTTATATGCATCTAGGATTCTATTAAGAAGTTTGAGATACCTTTGATTGAAATATTCAATATTTTCTTTAGGACCCACTTTTAATCTTGGAATCTCAACTAATATAGTTTTTGGCGATTTATAATCGCCTAAATTTTTTACAAAGATATCTTTGAAAGTATCCTGCCTCGAATAGAATTGGGTTGTAAAGAAAAATACCAGGCAATGGCTCCACCTTAAAATGCATAAGGAAAAAATTTGCATACAACATCTTAATTTTGCATACCTTTGAGATTAATAGCTAAAATATTTTTTTTGATATGGTCTTCAGGGTATTCCTTATTGTTTGGATTAAATTTTGGTAGGGAACATTTTGGATGCTTAGGAAAATCATGTTGAGAGCTAGAAAATTTAATGGCTCTCATAGTTTCCAATGGTATTTTGAGTTTCCCTTGACCAACCATTTTAGGAAGAGTAATAGTGATAGTAAAAATAATTGTAGTAGTGGTTGAAGTCACAATAGTTGCAATAATGAAAGAGGTCATTATGAGTTCTGTTTTTGAATAAAGAGGTGATGGAGAAGGTTGAGGAATAACAAGTTGACTCTTTGTAGTAGATTCCTCTGGTTGTGAAGGATGTGGAGATCCCTTAATGTTTATAAGTTTTGCTTTAATAACAATAGGTTCTACTAGTGGTACTCCAAACTTTTTACTAAGTGTGCTAGTTAGAACTCCTCAATGTTGTAATTTTAAGAACATGCTAGAATATTCTAGCTGTAATGAAAGAAGTTTGGTTGATGTTTGTTTTAATGGAGATGGATATGAAATTAACTTCTTCAAGTGTTCTACAAAGAATTGTTTGGTATTTAATTCAGAAGATATTGAGTCTTAGGAAAAGTTTGATAAGAAGAAGCTCCTTGAGGAGTTGGTTGGGAGACTTCCTCGGAAGGAATAACGATAGTAGATATTTGAGGGGATTCAATATTAGAGACTTGAGGATTGTTAGGTGTAGGAGGCATGGGTGGTGAGTTAGATATATTAGGAAGGCCTTTGATTTTCTATGAGGACTTTAGTGCCATCCACCATCAGAATGCCCTCCTTCAAGCACCCAAAATGTTGATGGACGAAATTGACAAAATCAACATTTAGGAAATTGACTGGTCAGGATCCCAATTGGACCTTTTCCATTTGGGATAACGATTTCAACTGATTAAATGGGTCCAATTACCACTATGGGAATTTTATCCAATGAATGGAGACTTACTTCAAATGATGAATCAAATGTTTTTAAAAGGAAATAATGTAAAGAATTGTGTAACTATAATATAACTAAAACATGAAAGATGAATCTAAGACTATTTCTATATCATTAAACTAATACTTATATATTAATATCTCGGGTACTTACGTACGTCAAATAGAAAAGACAACAATAAATGTGAGATATAGATCTATCAGTTCATCAATTGTAATAAATCAACTGTAAATAAAACAATAATTCATTTAAATAGTTAAATGAATTTCATTCATTTGCAATATTCACACACAAATTATAATATTGATGCATCAATAGAAATAAGACCCATTGATCAATAGTGACCAATTTCAATCATTAACTATTAAATAAATAAGAAAAAGCATTATGACTAAATTGATAGAATGAGAAAGGAAATTAAAGCAATAATACCATATTTGCTTGACCCCATTTAAACATAAAATAGAAGTGGTCTAGTGCTTATATTAAGAAAATGACATTACAATAGTGCAAAGTTTTCTTTCTTATGAAAAATCAAAACCATTTTCACAAGTTCATAGTGTTATTTCAATAGCATTACAAAAACAATGTCAAGTCCCACTAGCACAACCAATTGAGGATGGTCCTTGTTAGCAAGGAGACCTAGGATCAAACCTCACGGGGGTGGTTGCGCTTGTTCCAGGGGGAGGAGACATGCTAAAAATTCCAGCTAGCTTAGGGCTGATGTGGCCCATCCCTAGTGCGATCCCCAGGTGAATTTGACAGATTAGAAGCCCCTTGGTCACAACTTCTCAAGCCATGGGTCAAGCTTGGAGGATCATAGAAAACTTGACAAACAAACAAACAAAAACATTACAAAAACAAAGGATAGAGTCTTCCTCCATGTTTTCTCAACAATCAAAATAAATATAGCAAAGTAAAATTTTATTTGAATGTTTAGATAAAAATAAATTATTAACCAGTTGGAGAAATGTCCACTGCGACTTTATTGTATGATTTCCATTGAGTATGAATTTATAGAAGATGTGCGAGCGGTATAGGAGGATCAAGTTGAACACTAACCTGCCAATCAAATACATGTGTTTCCATAACTCACAACTCTTGTGCCTTTCTATCATTAGCTAATTTAGTCATTAAAACATTGCTTCGTGGCTTCACCAAATATTTCCAGATGGAATAAAAGTCGAAATTTTATATTTTTTTAATCCCATTTTGATGTTCCTATCTTCTTTCTTATATCTTCTTCCTTAATGCACCTACTTCAGGTAGCTTTTCTTCTAAAACTTTTGTATCCATCTATGTTTCTTTGATCATTTGTATAATTGGTTGTATTAATGGAGGAATTTTTTTCTTTTCCATCTTGATAAGCTCCATAACATTATGGAAATCATCCTTCGAGGATTTTGGGACTACTTTATTTTTCATCACATTGAGTCTGGGTAGATTGGGATTGGTTATTTTTTCATAATTTTTCCATGAAAATAGCTTGGTTAGTTGCCTTTTCTTCTTCATACCCTGTCTCATTTTCCATCATAGCATTGAAGAAAGTTTGAGCCAGGTTCTACTAGACTTGAGCAAGCCTTAACTTGTTACAAAATTTCTCTTGCTCATGAAGGAAATGTTGATTGATTTCAGTGGCTTATTGCTTGAAACTTTCTAAGTCCACTGCATTATTTTTGCATCCTGAAGTTTAAGTTGGAGTGCAACCAAATGAGTGTCTTTCTATTTATTTATATCCTACAATTCAAGCTACAATTTATTGACTTCTTCTTCTTGAAATATCAACTTAGCTTGGAGTTGGTTTTCCTATTGAGGCAACTATTGTTCCAACTGTAGGATTTTATCATCCTTTTGTATCAAAAATTCCTTTAACCCGATGACATGTTCATTTTGGAATTTGCATAAGCCCCAATGAAATAAGATAACTCCTCAATTGTTTATCTTCTCTAAGTTGGGTGCTATCCCAAATTGTTTATACAAAAACTTCTATCTCTTGTCTTTCATTTTCAATTTTTTTCCTTGCTGCTTCTCGTCATAACAACCTTCTTTTCAGGCTATAAAATGCATCTAAAAGAGGAATATATTCCATATATATTGGTGGAAAGGAGCTTGCCAATATTTATGTCCGTGAACTTCCACCAGGGATAAAACTGATGGTAGTTTTCATCAGGAACTTAGATGTAGCCAAATGGGTTTCACTGCAAGCATCAATAGTGTTAGGAGGACATCCAACTCATATGCTTCTATCACTTGCTTTGTATTCTATTCAAGAGTAGAAGTTGGAGGAGGAACCTTAGGAAGTTCTTGTTTTTGACATATTTGTGTTATCATATTGAAGAATTCATCCCATTCTTCCTGTATTTCAATTGAAACCACAACCCTTTTGACTGTGTCCTCTTTGAGAAGTTCATTAGTGACTTCTACAAGGATTTGCTCAACATGTACTAGGTATTTATTGGGAATTGCAACTGATGCCATAAATGTCGAGGTTTGCATGGTAATGGATTTACACATTGGTTGTTACAAAATTAGAGGTAAGGATTCTCTTATTTCCTCTCTAAATGTGAGAAAACGTCGATGCTATTCAAGAGAGAGCTATTAAGTTTTCTGGAAAACTTCTTCATAGGACTTAATTCTATAAAACATATAATCAAAAGAGCAATTCTCATGGATATATCTTTAAGCAACAACATAAACACAATTATTTCCAATAATTCCAAGAGGGTCATGCCATTTTAAAGGGATTTGAGCTAAAATATGGACATGGAAATTCGTTAACTCTTTCCTAGAATTCTAAGGGTTCTCCAAAGTATAAATGCCAACTTATATAGGAAAACATGGCCATATTTTCTTAGAATTTTTATTTAGTTCAAAGGAAATGCCCATGTCAATAGTTTGATAGGTTATTTATTTACAAACTAGTCTATAAGGGATGAAAATGGGTATGGCATGTGGGTGTGCCAAGAAATCATATATTCTTAGATAAGAAATTTTTTCCTCAAAAATCAATCATTAATTCGATCAATTCCACGCTTGGATTATTTAGAAATTTTTAGGGGTTTTGAGTGCAATATCTATTCATAAATAAGAATTATACCAAAGTGGAAATTTTGGTAAAAACACGGGGGCTTCACTCAATGAACCTTTGACATATCGCATGCATTCATAGCATACTAAACAATACCCCTAATTTGTGACTACATATTGGAAAATACCTCTAAAAATCACATTATTTAACCCTCTACCAATACTAACCTTATACGCCTTCCCAATTTAAAAAACCCATACTTTCACTAGATATTTAGGTATCCACTATTTCATTAACATCTTTTATATCCCTTTATATCTTTTCATTAACTTTGAGCTCCATTTTATGTGCCCGCCAATATAAAATCCCTTTACACCCTATTATATGCTCACTATATTATTTCATTTTTTCCTCAAAATAGATCCCCAATATGAATGCACGTGGTAGGATAGTGCTCCCCCAGTTAAGTCCCCATGGGTAAAAATTATCACTGTAATTCTCCTCCCAGAGCTTTGAATGGTATATATGCATGGGAATTGGTTTAGAAGGAATCCATTTCCATCACACAATTGGAAAAAAAGTTGAAAATAAAATGGCATCCATAATATAGGATGACATATAAAAATGGGGATTGTGGGTTCTCATCTTAGAGAGTCTCAAAAAGTTACTCTACTTGGATATGTTATTAGACATTATAGATTCCCAATTAAAAGAATAACCCTTAGAGACCAATTGAATGAGAAGAATCCATTACGAAGGAAAATGTGTTTCCCCTTTTATGGCATAAAGCCTACAAAGCATGGCAACGATAGAGTGTGTTGAGTTTAAAGGAGAAATGGCATATTATTTTGTAACCTCTTCTTTGAATTTATGCTCACTAATCCTCTAAGGATTAATCAACTCATACAGTTCTTTTTTCACATTCAACACATTACTTTTTAATGAATTTATTAATGAATTGAGAATTATACTTAAACTCTAGCTCTCCAAGCTTATACATAACATGAAGGTCCTTAGGACAAAAGGAGCCAACAATTATGCCAAGAGAAGCACATATTATCCATTTTGATGTGTCTACATGATCCGCGAACCATTGTATCATGTTTATGTATGGAAAAGTTATGGGTCACACAATGATTTTATGAGGAGCAGACTTTGCGGGATCACACTAAGAGGTATCGAGTACCTTCCATGCCAGCGTCGTATGGAGAAACTTCTTATAAAATTCCATGAATCTCATCCTCTAGCAGATTATACATTTTATACCATAGAGATGTGCTGGAATCAACCTTTGTGATCATTGTATAAAAAAACAAAAAACATTGTTGTATAAAAAAACAAAAAACATTTGGGTTTTTGTCATCTAGATCTTCCAGCCCTAGTTATAGAGGTTTATGCACCTTGTGCACCCTCTTTACTGGTTTACCCATGCTTTGAGTCTTTGGAAGAATTTGCTAAGTGAGCAATTTAAATACATCGAGGAAAACACAGTTACGAAATAATTTATAATTTTAAAACTTATTTAGAACTTCGGAAAGAGGTAATCAATACATAGCAGTTTGAAATAAATGTGATTAAACCACTGAAATGTTGTGCATCACATGTAGGGTGACATCTAATAACAAACATATTTTCCTAATGAATATTGAAGATACTTGCATTTACTCATGGAGGCGCTCTACTAACCAAAACATTTTTTTTTTTTTTCTCAGTAAGACTACTCTAGGGAATTATATTATATACAGGAATAAAGTACAAGCAGAGAAACAAGTTTTCCATGGCCAACTATGGCTCTGTGGTAAAGCAGCTGAGAATTGCAAGCACTGTGCATTGGCTGCCCCAAAACTACCTCAAAAAATAGAGTTTAACTTTGACAGTGCCCACGCAGGGGCCGAGACTGAAGCAGAACGACCCACGCAGGGGTGACCTTGAGTATTAGCGAACTCCCAGATTAAACTGAAAGACTTAATAACAAACAGAGCATGACCTTTAAAGAGATGACCAGACCCACTCTCAAGACTCGAACAAGACAGAGAATTATAGGACATGACCAGACGACCGAGACCCAAAATCATCAAAATGAACCTGGCATGGGGATGACTAGAGAAATTAGTCTGCAGGCTCCATTTCTTCCGGCTCCATCTCCACAATCGGGTATCCAAAGCCCACCAGCTCCTCGTTCGGGTCCTCTTCAGCTTTAGACGTCGACGCTTCCTGCGCCTGTGCGTGAATTGGCTCCTTTCCCTTTGCTTCCTCCATTTGTTCCTCTGCCTTATTCTCCAGATTTGCAGAGGTTGGAACTCTGCTGTCATTTTCTTCGTGTTCCTCCTCTGCATCTCTAACAAAGAGAATTGAAATGTGGACATTGAGATTGCCCAGCCTGAAGATGGTTGAGCCAAAAGCCGGAAGCACCGGTGGCCTTGGTGGTTGTTCAGTCGGGTCGACAGAGTCCAAGAACATGGATGCTTGCAGGTGGGGAATTCCAGCTCTGCGGAAACAATAACGACAACAACAATGGTGATGCGCCTCTGCTGCTGCAGGAGGGCGACCTGGTGCTCCGCGACCCGGCCCTCTTCGGCATGGTTGCCTCTCTCTGGTTCTGGCCATGAGGATGTAGAAAACCGGAATTTCCGCTTCCCCAAGCCAATTCCTAATCTCCAAAATCGCCAGGGGACAGAGAATGTTCCAGCACTAAGCTTGCTGAGAATGTCGCCCCCCAAACCAGTCTGCCATCTTAAATTCCATGGCCTGCTCTTGAAACCTGAGCGCCATGAATGCTCTCTGCAATCACCGTCTACCCGCATTAATGCGATTGAACCCAGGAGCGATGGCTCCTGTATTAAAACCTTCGGCCTGACATGCCTCGTCCCGCAGTCGGTTGGCTCGTGGCAGCTATCTCTGGCCATGTGGCCTCCTCGTGCTAGCTGTACCTGCCGTCGCTCTGGATTAGACACCCGCATCCGGGGGAAGGATTTCTTTATGCACCAAAGCGATGCAATCCTTTTTGAGCTTGTCATCTTCTACCATATCCAGAGGGCCGGAGAAGAAATGTATAGACTGAGACGCTCCCTGATTAGCTAGCCGATCAGCTACCTGATTAGCTGTCCGCCTTACATGATGGAAGGATAGATTATGGAGAACTTGGAGCTTTTCTTCCAGGGATTCCAGGCGATTTAATAATCTCCAACTTTTGGCTATTTTGACTGCCTTAGCTCCTGCTTGCATTCGTTTAGCTGCCTCTATAAGGATGAGTGAGTCGCCTTCTACTTCAAGAGGTGAGAGATGATGCTGTTCAGCTGTGCATATACCTTTCCAGAGACCTTCTAGCTCTGCAGCGTTGTTAGTATCTTTCCCTATGGAGCCGTAGTAGACTATCATTGCTTCTCCATTGTGACGTCGGATAACTCCTCCAAAACCAGCAGGTCCTGGATTGCCTTTAGCTGCACTGTCAAAATTGAGCTTATAAGAGTTGTGCGCAGGTGGGGACCAAAAGGAGGGTGAAGCTGATCTGGTGGAGGTTTTAATTGTCTCTTTGACTAAGTATTTGAGATTTAGATTCCATTCCTTCATAATGCAAAGCTCCTGTTGAGTTTCCGGCATGTCATCCTTGCTCCAGACTTTGATGGCTAGAGTTTCCTGTAGGTGTTCTTTTAGCTTGAGCCAGATATCATCTATAGATCTTGAGGTACTGTTAAATATTCTGTGGTTTCGCTCTTTCCACAGTGTCCAGTAAGTGAATCCTGGTATAATGCGCCATAAGGAATTAAGTATCTGGCATTTGTATGGATATTTTTCCCAGTTCCTTATAGTGTCTGTAATGTCCTCCGGCCTTGGGTGTGTTCTCATGCTACATTTCTCAATTCTTCCCCAAATTTGTTTTGCTAGCGTACATTCTTCCATTAAATGTTTGATAGTTTCACAATTTGTATTGCAGTTTGGGCATCTGGAAGGCCCTACAATGCCTCTTTTGATCAAATTATCCCAGGTTAGAATGCGTTTTCTACTGAGAAGCCACAGGAAGGTTGATATTTTAGGCCAATGCCCAGCTTGCCAAACTTGCTCCCATAGTTGATCTTTTGCCATTCTGAGATTGGAGTATCGTAGTTGATGAGCTTCCTTAGTTGTAAAAGTACCCTTGGTTGTGTAGCCCCATCTGAGTTTGTCTAGCTGATTCGAGATTCGAATCTTTCTGCTGCTGAGTTCCTGATCTATATCTGCATGTTCTTCTCCCTGCCAGTCTGCTTGCCAGAGACGCGCTGGTTTCCATGCTTGGAAGTCATGATTTGTAGACGGTTGCCAGAATTGATGTACCAAGGGAATGTTTGCTTGGTTCATTTGAGCTTGCCAGTGCGGTTTGTGGAATAGATTAGCCAGTTTGGGAAGTTGTTGCCAAGAATCTTCCCAGAATCGAGCTGTCTTGCCCGAGTTGATTTCCCAGAAGCTATGCTCCTGAAGGAAGCTACTTTGGGTTTTTGCATTGTTCCAAATTAGAGATCCCTGCGATGTTGGATTTATTCGGATGAGTTCATTCCCCTGACTGCCTCGAGCATACTTGGCCTGCCATAATTGTGCCCAGGGTGTATTTGGCTTGGAGACCCAGTTCCACCAGATTTTAGCACTCATGGTATTATTGCTTTGGAGCGGATCTCTGAGACCAAGCCCCCCTTCTGATTTTGGTTTGCAAACTTCTGTCCATTTGACAAGAGCCCATTTCCTGTTCAAGCTTGTAGATCCCCAAAGAAAGTTCCTCTGAAGATTTCGAATTTCTTTTAAAATCCCTTTCGGAGCTGCTAAAATAGAGAATAAATAGAGTGGCATAGCTTGTAAAACTGCTTTGATTAGAACAAGTCTGCCGGCTAGATTTAAAGCTCTGTAAGTCCAAGATGAGAGCTTGGCTTCTATTTTGTCCAATAACGATTTCCAAGTAATCTGCTTGATAACAGAATCAGTAAGAGGGGCACCTAGGTATTTTGACGGCAAGTGGGAAATTGTGAATCCTAGGATCCTGGCTATGATCCTTTGCAGGAAGGGAGGGGTATTAAAGAAAAAAAGCTGAGATTTGGACGCATTAATGGAGGTGCCTGAAGCTTCTGAGAAGAGGGAAAGAAGGGATTTGAAAGCAGAGGCTTCTTTAGCAGAGGGATGCCCGAAGAGCATTGTATCGTCAACAAATTGCTGATGAGTTTGGGGTGGTCGCCCATGAAGAGAAATTCCTTTAATGTTTTGAGAGGAAACTGCTGATTTGAGGAGCCTGCTCAGGCCTTCAGCCATTAAAACAAAGAGAAATGGAGATAGAGGGTCCCCCTGTCTGATGCCACGAGAGGGGCGAAAGGGATGGGAGGGAGATCCATTCAGAATAACAGAAAAGCTTGGCGATGTGATTAGATTCATGATCCATCTGGACCAGGTTACACTGAAGCCAAAAGCTAAGAGCATTTTGTGTATATAATTCCAACTGAGTTTATCAAAGGCTTTAGAAAGATCCAATTTGAGAAGCATACCTGGTTTTTTGAGAAGCTTTAAAGAGTGGATGACTTCGTTTGAAAGTATAATTCCATCCATGATTTGCCGGCCTTCAACGTACCCTGTCTGTTCTGGGGAGATGAGCAGTGGTAATAGCGGTTTGAGACGGTTTGCAATGACCTTTGAGATTAGTTTGTAAATTACATTACAGAGTGCTATTGGTCGATATTTCTCCGGCTTGTTTGAGGCGGCTTCCTTGGGGACTAAAGCAATAAAGGTTGAGTTGATGGATGGGAGTATCCAGTGCATACTTCGGGATTCTTCCACCAGTTCCCACACTTCCAGTTTTATGAGATCCCAAAATTCATGGAAGAAATTGGCCGTGAATCCGTCAGGCCCTGGCGCTTTTCCATCTTTGAGCTGAGATATGGCATCTTCTACCTCTCTTAGCGTTACAGGCTGGAGAAGTTGTGTGTTGTGATCTTCATTGATAATTTTTGGAATGTGCTGAGTGATGGCTTGGATTGCTTCATCTCTATTTTCATTGGGTTCCTTTAGAATGTCCTTGAAATATCCAGTGAATTCTTTCTCCATATCTTCATGAGCTTCCAATCTATCTCCCTATTGATTATTAATAAAGGAGATTTTGTTGTGCATGCGCCGTTGGATGGTTGTTTTGTGGAAAAATTTAGTATTTCTTTCGCCTTCTCTGAGCCAGCTTACTCGCGACTTTTGCCGCCATAGGATTTCTTCCTGTTTTTGCCTCTCCTCTATTTGACTCCATAGGGTTTTCTCCTGTTGTGTTTGTTCCTCAGTGCGTCCTTCCAGAATAAATCTTTGTTGTAATTCTTTCATCTGCTGTTCTATTTTCTGTTTGTTCTGCTGTATATTGCCAAAATGATCTCGGTTCCAAATTTTAAGTGAGTGCTTCAGATGTTTCAGCTTTTGCTGGAACTGATACATCCTAGCTCCTGCCGGCGGAATGAAGGATGTCCAGGCTTGATTGACCACCTCTTTAAAGTTACTGTCAGTGAGCCAGAAGGCCTCGAATTTGAATGGTCTGTTGCTGCTGATGCCAGGTCTGGACCATTGGAGAAGAATAGGCCAATGATCTGAGCCTCCTTGAGGGATAATTTCTGCATTGAACTCTCCGCCTAGGTGTATGGCATTGTCTGATACTAAAAATCGATCTAGTCTTGAAGAAATTTGGTGAGCTCCTTTTCTTTTGTTTGACCAGGTGAAGATGCCATTTGAGGTGGAGATGTCCATGAGTCGGTTATCTTGTATAAATTGCTTGAAGCTACTGCTATCACTATCTAGCCGTGTCTGACCCCCTCTTTTCTCTTCCATAGATTTTATGATGTTGAAGTCTCCTCCGCCTATCCATAAAGGAAACTTTCTGTTTGCATTTAGGATGGAAATCGTGTCCAGGAGATCAGATTTCTGCTGTATTGTTTGCGGGAAGTAAACATTGGTAAGATGCCCATGTATGCTGGTGCCAATGAGGTGAAATGTTGCTTGAATGAGATGCAGAGTGGCATGAAAATTGTCAAGTGACACTACCTGAGGATTCCATAAGATGGCCAGGCCTCCGGAGGCTCCAGAGGAGTCCACTGCTATCGAACTGCTACCTGCCCATACTTTGCTGCTGAGACTATCTATTGTTGAGCTGCTACATTTTGTTTCTTGGATCAATACTATTGCTGGTTTTTCTTTCATTATGATGTTTTTAATTACTCTGTGCTTCGTGGGACTATTTAGTCCTCTTATATTCCATGAGAGTAGCTTCATGTAGACGGGGATTTGGGCTTGAAGAACTTGGTCAACTTGGGGAATTGCCCCGAATCCATGAGTATTTCACCTACTGCTATGGTGCGCTGTAAGTCTGTTTTTCTGCCCCTTTTCTTTGGTTCTTTGATGATTTTTCTTCCATCCCAATGACTGCCTCCTTGGATGCCCAAACTTTTGTGATGTTGTACTCTTGTGAGTACTCCTTCTATTTTGTCTAATTGCCAGGGAGGGATTGAGTTATACTCCTTTTGCTTGCATGCAGCTTCCAGTTTGGATATGTCCAGCTTGGATATGTCAAATTCCTCGAGATCAACATCTTCTCGATCTTCCTCCATATCATTTGCAGCAATGAGAGCGTTCTCCATAGTTTGATCATGAAGACTTAGAGCTAGAGCGGCATCTAAATCCATATCCGACTCTTGAGTGGGTTCGTTTAACATGGTTTTTCCTTTGGAGGAAACTAGAGCCCCTGGCTCTGAGGCAGAGGAGGGTATTTCGACATGGATGGGAAGTGCAGAAGTTGATGAGGTTGGCTCAGATCTGTTGGGGGATGTCTGGGAATGTTGCAGAGGATCAGGAGTATCTGCTTCAGGCATGACAGGAATATCTTGTGAGGCTAAAACAGAGAAATGATTTTGAGGGGGAGCTTTGAATGCAGGAGCATGATTAGCTTGAGTTTTTTTTCCATGACGGCGACGGATTGGGATTTTTGTGAAGCCTTCAGGGTCAAGGTTACCTTCACCGGAAGGGAATTTAGGCTGCACATTTAGGGGACAATCTCGGAAGAGATGACCATGCTCATGACATTTTCTACAACGAAAAGGGATGTGCTCATAGTCAAGAGTCTGTTTCCATTCATAATCATCATGAAAAAGACTTACCGAGTCCGCTAAGGTCTTGGTGAGGTGCATTTTGACGCAGATCCTGGCATATGAGGTGTATTTTCGCGTCTTTGTTTCTGTGGCCACTTTGATGAAGGATCCCAGTTTGTTGCCTATGTCTGCTAAAGTTTCTTCTCTCCAGTATTCCACCGGAAGGGAATACATTCTGATCCATACAGGTGCCCAGCTGAAGTCTTCTTTGTCAGGATTGAAGCGAGGCTTCCAATCTGTTAGATATAGGCCGAAAGAGTTGAAGAAGTACGGGCCTCCTTCAAATATCCTGGTTTTGTCTTCTAGGCAGTTAAAGATAGCTGTGAAGAAGCCCTTTGGGCCAAGCTGTAATGTAACTTGTCCTTTGGGCTTCCATTTGGAGGCTATCCAGCCCTGGAGGGCTTTCTCTGTGGGCCAAAAGCCCAAGAACTTTCCAATGAGTGCGTAATCTTGCATAAATTGGATTTCCCCATTAATATGGTGGCTTGGTAACTCAATCTTGATTGGTTCCGCTGCTTTTGGGATACAAGTAGCTGAAGTCACTTTTGTCTGAGAGGGGCCTGTTACATTTTGCTGTCCATTGCTTTCTTCCTCTTCTGCAGGTCTATCTAAGGACGTTGTCCTGTCTGGCTGCTGTTGCTTTTCCGTTTCCTTCTCTACGTCTTTGGTTGCAGGGTGTCGTATCTCTTCGATTGGTTGTTTGTCAGTGCGATTTGTTCCTTTTGGAGGGGAGGCAGAGCTCTCCCCTTCTACCTCAGCTTCCATAGGATTGTCAGTGACAGCGTGAGCTCGTTCAACGGCGGCGGCGGCTGCTAGGTTTTCCTTCCACAGTCGTTTCAGCATCAGAGCTAGGTTTCAGGAAAAAAAATAAATAAATAAATAAAAAAATAAAAAAAAATAAAAAAATTACTAACCAAAACATTAAGCGTTAATGATTTCGTTAATTATTTGCTAAACCTTGATTAGTGTTAATTATTACCATGGAATGATGGTCGTGTTTATATGCTTTTAAATGAGAATGATGTGGAAGGGTGCATATGTTGACATGTCAATCTCGAGAAGCTGACACGTGGATTTAAAAAAAGGCCTTTGCATTTGTGATTTGGAAAAGATTTAAATGAAATGTGGAAAAAATGAAGAGTGTCATGTGGAATAAAGACACGTGGAATAACAAGCCATGTCCCCACAGGGAACATTCCCTACATGAAGTTATAATGTACCATTAAAAATGATCGGGGTCCACAAATTAATGGTGTCGCGAGACAAAGATTTCCAAGATACTTATTAGAAATTTTATGTCCCGCCACCACATACGTGAACCAAACACCTTAGCAACCAAAGGGGTGGGGCGCGAGATAGAGAAATTTGGGGCAACTCGACAAGAACTTGCCCGTCATGCTTGTCTATCACACCACAGAACTTTGATAAAATCATATGTATACAGATGAAGCTCGGTTCGACAGAAGCTGGAAAATTTACATCCCGGGAGATGTGAAAAATAATGTCATCTAACAACGCTTACAAGACTTAGCCATTTTAGTGTTTTTGTAGTGTTTAAAGGGGTCTAAACTATGAAATTTATACCTATGGAGAAATAGTGATTTTTTACAAGGGAAGAATGAGTGATAAGGAAGATTTTGACTTGGGAGATAAATGAAAAATAGGAAATAAAAAGTAAATATGCTCATTTTTTTATTCTTATTAAGGATTAAATACAAAATGAGGAGTTGTTGTTTTGCCACAAGTACTGAATTTTGAAAGAGGATCAAAGGAAGCACCTACTATGAAAGTGCTACACTCGTAAAGCATAGTGTTTACTATTTGGGTTGAAGGAAGCACTTGTTATAAAGGAACTACATTGATGAAATGTAGTATTTGTATTTTGGGTTGAAGTATCCAGAATGTGGGTCTAAAGAGAAAAAATAGAGAATAATTTAGAGAAGCAAAATGGACAATTGCATAATAAAGTTAAGAGAAAATAGCAGAGGGGATTGATGTCTTCTATAGTTTGGTTCCTAGAAATTATTGTAATTGTAGGTTTGTGTCTATAATGAACTATCATATAAAGAAGTTTCGTGGTTTTCTCGTGAAAGGGTTTCCACATATATATTATGTTTCACATTCTTGTTATGATATCGATGTTTTATGATGTTTGAATGTTTAAATAAGTAAACATTTTATTATATTGATTCACATGCCCCCAATATAATTGTGAATCCAAAAAAAAATATTATTTTGGTAAATTTTTAGACATATTTGGTGATACTATGCGATGAGAAAAACATGAGCTAGATGTGGCTCTAATACCACATGTATGAAAATTATATATATATATATATATATATATATATATATATATATATATATATATATATATATATATATATATATATAAGTAATTATAAATTTTTTCATGACATCTTTACAATGACTAATGAACATGTTATATACTTTGTTTAACATTGAAACATAACTCGCCATGTAGGTATTTCTATCTAAGATATCATGATAATTATTTTAATATTATATTTGGTTTATTAAATTATGAATTTTAATGTTTATGTTATAATATATGGTATATAACATTTCTCATCAATATATAATCTAAAATAATGTGAAACCTAAATTTTGAATATAAATATATAAATGGATCTTGTTCTTGTGAATGATATGATATACTACAGGTGGGAGGGTAATCAAACTACTATGGATAAGTATTTCTGTAAAATTTCCCCTTTGAAAAAGGATCTATTTCCCCATAGATATTTCCATTTAGATCTTCCAAATAATGGGGTAAACAAAATATAAGATTCTCTTAGATCTACCACACAATATGGCTCGCATAAATGAAAAGGGAAGAATATGCATGTGTATATTGTTGGTCCTTCACTTGCCTATGTGTGGTATGATCATACTAGGTTCAAAAAATCCCACTCTATCTCTCAGAGATCTCATTTACATCACTAACCTTAACATATACACACATAAAAAATAAAACAAGCAAAGTTCTTTTTCCAAGAAAATATTTGTTAGTGTTAGAGATAGATCTAATAAGAAATTATTCAAATCAAACATTAAATCATATAGCATAAAATAAGCATTGGGGAGAAATATTCATATAGTTTTCATTAACAAATTAATGATTTACATATACCTTAGTGTTTTACAAGTACTTCCCAAATTCCTTGGCTCCTTAACCTCATTGGCTTTGCTATGATTGATCTCACCACAATAATATAAGTAATTGTTCCTGATAATTCCACTAAAATAAGGGTAATAGCTTCTATATTTTTTTCTCCCTCCTTCCTCCTAGAAGGGTCTCATTATATAGGGTTCTCATATATCTGAGAGGATGGATATGGACACCTAGGGATAAGATAAGTTAGGATAAAGGTTTCCATCATTGACCCATTTCTAGGTCATCGTATCCCAATTTGAGTTGATCATCTTGGGGAACCCAATTCTAGAATATTTTACTCTTCATCACTCCTTTGATAAAGAAAACTAGTTATGGGAATAATAGCATTGCTCCATTGTAATTGGAAAGGAGTGATATAATACCATTTTGCTAAGTATAGGGAGTAATGAAGCATGAAATTTTTTTTCTAAGGATATGGCAGTGATGTCCCAACCCTCAACTGATGTGAGTTAATTCTAGTTTCCTTTCCAATCTTAAGGGTGACAAATAAGCTCATAATAGATTCCCCCTAAGTTATGAGATCAGAGGATAAACTGATGGTTGAAATGCATTAGAATATGGTTGTTTAGGAAATATGCAAGGAAGGACTAAAGAAGCAAGGAACAAAATATGACCTATCCAAACAACCATAGCTCAATCATAGATAGATTATCCCTAAGGTAGGCATACCCATGCTTGGTATAAAAAATATCTAAACATGCTTACCAAAAATATACATTACGGATTGATGATATGAAATGTTAAATACATGGCCATGAATGAAGAATATATCCATACTATCTAGAAAGAGATCACAACCACAAAAATCTAAAGTGAGGATCTCTATCATAGTATACATTAGTAGGGCATTAGACACATAAAATCATTTTTCCCTAGAATGGTACTTAAAGTACATTAGATGGTAAAAACTCCATTGTAGCTTGAGAGGGATGAAATGTAAGAGTGAGGTTCCCCTAAAAACAAGGTATTTGTCTTAGCCCCCATGGTATTAATCTACATCATATAAATAGATGAGCTAATTTCAAGCGTGGTAGAATTCACTTGATTACTGGTCATTGAGGTATATCATTAACAAAGGCAAGGGGACCCAAAGATGATGAATACAGACCCTAAGGTGCCTAGCAGAATCCATTGAGCATGAATAAATGTGTTGATGTCGAAAACTCATGGATTTTATCAATCAAGGATTAATGAGGAAAACTCATTATTGATGGCGAGGTAGCCTACCACTGAGGACTGCAATCTCCAAGGTGTTATTAGTTTCTGCACTCCACTCCTAGATAATGAGTTGACATCAATAGGAAGAGGTCCATCAAATGAGGGAATTAATGCATATCCCATCAATCAACATGAAACATACCGATAGATGATGTGAATAAATTAATTTACTAAGTACAACTGACACATGAATGGTTGAAATAAAAGGTCAACAATGATTGTATATGGTTGACTAAGATTTAGATTTCCCTTGAACATATAGTGGCATGAAAAAAATTGACATGCAAGCATTGACTAATGAGCACCATACAATATCATGCAATTATATAGGAGGAATTGAAGCATGCTGCATAATGATTGGTGTTTATGATTTTTTAATAAAAATTAAGGTTGGCTAGGCCAGGGACATGGGAATGTAGCCTAGTTTAAAGCTAGATCAATATGATACAACTTCAAAGTATCTAAAATAGAAAAAAGGGAAAAACAAAAGAAAACAAAACTTAAAAACTTTACAATCTGTCAAATATGAAACAAAGGTGTGTCATTAAACAAAGCAATAATCAAATAATTAGCATCTAAAGCTAAACTCACAAATAGATAATTAATAACTATTAGATGCAAATAAAATATTGTTGCGTCCCTTTAAGGTCATACACCATAAAAAAGAGAACTATATTATACAATATACAAATTACAATTAATAAGAAAAGAAAAATATAAAGATGATAATCAAGACACAAGATGGTAGAAACAATGAAAGGTTCTTTGTTGATATCATAAAAGAATAATGTTCAGATAAGGTATCCACATACTTGGCAGATTAAATTTTGCACATGGAAACTTCTTCAACAAATGACCTCATTTTCAAGGCCATGTGGTCAAATGCTAACAAACGGAACAACTAAATGAAGAAAGTCTCACTACAACAATCTTAAAGGGACATGTTTAGAGACTGGTATACCACTGCACAAAGAGTCGACATTAGCATTGACAAAAATCACTAAGCTTCATTCTTCAGTAATTGAAATTAATTATACCTCTGATAACAATAAGTATTATGAACCTCTAGTGTTGCTACTTAAAAGAAGCCTAGTAAAACAATGCCTATGAATTACAATTACCTAGACACAAAAAAATTGAAACCCAAATAAAAAATAATACTTAAATAATACCAACTTGTGATGTAGGAAAGAGATCCTGTCTTCCTTGAGAATCCTGATTTATAGTTCAGGATTTTAAAAAAGTTGCATAATTTTTTCTTTAACGAAAATAATTAGGATTAACTAATTACATGTAAGACAAAAGGGTGGGCTCCTTAAAAGTAGACAATGACTTGAAAAGGGGAGGACCCATATCCACCATACATTGACCTAAAATCCTTAATATATTGAATGTATGATAATATAACACATGAAAAGTGTGCATGCATCACATAATAATTCAACCATAATATCTTTTTTTTTTTCTAGTTAAGACTAACCTAAGTACCCACGGGGTATTTCAACCGGTGACCTATCGCAAGGAGTGCTTTAATAGCGCACCCATTCACCATCAATCCAAAGCCCCGTGGGCTTCAACCATAATATCAATATTGCATACCCAAAAAAATAATGTGGTCACCATCATAATAATTATGTCTAAAATGTCTAATTCCCTTTTAAAGTCAAAATTGTGCATAACCTTATCAAAACAAATAGTCCAAAAGTATTATGACTATATTCACCACCAAAATATTCATGTCAAAGCTATGTCAAATGTAACCCATTAAACATCTCCGTCACATATCCTTAACAACATATAATAACTTATATGCAAAGGGGACTGAATTATTCTGTCAATCCTTAAGAAATCCTTCCATTGAGAAACAAGGTTTCTCTACTTCACTTTGTTGTTAGTTTGTATCATCTTTAGAGGTAGAAACTATAAGATCAGGCATTGGTTTTGAATTGATATTGTGAACAAAAACTTCTTCAGGGGAAGTTCTAGTGGAAAAATTAGACAAAGGATGAAATCTAACAAGAGTGGGATAACAATAAGATTGTGAGCATGATGTGTTTTCTTGGTAGCAGTTGGACATGAGACATTTTCTTCATACATATTGGATCTAGGTCTTCCATAAGGTGATGAGGAAGAATGGGTATATAACTCAGGACTAGAAATAAGAAAAGGAACTTTGGAGGGAGCTCCCCAAGCATCTTTGACTTGTCCAAGAAAATTTTCAATGGGGTCCCATCCATTATTATTATTCACTAGTGCATGGTGATAATTCTCAGGTACCTCTTGAATGTTAGGATGTGGTCTCAAAGATGGAGGTGAGCTATTTTGCTAAACAGGCGGAATACGAGACACATTAGGGGACCATATATTCATATGTACAATGGTGTCCAATTGGTGGAGTTCATCAGAATCTACATTGAAGTGAATAGATAATCGAATCTTTTTGTTTTTCCCTCAGTCCCACCATCCTGGAGGTTTATTTCTTTTGCCACTTCCTTTACCTTGTCCTTGATAATTTTAATTATTTCAGAAAAAAAAAAATTGAATTAAGACACAAAAAAACACAAATTAGGAAACCATCTACAACACATTTCACTTTAAAACTACTACAAGTCAATTGTGTCAGTCAAAGGCAAGTTACTTCTCATATGCTTAGGAGACAAATGGTCAAAACAAAGTTACTTCTCAAACCTTAATGATTTAATGATATATAAACTTTACTTATAGAGGGGTGCATTTTGCATGCCAATAAAATCTCTTTAATTTTCCTCCTTTTTTTGTTCTATTTTGTTTAAAAAAAAGTTAATGAATTTGCAGTAGAGGGATCTTTTAATTTTTTTCTCTCTTTTTAACAGAACCATATACATACAATGAGAGATATAAGAGATGTTTCCCCATTTTATTAGTTTTGTGAACTGAGTTAGGGTTTGGTATGGTTTAATGGCAGGTAAGGGAGAAAGATTTTTCATAAATCAAAACTAGAATGAAGGAATATAGCAAAAAGATTCACCTGCAGGGTTTACATTTACAACCATATTGCCACAAGATGGCCTTTGTATACTAGCATGCGACAAATTTGTTCTTTTCTTGAATAGGCCGAGAGATAGAGCCATCACAAAAACCTTTGGTATATTATAGGAAAGAAAACTTGCAATGTGTAATAATTGCCATGTAATGTCTTTTGTTAAAATGTAACCATTTATACTTTGTGCAAAAGAGATTATGAGAAAGTGAAGGTAGGAAAGGGAAGCCGTTTTATGAAAATATATACATGGCTAATCACAAGTTGTCTGAAAAGACCATGGAATATTAATTTTTTTTTTAATAATTTTGAAACGACCTCAAAACCTTTGCATAGAATAAAAGCTCTCACAACATAAGATTTTCACAATAATTTTTTTACAACAAGAATTACCTGAAAGTGTTTTAACCATTTTCATCATTTTTTTACCAAATGCGAGAGAAATTCTTGAAAGAATATTAATTTTGTGCAGAATTAAAGAGAAAGGGAAGGAGACACCCTTTCTTGGGCCTTCAAAGAAGTTAATGTGACCATAGAAACTTGAAATAGCAATTGACAAGGCTACAAAAGTAATGTAATGGATAATGTATAGAGACACAAACCAATCAATGACCAAACATAGAGAAATTGCATAATTAACCATAGGGTTACCAAATTGGGCCTGAGCAACAACGCTTTAATAATCATGATTTCCAGTTGATAATTCGCCCTGAGACTGTAAAAATTTCCAAATGAAAATGAATTTAAAAAGCCATAGAGTAAAAACGAAAACCCTAATCCATTCGAGTTCTAGATAGAATTCACACTACACAGTCACTATTGATCAAATTAGTAAGGGCCATTAATATCAGAGGATAGGCTTGCGATTATCAAGGTCATACAATAAATGACCGAGAAGACAAGCCTGCTCAAAAATATCAACTCACAACTACACTATAAATAGATAGCTTGTTTAACCTTTGCAAACAATTACACATAGAAAATCCAACAATATTACAATGCCAAACACGTCAGCTAGGTTTGTGATTCTTCTCAAATCACAAATGGAGCGTGATGAGGTCCCAAGTTCTTTGAAATTTTCAATGAAACATTATAACATGATTCCCATCCAAACTATATGACATCTACATGGGTTGTTGATCCACAAGGCATATAGTATGTACACAATATATCATATTTGAAGCGCATACGATTATAATGTTCCAACCACATATTGACCCAATGTTACCATATATCAATTAAATAGTAATGTCCCATTTTCCATGAAATCAATCTTTTTGATCATATATAACCATTGTATGTGAAAGTTCACCAATAATGTGTCATAATTGTTTTCTTAAATGTCACTTCTCTAATTGTGTAATGCAACAAATGGTGTCATGATATGTAAAATAAGTTCATTCATAAAACACTTGAAATCCATATGCTTTATGAAAATGAAATAAGCTAACCATTGTTTTCATTGTAGGTACAGTAATTTGATGAATCAAATATTGTAATGTAATGAGGTTAACACTCTAAACATCATATGTATGTAATCCAAAGAATATGCATTTTTCCTTCAAATGATGGATGCAATGTATATCTCAAAGAAAATCTTAGTGGTCCTCCCCTTTCAATCATGACAGTAAAACATGTTGGTAAAATAGGGTTACTGGTGTTCAATTGAGGTGTGAGTGGGCACAACAGAGGAAAGGAATTTGTGTAGAATATTACAATACCAAAAGTCCAAAAATAGGTATCAACAGTTGGAAGAGTAACTAGGTGAAGGATTAGAAAGACTCATATGTATGGCATGGCTCCTTAGAAATCTATAACCCATTTATAGGATAATGAAACAAACATGTGCCATTTTCAAGGATGATTTGTTTGTCACTACCATCTCTGTATTGTAAGGTTCTATACAATCCTCCCCCGCTCCTGCATTGCCCTGCCCCCACCCCACACCCCCCCCCCACCCCAATCCCCCCCCTCCTTTTTTTTATATCTCCTTCATAGATTAATGAGCATGAAAGAGAAAACAAATATGATTGGTAGTGTCTATTTCATTTAGTTCTAATAATCCAAAAAAGAGATAAAAGGATAATCAATAGGGTGTACTTTTTTTGAAGTTTCAATGAGTCCCAAAAAGAGGTGAAGGTATGCTCCTGTAAGTGTCTTCTTCTTGGTTTAATGAACTCAAATAAAATATAGTAGTGTGCTCAATATCCTTCTCATTATTTTAACTAGTGGGAGAAATAGACAAGAGAAATTTTGTCATATTTCATTTGTTAATGGCATGAAAGGAACACAAAGGAAGCTCATCCTAGAGAAACAAGTGGTATAGAGAAGAATAATCTAGCTCCAAGCTTATATAACTACATTAACCATGATGAGGCAAAGAAGTTGGCAAGGTAATTCTACTCATCACATTGGTCTCTCCAGGAAAGGTAAATTCACCATGGGAAGGAAAATAATGATGCAAATAGAAGGGGTTCAAATGTGACAGTGACAATAATAATCAAAGTGAGGGATAACATAAAATAGGTAGAATGCATGTGACAATATAAATGATAACGATCAACAATCACAAAATAACAAAAATAAAATTGGGATCCTTCATGGGGTATGGTTAGAATTTAATATAAGAGATAGGTATGAGGCTTAATTCAATTCATGTAGGGTCTATAGGAGGGATCCCAAGCCTATACAATGTTAAAACATAAACTCAAAAACGGAATTTGGGTTCTATTCTAGGGCATACATGAAGAGATAGGCTCTATCACACAAACCTTGATGTGTAATAAAGAAAGGTTAATGTTGCAACCTGTTAGGAAAATAACTAAGGAACAATGAAAATGGCATAAATGCTTAATAATGCAACATATAGTAGGGAAAACCTACCCCTACATGCTGAGATCATCTAGAAACACACATAGGGTCCCGATGACATCACAAAATATCAAATATTTCCTCAAGTAAGTCTACTCCACTCATCAACTAAAAGCTCCACAATATGTTAATAACCATAAAAAATGTTGAATTAGACATTTAAGCCATCAAAAGAGACATAGGTAGGGGGTCATGTTGTGAACATAAGACTAAAGAAAAAAACTAAAGATAATGCTTTCACCCATGGTAAAAGAACCCAAAAATATGTGACTATGGGCTTAGAACCAAGTTCCTAGGCCCAAACCTCTTTACAACACATCTCCATTAGGCACTTACCTCATATCTCCATGTGACCAATACTGGTGATAGGGCACACAAGGTCTTAGATCTCAGGATCTCGAAGTTATCCTTGATATTATCACAACACTCCAACCCAATGGCCAATAAAACCCTAGGTGCTTGTTCCTTAGCCTGAAGTGACTTAGGGTTGAGATCAAGATCTATTCCTCCATCAGTCCACTGCTCACTGCTCATTTATCGTTGTTTACACTTCCTGCTACTTTGTTTGCTTGATCCCGATAGGCCCATGGGCATCAGCTACTAGATCGTAGTACTGGAGGTTGTGACCTTTGTCTTGTTTCTCGTTTATCATTACTCTGCCACTCACCATCCATTGTCCATAACACCTATAGAATGAGTGGTAGGTAGTGGTCGATGACCCCACTTCATGAAATCACAAGAAACAACAAAATATTTAACATTGTGACCCCTTAGAAAACTAGTCCTTGGTGCAGATCTTGAGACATCCAAAGCTTCCATGTGATGTCCACTTGCACCAAAGAGCATTTGTCACATCCTTTTCTAACCTGTACTTGTCACATAGTACCACCATGTCACTACCACATCATTGTGACGTGTCATTTAGAAAAGGGACACTTGGCCACACAAAAAGGCCAGAGTTCTACATTTCATCATGTACACTTGTACTGGATAGGTGTCTCCACATCATCTCCACCTACAATGTGTAGGTGCCACTTGTACTTCCACATTGTCCCACCTATTGCCTTGCTGTTGTGTTCTTTTGTGTGCAAAATTTAGACTTTGCAGTCTAAAAAGCCCATGGAATCTTAGGCCAAGAAACCTATTAATAGGGGCTATGATTGGGGTCCTTTCAACTTGTTAGCCTTGCTATGCAGCGCTGACTTTCTAATGTCAGAAAAAAGCTTGGTCTGTTGGGTGGTGTCTTCAAAGGGGCCTCACTTTTGGTCATTCTCCCTTTTCTTCCTGCCCCGCTTACTCTCCACTACCTCCATTCCCCAATTTGTCTCCTAAACCCGACAAAGTAACCCCCTTTAATTTTAGCCACGAGTGCAAAACCCCAACATACCATAAAACCCTACCATATGTCTCTGTGAGTTCAGAATTCATCGCAACACATCCCCACCATCGATCACCCCACCGATCCAACAACTCCCGTCGCACCCGATAAAGGAGACCCACTTTACCACTCTCCGTTGTCAGATCATCTCTGCCAAGATCTGACGGTCTTTGCATTCATCGCGCTGGCAACTTGATAGAATGATAGCATGCGATGAGAGCGGTTTTTCTCTTTCATCCATTGCTACGTGTCGATCGTTGAATGGACTCACTCGGCCCTAGGCATTTACCGCTTAATGCTCGAAAGTGGTGCAATGAAAACCTTTACCGCCCAACCAAACCACCCTCATCTATTAAACGCCCGTGCAACTCCGTCGCCCAATGACTGTCTGATCCGTCCGCTGAGGATCCAACAGCCCTAACACACCCCACTCTCACCTTAGCCAATAGCCTCCGCTAAGCCATCTTCGTTGTCCGTTTCCCCGATCAGATGGTCATTCTTCTCGCTTGTCCAAATCGTCCACCTACCCATGAATTCCATGTCTTTTGACAATTTTGTTGCCCAAAGAAGGAGATGACCAGCTCTGCTATCATCAATCATAGTCAGACCCCCAACAACCATATCTAACAGAAAGCATGGCCAGAAGAGAAAAGGACATAGCATGACCCTGTAACTGAATTTATCAGTCATGGACACCACCGGCATGAGCACTCCAACTGACTAAAGGACAACACAACACCTGAACATATCCGATTCACCCACTGAATCAAGCAACCTCGTCCAGAGACTCCATCAGACGGTTAAATCCAGTTGGTGGTCAATTACGACCCCTCCATACCTAAATGGCCAAGTGCCCTTGTAATGTAAATCTATAAATATCCAGAAGCAAGATGTAATCAAGGTTGGCATTTGATGTAAGGTTCAACTTCTCAAGACTGTAGACATTTTGTCACTTGTAGCATCTCATCTTCATTTTTATCAAATACAAGCTTCTTTTACTGTTAACTACTCACTGTCCATTTTCCTCTTTTCTAAGCTTGTGCTTGATGTAATGTATTCTTGATCTCTTAATGTTTAACATTAGATAACTATCATCTTATCTCTGTGTTAGAATATTGAATGCATCACTGAATAGGTTGCTCAGGTTTCTTTCTATCTAATGCAGGAGAGATGTCATCCTGTCTTTGCATTAATAGATTAGATTTACAGGTTTCTTTACTAGTTGCATCCAGTCATCACATGATCTTGTCTATCTGCTGGTGTGGTTAGTATTCTCCATATTCACCTAATACCTAAAACTGTGAGCATTGGTGGTCTAAAACCTTATAGTCTGAGGGTGTTCATGGAGTGAAACAAAGTAGAAGTGGTTATCTGGCTTGAACCAAACCATCTTTCCTTCCATTAAACCTGCAACAATAGTTGAATTTATATGTTACTAGGCATCTCCGAGCTACAACCTAGGAGAGTTTCTTGGAATCCTAACATAATTGGCGTTGCTGCCAGGGAGAGGAGATTGAAGTTCAGCTTCCCTGGGAGAACAACACAGATCCATCTTTGATGATAGACAAAGTCTGGAAATATTTCTGGTTTTAATCATCTATCTGGCGACTCTACTGGAGGACTAACCTTTTGGTGACTCCACATCACAGTTCTGGCTCAGCTTGTGAGACACACTCGGAGAAATCCTCAGAAATCACTAGCTGACCCAGCGCCTGACCCTGAGAAGATTGTCAAGCAGAGAAAGACTTGAGAAAAAGGAGCATCAGGATCAGGTAAGCCTAAACAATCTTATGTATCTCTGCAAGAAAGGCTTGTAACTGAGCATGCACATGTTGAAAACCTAGAGCCTAGCACTATCAGTGAAGAAATACTCTCAGAGATTCATAAAGCTCCTTGTTCGATAAGTTACCTTTTGGATCTTAGTCCAAAGAAAGCCTCCCCTATAGTCCATCAGTTTCCTTCAGCTATGTCATTCATTCCTCAGCTCCCTACCTTCCAAACTGCCAGTACCCTTCCATCTACCCCAGTCATGGCAAGCCCACAAGCGCCCACCAAAATGGAGAGAATCATAGCTACTAGGTATGGACCCATGGTCCTACCTATTCCTTTGAATGCCATACCTGCAAGAGAATACCAGAAATACATGCCTAAGTTCACTAGTACAGAGGGAGTAACAGCTGAAGAACACCTTGAGTCTTTTTATAACTATGTTGATAACGTAGATATCAATGAAGATGATGTGTGGATGAGAGTATTCATCCAAAGCCTTGATGGAGAGGCTAGAAAGTCGTTCAGAGAGCTGACCCCTAGGTCTATAGAAGACATTGAAGCATTAGATGATGTGTTTTTAAAGCATTGGGAAGATAAGAAAGACCTGCTATATTACCATACTGAGTTTGGCAACCTGAAAAGGGAAAATGGTGAGTCATTGTCTGATTTTAATAAAAGATTCAATCGTATGTATAGCAAGATACTAGCTAAAGTCCAGCCTACCCCCACCTCTGCCAAAATCACCTATGCCAATGCCTTTGATTCTGATTTCTGCCTACTATTAAGAGAGAGGAGATGTGCTACTCTAGCTGAGATGCAGGATGCAGCTTTGGAGGTGGAATCCAATATCATGGTTGTAGAGAAAACCAAAGGACATTCTGAGAGAAGGAGGTAGAGAGGTGAGTCTTCCTCCTTTTCTTCATCTTTAGATCCCAAAATAGATAAAATGACTAAAATGATAGAGTCATTGGCTGCTGAAATATTCAAACTAAAGGTTGAGCATAGTTTTAGGAAAGCAAGGCTTTCTAATACATTTGCTCCTAGAAATCCAAATCCATTTAGAAGAGCAAATGAACAATTATAGATCATTCAGAGGGGCAAAGAGGCCAGTGAAGAACAAAGGGTTAAGGCTCCTTTCTAGAACGTAGTCATGGAGGAGGAGTAGTTTGATGAAGAGGATGAGATTCACTGCATGGAAGACAAGGGCAGTGCTGCCTTTTTGACATTAGCTGCCTACAAAGAGTCATTACTCAGGGACTAGACAAGTCAAGAGTGGGACATAGAAGCTATTCTATAGACTGAAGACTAGCAAAGATATAACTTGAGGTCAAGAACGAGTAATGTCAAAGAGAATCCTGCCCAAAGAGCTGTTGTCTCCACAGAGTAGCAGATCAGCAAGTGGAAGTGACCGGCAGTTGATCCCACCATCCTGAAAGCACCGGCTCAAGAGGTAAGAGACCCTAACAAGTCCTTGTCCCCTTTCAGTTATGAATCAGAAGTCCAGAAGCTAAAAATATATGTACCTCTGATGGAACTTGCAAAGAGTGAGGTATTTAGAAAGCCTATCCTTGATGCCGTTGAGCGGGGAGCCACACAGGCATCCAATGACTATGTGCATTTACAAGATGATAAGCCTGCAGTTATGCTTAGCCCCATGACTGAACCTGCGCATGAAAATTCCCTATCATTTTATGTCTCTTTGACCATTCATGACAAAATCCTCCACAACTGTTTGCTGGATACAGGGGCCAGCCATAATCTGATGCCCAAATCTGTCATGGAAGAGTTAGGCCTTGATATTGCCAGACCTTATCATGACTTGTTCTCCTTTGATTCAAGGAAGGTGAAATGTCTAGGGTTAATCAAAGACTTAGCTATCACTCTAACTTAGCTGCCCATGAAAAGCAGGATGATGGATATTGTGGTAGCAGATGTCCCCCCCTAAATTTGGTATGCTACTTTCCAGAGGGTGGATTAAGAGGCTGAGTGGGACCTTGTAAAATGACTTATCCTATGCCACTATCCCAGTTTTTGGAGGAGAAAGCAGAAGAATATACAGGGAAGCCCAGCTGGCCTATATCATCAGTGATGAGAAGAATCCCACCAATCATCCCATTTACGCTGTAGACACTGATTTTGGAGCATGTATTCTCCAAATTGAAGAATCCCAGAGGGCCTCGGTGCAGATCAAGAAACCAGTATGCCAGGCCATGGAAGAAGAAGGGATAAAAGCTTGGGATATGTTATTTGATGGAGCCTGTTCAAAGGAAACTGCAGGAGCAGGAGTGGTGCTAGTGTCTCCAAAACAAGAAAGCACACATCTGTCTTTCAAGTTGACTTTTCAGGTCACCAACAATATAGTAGAGTATGAGGCTCTGATATTGGGCTTAAACACTACCAAAGACATGGGAATCAGAGACATAAAGGTGTTTGGAGATGCTGATCTCATTATTGAGTAGGTGAAAAAATCATTCCAAACAAGACATCGAAGGTTGAAAGCGTACAGAGATGAAGTATGGAGACTCAAAGACTCTTTTGATAGCTTTTGTATCTCATATATTCCTAGAGTTAAAAATGAGCTTGCTGATTCCCTTGCTGTGTCTGCTAGCATGTTCATCCCTCCCATGCCCCCTAGATTGCCTTATGAAGTCCAAGTAAAATATAGACCATCCTTGCCTAATAATGTCCAGCACTAGAAATTTTTTAAGGATGATGATGAACTAAAGAGGTTTTTGCAAGTCATTGATGAATTCTCTGAAATGCAAATTGATCAAGAGAATGAAACCTTGAAGGAATGTCCCTAGCCCCAGCTAAGGAACATAATTGGCCAAGACAACATTGTACAACTACCTAGCAATCATATACCAAGAGGGCTAGTGCCTCTATAGAAGTTGTTTGACCATAATGATGTGCCTCATAAGATTTCCCAAAAAGAAGATCAGTTTGCAGTCCATAGGCATAACATAGGAAGTCCAGATCACCCCAAGTATATAAATTTGTCCACCCATTTGTCTGCTGCCCAAAGCTCTGAGTACTGCACCTTAATGAAGCAATTTGCTGATGTCTTTGCCTGGGAATATAGTGACCTTAAAACTTATGACAAAAATATCATCCAGCATAAGATCCCATTGGAGAAAGACACCATCCCGTTCAAGCAGAAGCTGAGACCCATTAATCCTTTGCTCCTCCCTCTGATTGAAAAAGAAATAAAGAAGTTGTTGGCTACCAAAATTATAGTTCCTTTGAGGTATTAAAAGTGGGTAGCCAACTTGGTAGTGGTGAGGAAGAAAAGTGGAGAAATCAGGCTGTGTGTTGATTTCAGAAACCTGAACAAATGTTCCAAAAAGGACAACTATCCCCTGCCAAATATGGAACATTTGCTACAGAAAGTCTCAGGGGCCAAAGTGATGTCTTTCTTGGAGGATTTTTAGGATATAACCAAGTTGCGGTACATCCAGATGACCAAGAAAAGACTGCTTTCACCACTCCTTGGGGAACTTTTATGTACTCCAAGATGCCTTTTGGGCTGATGAATGCTGGGGCCACCTTTCAGAGAGCCATGGATATAACGTTTGTAGGAGAGAAGGATGCGTTTGTCCTTGTCTACCTAGATGATATAACAGTATACTCCAGCAATCATCAATATCATTTGCAGCATTTGAAGAAACCGTTTCTGAAGTGTAGAAGGTTTGGGATATCAGTAAATCCTAAGAAGTCACAATTTTCTTTATAAGAGGGCAAGCTTCTAGGACACATTGTTTCTACTGCAAGTGTCAAGATTGACCTAGAGAGAGTGAAAGCGATACAAAACTTGTTTGTCCCAAGACCAAAAAAGGACATCCAAACCTTTCTGGGAAAAATAAATTTTGTAAGTAGTTTTATTCCTAATTTTGTAGAATTGGTAAAGCACATCACCTCTATGCTGAAAAGGGGATCAAAGATCAAATGGACTAATGCAGTAAGAAGATCTTTTGAAGCCATTAAAAGAGCCATTATGGAAGCTCCCACTTTAATCAGCCCAGACTATAGCAAGGAGTTCCATATCTTCTCCTTTGCTTTCAGTGACACCCTTGCAGTAGCCTTATTACAGAAAGATGATGAGGGTTCAGAGCATCCAGTGGCATTCTTCAGCAAAACCTTAAGGGATGCTGAACTGAGGTATGATATTATCGAAAAACAGGCTTATGATCTTATCAAATCTTTAAAAGCTTTCCGAATATGCATTCTGCACTCCAAGGTAATTGCATATGTGCCCTCTTATTCAGTAAAGGATGTCCTAATGCAGCTAGATGTTGATGGCAGAAGGACCAAATGGATTGCAAAGCTTATTGAATTTAACATAGAATTGAAGCCCACCAAGCTTGTTAAGGGCCAGGGCCTTGCTTAGCTGATGGCTGAAGAAAATTACAAAATGCTTGACATAAACTGCATGGGTACAAATTCAGAAGATGGAAAGAAAGAAGAAGCAACAATAGGACATGACCAGTTGTTCACTGAAAATCTAGCTTCTTGTGAATGGTATTCTACAATAGCTCAATTTTTGCTGAAGCTAGAAGTTCCTCCGGGCCTAAGTTCAAGCCAAGCCAGGACTATTAAGCTCAGGGAAGCCAAGTTCTGTATCCATGAAAACTTGTTGTATTGGAGGGATCCATCTGGGATCCTTTTAATATTTCTGGACAAAGAACAACCGCTGGTGGTCATGCATCAGTGTCATTCCAGCATATGTGGAGGACATCACTATTGGAAAACCACAACCCACAAGATCCTCAGAGCTGGGTATTATTAGCCCACTCTGTTTTTTGATGTCTTTTCATTTGTAAGATCTCGTGACAAATTCCAGAGGTTCGAAGGAAAACAACAGTTGAAGTCATTACCCTTGAAGCCGATACATGCCAGTGGCCCTTTCCAGCAGTGGGGCTTGGATTTCATAGGGGAAATTAATCCACATTATTGTGGCCAGCACAGATGGATCTTAGTAGCCACTGACTATTTCACTAAATCGGTTGAGGCCATCCCTACTAGGAAAGCTTATCACCATGTTGTTATGAAGTTTTTGATAGAAAACATCTTCACCAGGTTTGGCTGTCCACACAAATTGGTTATAGACAATGCAACAGCTTTCATGGAAAAAGAGTTGGTGGACATGTGTGACTCAATGGGCATTAAGCTAGTGCATTCCACCTCATATTACCCTCAAGGTAATGGTTTGGTATAATCATCCAACACGAGATTGATAAGGATAATCAAAAAACTGCTGGAAGATAACAAGAGGAACTAGGATTCCAAACTAAGTTTTGCATTATGTGCTGACAGAGTGACTACCAAGAAATCCACAAGGAATTTGTTATGAAACCAGCTCAAGAAAAGATAGAAAAGATATATCAACGCCTTAGATTCAGCCTCTTCGAGGGGGCAACCTCCTTTACATTACATAAATGAAAAATTCTTCGATGATAAAAATGACAAAACCTCCTTTCTATATATAGGAGTCTAAGGAGTCACAATATAATCCAGCTGAGCTAACAATAATAATATAAAGCCACAAAAATAACAATAGAGGGATTCTATGGGGCACAGAAATAACAATATGGGGGTAATAGGGGCACCACAATATAAATAAGGGGTATAACTACAATAGTAATGGGGTAATCACTAGTATTATAGGGACCCAACATGCCCCTCTCCTTCAAAAAAGTGTTGTCCTCAACGCTTGAGTAGTTCTGGATACTTCTGCATAAAATTCTCATCCTCCCATGTGGAATCTTCAGAGGATAAGTTCTTCCACTTGATAAGATACTCTGAAATTGATCGATTTCGTAGCTGTCGAGTTCTTGTTTCTGTGACTGCTTCCAGTTCCAATATAATTTTTCCTTCCTCGTCAAGTTCTGGCAATATTGTTTGAACTGGGAGCTTGTCACCTATAACCTTCTTTAAACATGAAACATGGAAAACTGGGTGCAATCGAGAAGCTGCAGGAAGCTCCAATTTGTATGCCATAGTACCAATCTTTTGCAACACCTTGTACGGACCATAATACTTTGGTGATAATTTATTATCCTTCTTAGCTTGCTTTAGGGACATTTGCTTATATGGTTGTAGCCGTAGGAATACCCAATCACCTACATCAAAACTTCTTTCACTATGATGTTGATCTGCCTGTTGTTTCATTCTATTTTGTGCCAACACGAGGTTATCCTTTAAGAGTTGGAGGACTTGTTGTTGATGTTCGATGTGATGTTCCACTGCCTGAACCTTAGAATTTTCTCTTAAATATGATGTGATGGATGGTGGTTGATACCCATAAAGTGCCATAAATGGGGTCATTTTTGTTGCTGTATGGAAGGAAGTGTTATACCACCATTCAGCCAGAGGCAACCATTTGACCCATTGTGTCTGTTTATCAGATACAAAGCAACGAAG
Organism: Pinus tabuliformis; assembly: GCA_031772625.1. Classification (NCBI taxonomy): domain Eukaryota; kingdom Viridiplantae; phylum Streptophyta; class Pinopsida; order Pinales; family Pinaceae; genus Pinus; species Pinus tabuliformis. Next base: position 355,664,469 of record CM062813.1, read on the forward strand.
ATATCCTTCCAAACATTTGTTTACTATCTCAGTTTGCCCATCAGATTGAGGATGATAAGATGAGCTATGAGCTAACTGAGTACCAAGACAAGAAAATAATTCTGTCCAAAAATTTCCAGTGAAAATGGGATCTCTGTCACTTACAATAATCTTTGGGTTTCCATGTAGCTTTTGAATTGTTTCCATAAATGCAGTAGAAACTGTACTGGCTTTAAATGGATGTGATAATGCACAAAAGTGTGCATACTTGGTAAGTCTGTCAACTACCACCATGATGACACTCTTTCCCTCAGACTTGGGTAAACCTGTGATAAAATCCATTGAAACCTCCTCCCAACGTTGGCTTGGAATGGATAAAGGTTGTAATAGACCCGGTGTCTTAATTGTTTCAACTTTATTTTGTTGGCAAACCAAACATTCCGCCACAAACTTTTGAATATCTGATTTAAGGCCATCCCAAAAAAATTCCTTCTTAACCCTGTGGTAAGTTTTTAAAAATCCTGAGTGCCCTCCTAAGGGAGAAGTGTGCAATTCCATAAGAATCTTTTGTTTTAGCTGGGAATTCTTACAGAGGTATAAGCGATCTTTGTACCATAACGAATCATTTTGCCAGCTAAATGTATCAGACGTACTGGAATCTTGTTGTAGCTTTCGAATAAGTGCCCACACTTCTTCGTCATTCTTCCATTCCTCCCTTGCTTCGTTTATCCAATCTGGTTGGATAATAGAAATGGCGCACAACAATGCTTCCACATCCTCATCCTTTCTTGAGAGTGCATCTGCCACCACATTTTGCTTCCCTTTTTTGTAGATGATTTCAAAGTCATAACCCAACATCTTTGTGACCCACTTTTGTTGCTCTTCAGAGGATAATCTTTGTTCTAAAAAGTATTTAAGGCTATCATGATCCGTTTTTACCTTGAAGTGTCTTCCCATTAGGTAGGGTCGCCATTTCTTAAGTGCATGGAGTATTGCCAACATTTCCTTCTCATAAATAGCTTTGCTTAAAAACTTTCCCTTGATTGGACGACTTTCAAAAGCAATGGGTCTTTCATCTTGCATTAGAACAGCACCAATTCCATTTCCTGAAGCATCACATTCCACAATAAAGGTTTTTGTGAAGTCCGGTGTAGCTAAGACCGGTGCTTGGCACATTGCCTCTTTAAGATGTTCAAAGGCCTTTGTTGCTTCTAGAGTCCATGAAAATGCATCTTTCTTCAATAATGTTGTTAGAGGTGCTGCTATTCTCCCATAATTCTTAACAAACTTGCGATAATACCCTGTCAACCCAAGAAATCCTCGCAGATGCTTTATGGATGTGGGGATTTTCCATTCCTTAATGGCTTTAATTTTGCTAGGGTCTACCTTAACTCCTTCATGAGATACAATATGACCCAAATATTCCACCTCCTGGACTCCAAAGAAACATTTGGATCTTTTTGCATATAATTGTTTCTCCTCCAATAGTTGTAGCACCTTGTCAACATGTTCAACATGATCCTTCCAAGACTTGCTGTAGATTAGTATATCATCAAAAAATACTAACACAAATTTTCTAAGGAATGGTTTGAAAATTGAATTCATCAAACCTTGAAATGTTGAAGGTGCATTGGTAAGGCCAAAAGGCATGACCAAAAATTCATAATGACCCTCATGAGTTCTAAATGCCGTTTTCGGAATGTCTTCAATCTTCATTCTGATTTGATGATATCTCGAACGAAGATCCAACTTGGTGAAGTAAATTGATCCATGCAATTCATCCAGTAATTCATCAATGACAGGAATGGGGAACTTATCTTTAATAGTGAGCTTGTTGAGCTCCCTATAATCTGGACACATGCGCCATGATCCATCCTTCTTGTGCACCAATACTACTGGAGCAGAGAAAGAACTTTGACTTGGTTGAATTATACCAGCCTCTAGCATTTCTGCAACCATACGTTCAATTTCACTTTTTTGGACATAGGGATATCTGTACGGCCTGATGTTTGGAGGAACACTTCCTGGAATCAGATGAATAGCATGATCATGATCACGCATAGGTGGGAGACCTTTGGGAGTCTCAAATACCTTGGAATGATTGTCCAGGAATTTTTGGAGATCTGGATAAATAGATGATTCGATGTGGAAACATCTAGCGAACATAATTGTGCAATTACACCTCTTTGCTCCTTTTTTAGAAGCTTTGTCATACCATTAGAGCTGATTATCTTTCCTGGTTTCCCTGCAATACCCCTTAATTCAACTTCCTTTCCTTCCGCAGAAAATTTGATGAAAAGTTCTTGAAAATTAAAAGCTATTGTACCCAAGGATTGTAGCCATTGGACTCCTAGTACAACATCAGCACCTCCCATTGGAATGGAAAGCATTGGGCTAGTCAATACATATTCTCCCATGGATAGCTTGATATTATGGCACTTTCCAGAGCAATTTATTGTTCCTCCATTTGCAATCATCACTTGACACTCTGGTGCTGGATATAGGAAGCAATTCAATTCTTTTGCTACCCTACAATGAATAAAATTGTGGGTGCTTCCTGAATCAATCAACACTATTACCTTTTTCTTCTTGATTTGTCCTTCTATCTTGATGGTTTGAGGAGTGGTAATTCCCGCCAATGCATTACAAGATATGGTCGGATTTATTTGTTCTTCATCTAGGCTTTGTTCCTGGAGTATATCTTCTTCTTTTGACCTTTCTTGCTCCTTTTCTTCTTCCTCTTCACAATCTATGTAGAATAATTTCTTCTCAGCACACTTATGACCTTTAGTGTATTTGCTATCACAACTGTAACAAAGCCCTTTTGCTCTTTTTTCTTCCAATTGTTGTGGTGTCAACCTTGTAGGTTGTGGAAGACTAGGGGCAACAACACTTCCGTCTTTATAGTTGTGAGTGGTATGCTTCCTGGTTGCCATAATTTTGCTTTCCATTTTTCTTGCTAACCTGAATGCCTTCTCTAATGAATCAGGTTCCCAAAGGCGAACATCATGTTGGATATTATCCTTTAAAGACCCTATGAACACATCAATCCTATGCTCCTCTGGAATATCTTTTACCCTTATGTTCAATTTTTGGAACTCCTCAATGTGCTCCATTACTGAACCCTTTTGTTTGAGACTTATCAATTGGCTAAAAAAAGTGTTGCTTTTTGTATCTTCATAATGTGCTATCAATTCTTCCGTAAAAATTGCCCAAGTGATAAATTTTTTACGAGAGAAAAGCCATTGATACCATACAAACTGATTTGGTTCCAAATATACAGTTGCCATACGTACCTTTTGTGTGTTTTGCACATTATTGAGATCGAAGAATTGCTCCATCTGTAATATCCATGTGGCGGGATCCTTGCCATCAAACTTCCTCATATCGATTTTTGGAATATGGTGGGTCTTCGATCCAACATTAGAGTCTATGGAATCATGATTAACATTACTTTTGTTCACATCATGAGTTTCCTTTACAACCTTTTCACCATTAGTAAGTATTCCTTATATAATATTTGTCAAATCTGTCTTCAAATCTGCCATGTCTGTCTTCAAATCTGTCTTCAAATCTGCCATCGAATCATCCATCTTAGCTTCCATGCCCTTTATCTTAGATTCTACACCATTTATCTTAGATTCCACGCCATTTATCTTAGATTCCACGCCATTTATCTTAGCTTCTGTTAGCTTTTGTGAGCATGACATTTGTTGCACTTGTTCTTGTAATTTTGATATATCATGTAGCATTTCTTCCTCTTCTTCATGAGTCATGCTAGAGATTTCAGGTTCCTTACTAGGTGTTTGCATTTTCTTTCCTCGGGGCATCAGTTACCGATAATAATGCTTTACTATGCCCTTTGAATTCCGTTAAACCAAGCTTACACAAAAATTAAAAAAAAAAACTACACACCTTTTTTTACTTTGTATAAGCCTGATATTGAATCTGATGTATCTCTGTAATTCCAGATCCTCCAATTCTGAAATTGCGACCTGTAGTAGCGTTCTGTGTCCTCTTTCCAATGCCACAAGTCTGACCCAATTTGGATTCTCCAAGGAAGAGTTATCTAAAATCTCCCACAGTGACTTGATTATAGACTAGTTCCGTAGAGCGAACTTGTACAACGTGCCACGAGTCACTGTTTCGACCTATGGATCTGAAAAATGCATACAAGCAACTACAGTCCGTCCTCTTTTTGTAACTTCTTACTAAATTTCAATCCGATCCCCAGAGAGAAAGTTATGACGATTTTCCCCAGGTCACCTGTTTTTAATGTAATTCAGGAGTCTGCAAAAAAACCAACTTCCTCAGATCATATCTATGCAAATATCGCGCAAAAAGCTCTGAAATTTGGACCCAAGTTTCAACGCGATTTCTTCTCAAATGGGTTTTTTTTGCGACTATTGAAACGTCACAAAAAAAAAGTTATAGCGAAAATACCACGATGACCTGTTTCGAGCAATGAAACCCTAAAATCCAAAGCTCTGATACCAAATGTTATGAAACCAGCTCAAGAAAAGATAGAAAAGATAGATCAACGCCTTAGAATTCAGCCTCTTCGAGGGGGAAACCTCCTTTACATTACATAAATGAACAATTCTTCGATGATACAAATGACAAAACCTCCTTTCTATATATAGGAGTCTAAGGAGTCACAATATAATCCAGCCGACCTAACAATAATAATATAAAGCCACAAAAATAACAATAGAGGGATTCTATGGGGCACAAAAATAACAATATGGGGGTAATAGGGGCACAACAATATAAATAATGGGTATAACTACAATAGTAATGGGGTAATCACTAGTATTATAGGGACCCAACAGAATTGTCCGTTCAAACTGGTTTATGGCACTGAGGTTGTATTCTCGATTCAGTTGACCCTGCCAGTGGCCAAGTTCTTGTAGAGAGAGCAGAGTGAGGAGAATGACATGGCAAAGAGGATTAGTTACCTAGCTAAAGTACATCAAATCAGAGATCAATTGATTGAAAAATACGCAGCACATCAAAAGACAATCAAGGAAGCCTTTAACAGAAAGGCAAAGATGGGCAATTTTCAAATTGGAGACTTGGTTCTTAAGTGGGATGCACTGGAGGAAAAGAAAGGCAATCATGGGAAGTTAGGTGTTGTATGGACAGACCTTTTGTCATTTCTCAGATCCAAGGGAACAACGCTTTCATGTTGTAAATTATGGAAGGAGAAACAATTTTTGATGGCCTAGTTAATGGGTGGTTTTTGAAGGTTTATGTTAATTAAGGCCTTTTAGGCCTCAGCATTGTAAATATGTTCTTTTACAAACTTTCAGTGTAGGCTTGATTAGACTCCATGCCCAATGGAACATTAGGAATTATTGCTAATCTTTTTTTTGTATGAAAGGCAGTGGTCTACGGTTCTTGAAACCTCACAGGCAGGATTTCATCCCCAGAAGGAGCCAGTGTTAGCCCTGCTATGCAGCGCTGACTTTCTAATGTCAGAGAAAAGCTTGGTCTGTTGGGTGGTGTCTTGAAGGGGGCCTCACTTTTGGCTATTCTCCCTTTTATTCCTGCCCTGCTTACTCTCCACCACCTCCATTCCCTTATTTGTATCCTAAATCCGACAAAGCAACCCCCTTTAATTTTAGCCCCGAGTGCAAAACCCCAACCTACCATAAAACCCTACTGTAGAGCTGTAACAAGGGTCTCTTTCACCTCTAGTTATGCCACATTAATAAGTCAATCCGGGAACGCTTTGTTATTGCAAAGAGTAACTCAATCCGAGGCTATTCGTCATAGTAATGCTTAGTAGTACAGTGTTTAGAAAATACAAGAGTAAACGGATGCTAAACTTATGACTAAATTGCTCTAAAAGAATAAAATCACACAAAGAAGCTTATCAGTCAAGGGTACAAAAGCGATAACCCATTCCTCTAGAAACTGATGGAAAGGAAATTAGAGCATGGACCGTAGGTCTGGGAGCTAGGCAGCGATTGCTGAGGCTCACTACAGCCTTAGACCTTCTCTCACACCAAGACAGCAAATGCAAGTAAATGGAACGGCAGAAAGTAAAATGGGACAGCAAACAGGAAATGGAACAGCAAATCTGAAATGGAACAACAGTAAATGGAACAGCAATAAATGGAACAACAATCCAATAAACTAAATCTCGCGAGTCAGACTAAACTTGCTCTATTGAATTAAACTCACATTCTGCAATCAAATAGCAATCTTCTCTCTTAAAGCAAATTGGATGAAATATACTTTACTGATAAGTTATGGAACAACAAGCATCAACCATATACTCACACACCACGCTAATAGAGGAATCTGATGATTAAAGAGAATATGACTATGTTTCCAAATAGAATAACATTACTTCCGGATTCCAATAATTGAGATTTCGAATGAATCCAATACAGCAATATTCAATATGAAGGCTCTGTAACAGAAACAGTTGGCTTAGATTGTTAACATGCAATCAACTCTGAAAAGATTCACTCATACAATACAGAGTCACTACATAAGTCTCTTGAAAGAAACCATTAATGAATTAATCGTAACAGAGCATGGAATAGCATATGAAAAACATATCAGATTACCAAACTATAAAGATAAAAAAACCAGGCAGAAACCAAATTATAATGATACAAAAGCAAGTGTCCTTCGGAGCCGGGCCCTTAGCTTCCAATGGTACACCGCCTTAGATTACTCTAGACGCGGAAATGAAATAGACACCAAGTCTTTTGTATTAATGCATCAACAAATGTACAACAAAACAAGTCTTAGTGAGAGTCGATGATCAAAGTTGAGTCTGAAATTCAAAGTTACATATATGAAAAAGAGATCCCCTTGCTTAACACTGCTGTCCCTTTTTATAAGAATAACGACGGAGGTATCTAAGTAGCAAAAATAAGAAAAACAGCGATCCCTCAGGATCAAAGATCCTGAGGGATTCACCAAGCCGTTAATCCTTTACTTTTCTTCCCCTGTTCCGCCGAAGTGATAACTCTTCTTCCTTTCCAGGGTTGTTCTACTTCGATCTATTCGATCTTGTTCGCATCCAGTTTCCTCCTAAAGGGACAGCAGTTATTCCTCCTTTGTCTTTTCCTTTCGAATGGCAGCCCTTCGTTTCCACCCTTTCCTGCATGGAAAGATAACAATTATCAGCGATTAAGCTTTCCATACTAATTCTCACACATTCTATTAAAATTCTTTATTTCTTTAGGTTCATTATGCAGAAAGGGTTACAATTGTTACTAAAAAGTCACTAAATTGTTCATCAAAAACATACCTTTCCAGTGCTCCACACACCCCCCTGCTTACCCTGTTTCATGCCCTCATGAAAAAATTATATTTGACATGCAGGGCGGTGAGAGAATAGGCTGGAGAGGGAACCTCATGTGGAGGCCTACAACCGTGATGAGCAACTAGATCATCAAAGAACTAATTTGTTTGACCTTCAGGCATTTCATACAAGGCCTAATATCCGGGTGCAGGGTGCCAAATAATTGGACTACGAAATCGATACCCTAACCAGGATGGCCCTGCTTGCAAAATACGCTCGCCATAAAGGTTCAGTCGCCTGGCAGCTAGTTCAAAGTTTTCATATCTGAATGGTTCCCTGAGCTGGATGTTTGGGTTCGAAGTCTGGTATCGGAATTTTGCAGCATCGATGGCGAGGTCCTTAATAGTCAGAAAATATTCCAGATTTTGTCGGATTAGATCCTCGTGCATGGGTCCTAATGTCTCCATAACACCCGGGGTTCTCATAAGGTTCCTATGTGCTTTCCATAACAGTATTGGGTCTCTAGGCTCGGCTCTTACCCACAAGTCTAGGCTATTTTCCTGTCTCTGAAAAGTGTTATAAGCCCTGAGCCATTTTAGCTGATTAACCTCGAATGAAACGAAGGCTTGCAATTGGATGTCCCCAACAAAAGGGCCAGGATTTAAATTAGTTTCCTGGTCTAGCACGAGGTTATGCAAGTAAAATTCACATAATAATCTTTGAACCTTAATTCCATAATGCTTGCAACAATCTATGAAATCATTAACAGTATTGATTTGTATAGGGGCACCTGCCCTGACAGCTTTTATCTTTAATCGTAAATATCGTTCAAGCAAAAATAAAGCATAGTTTTTAGCAGGAGCCCTAGAGGCCAAAACGTCATTATACAAAGAACACACAGTGTCCATTTGCCTAACAACAATATCTAATCGACGAGTTACCTTTGCAACCTTTTCTTGCTCCTTTTGCCAGCCTTCAAAGGCCTGGCTCTCGGACTGACTAATATCCCGAAGTTGCTGTTGCAACTCTCCATATTTCTCCCGAGGGACTGTTTGTTCCTTCAACTGTTCAGCTTCTTGCTGAGCTTGCTTCATCATCTTGTGCAAGGTTCTTGTTTTTGGATCCTTTTTCCATAGGGTCGTAAAGGCTGGGAGTTTTACCCGAACCTTTTTGTTATACTGTTTGGAGTTCAGAACCCGGATCACCCCGGAGGGCGGTGCCTCTATTTGGATCTCTTTATTCTCCTTTTCTTTCTTAACACGAATGAAAGGTTGTTGTTGTTCCTCTGTTAATGGAACGTCATCCTGTCCCTCTGTCCCAATTGGAACGACAGTCTGTTCTTCATTATCAGTTGGAACAGCAGTCTGTTCCTCATTGTCAATTGGAACATCAGTCTGTTCCTCAACATCATTTGGGGCAACAGTCTGTTCTTCAGTAATAATTGGAACAACAGTTTGTTCCCCAGCGTCACTTGGAACGACAGTCTGTTCTTCAATGACAATTGGAACAACAGTTTGTTCCCCAGCGTCATTTGGAACAACAGTATGTTCTTCAGTGACAATTGGAACAGCAGCAGATCTTCCAGCCGAGTTTCGACTAACAGGGCGACTATAAGTCCTTCGTCTTCTTGTTCTACAGGATTTTGCTGCAGTGGTCCTCTTTCTTTTCCTTGTGGTCCTTTGTATCCTCAGACTGGCTTTCAAAATCTGAATTTGATGTCGGAGCCGGGCTATAGTGTTCAGCAGCCTCTGCTGTTTAGTCCTTAATTTCTTGATTTCCCTTGCCTCAGCAGAGGGTTTACGACTGGCCCTTAAATCTGCTCCTACTCTCTCTAGAGTTTCTTCTGGTGCCATGGGAACAGATTGTTCCCGGTTGGTGTCCCTTATTTCTTCCTCATGAACGGGCGGGTTTTCTTCTCCTTCCTTTTCTGCATGTGAATCTTCAGGTATGTCTTCCTCTGGAGGTCCATCGGGAGGACCTGCTGGGCTGGAGGGTTGGCCATATTCCCCCAAACTGGCCAGGATTGCGGCCAATTCTTCTTCGCCCACAGGGTCTCGCAGCGGGCTGCTTTCTGGCTGTACTACTTCCTCCTCCCGATTGTCCTGCTCAGTGACTGCCTTGGAGTGTTCAGCTTCTATTTCTGTTTCTGAGTGCACTTCTTTCTCCTCACCTCCTTCTTTGGCTTGCTCAGCCTCGCCCCCAGATTGTCCAGCATTTTCTTCGGAAGGTCCTCCTTCTGGTTCTGGGGGTTCGTCTATAATCTCAATTGGTGGGCTGGTGCTTTCCTGAATCTTTTCCAGCCTTCCTCGTATTCGAGCTAGCCGGACTGATTTTCTTGGCTTCTCTGGTTGTTCAGGTGTACTAGCAACAGGTTTTTCTACTATCACTTCTCTACATTTTTCTGGTCGCTCCGGTGTACTTGAAGAATGCTTACGTTTTGGAGCAACATGTTTTCCTGCTACCACTTCCCTATGTTTTTCTGATCGTTCTGGTGTGCTAGAGGAAGTTTTAGGTTTTGGGGATGGTGCAGCCAATCTCCCCTCAATCAATGCAACGAGCTCCTCTCAGCTGCTCTGCTGTTGAGTGAGAGTATGGCTCACTATCAATCGAATCAGTCCATGGTGGCTAACAACTGCTTCTACGTGCTGTGCCGTTTTCAGGCTTCGGACCGCATCATGTAATAGTGAATTTAAAAGTGCAGGAAGATTTACAGAACATTTTTCTTTCAAAACAACTAAGAGTTTAAGATGGCGTGGTCTTACCACGTCCTTCCTTCCTTCGCAAGTAATGTAGCTCTGTACTATCCTTGCTAGTTCGGTCCAGGGTTCTCCTAATGTTGCTGGCAGAACTCCCTTCCCCTTCACTGTCAAGCTTTGGCCTTCATCCTGAAAAATCTCCATAATATTTTGTAGTCTTTCTTTCCTCAGTGTCCATACAGGTCCGGTGGCTGGTAGTCCTGAGACTTCTGCAATTACATCGTCAGTGACCGCTATCCACCTTTCTCTCACTATGGAGTAGTCCTCCTGCAAGTTTTGCAGAAATTCCAACGCCACTGTCTCGTTTGATTCTTGTAGGCGACTGAAATAATTCAGCCATCCAGCCTTTTCCAGGATCTCCCGGGCAGCAGCAGAGACTATCAATTCCTGAGGTTCGCTTCGGACTGCCTTTCCTCCCATGGTTCTACTAAGGATTTCCAATGGAACAACAACTGCCTGTGCTGCAGAGAAGGTGATCGTCGCGAAAAAACAGAGTATGCAACAAAAATGGATTGAGGATGGCAACTTTGCGTAAAATAGAATTATCATACCGTTAAACCATGCCATACTTTCGTACACTATCTACCCCGAATGGTGTGCTGACACGTAACTCGTGGAGTAATGAGATTACCTTCCCCCCCGCGATGTGATAGGCTGCCCCAGCCGTCAAATAGAGGAGCAACAGCCATCGTGTAACCAGTCATAAAGGAACAACATATAAAATTACGCCATGTTTTAGATGGACAACGAAATACCAAAATCGAGGCAAAAAGGTGGATCGCGTTTTACATGAGAGCCTGCGTAATATGATGCGAGGCTGGGGGATGGGACGTCTGTCAATCGTACGAAATCCCCAGAGGTCATTGTCAGTTCCTTTGCCATGATTGGTAGTAATGAGTGTTCGTGCGATATGTTCATCGGGAAATAAAATATGAATTATTCATAGGATAGAAGAGACAAAGAGGTATTAATATCATCCCTGTTGGTGTAACCATTATGACTTCGATACCATTAACAGAGCTCTGCTGCCGACAGGTGTTCATAACCTTGGCAGAGTTGTTTATTTCACCCCCGGAACCATGATCCTTTATGTGTATAAAAAGTATTTTGTCAAAACGTAGGCCATTATGCTGGCTTGGTAACCAGTTAGCCATAATGCCATTCACAAGGAAGGTGCAAAACGTGGGCAGGCCGACTCATGATGAGACCCCCTGTTCCAAGGTCTGTTTATTTAGTGTACCTTTTGGACCATATCCCTGGTGTGGTGGCCATATTTGGAATGCCACTTCGCTTCCAACCTGATGATCATGGTAGGCTGGCTCGTGATGAGACCCCCTATCCTGCATTTGACAATTAATAATCCATATTCATCATTTTTTCTTTTGCAAAACACTTTTCTTATTTATTTACACATAAGGGTGGTCCAGCACTCCTTAAGAGTGGGAATGGTGGAAGAAGTCTTATCATCCCAACGGGAAGATATAAATCCTCTTGTTCTTATTCCTAGGTAATAATCAGAGAAAATTTTTAGGGAAATCGCCATGATAAGGATAACCAACCAAGACAATGGGAATAAGTCAATGACAATGGACATGAGAAGTAAGTATGTCCCTCCTCTTGTCCTCTTATCAATACTAGGCTCTATAAAGATAGCGATCTTATGATCTGCTGACTTCGGCATGTTGTAATTGATGTTCATTGCATAAGTGTATAGCTGTATCTTAAAGACTGGAGAGATCATGGGCGAAAAGCATCCTCAATATGAATCATTACTGAGAGCAGAGACATGGCCATGGTGTTCCTTTTGAAAGAGAAGAATCCATGCAAACAAATAGTTGGGATGCCATTCTTTGAGAAGAAACAGCCGAAGATCATGAGTGTTGTCTCCTTTGAAAAAGGAACAGCAAAAAATCTCAACTGTTGTTCCTTTTGAAAAGGAACAACAAAAATTCACAAATGCTGTCCTTTTGAAAAGGAACAGAAAAAACTCACAACTGTTGTTCCTTTTGAAAAGGGACATCAAAAACTCACCAACACTATGCCTTTTGAAAAGGAACAACAAAAACACGAAAACAAGCAACTGTTGTTCCTTTTGGAAAAGGAACAGCAAAAATTCTCAACTGTTGTTCCTTTTAAAAAGGAACATCAAAACCCCAAAAATGTTGTTCCTTTTGAAAAGGAACAGCAAAAACTCACACCTGCTGTTCCTTTTGAAAAAGGAACAGCAAAAACACGAAAACAAGTAACTGTTGTTCCTTTTGGAAAAGGAACAACAAAAATTCTCAACTGTTGTTCCTTTTGAAAAGGAACAGCAAAACCCTAAAAATGTTGTTCCTTTTGAAAAGGAACAGCAAAAACTCACACCTGCTGTTCCTTTTGAAAAAGGAATAGCAAAAACACGAAAACAAGTAATTGTTGTTCCTTTTGGAAAAGGAACAGCAAAAATTCTCAACTGTTGTTCCTTTTGAAAAGGAACAACAAAACCCTAAAAATGTTGTTCCTTTTGAAAAGGAACAACAAAAACTCACACCTGCTGTTCCTTTTGAAAAAGGAACAGCAAAAACATGAAAACAAGCAACTGTTGTTCCTTTTGGAAAAGGAACAGCAAGGACACACTGACTGTAGAAAGCAAACTTAAGAAAGAAAGATCAAAGAAATATTAAGGAAACGTATATACAAGAATTTATGTACAAGTCAAAAAAATGCGTTCCTTACTGAATTATAGGTGAGGAAGATTTTACTTCCTCTCCTAAAATTTCCATGTCAGTGTCTTGACGTAGCTGCTGACAGAAGGATTCCCGAGTGAGTGGCTTGTGATAGAGACGAACTCAGTGGACATTTACCTTGAATGCATATCCAGAACCATCGATTGTGATGAGAGTGAGGGTCCCATTATCATGTACTTTCTGGATTTCGTATGGCCCCAACCAATGAGTCTGTAGTTTCCCAGGGAAATCCTGAAACCGAGATTCATATAACAGAGCCCAGTCTCCCTCATGAAATACTTTGTTCTTGATAAGTGCATCATGCCATTTAGCTCGTTGCTGCTGAATAAGTGCTGTATTTTGTAATGCAGAGAGCCTTATTTCGTCCAATTCATTAATTTGCTGTAGTCGATTGATTTGTGCCTCACTTAAATCTAGGCCAACTTCCTGTGCAGTTCGTAGTGTTTGGATTTCAAATTCTATGGGGAAAATAGGTTGTTTCCCAAACACTAATTGATAGGGTGAATAACCAGTGGTACTTCTCCAGGTGGTTCTATAAGCCCAGAGTGCTTCAGGTAGTCGAGCGGCCCAATCACGCCTATGTGAAGCAATGGTTTTTGTTAAAATTGATTCTATTACCTTATTGCTACTTTCTACTTGCCCATTCGCCTGCGGGTGATATGGGGTAGTAATTTTGTGCTGGACGTGATAATTGTTAAGTGTTGCAGCTAATTTGTTTCCGGAAAATTGTGGTCCTCCATCTGTAATTATTTCTCTCGGAAGGCCATATCGTACAAACAAATGGAACAGGAACTGTATTACCGAATCTTCTGTAGCTCTAGGCAACGCTTCGGCCTCAACCCATTTGGTAACATATTCTGTGGCTACCAAGATATGTGTTCTTTGATTTGATGATGGGTTGATGGGTCCAACGAAATCAAGAGCCCATCGTTCAAATGGTTCAATGACCAATTGTGGCCTTAGAGGCATTTCGTCGGCTTGACCAGGTCGTCCTGCTCGCTGGCAGCTATCACTGGCTTGAACGAATTTCTTTGAATCCTTAAAAATTGTAGGGCAGTAGTATCCCGTCTGCAAGACTTTATGTGCTGTTCTTTTCTCGGCAAAGTGTCCTCCACATGGTCCGTTATGACAAGCTTTTAAGATGTCGAAAATTTCATCTTCTCAAATACACCTCCTAATTTGCATGTCTGCGCCAGTGTGGAACAAATAACCCCCGATCCACAAAAACCGAGTACTCTTCTGAACAATCTGCTTACGTTCATTAGGGGTTAAGTGTTTTGGTAGCTTACCTACTGCGAGGTAGTTGGCAACATCAGCATACCAAGGTGTTTGGACAGCAATAGCAAACAGGTGCTCATCCGGAAATTGGTCTTCCACTACTGCTGCCTCAATTGATTTTGGTATTCGTGAGAGAAAATCAGCTACAGGGTTTTCCTTGCCGGGTCTATCCTTGATTGTGATATCGAACTCCTGCAATAAGATTAACCATCTCGTTATTCTGGCATTTGTAACAGGCTTATTCGCTAAATATTTGATAGTAGAATGATCTGTATATAAAACAACGGGATAACCTGTAATATAGTGTCTAAACTTATTGACAGCATGTATTACAATGAGGAATTCGTTTTCGGTGCGAGTGTAATTTAATTCAGCAAGGGATAAATTTTTGCTGATATAATAAATAGCATATGGTTTTTTATCCTCCTCCCGCCCAAGGACTGCACCGATTGCTTTGTCTGAGGCATCAGATGAGATTTGAAATGGTACATTCCAGTTTGGTCCTCGAAGGACTGGAGTTGTTGATACAAGCTTCTTTAATTCCTGGAAAGCGTGGTCGCATTTCTCTGTCCACATGAAATCAACATTACCAATTAATTCATATAGAGGTGCAGCAATGTGTGAATAATGTTCTATAAATCGTCTGTAATACCCAGAAAATCCAAGAAAGCTGCGTACCTCTGTCTGAGTAGTGGGGGTGGGGATAAGCAAAAGAATTTGAATTTTGGCCAGATCTACCTGAATTCCAGCTGTTGAGACGAAATGTCCTAGAATGAGCCCTTCAGTCATCATCATATAACATTTTTCGTGGCTTAAACAAAGCCTGGTATCAATGCAACGCTATAGGACTTTCTCTAGGGTGTTCAAAGCTGGATCAAAATCATCTCCATATGGTGTAAAGTCATCCATGTAAACTTCAAGTCCATCATTTATTAAATCTGCAAAGATGCTGAGAATAGCCCTTTGGAATGTGGCAGGAGCATTACATAGGCCAAATGGTAGAACTCTATAGGCGAATGTTCCCTAAGGACAAGTAAAGGTAGTTTTATCCTGGTCTTCAGGGGCAATCTGAATCTGATTGTATCCACTGAAGCCATCCAGGAAAGAAAAGAATTTCTTTCCTGCTAAAGTGTCCAATACTTGGTCTATGAATGGGAGGGGAAAATGGTCTTTTTGTGTGGCTTTGTTTAACTCTCTATAATCCACACAAATCCTCCATTTCCCATTCTTCTTGGGTACCACCACAAGTGGAGAGACCCACTTACTATCAGAAATAGGATAGATAAAATTAACATCTAAAAGCTTCTGAAGTTCTGCTTTTACAACATCTTTTAGATGAGGGTTGAGTCTTCTTTGCGGTTGATGGACAGGTCTCGCATCTTTTTCTATGTAAATATGGTGGGTGCACAATTGGGGGTCAATCCCTTTCATATCAGGGTAATCCCACGCAAATGCTTCTTGATGCTTCCGTAACAGATGGATGAGTTTTATTTCTTGGTCCGGTGTAAGGTTAGCATTGATGTTTAGAGTTTTTCTCGGTTCAATTTCCACTACCTTACTATTGGCAACAGAAGTCACAGGTATCGTTTGGTCATGTGTATCTTTCAAGGGATCTTCTTCTAGTTCGCTATCGAATGTAACCTCTATCATGAAACACTGCGCATGAGGTCTAGATTCAGTTTGACTAACGAAGTTATTGATGGCATCATCTTCTGTTTGGTCTTTAAAGTCTAGGGCCTTCTGTATAGTCAATGGTGATCTGATATTGTCAGTAAGGTATGATACAGGGTGCTGGTTAGTTTTTATCATTGTAAGACTTGGCTGTGCTGGAGGGTATAGAACTAGATTTTTAATATCTGGTCCTCTGGTTATGGTCATATTCCCCTGCCGGCAACCAATGTAAGCATCGGCGGTAGCAAGCCAAGGTCTACCTAAATTAGCGGATGTCCATCCAGTCGGGTTTTTGGATTAATCACCAGGAAATCAGTTGGGTATTCCCAAGAATCTATAGAGACCATGACATCGTATAGAGTTCCTTCCGGTCGAACTACAGATCGGTCAGCCAATTCTAACAGAGTAGAAGTGGGTTCTACCGATGTAATAGCGAGCTTTTGACAAGTAGAAGTTGTCAAGATATTAATTGTAGCTCCTAAATCAACTAAAGCATTATTCAGAGTCTGACCATAGATTTGAACAGTTACGATTGGATTTCCTGGATCTTCATATTTAATGGGTGTTCCTGATAACAGGTCAGATAAAGTACCGACTACTTGGACTCTTGGGTTAGTGGTTACATTCCTCCTTGGTTTTTTTATGCATAATTCTTTTATAGTTTTTGCATATATAGGGATGTCTTGTATGGCTTGGAGGAAAGGAATTCGTATGTACAGGTTTTGTAGCTCTCCCAGGATGTCAAAGTTGGGATATTGTACAGGTCGTGGTATGACCAATCGTTCTGGGATGGGAGGAGAGGATGTATTCGCTTGATGATGAGTCTGCTCCTTATTTGCACCCTCTTGTTGTAACGGCTGTTCTATTGGTAACTGATCTTCAATATGAACTGTTTTATCTCCCTCTGTTTCTATTATACGTCCAGATCTTAACTGAAGATCATTGCACTCCCTCAGTTCAGGTCTGATTTCTGGTGATTCTATAATTTGGAGGGATTGGACCGGCCTATTATTAGGATTAGGATTGGGTTGGGCTGGGAGTTGCGGTCTCAGATTAGTCTGGGGATTTTGTTGCAAAGCTGGCAGAGTCGGTTGAGGGAGCGAGATAGTTCCTGTTGGCTGATATGTCGATCTTGGCCAATTTGTTTGCCAGGGTGAGCTTTGTGAAGTAGGGGGGGTCCATTGTGGAGGATATGAGGTATTCTGCCAATATGGTGGGGCGTAAGGAAAATTCGGCCAACCAAATTGGCTTGGCTGATTCATCCATGGATTTGGAGAAGGAAATGGCTGTGATGACCAGTTCGAAAGTGCGGGTTGAGATTAGTTTTGCCACATACTATATTGCTGAGCGTTATACTGTGGAGGCTGAAAAGAAGAGGTTGGGTCTGAAAACATACCTGATTGCCTTGGTTTCCATTGGCGACGCTGGTTAACGAAGTATGTTGATTCTGGCTCTTCTTCTGCTTCCTTATATACTGCCTTCAATCCAGGAAGTGAGGGGCAGCTTTCAGTAAGATGATCTTTTGTACAGATAGCACATGTTTGAACTGCATCCAGTGGACATTCCTTGTGGCTATGATTTCTTCTACATCGGGGGCAGAAGATCGACAAATTCTGTTCTGCCTCTATCTGCTTCTGTTTAGCCTGCACAATATCAAGTTGTGTAGTCAATGTCCCCAGGATATCAGTTTTAAAATTTTCTAATAAATTTCCAAGTTCTACACGTGTTACTCCACCTGTTGATACTTTGTTATCTCTGACAAACCGATCATATTCTGCTGGTTTTATCCTTGTGCTACCTATCGAGCTCCTGATACATAAATCAATGATGTCAGCAAAATTTTCTTGATAAATATCCCCTTTTCCCATGATATTTAATGTTTCAATCCATTGTTCCTGCATGCCTCTAATCAATGCTGTTTTTAACACATTATCAGGCAGAGGTAATGATGCATATGGAGATCTTTGTAAATTATACTGAAAACGTTCTACATATTCTTCTAGTGTTTCATTTGGTCTAGCTGTCATCTGAAATATTTCATCTTTCAGTTCTCTAGACCTACAATAATCTTGATATTTCTTTAGGAAAGATTCTTTCATTTGCTCCCAGTTACTTATAACCCCACCACCTAAACCCATAAACCATCTTAAAGCTGCTCCTTTCAAAGTGGAGGGGAACAACTTTAATTTCTGGGGGTCAGTGGTGTAATCATACCCCCTGCATAATACATCAAATTCAAATAAAAATGCATCGGGGTCCTCTGATGTAAGTCCGTGAAATGTAGGAATGTGTTGAAGGGGAATTGCCTTCATAGGAGAATTTGCTGCGGAATCCACTATAGGATATTGTAATGTAGAAGTTTGAGTGTTTGGCTGATTATGTGCCATGGGATCGAATATGTGCCAGTAACCTTCCGGGATCTCTAAGAGGGTATTCTTAGGCGGAGAAGGAACGACCTTAACAGGGATTGTTTTAATAGCACTTCCTTCATCTGGAATAGCGAGAGTCCCTATTGCTTGAGGAGAATGAATCCCTTCAACAATGACTTTTACAATGCTTCCTTTATCTGGGCTTTTTATTGGATGAATTATCCTAGGAGGAGATCTTGGCTCCTCAACTTCTCCTGTTTCCCCTTCTCCTTCAAAAAGATTGCTTAGATTCCCTTCCTGCAGTCGTTCTGGAATAGAATTCTCAATTTCTTGAAAGTCCTATTCATCAGTCTGACTATGCACCTCAGCGAAGGCTACAGATGGTGATCCTGCGGCCTGAAGGGAACTAGTAGGTTGTTTAGAATTGGTTTTCCTGAACCCTACTGATGGCTGAGATTCGGTTTTCTTATAGATTTCATCTATGAAGGTTGTTTGGCCAAGGGTCACCGGCCCTTTGGCTTTTTCGGGTTTGAACGGAGGTTTGATAATTTTTTCGGGCTTTTTCTGCTTAGTCATGCACTCTATAAACTACCAAATTCTATTCAACCCACAATTCTGCCAGGAAAGCGGATGGTGGAGCAGGGCTTTTACATGCTCTGTACGCAGGTTCTTACCTTCCGTTTTTAAAATCCAACTCTCCCCTAGCAGATTCGTACACTACTCTGTAAAAGACAAATGGCTATACTCTTTCCCCGGCAACGACGCCAAAATGTAGCGTTGTAACAAGGGTCTCTTTCACCTCTAGTTATGTCACATTAATAAGTCAATCCGGGAACGCTTTGTTATTGCAAAGAGTAACTCAATCCGAGGCTATTCGTCATAGTAATTCTTAGTAGTACAGTGTTTAGAAAATACAGAGTAAACGGATGCTAAACTTATGACTAAATTTCTCTAAAAGAATAAAATCACACAAAGCAGCTTACCAGTCAAGGGTACGGAAGCGATAACCCATCCCTCTAGAAACTGATGGAAAGGAAATTAGAGCATGGACCATAGGTCTGGGAGCTAGGCAGCGATTGCTGAGGCTCACTACAGCCTTAGACCTTCTCTCACACCAAGATAGCAAATGCATGTAAATGGAACGACAGAAAGTAAAATGGAACAGCAAACAGGAAATGGAACAACAAATATGAAATGGAACAACAGTAAATGGAACAACAATAAATGGAATAGAAATCCAATAAACTAAATCTCACGAGTCAGACTAAACTTACTCTATTGAATTAAACTCACATTCTGCAATCAAATAGCAATCTTCTCTCTTAAAGCAAATTGGATGAAATATACTTTACTGATAAGTTATGGAACATCAAACATCAACCATATACTCATACACCTCGCTAATGTAGCAATCTGATGATTAAAGAGAATATGACTATGTTTCCAAATAGAATAACATTACTTCCGGATTCCAATAATTGAGATTTCGAATGAATCCAATACAGCAATATTCAATATGAAGGCTCTGTAACAGAAACAGTTGGCTTAGATTGTTAACATGCAATCAACTCTGAAAAGATTCACTCATACAATACAGAGTCACTACATAAGTCTCTTGAAAGAAACCATTAATGAATTAATCGTAACAGAGCATGGAATAGCATATGAAAAACATATCAGATTACCAAACTATAAAGATAAACAAACCACGCAGAAACCAAATTATAATGATACAAAAGCAAGTGTCCTTCAGAGCCGGGCCCTTAGCTTCCAACGGTACACCGCCTTAGATTACTCCAGACACGGAAATGAAATAGACACCAAGTCTTTTGTATTAACGCATCAACAAATGTACAGCAAAACAAGTCTTAGTGAGAGTCGATGATCAAAGTTGAGTCTGAAATTCACAGTTACATATATGAAAAAGAGATCCCCTTGCTTAACACTGCTGTCCCTTTTTATAAGAATAACGGCGGAGGTATCTAAGTAGCAAAAATAAGAAAAACAGCGATCCCTCAGGATCAAAGATCCTGAGGGATTCACCAAGCCGTTAATCCTTTACTTTTCTTCCCCTGTTTCGCCGAAGTGATAACTATTCTTCCTTTCCAGGGTCGTTCTGCTTCGATCTGTTCGATCTTGTTCACGTCTGGTTTCCTCCTAAAGGGACAACAGTTATTCCTCCTTTGTCTTTTCCTTTCGAATGGCAGCCCTTCGTTTCCACCCTTTCCTGCATGGAAAGATAACAATTATCAGCGATTAAGATTTCCATACTAATTCTCACACATTCTATTAAAATTCTTTATTTCTTTAGGTTCATTATGCAGAAAGGGTTACAATTGTTACTGAAAAGTCACTAAATTGTTCATCAAAAACATACCTTTCCAGTGCTCCACACCTACCATATGTCTTTACACGTTCATAATTCATCGCGCCGCATCCCCACCGTCGATCTCCCCACCGATCGAACGGCTCCCATTGCACTCGATAAAGGAGACCCACTTTACCAGTCTCCGCCGTCAGATCATCTCCGCCAAGATCTGACAGTATTCACATTCATCGCGCTGGCAAGTTGATCGAATGATAGCGCGTGATGAGAGCTTTTTTTCTCTCTCATATGCTGCCACGTGTCGATTGTTGAATGGAATTGCTCGGCCCTGGGCATTTACCGCTTAATGCCCGAAAGTGGTGCGATGAAAACCTTTACCAGTTAACCAAACTGCCCTCGCCCGTTAAACGACTGTGCAACTCTATCGCCCGATGACTGTCCAATCTGTCTGTTGAGGATCCAACGGCCCTAACACACCCCGCTCTCACCTCGGCCAATAGCCTCTACCGAGCCATCTCTGCTGTCCATTTCCCCAATCTGACAGTCATTCTTCTCGCTCGTCCAAATCATCCACCTACCCATGCATTCCACGTCCTCTGACCATTCTATTGCCCGAAGAAGGAGATGACTAGCTCCACCATCATCACTCACAGTCAAACCCCCAACAACCATATTTAACAGAAAGCATGGCCAAGGGAGAAAAGGACATAGCATGACTTTGTAAATGAATTTATTAGTCATTGACACCACCGGTACAAGCACTCCAACCAACTAAAGGAAACACATCACTTGAACAGATTAGATTTACCCACTGAATCAAGCAACCTCGTCCAGAGACTCCATTAGACAGTTAAATGCAGTTGGTGGTCAATTATGACCCCTCCATAGCTAAACAACCAAGTGACCTTGTAATGTAAATCTATAAATATCCAGAAGCAAGATGTAATCAAGGTTGGTATTTGATGTGAGGTTCAACTTCTCAAGACTGTAGACATTTTTTCACTTGCAGTGTCTCATCTTCATTTTAAGCAAATACAAGCTTCTTTTGTTGTTAACTTCTCACTATCCATTTTCCTCTATTCTAAGCTTGTGCCTGATGTAATGTGTTCTTGATCTCTTAATGTTTAACACTAGATAACTGTCATCTTATCTCTGTGTTAGAATATTGAATGCATCACTGAATAGGTCGCTCAGGTTTCTTTCTATCTAATGCAGGAGAGCTGTCATCCTGTCTTTGCATTAATAGATTAGATTTACAAGTTTATTTAGTAGTTGCAGCTGGCCATCATATGGTCTTGTGTATCTGCTGGTGTGGTTAGTATTCTCCATATTCACCTAATACCTAAAACTATGAGCATTGGTGGTCTAAAGCCTTGTAGTCTGAGGGTGTTCATGCATGTTTGGAGTGAAACAAAGTAGAAGTGGTTATCTGGCTTGAACCAAACCATCATTCATTCCATTAAAATTGCAACAATAGTTGAATTTATATGTTACCAGGCATCTCCGAGCTACAACCTAGGAGAGTTTCTTGGAATCCTAACACAACCATAATGCCTACCGCTCATCGCTCATGTCCCATTGCTATCATTTGCACATCAAATGGATCAAGTGGTCCAACAAGCGCTTGGGAACTTTATCATTTCTCCCTATGATCAAGGGCTAAAATAAGTAGCTTACTGCTCCACCACTCATCAGTTGTTGTGTTATTCCTCTTAAGCTTCTTTCAGCTTTGGTGACTTTCCGAATGGGGGGAAATGTGGAACCATGGCTAGATGAAACCTTTCATGAACTGCAACACTTCAAACTAGGATTTCTCCTCATTTCTTGGGAGTTAACCCGAGTGCCATATACCACTGGAAAAATCTTAGAGATGGCTATTTATCTAGACAATTTTCATGCCCTTTTTAGCAAGTCACTTGCATGCCAAATTATTACAAATATAGACTATCCAAATAATATGAAACCACACAACAATCGTTGACACTAGATACCTTAAACAATAATGACATTATTACCATCATGAAAACAAAACAAGCTTCCCCTGAGCTTGACATCAATGACAACAACAAGATAACAAAAATATCTATGTTTTTCATTGATGGAAACACCTTCAGACAATATTGGTCATTGATGTCTATGGACTGAGGTCACCCTATCAATTTGTTGATTCTCCCTTAGCTTTGACTATCTAATGTATTCTCTCTCGCCCCCAATGAAATTGATGGAAATGGTATGCTCTTCCTTTCCAACTTCATTCTCCCCTTTGACATTTCAACCAAGAGCGATATTTCAACATAACCTTACTACTTTGATGTTTACAACAATGTACTCCACCTGAGACTATGTTGGATTCTATGAGGTCAATACCTTTCAAAACTTTCAAAACTACACAATTATACTCCCAATGTCTAGGATGTGACAAAATATTCTTCCATTCTCCATTATTATTTATTTTCTCTATTTTTGAGGGTTTCTCCCCCTATACCTAGGCTTCTTGTAGTGTTTATTATATCTTTGTCTACTTGACCTAGATTTTCATACATCTTAAGTCAGTCTTGGGATGTGCTAGGTCAATTCTTTCTCCTTCTTCTTTTGTATATCATCCTTTATTCAAATTTTCAATGAATTTTTGTGATTATTAGTTCTTCTAACTTGTTGATTCCTCGAAATCATGTGCATAATTTTTTTCCCATTTAAGTAGCCAATCTGTTATATCATGTGTCTTCCTTTCAATTTCGATTTCGTTAATAACTCTTTTCATCTGAAGTTGTACATGTATCTACTACTTCATTTCTTCTATTAGGCATGTATATTAATGTGGAATTTTTTTTAGCCTTCTGCAGTGCACCTTGTCAATAAGACATGGTGTGATGAACTACAATTGGATATCACTAATTTTATTGATAGTGTGAAGGGGATATTTCCTTCAATATCTTATTGTTTTCTTTTCTTCCTTTTAATACATACACATTATCTAGAGTCTTTATTCCTCTCACCACTTATTTTCCTTAGTATTCCTTAATTCTACATCCTCTAGAGGTTAATGTGACTTCATGTTCTCTCTCAACTATTTGACTTTCACTTAGGATGTTGTGTTGTAAGCTTTTACCAAGTAGGAAATTGTCATCATTAGTGCTTTTATTATCAAGGCTGACTTTTACTTTTCCTATTAATTTAGTTGATGTATTATTTCCAAGAATAACATTGCTACCTGTTAGGGTCCTATGATTCAGAGGATCAAATGATGATTGAATGTTTTCTTTTAGTATTTCCAATTGTAAATAATGTTGTATATTGCAAATGATTTAAATATAAATATATATATACATACATACATACATACATACATACATATATACATATATATGTATGTATGTATGTATGTATGTATGTATGTATGTATGTATGTATGTATGTATGTATATATGTATGTATATATATATATATATATATATATATATATATATATATATACATACATACATAATAAAAAATGAAAAGAAGGTATATATATAAAAAAATGGAATAGAAAAATAAAAAAAAAGAATGAAAAGAACCCCATAAAAAATAGAATTGAAAGTGATGCAAATCCAAATGCCACTACTAGATGAATGTTTTCATTTTCTATAATAAATTTGATTGTTGCGTGCAGCTTGTTTAAAATGCCACAACTCAAAGTCATTGTTTGGGTCACACAGTGTAATCATGATCAAACAAGTTTCAATTTTTGTTAATTAGGTTAGAATAAATAACTTAGCCAAACAGTGTAATCTTGGCTAAGATTAGATTAGGTAAGTTAGATGAAGAAATTAATCTAATAATGTAATCTAGATTAATGCAATTGTAGATTAGTTTTACATTTTGAATAGATGTTTTAGTCCTTTAAATTGCAAAAATAAATAACGGTTTGCAGTCCTAAAGGCACCCTAATTGGTTTTAGATAGGTTAGTTTAGGTAAAATATTGAAGTTGGTGGAATCAAAGTTACTTGCAGATGGTTAAAGTGCCCATATATGGTATTGTTTTTCCAAAGTCTGGACTTTATTGTAAAATTATATGCACGATGAGATATATTTACTGTTGGCATTTAAATGGCAAACATATCCCCTCTCCCGATCACATCATATTTTTTATCAAATGGCTCCCAAGCATTTTTGCGCCCCCCCGACCATGTTTCCTTTTATCAGTGTTGGGGGGGGTGTCCCAAAAAAGTGGTTTCTCTGCCGCACTCCACCACTATGTGTCCCTCTCACATTATTTTGCACCCTACCTCACTTACCACTTACCGCTTATACCCCCCTTCGAAAACCACTCATCCCCACACCGTCTCCTACCAAAGGTCCCACGCCCTTTTACACCTATCGCTTAGCTCCATGTCGACTGACCGTTACAACTTTCCCTTTTCCACTTCCTCCTGTTGCCATTTTTTCCATTGCAAAGTAATTTCTCCCCTAAACAACCATTTCATCTAAAGGTTCCACTCCATTTCCAACTTATAAATTCCTACACTTAACCCTGATCACTTTCCTTCCAAATTCTCATACTCTTGCAGTGGTATCCATCTGATTTTTTCCTCCTTCATTCACAATTCACCACTGATAGAGAAATTACCTGTGATTTCCTTTCCTGAGAAGTTACCACTGTTATCCTCTGCAAAATTCTCAACCCTCCTATCACAATGGCCACCAAGACCAAAAATGATGCCAATGTGATAAACCTTATGCTTTCTCCCTCTGTGGATTTAGACCACATTCCCTTAGCTGACAGAGACTAAAAAATTTCCGAAACACAGTGTGAATTTGACCTATTTGAATTACATTGTTAGTTTCGAGACAACCATCTAGATCAGTCAAATGAAATTGGGATTTGGAAATCCAGATTACCCCTATTCATTTTTCCTCAATCCTATTATTTCCCAAAGTTTTTCCTCAAATTCCAGGCCTTTTATCTCTCAAGCAAAAGAGGCATCATATCCCCTAATGTTGAAATCCTTTTCATCATTACCCCTAAGGGTATAAACCAGATACTGCAGATCCCACACACTGAAACCCTCACCCCCTTCTCAATTGTGGCTCTCAAAGAGATTTACCAAAAACTTACTTTTCCCTTGAGAGACAGAATTTTTGAATTCTTCCTACCAGAAGATTCTCAATTGCCTAAAAAAACCCCCCTTATCCATCTTCTATTTTCCCCCAAAGGACCAGATAGATCATCTCTGTCTTGTCTTGTCTACTTGGATTTTTCTCAGATGAATGGGTAGATGAGCCTATTTTAGGCTTTCTATCCATCCTTTCCATAGAAGAAGGACATTCAGTCATTTTTTACTGTGGTCACTTTCTTGCAGATATCATACATGAACAATTCCTTTAGTTTCTAACTAAGGGAATGTTTATATACTCTTCTATTCTCATGTATATGTTTCTTTTCTTCTAGATAGACATGTTTACTTTTGTAGTCCAAAAACTCAGTTAGGAAGGTGAGCCTCAGTCTATAATCTTTTGGACTTCAATTATCAGAAAGCATTCATAGGAGTATAGGTTTAAAGACTTCATTGACCAGTTCATATATCCAACAACTTATTTGTTGAGCAGCCAAAAAATTCCTAGGATCAATGAAGACATTCAAAAGTTGTTGCATCTCAGTGGGCAGGTGAAAACAGGTGATTGGTATTTATACCGAAATTACATAGATATCAGGGTTTATGGCTCCGAGCTACCACCCTATAAACTACCAAAATACCTTCCTATGAGGATATTTTCCTTAGAATAGATCAAGAAAATAATCCAATCAAATAGCATTCACTTTATGGCAGCCAAGAAAAGGTCACAGTTCAGAATCAAAACATAGATAAGGCCATTTATCTGTAATAGTAGAGCAGTAAGAGAGGAAGCAGACCTCCTTCTAAAACATATGAATTTTCCCCTCAGCTTCACATGGTCTTATGACCCCTTTGGGGTAATATCTAAGCTAAGGGTGGTGCAGAAGACAACCCCTTATGTACATAACCAAAGACCGGAAATTGATAAATATATGAATCAACAGGATTGGGTAGAGAACACATTTTAGGAGGTCGAGGAGAAGGTGTTGTCTAGAACAACTTCAGAGAATCCTACCCCTAGAGAGAAAACTGAGAAAAGGCGAAGAGAATATGATTCTTCTCCAGTAACAAAAGTCTCAACAAAGGAATTCAAGATTTACACGAAGAAAAAAAAGACATGCTCCAAGGTAGATTTCACACCAAGGGAGGAAACACATGGTACTATTGTACTCTCTGGCCTTCATACTTTACAGTTTGGTAGTAGTACCACTGATTCTCCATCATCCTCAACCATTAAAGAGAATCTATCTACAACCCCTCATACAATAGGTCCATTTGCAGAACATAGGCAACTGGACATATTTCAAAGGTACAAAGAAACCAAATAGAGGAATGAAGCCCTCCATGACAACATTTATACTCAATTTAGGAAACAATGTTCCTTAATTGAACACACGCTCATTTCAACCTATGATACAGAGAAAGGGAGAGTGCATCTGGCATTCTTGCAACCTCAAGTACCTAAACCTAAGTGAACAACTGATTTCAAGTAGACCACCTTTGAATTTGAGGCAAAAGATGTCCATCCTTTGGACCAGATGGACATGCATAGGAAAACAGGAGGCATGGTGTATTCAACTTTCACACAGACTGCCATTATTTCTTTTAAGCTTCAACTATCTTTGAATAATGTTCAATCACAGCTCAAACTGGAAAAAATTTCCTCTCTGGCCAAAGATAATAGAATAAAATATTTAGAGGAGATGGTGGTTAAATCAGGCTTTGATCCAAGTAATTCAAAGGCCATGGTAGAGATTATTAGGAAGAAAAATGCTAATATAACATCCTTGAGAAAGAAATTGAAGCTCCCTGCCACTGAAGATCCTCAAGCAAAGAAATTAAGAGAAACACAGATACAAAAAGAGAAAATTATTGAATTTAGGATTATGTGATCCATATCAAGTTTATTGAGAATATTTTCAATGAAAATCACATCATAATTCATTTGTCGACGCGTTTCAAACCTTCGAGTGTGGTTCATTGTTAGGACAAGTTGAAGAACTAGATCATGGTTGCATGTTAAATAGAGAGAGTAGATCATCCAATGGCTATATTTGACTAGGAAACGACTATATTTGACTGGGCAACTAGACTGGACCAACGACTATATTTGACTAAGAAACGACTATATTTGACTGGGCAACTAGACTGGACCAAGGGATAGGGAAAGGAAAAAATAATTAGTTAATTAATTTGTAAGTTAGTTTTGTTATATTTATTACCATATTTGAATAAAGGAAATGCTTATATTTAATTATTAAGAGTATGAATCAATTAGCTATTAATAGGCCTTTTTTCTTATTAAAACTAAATAGATAAATAGTTAGTTAATTAATTTAAGAGTTAGTTTTGTTATATTCATTACCCTAAAAAGTAAATGTTTGTATTTAACTACCAAGATCAATAACCTATTAATAGATCCATTTATTATTATTAAAACTAAATAAATAAAACTTATATCATTAAAATTATATGAAATAATAATAAGAAAAAATAATGAAAGTTTATTAAATAGATAGCCTATTAAGTTAGTTAAATAATTGACCTCATACTAACAGTATTGAATATGTAGCAAATTTCTCCTAATTAAAACAACATGGAAATTAAATTAAAATCATTGAAGAACTAATGAGAAAGAATAGAGATTTTTCTAATAGGTTAGTTAATTCAATATTAATTTTATTTAATTATATTTTAAGTGTTGGTAAGATAAATAGTTCACAACTTTGAAATTCCTTCATCAATGTTTAGGAACAGAAAATTCTTATTTCATTTGTTAATAAAATTATGCTAATTAAAAGGATTTTTATTACCTATTCAAACATTTTGTTCTTATTTTTAATCTAGAAGGAGTGAAAGAGAACTAGTAAAATTAAAATAAAATACTAAAAATTGCATAAAAATCAAAGAGACGAGAAGGAAAAAAAGGAAAACAAACGATCCAGAAGACAAGGGGGAAAAACAAAGAAGACCTCATAGAAAAGAACAACACAAGGGGTGGGGGCAAGAGGGGGAAAGGGCGGCTAGGAAGAAAGGGCAGGGATCCAACAACTGCTAATTTTCTAGCCATCATCCCTATTGAGATTCGTCAGCCTTTTTTCAATTTCTATGGCCTCCCTAAATTTCCATTGATGAAAAGGAGCAATCTTGGCAATGATCCAGGCCTCCTCAATGCCTATGTGATGCTTGGTCTTTTCTGAGTGCTCTTCCAAGGTAGAAGACCGAGTCCTCCCATGTTTAATGTCATTTGAGTGCTCATGAATCCTTTGATTAATAGAATGCCCTGTCTCACAAACATAGGGGGTCCCATAGGAGCAAGGAATAACATAGACACCTTTCATGTCCTTGGGGTCAATAGGGTCTTTTATCGATCTAAGGGAGCTACGGATGGTGTTAAGGGGACTAAAGGTAGAGGGAACACCATCCGTAGCTCCCTTAGATTGGTAAAAGACCTTATTGACCCCAAGGACATGAAAGGTGTCTTTGTTATTCCTTGCTCCTGTGGGACCCCATATGTTGGTGAGAGGGGGCGTTTTATTAATCAAAGGATTCATGAGCACTCGGCTGACATTAAATATGGGAGGACCCAGTCTTCTGCCTTGGCAGAGTATGCGGAAAAGACCAAGCATCACATACGCATTGAGGAGGCCCGGGTCATTTCCAAGATTGCTCCTTTTCATCACCAGAAATTTAGGGAGGCCATAGAAATTGAAAAAAGGCCAAGGAATCTCAATAGGGATGACAACTAGAAAATTAGCAGCTGTTGGATCCCGACCCTTTCTTCCTAGCCAGCCTTTCCCCATCCCAACCCCGCCCCTTGTGGTGTTATTTTCTATGAGGTCCTCTTTGTTGTTTTCCCCCTCATCTTCTGGATCATTTGTTTTCCTTTTTTTCCTTCTCGTCTCTTTGATTTTTATGCAATTTTTAGTATTTTATTTTAATTTTACTAGGTCTGTTTCTCTCCTAGATTAAAAATAAGAACAAAATGTTTGAATAGGTAATTAAAATCCTTTTAATTAGCATAATTGTATTAACAAATGAAATACGAATTTTCTGTTCCTAAACATTGATAAAGGAATTTCAAAGTTGTGAACTATTTGTCTTACCAACCCTTTAGATATAATTAAATAAAATTAATATTGAATTAACTAACCTATTAGAAAAATCTCTATTCTTTCCCATTCGTTCTTCAATGTTTTTAATTTAATTTCCATGTTGTTTTAATTAGGATAAATTTGCTACATATTCAATACTGTTAGTATGAGGTAAATTTTTTAACTAAGTTAATAGGTTATCTATTTAATAAACTTTTATTATTTTTTTTTAATGATATAAGTTTTATTTATTTAGTTTTACTAATAATAAATGGATCTATTAATAGGTTATTGATCGTGGTAGTTAAATACAAACATTTACTTTTTAGGGTAATGAGTATAACAAAACAAACTCTTAAATTAATTAACTAACTATTTATCTATTTAGTTTTAATAAGAAAAAAGCCCTATTAATAGCTAATTGATTCATACTCTTAATTATTAAATATAAGCATTTCCTTTATTCAAATATGGTAATAAATATAACAAAACTAACTTACAAATTAATTAACTAAATATTTTTTCCTTTCCCTATCCCTTGGTATAATCTAGTTGCCTAGTCAAATAGAGTCGTTTCTTAGTCAAATATAGTCGTTGGTCTAGTCTAGTTGCCCAGTCAAATATAGTGGTTTCCTAGTCAAATATAGCCATTGGATGATCTACTCTCTCTATCTAACATGCAGCCATGATCTGGTTCTTCAACTTGTCCTGACGATGAACCACACTCATTGGTTCAAAACACATTGACAAATGAATTATGATGTGATTTTCACTGAAAACTCTTCTCAATATAAAAGAGGAAATGTTGAAGCTACTGATGGAACAGAGTGCACAAATTAAAGAGATGGAGGTAGAAATGGACAAACTCATCAAGGAGAAAGAGCAGTATTCTTAGCTCGCTGTGGTACCTCTTGATGCAGTTCCTATTGCATTAGTACTTCAAACATGCATTTCTACATCAACTACAACAATAGGAGCATCCACCTCTACAGCACTCTCTACTTCAACTACAGATGATTATATCAAAATGGCCCAATTGATGGAAAATATGTCAATACAAGGAGAAGAAATAAAAAAGCTATGAGAGGATGTGAAGGTCCTCCAGGAACAGAGCACTAGATATGAAAATTCTCTCCTAACAGAGCTGCAGAAATCCCAGAGGCTTACCCAGAGAATGTAATAGATAGAAAAGGAAACTGCCATGGGTAATACCCTAGCCCAGGTTAAGGAGAACATTTGGAAAAGGATAAATGAAGCCATGATAGAAATCTGGCCATCTATACAGATCATATTTGAGCAGAAGGAATTAATTGAGAAATCTAATGAAGCTATTGAACAAATCAGAGAGTAGTTGGGTGATAAACCAAGTGAAGCTACAAAGCTCATTAAGTTCCTCAATTCCAAAAACAAGCAGGAGCTAGAAGAATTGGAGATTGAGGATAGGACTGAGACCATACTAGAGGTAAAAAAGGTGTTGACCAAAAGAAATTTGTTCAAGCAATTGTAATAAAAATGCTAAGTTTTGGACATAGGTGTACAAAGGTTCTTCATCAAATTGGAAGTCCTCTACTAAAAGGGACTTCCCAGTTTACTAGTGTTATTAGGAAATCTACTGTCTATGCAGAGCTGCTAGTCCCACTGAGACAGGTAGCTATCTTAGAAACAAACAGATTAAAGTTACTTTCATTTTCCTTTATGAGAAGTAGATAGGAGAGGATCAAAGAATACCAACCTTGATCTTTCGCTCGGTTCTTTTCTTATTCCTTCTCCTCACTGACAGGTCTTTGCTGCTTCTCCCTTGACCACTCCACTTCAAAGAGTACCTGTAAAGTCAAAGTAGCATACTACCTTCAAAGTGCAGAGATCTACAATCATAAACAATATAGGACCAGATATATATTGACCAGAAAATGCATATACTATTAGACATACAAGAATGTGGAGGAAAACTTGAATAGCTTTATTGATGTAAAGATTAGAAGAGAGGATTACAACCCATTGATCTGACCCAGCATCATCCTCCCAGCATGAAAGCCCTTCTTCACCTCATGGAAAGCTTAGATCACACAACACTATGATATTCCACCAGGAAACAAACAACGCTTCCTTACAAGATACAAAATTCCAGCCTCTGGATCTCTGGGATGAGGGATCCATATATAGATGATTGCAGGGAGGTGAGTTAGCTTCTAGGATTTTGATTAGTGTCTTCTCTTTGATAGTTCTTGATTCCACTTGGAGATTGATGATCTCTTACTCATCCCTGGGTGAATTCAGAGAGGCAAGTGTCACAGGAGAAGTTTCTGGAAGATTCCATGATCATCCACCTCGCAAACTGTCTCTGCCATTTGTCCATTCTTGCCCATCGCACCCTATAGAAGGGCTTTCCAATATGCATCACACCTTTTACACTGGGAAGGTGAGATGCATCACACCCTTAGCACTGAGCAACCTGTATGGTCTAGTTTTGACCAGTTCTGAGTAGTTTTCTATGGAGAACTTCTGGGAGATGATGTAATCAGCTGACCTTGTTCCTTTAGGGCATGAAACAACACTTTTAGGGACTTAGAAGCCCTTGGTTTATGGACATATATGATTGGGGTTGCAGTGCCCAAAAATGTCTATAACAGTTGCCCCCTAAAGCATGAGGTCGTTAATCTTTTGATGTCAGGTGAAATTCTTTATCATGAGGATCCGAGGTTTTTCGAACTGGAAGGTGACCTGTAATAAGATACAATATAATACATTATCTTCATAGCATTTTCATGATCTAGCTGAGGTAGGCATTCCCATGCTAAGCTTTATAAATTCATTTTCATGTACATAGGACAGACAACTGTCTGTGCGGTAGACTGATGATTCTGATAGAGACATCATCCTTTGATTCGGATGATCATCTATGCAACAATAATGTACATTTGATGTCTTTATTTTTCCTGAATATATCGTAGCCCGGATGGATGAAACTAGATCTGGGGCCTTCAAACTCGTCCAATCTTCGCCCGAAGTACAAGTTGATCCATGTGAAAAATTTTATGGAGTCGAACATGGAAAGACATCGCCTGATTACCAGCCAATGATGTAAGTTGTTAACAGGTGCAAGAGGAATCACCGATAATGATGATGACCCTCAAGGTACGACAGTACAATTCACGTGGTGTGAAAATGGGACTTGGCGTCGAACACCACAAAAAATCTCTCGGTCGAAGGCCATTGACGTAAACCTGTCGCCGAAAGTGAGAAACTTACCATTGAGGCATGCAAGCTTCAAAGTACTGAAAGGGTTGTTCCTAGGTCGACTTCTTGGATAATGAGCTGATGTCGACAAGAAGTGACCCATCGTAGGAGGGCGTTAATGAATCCCACATCTATGACATGGAACGGACAAAATGACTTTTGGAGGTGAAAATGATCTGATGATACAGGGTTCAGGGTGGCAGTCATGAAAGAATGAAGCGTAAAGGTATTGTAGCGGATGAGACACAAGATGGGTTGGTGAATTCTCTAGTCGACTTCTCTTGAACATATCGGCGACACTAAAATGGATTGGTAGCATTAACCCCAAAGATGGATGGTACGGTGGACCAATGGTAATATGACCGGTGAACGGAATAACCCAACTCGACTCAATCATGGTGACGGAGTGAAAGTGTCATGTTCAAGAGCGACTCGCTACCAATAAAGTTTCTTCAAGTTTTCTTCCCAATTTTTCCCCAGTCATTGCTGACCAGTACCTCTTTATTTTTATCAAGCTTTAGGAGGATAACATAATCTTGTTCTATAATTTTCCCTTCGGACAAACCCGTCGCTATGTTTTAATGAGCCTAGCGACAATGAAACTCGTTCTTGTCTGCATGGACAAGTTTGTTGCTATTGATTTTAATGACAATGACAACTCGGTCCTTTTTCAATTTTAGAGAGTTTGAAAAGGGACGGAAAGGAAACTCCAACGATCCTTTTTTGTCATGTAATCCCTTAAGTCCGAAAAAGTATAAAATAATATGAAAGGGATGAAT
This sequence comes from Pinus tabuliformis, assembly GCA_031772625.1. Lineage (NCBI taxonomy): Eukaryota > Viridiplantae > Streptophyta > Pinopsida > Pinales > Pinaceae > Pinus > Pinus tabuliformis. The sequence continues at coordinate 355,698,048 of CM062813.1, forward strand.
TTTTGATAGTTTTAACGAGCCGAACAAGACAAGCGTTCGATCTTTTTGTGAAATAATCCCTCAGGTCCAAAAAGATTAAAATATAGAGGAGGGATAGCACTCCCGGAAGCTTTAACGAGCTGGAGAGGCCAACTGCTCGACAATCTTTTCATATTTTACAAGTTAGGCGAAAAGAGCTTAAAGGAGACTCGTTTCTTGAGGAACGAGTGATATTTTTGGGTAGCAATTGATTCCAGGTAAGGTTTGGAATTTTCCAATCATGGCAGTGTCACAAGGATGGCTAGTAGAATCACTCTTCGCAGCGGTTCCTCAAAAGGGTAAACAATCAAATGGAGGTGAATGATCGGCTAAAACAGAGTGGAGGTGATGGTAAGAACATGACCAGGGATTAAAAAGCTAATGATAATGTGTTCGCAATGGTTATTTACCAGAGGTTGGTTCATTTTTTTTTATTTTTTAAATGAGCTTAAACTCTAGGGGAACGTTTGCTCATTGCTTAGGTTTAATTTTTAACGAGCTTGAATTTCACATAAAAACTGCTCGTGATAATGGTAATTGATTATTTGATTCAATGTTAACACTTTGTTCCTTCAACAGTCGTACTACCTATTCAATTGCTTCATCAAACTGATTAGAAATGAAAATACATGCTTGAAAAATGAGTTAAAACACCAATACTTTACTCGAATTACGTGAAAAGTAATTTAAAAGTGGTTTTTACCTCTCATTTTACCATTTCATTTGAACTTGGGTTTGTTGGAGCTCTTGAGGTATTTTCCCCCCTGATTTTCACTAGCCGATTTCGAGAGATTATGTGGACGATTCTTGGCACCATCTAGACCAGGTAGGAGCTAAACCTGTGCTTTTCAGTTGCATTCTTTCCTTTTTGAATTTTGAGCATGTTTCCCTGTTCTGCTGAGCCCCTAGGGTTTGAATAATTCACCCTGGCTCCATCGCACCCTTCCTATATCGAAAGGTGTGATCCATATTGGCCTGGCCATTGGCCAGTCAGTATGCATCTCACCCAATATGTTGCTGGGGTGCGATGGGTGCAAGAAGGGAAACTTTTACACTGTTTTCTCATGGAATTTTTGCCTATTTTTTGCCAAATCAGGACCCTGACTCTTCTCTTGTTTGTTTTGTAGAGATTCATCGGAGCAAAATGGTTGTTACATGGCAAGAACACGAGCATGAAGAAGAGGACATGGTTGCTTTACATGTCCCGGGTACGGTAACTGCACTGCGGAATTGTGGCTTGCTCAAGTTTTTCTGCATCTCTAGCATGAGGCAACAAATGAACTTGTTGCAATATTTCCTCGATGCATGGGATCCTACCAACTAGGTATTCCAGATCAGAGGAAAATTCATCCCCTTGACTGCCATGGACATCTATTTTTTGACCGGTTTATCGAGGCGTGGTGCCTCTCTCTCATTATTAGGTTCCGCCCATGGGGGCGAATTCGTGAGAGATTACATTCACCAGTACTGCAGAGAGGGATCTCAGCTGAGTAGGGACGACAAGATCAACGTCCGAGAAGTCACTGATCGGTCCTTGAGGACCATTCTATTCACTTTTGCTAGACTGGCTGGTAGTGCGGCTCTTCACATGGCTAACAGGTCCTATATGCAGTATGCCTTGGAATGCCTTGAACCAAAGGTGTTCAACTAGTGTGACGCAGTACTCCCTGTGATGAAAGAACAACTGACCAAGGTAAAAAGTGGAAGATCCAAGAATTTCGGCTATGGTTCTATTTTGACTGCTTTCGCCTTGGAAAAGATCCCACTAATGCAGCCATAGTACATTTCACTTGGTTTACCTCCACCGACTAAGCCACGGATGCAGAGATGGGTTGACCTCGTGGCCCAACATGCTGGTCAATCCCAAGTTTCTTTCTTTGATAACTTCTTTGAGTGGTTTAACCGTTAGGAGATGGTTTATGCCGAGTGTCCATATGCTGGTATGGATTTTTGAGGTGACCCGGATTTGGTGCTGCCGGCTGGTGAGCAGTGGGGTGCTATAGGTAAATTCTCTGACCATATCCCTATTTATTGTTTTTATAATGTTCTTATGTTTTCTTCTATCAATGCTAATAAAAAACTCTTGTGCTCATGCAAATATCGGACCAGTGCGACCAGTAGTACACCTGAGAGCAGCAGCTGCCGCTCCAGCAGAAGAGGTTGTAGGGAGGGCTATCCTTTGCGACCCGGATGTGGCCGAGACTCTTGCAGCATTACAGGAGCAGGTCAAGGGTCTCACTCTTGGTATCCCGGATGTGAGGACCGATGAGTTTCCTTTGAGGCTGCAGTGATATACTACTGGTGTTCCATGTTAATGGACTAGGCTTTGACGCATGATTGCACAGGCGGTGACTTGCTATCACCAGCATCATTAGACTAGGGTTCCCCCTAACATTTTGAGTTATTGGTCATTTGACCGATTTTTTCTTGATTGCAGAACATTATGTACGAACCATAAACAATTATATATATATTTTTTATTTTTGGAGCTTTATTTTGGTTAAGTTACATGATCTTGATGCAAATATTGATGAAATGCTTCTTTTATAAATGTTGCAAATGTCTATCTAACACATAATCGGCCAATGAGTCTGTTAATGTGTTTAAGTTTCTGGAAATATGCTGGTATTGAATAGAATCAAGTTGTCTTTCCAAAATCTTGACCCTTAGGAACATGCGATAGATAGCTGGATTCCGTACGAAGTAGATACCGATGAGTTGTGAGTCTAGCCTAACGACCAGTTGGCGTATGCCATGCGTAATGATATCAGAGAGGAGTTCTATCAATGCACTGTATTCAGCGATGTTGTTCGTTGACCGACCAATACATACCCCTTTGAAACTTACTAACTCGTCGTTTGGATCAAAGATGGCCTAGGCTAGAGAAGATAGGTTCCGCGAACTACGACTCGCTCCGTCGGCATATCCAAAAAATGATTCCAATAGGTTCGACATCTGCAACACATGCAAAAGTGGATTACCTAACCAAAACAAATACCCTTAGCGAAAACAAAAATGTAACAAAATCACAGGGGTTACTATACTGAGCTAAGCATAGTAACGCTTAAGGTACAACCTGTTGCGGGGTTGCACCAATGGAATCCCATCATAATCCACTAACTCGTAGGCTCCTTTTTCTAGTACACGCTTGACAATATAGGGGCCCATCCATAAAGACTTGAACTTACCTGCTCCCAACTTATCAGAGTCCTGGTCATAAAGTAAGACAAGGTCACCTTCTGAGAAGACACGAGGTTTGACATTCTTGTCGAACTATGCCTTGACTCATTTCTTATGGGCTTCGTTAGCCAAAGCGTCATCATGACGGGTTTCATCCAATCAAATTAGTTCCAAGAAACAAGCCTCCTCTTCTGAAGTTCCAGGGAGAAGGTCGACTGCGAGCTTGAGGGACGAGATTTCGCACTAAACTAGTAAGATCGCTTCCAGGCCATACACTAGTTGAAAGGGTGTAAACCCGATTACATTCCTCACCAACGTCTGGTATGCCCACAAGGCTAAGTACAGGATCAGGTGCCAACTCCATTTATGGACTCCGATCATCCTTTGTAGCATGCGCTTCAGGACCTTGTTGATTGCCTCAACTTGTCCATTAGCTTGCGGATAATACGGAGTAGAGCTGTCGTGGGACAGTCCTAATTTGGCAGCCAACTCAATCATCATGTGATTGCGAGAATACGATCCATGATCTGTAACTATGGCCTATGGAACTCCAAATCTGGAGACTACATGATTGAAAAAGAAGAGGGAAGCCGTTTCGCTGGTGTTGTTTAATGTAGGCATCGCCTCGGCCCATTTGGTAAACTAGCCTACTGCGACTATGATATACCCATGCCCCCCGGCCGAGGTAGAGTTACATGTCATGAAATCTATGCCCCATTTGGCGAATGGCCCAACAACAACTACTGGTTGCAGAGGTGCGGGTGGTATTCTGGTTTTGCGATCGAAGATTTGACAGGCATGGCAACGTCTTTCTATGGTTACGCAATCTTTGAACATTGTTGGCCAGAAGTATCCTGATCGTAAAATATTTTGCATTGTAGTGTAACCAGATTGATGCCCCCCACACACTCTTGAATGGCAATCATTCAGGACTTTTTCGGCCTCCTCGTGGGTGAGGCACCTCCACAGAACTGTATAGACACCACGACGGTAAAGCGTATCACCGACGATCATGTAGTCTTTTGCTTGGTATCGAATGCATCGTTGTTTCGAGTGGGAGGTATTAGACCTATATGTTTGGGTTTGGAGATAGATTATTATGTCTCCATACCACAGATTGCTTGAAGATATCAAAAACAAAGATTCATCCATGAGCGCTTCTTCTGATGTTGCATTGTTGGATGATGACGGGAGATGCATAGTAACTCCGTGAAAACCAGGGCTTTCTTTGATTTGGATTTTATGAATTCCAGATCAAACTCTTGTAAAATTGCTATCCATTTTGAATATTTTCCTCCTAGCAACTGTCGCGACAATATATAAGTCATGGGGTTGCAATTTGACAAAATGGTAGTTTTTTGAAAGAGGACATAGTGTCGAAATCTCTGTATCGCTTGAACAGCTGCGAGAGCTAGATTTTCAACGTAGGAGTATTTGCTTTCCATATCATTTAAGTTTCTACTCAAATAATATATAGGATGCTCAATTCCATTGTCTTCTTGAACTAAAACCATTGTGATGGTCGTATTTGCTGTAGCCAAATACAAGTTAAAGTCTTTTTGATAATCAAGAGCATACATTAATGATGCTTTTATTAGGGATTCCTTTAAAGCATCAAAGGAAGCTTGCACGACCTAATCCGAGATGAAGGCTACTTATTTTTTCAATAGACGAGTATAACCTTTAGCAAGTTCGGCATAATTTGGAATGAACCTCCTCAGAAAGTTCGCTTTCCCTTAGAGTTTCTGAACCTGAAGCAAATTTGAAGGTGGAGGCAAATCAATGATTGCCTGAACCTTACATGGGTCGAGATGAATCCCATCCTTTGAGACCACAAAGCCAAGTAAAGGACTAGAACTAACACAAAACACACATTTGTGTGGATTGAGTGATATCTTGTAGTGTCAGCATCATAGATATATCGCTCTCAAATGCTGCAAATGATCGGTCCGCTTTTGCGAATGAGCCGGAAGATCATCGAGATATGGTTGAACGATGTTCTTTATGTCATGGAAGGCATAATTCATTTCCCTCTAAAATGTTTCCCCTGCATTCTTTAAACCAAAGGGTAGCTTGCGATATGTGTTCTTTAAACCAAAGGGTAGCTTTGCATACTAGAAAGCCCTTCTGTAGGGTGCAATCATACCAACGTTAATGCAACGGATCCCATCAGAACTCCGCAGTTAAGCGCGCTTGGGCTAGAGTAGTACTGGGATGGGTGACCTTCCAGAAAGTCCTAGTGTTGCACCCTCCCTAGTGGAGTCGCAATTTTGTTATCGGGAAATCTAGTGTCTATGCAGAGATGCTAGTCCCACTAAGATGGGTAGCTATCTTAGAAACAAACAGATTAAAGTTACTTTCGTTTTCCTTTATGAGAAGTAGATAGGAGAGGATCAAAGAATACCAACCTCGATCTTTCGCTCCATTCTTTTCTTGTTCCATCTCCTCACCGACAAGTCTTTGCCACTTCTCCCTTGACAACTCCACTTCAAAGGGTACCTATAAAGTCAAAGCAGCATAATACATTCAAAGTGCAGAGATCTACAACCATAAACAATATAGGACTAGATATATATTGACCACACAAATGCATATACTATAAGACATATAAGAATGTGGAGGAAAACTTGAATAGATTTATTGATGTAAAGATTAGAAGATAGGATTACAACCCGTTGATCTGACCCAATATCATCCTCCCAGCATGAAAGCCCTTCTTCACCTCATAAAAAGCTTAGATCATCCAACACTATGATATTCCACCAAGAAACCAACAGAACTTCCTTATAAGATACAAAATTCCAACCTCTAGATCTTTGGGATGAGGGATCCATAATAGATGATTGCAGGGAGGTGAGTCAGCTTCTGGGATTTTGATTAGTGTCTTCTCTCTGATAGTTCTTGATTCCACTTGTAGATTGATGATCTCTTACTCATCCCTGGGCGAATTGAGAGAGGCAAGTGTCACAGGAGAATTTTCTGGAATATTCCATGATCATCCACCTCGCAAACTGTCTCTGCCATTTGTCCATTCTTTCCAATTGCACCCTACAGAAGGGCTTTCCAGTATGCATCGCACCTGTTACATTGGGCAGGTGAGATGCATCGCACCCTTAGCACTAAGCAACCTGTATGGTCCAGTTTTGACTAGTTCTGAGTAGATTTCTGTGGAGAACTTCTGGGAGATGATGTAATCAGCTGACCCTGTTCCTTTAGGGCATGAAACAAAACTTTTAGGGACTCAGAAGCCCTTGGTTTATGGACATATATGATTGGGGTTGCAGTGCCCAAAAATGTCTATAACAACTAGTGATAAAGGACAAGCTCGACACATGGTCAAATTACAGCCAAAAATTGATGACCATTGCCAAAGATGGTATTAAGTTTGTAGGAGTGAAAAACAACATAAGAGGGAAAGAATTTTTAGAAGAATTGACATATGATTTAGAAATCCAGTATGAAATCAAGCACATCTTTATTTCCAAACCAAATTTTTCAAAATATACTTAAGTGGATGAGGTCTACAGGAAGTTACTCAAGATGTCTATCCCTAGTGAAGAACGTTGGGATAAATTGTGTGAGTTACTAAAGTAAGAAGATGATTTTATTTTTCCAACACAGGCATAACAATGGAGCAGAAATTTGAGGGCTAGATATTCAAAATTTCCACAAATACAGTGCCAACACTTCAAGAAGTTTCAATTTTCCTAAATTATTGTAACAATTAGATAGATTCTATTTAGAAATTCCTAAAATACATCCTAGTCAGTTTTGACAGGATATTTTGTAAATAAACTTATAAATACTTCTCTTTTTGAAGTATGAAGGGTTGATTTTTGCATTCTAGAAAGCTATTGTATTGTTTCCATTTGATGGGTTGATCAGTAATAAAAAGGACATTCTTCATAGGATTCATGTGTTGGACTATTTGTTGAAGTGCTTCTCTCATTGTCTATGTGTTTATTTCTTTGTTTCCATACTTATGTGTTCTTAAATCTGAATTATTTTACAGAAAATTGATGAACATAATTTGTTGAAAGATATGTTGGAAATAATACTGAGAGGGGGGGGGGGTGAATCAGTATTATCACATTAATAAAACTTTTTCATTTCCATAATCAGATTCATATATGCTACTTCCACAACTTCTTATGATTAAGTTAATCGATCTTCAATGAGTGCATTAGAACATTATCAACCATATTATCAGTTAACAGATGCAGTAACATAAAGTAGATCATCACATATAAGGCACACACATGAACACAATGATATAAGGTGGAAACCCAATGCGGGAGAAAACCACCTCCTGCAAGTCATCTCAATCTTCTTCTTAATAAGAAAATCCTTTTACAATATTTGTACTGGTGCAGTCTTATACCAGTACGGGAGCTACAACCCCCTTTGCTCTTGTACTAGCCGATCCATTTACTAGTACGCAGGCTACTACCTGCTACAATACTCCAAAGATTTCCTTTAGCTCTTGTACTAGCTTAGATACTAGTACGTAGGTGCCGGCCTACAATCTTCTCTCCTCCAAGTACCACGTTTCATCAATTTTCATACTGGATACACTGAAGCACAACCCATAATCTGAAAGGCCACATTTCATCCAATTTTCATATTGGACCCAACAACAACATTGAAGCTCATAATCAAACAACCTTTTGAAACACCCAATCACTAGATCAATACATATACAATGAGAGTCATCAATCAGATCTAGTCCATCAGATCATTAAGAACCTGATCCATTCATTCATCAATTCTGAAGCTAATCATAATCATTCACTCAATCACTGCTGTTATCAGAACATAATATCAGAAACCAGACATCACTTCAAAACCCAGAACACAGCAATGATAAACATGAGCAGCTAAATTGATTTCAAGAGAAGTACGCAGCTTCACCCATGTAATGCCTGCGTACAGTACACAATATTCTGAACTGTGCACCTGCGTACCCACGCACTGTGCCAAATAGACTTCCTGCATACCTCTGCAACTGCAGCGCTTCTGCGCCTGCGTACCGATGCACCTGCAATGCTTCTGCGCCTGCGTACCGACGCACCTTTCTTTCACTGTACCTGCGTACCTTTGGGCATAAATGATTTCAAGACTTCAAGAATAACCCAGACAGTCAGATCTACAGATATGATCATGCGCCGAAGAGATCTCAGTCCATCAGCAGATTCGCCTTCTTTAGATCTAGACCAGATCTAGCCCTCATAAGATATTCAACCAAAGACGTCCTCAAGCCAAATGATCTCCTTTACTTTATATAGGCAAGCTCCTCCTAAAATCATGGAACAATACCACGAGCCGACACCATAATAACCCAATACCGTCGGCTAAATACCAAGAGTAAAACATAAGAAACCCCACGTGTGCTTTTCTCTGCCTTGAAATGTGTGCACTGGGGGGACGCACCTCCTGAACGGCTGGCCTGCGTATCTGGACGCGGTCCCTGCATGGTGTACCTGCGGGTACGCACTTTCTGTAAGGTGTACCTGCGTACCCCTTATTTTCTTCAATATTTGATAGTTGATCATCAATCTCTGCTGCTGACTTGAAGTACAGTGATCTATCACTTGAATGGGTTGCCATCAAGGACAACACTTTAGCCATAATGCCAACAATCTCCCCCTTTGGACTTGATGGCAAAACTTACTAAGAACTTGCCATTTGATTCCTTTGAGCTGTCCTGCATCTATGTATTATGTCACATCTGATATCTCTTCTGTAGATTCATCTGAATGTATATAAGTGAGACGATCTTCTATGAGAGGGTTGCCATCAAGTACAACACATGCCAACAATCTCCCCCTTTGGACTTGATGGCAACAACACCAAATCACTCTCCCCCTTTGACATCAAGGGCAAAGGGGTATGCTCCCCCTAAGAACATGCTCCCCTTGACTATAAACCAGATCTGCTGAAGTCTCTGAATGAGCTCCCCCTTTGTATATGTCATGGTGCTCCAATCTGATAATGGTCTTTCTGAGAACAAGCTGAGATGTCTGCTCTGCTATATAGTGCTGTTCATGCTCAAGCTCCCCCTGACTGTAAGCAAGGTCTGCAAAAAGATGTTCTAAAAGAAGAACATGACTTTATATATCATAAATGAAAAAGACTCAATACATACATCCATCACCCATCACAATAAGGGTCATCCATCCAACCAAGTGGGAATACATCAGAAATATGAAAGCCAAATACATTACATCTTCATCCCATGCATAGTGAGGGGACATAGGCCGTTACATGACCTGAAGAGATGACTACAATAGATAGACCATTACAACATGAGTCTTGCTATGACCTTTACATCAAACATCTAAAGATCATGACAAACATCATCAACAGCACTGTATAATCTTCTCCATAGTATCTGCCAACATCAAGGACTTCTGCATCAACTCATAACCATCCAGATCTACATGAATCAAGAGCCATCAAATGAAAGCATCTGCATCAATCAACATATGTATGAATAATCATCCCTGTATCCAGCCAACAATCCTCATCCATTTGTGCCAAGAAAGAAATCATGCATCATGCACATGTCAACAGCAGCATATGAGTGACTCATCATCATCATGTCTCCAACAAAGCAACTTTGAATAATCATCCACGAAATCAGCCAACCTCATCCATATATGTGCTGCACTGCGTATATACGCAGACGGTCTTCTATTACAGAGCGTACCCACGCACCTGTTCCATCAGTTGCGCCGTGTACTGCACGCACCTTTTATTTTATCGCGCCGCATACTGTTACTGCAGGGACGCACCCAAAAACACTATCGCGCCGCGTACTTTTACTGCACGGACGCACCCGAACCTTAGTCGCTCTGCGTACCCACGCAGCTCTCCTTCTTCTGCTCTGCGTATCCACGCAGGTCTCCTGTTACTGCACTGCGTCCCCTCGCAGATCTCCTGTTACTGCACTGCGTCCCCACGCAGATCTCCTGTTACTGCACTGCGTCCCCACGCAGATCTCCTGTTACTGCACTGCGTCCCCACGCAGATCTCCTGTTAAACACCTGCGGCCTTCTGATTAGGGCCGAATTAACAGTCCTCCTTTGTGCTACTGACAGTCAGATTCCCAGATCTGATAGATTCATTTCCAACTTCACTTGCCTACTGCCTTCAAACAAGCATATACGCGATTGTGCAGTATCCAACTCGCGTATATATGCGACTTGCCTTTATGAAGTTTGCATATGAGATTCAGGAACCTGAAGTTTTGTACTTTCAGCTTCCTTTGATTCTGGTATGTCTGTACATTGTGCTGTGCCATCCTTTTCTGACTGTACTTCCTTTTTCCTCCATATCTTCAAGCGTGATGATGACATTTTCTCCTTTTGATATGGTGCCCACACTTTGTTCCTGCATTCCTTAGCTATATGTCCAGGCTTGTTACATGCATAACATCTTACATGTTTCATATTCCTCCTGTAACAATCAGTAGCTTTGTGACCAAACGTATTGCAAGCAAAGCAATATCCATAAAAATACCTTGATTGAGATGACTTGTCTGCATAATGGTCTTGAACTCTTCTTCTTCTACATCTAGCTGCAACATGTCCAAGATTATGACATACATAACATTCAACATTATTCATAGGAGGAATAAAGGATTTTCTTTGAGGAATCTCTTTTCTTGGTTGATGATGAGATTGATCTTTCATTTCTTTGTTGATCACTTTAGATTTCTCTTTAGAGTTCCTTGCCTCACCTTGTGAACTAGATTCACCTTCAACAGATTCATGGAAACCAAGACCAGTCTTTATAGCAGGAGACCTTTGACTACTAAGAATATCATCCAAGACTTTAGAACTATCTTGAAATCGTAAAAGCTTATCCTTTTCTTCTAGTTTACCTTTCAAGATATTTACCTCAACCTGAAGCTGTTCTTCCTTTTCAAGAGATTGCCTTTTCAAATCTTCTTCAGCTTTCCTTCCTTCTTCCATTTGTTTCCTTAGTTTGAGAATCTCCTTTTCTTGTTCTTCATTTAGATCCTGCTGCATTTGACGAATTCTGAAAGCACATTCTAGCTGAGATTTTAGGCTGATAACTTCGTTTCCCTGTTTTTCAATATCTTGGACTAGATCTTTATTCTGCTTCTTTGATTCTTCAAGGTCTTCCTTTAGTGAGCGGATTGTGGCTTCAAGACTTTCATAATAGCTGGATCTATCTTTGAGTTTCATGATGGTTATGTTCTTTTTATTGACTTCATTTCTTAGTAATGTTACTTCATCTTGCAGCTTGTGATATTTATCCTTGAATAACTCTCGTTGGGCCTTAGCAGTATCATCCTTTATGTTCATAAGTTCTTCTTGAGTTCTAATTTTGTTTGTCAGTCTTCTAAATTCTGCTTCTATCTCATTTCTTTCTTGTTCACCCATGAGAGCTAATTCAGTAGTTTCGCTTTCACTTTCATCTCTTTCATAAGGAAATATAGCTGGAACATCAGAGGATAACACATTCATACCTGATAATGATTCTGAATCTGATTCTGAGTCTGAAGAGCTTCTTATGCCTAATCTCCAATCGATTCTCCCACTGTCATAGTTCTTCTGAGATGTCTTCTTCTTCTTATGAGCTTTCTTCTTAAGCTTCTTTCCCATTGTTCCACGGATCTCCTTCAAGCGATCAAGCTTCTATCAAAGGACCCGCTCTGATACCAATTGTTGGAAATAATACTGAGAGGGGGGGGGGGGGGGGGTGAATCAGTATTATCACATTAATAAAACTTTTCATTTCCATAATCAGATTCATATATGCTACTTCCACAACTTCTTATGATTAAGTTAATCGATCTTCAATGAGTGCATTAGAACATTATCAACCATATTATCAGTTAACAGATGCAGTAACATAAAGTAGATCATCACACATAAGGCACACACATGAACACAATGATATAAGGTGGAAACCCAATGCGGGAGAAAACCACCTGCTGCAAGTCATCTCAATCTTCTTCTTAATAAGAAAATCCTTTTACAATATTTGTACTGGTGCAGTCTTATACCAGTACGGGAGCTACAACCCCCTTTGCTCTTGTACTAGCCGATCCATTTACTAGTACGCAGGCTACTACCTGCTACAATACTCCAAAGATTTCCTTTAGCTCTTGTACTAGCTTAGATACTAGTACGTAGGTGCCGGCCTACAATCTTCTCTCCTCCAAGTACCACGTTTCATCAATTTTCATACTGGATACACTGAAGCACAACCCATAATCTGAAAGGCCACATTTCATCCAATTTTCATACTGGACCCAACAACAACATTGAAGCTCATAATCAAACAACCTTCTGAAACACCCAATCACTAGATCAATACATATACAATGAGAGTCATCAATCAGATCTAGTCCATCAGATCATTAAGAACCTGATCCATTCATTCATCAATTCTGAAGCTAATCATAATCATTCACTCAATCACTGCTGTTATCAGAACATAATATCAGAAACCAGACATCACTTCAAAACCCAGAACACAGCAATGATAAACATGAGCAGCTAAATTGATTTCAAGAGAAGTACGCAGCTTCACCCATGTAATGCCTGCGTACAGTACGCACTGTTCTGAACTGTGCACCTGCGTACCCACGCACTGTGCCAAATAGACTTCCTGCGTACCTCCGCAACTGCAGCGCTTCTGCGCCTGCGTACCGACGCACCTGCAGCGCTTCTGCGCCTGCGTACCGGCGCACCTTTCTTTCACTGTACCTGCGTACCTTCGGGCATAAATGATTTCAAGACTTCAAGAATAACCCAGACAGTCAGATCTACAGATCTGATCATGCGCCGAAGAGATCTCAGTCCATCAGTAGATTCGCCTTCTTTAGATCTAGACCAGATCTAGCCCTCATAAGATATTCAACCAAAGACATCCTCAAGCCAAATGATCTCCTTTGCTTTATATAGGCAAGCTCCTCCTAAAATCATGGAACAATACCACGAGCCGACACCATAATAACCCAATACCGTCGGCTAAATACCAAGAGTAAAACATAAGAAACCCCACGTGTGCTTTTCTCTGCCTTGAAATGTGTGCACTGGGGGGACACACCTCCTAAACGGCTGGCCTGCGTATCGGGACGCGGTCCGTGCATGGTGTACCTGCGGGTACGCACTTTCTGTAACGTGTACCTACGTACCCCTTATTTTCTTCAATATTTGATCGCTGATCATCAATCTCTGCTGCTGACTTGAAGTACAGTGATCTATCACCTGAATGGGTTGCCATCAAGGACAACACTTTAGCCATAATGCCAACAATCTCCCCCTTTGGACTTGATGGCAAAACTTACTAAGAACTTGCCATTTGATTCCTTTGAGTTGTCCTGCATCTATGTATTATGTCACATCTGATATCTCTTCTTTAGATTCATCTGAATGTATATAAGTGAGATGATCTTCTATGAGAGGGTTGCCATCAAGTACAACACATGCCAACAAGATACATTCTGATTGTGGTTGTGTATAATTGAAATGTTTTCTTCTGATATCAAGTTAAAGAATTCTTAACTAATCTTTAGCTTCAATTGAACCTATATATTTTCTTCTCTTACATTTCATTTAAATCTAAAAGGTCGAGTTAGTTCAACTACCTTGCCCTGTGAAATTCCTTTGAAAATATGAGACAAATCCCTGTCAATTTTGTAGACTCCATATCCCAATGGAAGTTTCAAGCATTTAATCAACCAAATCAATTTTAAAATCAAACTTTGAACTCTCATAACTAGCCTAATATATAAATACAACAAAGCTAAATTTGATAGAGAGATCCCTCTTTGAGTTTAGGAAGGCTAGATCCTAAGCTCAAAAGTTGTTTTGTGGTTACCTCTGTGTTTTCCTTCACAACCTCGGAAATTACAGAGTGCTAACACCACCCTTTGTTGGAAATAATACTGAGAGGGGGGTGAATCAATATTATTAGATCAATAATTTTATTTCCCAAATAGATTTATATATGCTACTTCAATAAAGTGAACTAGCGTGTACATGTGACTGTGCTTAAAGAAACCATCGTATATGTAGAGAACTTGTGATTTAGACAATTTATCATTTGTTGAGCTTGAACCAGTATATCAGGGATTTATTAGATAGTGCAGTAAAAGAAGAATAACGCATCACACATAAGCAACACACAAGAACACCAAGATTTAAGGTGGAAACACAATGTGGTTAAAAACCACCTGCTGTTGTTGTCTCTGTCTTCTTTTAATAATAAGAAAATCTGTTTACAATATTGTACTAGTGCAGACTCATACCAGTACGCATGCTTCTACCTGCAGAAGGTTACAACCTTCTCTCGTTTTCTAGCTTCTACTGGAAGGGAGCTACAACCCCCTAACTCTTGTACTAGCGAATATGTTTACTAGTACGTAGGTGCCAACCTACAGAAAACTCCACTCTTCCTCCAGGGACCACGTTTCATGAATTTTTAGACTGGATACTCTTGGATCACAACACCACAAGCTAAAGGCCACATTTCATCAAATTTTCACACTGGACCCATCAAAGTCCGCATCAACCAATATTCAGTTAATCTAAACAATCAGATCACTGACACCAGAACACTGTGCTGAACCCAGAACCCTGAATCATCATCCAGAACCAATTGTAACCTCTAAAATCATGCATTAGAGTGTATACGCTACTTGGTTGAACCCGACCTGTGTGTATACACTACTTCCTTTAACCCAACCTATGTATATCTCTAAATATACTGAATCATAAACTTCTGAACCATAGACTATACCAATCAGTAACATTCTGAAGATCTACTGTCATATTACAGAGTTCAAAATAAATAGTAGCAAGGATCACCCTTCCTTCTGAATCAATCAATCAATCAGACTCAATTTCCTTATACAATAGTTCTATGTTCAGATCTAAGAGGACTTCATTAACAGATAATAGTAAAACAACAGAGTTTGATCAGATAGATCAGTCAGATCTGAACAAAAGTTTTTCTTTTTGTATGCGCTACTTGAAAGAGTCGAACCTTCATGTATACGCTCTTTGGCCGAGACGAACTTGTGTACAAATCTGCAAATTTTGATTGAGAACTTCGCTACAATTTCAGACTTTAGACAAACCCAGATCGTGATAGATAACAAGTAGAATGGGTGCAAAACATCATATTTGGTCTCAACCAATATCAGATCATTCAAGAATAAGTCATTTCAAGTCTCATGATTCTTGATCCAATGTTGAACTCAAGGTGCACATGAAAATTTCAGATCCAGTCCCAAACATAACCTTGCAACATAATATATACTTTAGCTAGAAGTATTCCTTAAAATCTCATTTCTTGCACCCACTGGCCTAATGATCTTCTCCTCCTTATATACTCTTAGGCCTTTCTCAATACCTTGGACCAAAAACTTGGTTTTCCAACATGTACATGCTTTTACTCCTGTGAAAGTGCATGTATACGTTATACGCTACTTTTGTTTTGTTAAACCGCGTGTATACATGCCTTGGACAAAGTGAACTAGCGTATACTTCTCTTTCTTCATTCTTTGGAGCCTGATCTGTAATCCTTTGCTGTTGACCTACTGCACTGTGAAATTTCATTTGAGTGAGTTGCCATCAAGGAAAACACCTGTATCATAATGCCAACACCCTTGACCTCCTTTAGGGAGAGATATTTGTAGTGGTGACATTGTGCTTAATCAAAAATTAAGCATACTTCGCCAAGAATATAACCAAATTACTCACCAAACTTGGTTATATTAAACTTGGCTATTTTGCTGATTATTGATCATATACATACTTCTTGCATAGATTTTGATTTCAATGCTACAATGTACTTTGATCAAATGCTGACCTTTTGAATATGGAACCAATTTGATGGTTTTCTTCATAATATAAGTTGACTTGGCATTGTGCTTTGGCTTTATCTCTAATTTTTATTAATTTCTTGATTGATATCTATGAAAAATAATCTTTTACACTAGTACTATGATAGGTTAGATTCTAGACATATATTAGATGTCTTCGTATGAATACAACTCTTGCATATTAATATGTGTGTGTGTGTGTGTCTTCATTTGTGACTTCTAGAAACTAGACATAAAGATGTATAAAATTTGCTCCTATTGGATTGATGTGAACACATGTTCTTTCACTTTATATGTTCAGAGAGATATCTGGTTTTTATTTCCTCGTATTTCATAGAATATCAATTGAATACATGAGTAATAAAATATACTTTGATGCATAGGTCATACATATTTAGATTCACCAGAGGATGAATAATTTTGAAGAATTTAATGATGCAAAAATATACTTTGAGCTAGGCTCACATTCAAATTGTTTTGACTAGATATGCAAATGTAAAACTAGATCATATGCATTTTGAAAATGAGTATTTACTTCTCATATATATAGTTTTTGCACAATATTTTTTACCAAAGGATAAACCTAAATTATGGACCTATTTGATGATGGACTTTCATAATGACGATGGTCTAGTTCTCAAAACATAAGTTCGTCTTGTTCATGTTGTTTCTTTTGCTACCTCAAAATCTTGATACTTAGATGCTGCTTCATTGTTTATATTCCTTTTTTCTTCTGATCATATGATTCTTTATTCTCTTCTTCACTTCTTGTTGTTTCTATAGAATCTCCCCCTTAGATATTCCATTCTTCTTTTCATATTCTCTATAGTCCTTTGAGGCTCCTCTTTGAAATCAAACTAGTGAGAAGAGGGAGGAGGGACTATCCCTAATTTTTTCCTTAGATATTCAAATGGTTCCCTAGAAAGTGGTTTACTAAATATATCTGCTATCTACTCTTTTATTGGTATGTATTCCATCTTCATTATTTTCTCAGCCATCTATTCTCTGAGGAAGTGATACTTTATAGGAATATGTTTAGTCTTTGAATGAAGCACTGGATTTTTTTCAGCTACTTATTAAACTAGTATTGTTGCATTTAATAGATATTGGTTCACTAAAAGTTACCTTCATATC
Organism: Pinus tabuliformis; assembly: GCA_031772625.1. Lineage (NCBI taxonomy): Eukaryota > Viridiplantae > Streptophyta > Pinopsida > Pinales > Pinaceae > Pinus > Pinus tabuliformis. The sequence goes on from CM062813.1 coordinate 355,715,248, forward strand.
CCGTGGAGTTTGTTTCATCGACAAAACTTGTGTGCAACAAGAAACAACTGTTATGTATTCAAATTTTGTTATATATAGAGATACTGAGGATTTATTTTTCCTTAACCATGAAACTAGTGATTCTCCTAACTAGAATGCACCACCACTCATACTCTTCTTATCATCTATACAACTAGCCCAGTCTACCTACATGCATGTTGTCAATGTGAAGTCTCTTACTTCGGGGTACCATAGTCCATAGTCCATAGTCACTTTCAAATATCTAAATATCCTTTTTATTGCTAGTATATGACTATGTTTAGGAATTGATTGATATCTTGCCACCAATCTTACCGCCAACATTATATCTAGTTTAGAAGATGTTATATATAGTAAATTGTATATCATAGATATGTAAAGCTTCTAGTCAATGTCAGGTGATTCATCATCTGAATACAACTTACATTAAACTCTCATAAGAGTTGAGAATGGTTAACACTCTACCATTTGGAACTTCTTCAACATATCATTTAGGTACTTCTCTTGAGAAATGAATATACCTATTGACTTTTGTAGGCTTTACAACCCTAGATAAAAATAAAGTTCCCTAATCATTCAAATCCCAAACTTAGCCTTCATCTCTTTAGAAAACCATTGTACTAGATGATCTTTGTTTCTTCCAAACATAATACCATCCACATACACAACCACAATTAGGAGTTCATCTTCATTGGCCTTTATGTACAAGTTACTATCAATTACACCTCTCTTGAAACCATGCTTTTGAAGGTACTTTTCCAACCTATATTACCATTCCCTTGGTGCTTTTTTTAAGTCCATATAATTCCATTTTTAACCTACATACATAATTATGATTATCTAACAATATGAATCCCTAAGGTTGTTCTATATAGACTTCCTCCTCAAGTTACCCAATTAAAAAATCATACTTTACATCCATTTGGTACAATTTGAAATCATTATAAGAAGAAAAGGCAAGGACCATTTTCATTTCCTCCAACCTCACCACTAGTGCAAAAGTTTCTTCATAGTCCATACCTTCTACCTGTAATTAACCCTTGCATACTAGTCTTGCTTTATTTCTAACAATCTATCCTTGTTCATTAATATCATTTTTAAATACCCATTTTGTACTTATGACATTATTTCTTGTTGGTATTGGTGTCAAATCCCATGTTTTTTCTTTTTAATTTGATCTATCTCCTTGTTCATAGCATCTATCCAATGTTTTTCTTCACTTTCTTCAGCAAAAATTCTTGGTTCAATCTTTGAAAACATGGCAATTTGAACCTCGTTTGTTTTCTCTACAAGTTGCCTCCTTGTTTGAACTCCTTCACTTTTATCTTCAATAATTTGGTTATTAGGGTGATTCTTTTGTACATTCCTTGATGGATCTTTTGAATGAGTCACTGTATTTTCTAATTCTTCATCTTGTACTTCATTATCTTCACTTTCATGGTGATAATCCGGAGGATTGATAAAACCTATGATCTTGTTAGGTAGCTCTTCATCAAATTTTACATCAATACAATCCATAATATTATGCAACATTTTATTTTAGCACCTATATCCCTTACTTCTTGTTGAGTATCCCAAAAATATTCCTTCATCTGATCATGCATCAAACATTCCTAATTTTTCATCATTGTTTTTTATATACCACTTACTTCCGAATGTTTTAAAATGTTTGATGGATGCTATCTTATCGTGCCATAATTCACATAGTGCCTTATCATAATTTAGTTTGAGATGTGCCTTATTCAGAATATGAAATATTGTGCGCACTACTTCTGCGCAATAGGTTTGAGGAATATTTCTCTATTGCATCATCACTCTAGCCATTTGTTGTGAAGACTTGTTTTGTCTCTCTACAACTCCATTTTATTGTGGAGTGTGTACAATATCATACTATCTTTTTATGCCAAATTCATCACAAAAGTTTTTTAACTCATATGAAGTAAATTTACCTCCTTTGTTTGACCTTATACACTTTATCTTACACTTTGTTTGATTTTATGTTATTGTCTTAAATACTTTCTTTTCAAATGCTTTTTACTTGTGTCTTAAGAATGCTACCCATGTCAATACGGAATAATCATCCATTACCAACATGACATATTTTTCTCCTCTTGGTGCTTATGTTCTGGAAGGACCACAAGAATCCATATGTACTAATTGCAAGGGCTTACTACTTGACAACTTATCCTAGACCTTGAATAAAGTTTGATCCTATTTACCCACTTTACATGATTTGAAAATATTATTTTTAGGTTTATTTAACTTTGGTAGATATTCAACTGCTCTCTTTTTACTAATCTTGATGATGTGATCAAAATTCAAATGCCTTAGTCTCATGTTCCATAGACAAGACTTATCTTGTTTGTTGATGTAACACTCTTCATTACCTTCCTTCAAGATATATACATTATTTTCTGTTTGAAATCCTCTAGCCAAAACTTTCCTTGTTGTTGTTGACCTAATCTTATAATCCTGAGCTTTGAAGAGAACATCACAACCTCTATCACACATCTCACTAACACTCAATAAATTTTGTTCTAGTCCTTCAACAGACAGTACATCGTGAGCCTTTATTCAAACTGATTGTACCCTTTCCTCTAATTCTTCATGCTGCATCATTTCCAAATGTAACATTTCTTGTTTTATTTCCAACTGAAGACATAAACTTGTTTTTGTCTCCTATCATATCTCTAGAACAACCACTAACTAGATACCACTGACTATTATAATTTTGAGCATACAAGACTAGGTCCACACTTATCAACTTTATTCTCTTCTTTCTTCTTTCTCCACTGCATATGTTCTTTTGTTCTACTATTGTTTTGAGATTGTGACCTATTGTTTTTAACATGACATTCATATGGCTTATGTCTAAAATTGTGACAGTAGAAACATTTAGTGATATCAATGAGTGGAGAAAATGGATTTTTGTCCAGATTTGTGTTTGTTTTAGTATTTGCAGATCTATTGTTTACTTCACTCCTTTTAGAGTTTCTCAGTTCATTTATTCTTATATAAGCTTTGAAATTTATAGCTTTGTGTCCATTTTTTTTATAAAAGTAGAAATAATAGAAAAAAAAAGTCATACATGGGAATGGATAATGCTTGAGAATAAATCCTCCTTAGTATTTGATAATTCTCTCTCCTGAAGAAGTACGGTCTCTGATAGCTTGTTGTTTGTTTGTCTACTCTTTTTGTGTGCTGCAATTGGCTAGAAGTGTTTATTTATTGTTGCTCCTTTGGTGAAATGTTTCCTTTATTGGAGTTATATGTTCTTCTCAACTCCTTATTCATAGACTGATGTGGACTATCATTGTCTCCCTTGACAGCTTTTACAAAAATAATTGTATTTTTGTCATTTATGTTACTTTCACTATATTCTCCTTCATAACCTAACCAAGTTTTCATAAGTGGAGACCTATGCGCATTTAATATCACATCTAATTTCTCAGATCTTTTTTTATGTTGAAGGTTCATATTTAAATCAATTTGTGGCTCCTCTATTATTTTCTTTAGAATTACCACTCCCTCTTCTAGTTTTTCACACTCGCTACTTTTCTATTTTATTTGTTGTAGTAGACCTTCCTCCACCTTATTTGCTTCTTCTAGTTTAAATTTAAACTTGAAAATCTCTTCTGAATTAGTTTCTTCTTTTAATTTTAACAAAATATCTTTTTGTTTCTTATTCTTCTATTTGAGTCTCTCTATTTCCTCTAGGGCATTGATCAACTCCCCCTCAAGGTCTACCTCTCCTTCTTCTTCTTTATACCTATTAAGTTATTCTTTCAAGTTTTCTAAGGCCATCAAAATAAATTCACTAACTCCATCTTCACTAGAGGATTCACTAGAACCTTCAAATGTACAACTATCTTCTTACACACAAAGGCTCTTCTTTTTAATTTTTTTCTCTTTCTACTTTTTATTATGCTTGCTCTATTATTTCCCTCTAAACTAATTTTCTTCATTCTTATATGGAAAATTTGAGGCATACTTCCCCAATCTTCCGCAATTAAAAAATTTAAATGGGAGTTTCCCTTTGTATTTACCTGTACCTTTCTTCAATATTCTGTCAAATTTTTCTTATTCTTTGCCAGAGTCTGAGCATGAAAATTCCTTGTATTTTTTAGACTTGTTTTCTTTGAAAGTTGCATCTTTAGTATCTGAATTTCCTTCTAAAATTATCACCTCGCATGCTATCAAATAACCAACTAGTTGATCTCTTTTTAGTATCTCAAAGTTGGTTGTTTCTTATAAGGTTGAAACATTAGGATTAAACTTTGAAGGTAATGACCTCAATATTTTTTAGACTATCACACTCTCTTTGACTATCTAGGCTAGACCCATCATGACATTACCAACTTCATCTAATATTAAAAATAACTTAGCGATATCTTCATATTCATTCATTTTAAATGTATCAAACTACATTCTATATACTTGTAATTTGACCATCTTTACTTTGGCATCTCCTTTATGAATATTTTGTAGTTTATCCCATATTTATTTAGTTGTTTTACATTGCATTAGTTAATAATTTCTGATTCACTTAATCCACTAAGAAGAGCATTCATAGATTTTGCATTAGTAGTGAATTCCAATTTTTCATCTTTGTCACTACTCATTTTCTTTTTTTCTTCATACCCCATCAATACAACACCCCAAACTTCTACTCCAAGAGACATTAAATATGTCTTCATCCTCACTTTCCAAAAGAAATAATTTGTGCCAGTTAAAAAAGGGGCTTTGTTTGTTGAGCATCCTTCCTAAATAACCATTCTAATAATTTAAGACCTCCTTCTAGTTGTTAGAATGATGTTGAAGGAACCTGCTTTGATACTAATTGATAAATACTCTGCAATTACTTGGCAGGGGGGTGAATCAACATTTGTGTCTTGTAAATTATTTAGTTCAATTTAATTTCCTTTCTCAAGTATTTTCTTTGATACTAATGGCTTATGAATTATGTATGAATTCAACTATTAATTATTTCTTTTGCAGTCACCAAAGATACATTGGCATATACAAACATATTTCAAAAGAATTCACACAAGATAGACATTAAACATTGAACACATGAATATGCCAGATATATGTGGAAACCCATAAAGGGAGAAAACCATGAATTTTTGGTTGAAAGTGATGTGAAGCTAATCTCTAACTCCCCTATTACATCAAATTTTTTGTAGGCTTCAAAATACAAGAGGCTTATACCTCAAGGAAGCTCCAACTCCCAGAAATTTTTTATGGGATACAACCTACAAGAGGTTCCTACCTCAACAAGATACAACTTGTTATTTATCAAACCATAACTTGAAAGGAGACTACAATCCCCTCATCATATTACAAATTATATTTGTTGGTTACTTGTCCCTTGTCACTATATTGAAATAATTTTTTGTCTCGTTTTCCGATGCTTATCCTCTCTGCTTATCTTCTTCAAATATGCTTCTTTTCTGCTACTCTTTCCCTTTTCTCCTTACAAGGTTGTTCATAAAATCTCTCATATAAATGACCAAGTCACAAAAACTTCACTTTCATTCAAAATGACATTTTTTATATACAAAGGGTTGTTGACTATTTGCATTCCATCCAGGAATTCAAATTGGAGAATTATCACTTGGTCTTCTAGAGTTGTTCACAATATACCTCTTCATTTCAAAATCTAAAATTAGGTTCAAGGGTTTTATAATGTTAAGAAAATATTAAATAATACAAGTGAACAACAATGATTGCACTATATTGCTTTGAGATGTAAATTCAACATATAATATTTAATGAAAATATCAAGTTCTCTAAACATTGTTCTTTAGCTCTCATGTGCCATTATATCTTCATTTTGTTTGAAGGATAAAAAAAATCAATCATCAATGTAATAATAAATTGTTAATCATCAAATCCTTTGCACATCACTTCACTTAATCAGCCTTTTCTTGCACATCACCTTGATACCCTATGCACATCAAGCAATCAACAATAGCTTTCAATAACTTATCCTTAACAACGTGAACATGAATATTTAGTCTTCAATTGTCTTCTTCAACTAACTAGCATAACATTTGAAAATATCGTGCCATTGGAAATCACTGCCAACATTGTCAACATCTCCATGAAGCACTTACCTCATATCTCTATGTGACCAATAATGGTGACATGGCGAACAAGGTCTCAGATCTCAAGATCTTGATGTTATCCTTGGTATTACCTAAACACTCCAAACCAATGGCCAATAGACCCATGGGTCCTCATTCCTTAGCCAAAAGTGACTGAGGGCCATGATTAAGGGTTGGTCCTCCATTAGTTCTTCACTTCCTACTCATTGATCTTTGTTTACACTTCCTACTACTCCAATTGTCGAAGGTTGATAGGACCATGTGTGCTCACCTACTTGCTCCTACTACTCAAGGTTGTGACCATTACCTTGTTACTCATTTTTCATTAATCTATCACTCACCATCCATCATTCATAAAACCTACAGAATGGGCGGTGGGAAATGGTCAATGGCCCCATTGCATGAAATTATGAGAAACAACCAAATATTTAACACTATGAGCCCTTACAAAACCTATAGAAATTCCCACTGTAGATCAATAGATTATGCAATAGACTAAAGTAAAATACAAGATCTACTTCTACAACAAACTTTGTTGAAGCTTAATCAATTTGAGCTAGATCAATCAAAACACATATAACAGAGAAGAAGAAATCATACACATGAAACACATAAGAATACTCTGGGGAAAGCCTCAGCTAAAAACCCTGCTATTTCTGTATTATCATACAAGTGGAAATATCTCAGGATTACACAAAGCTTTAAATCACAAGCTATCCAGCTCTCAATACAATCCCTCATTGCTGCTCATATATAGTCAAAGGCCTCTCACAAACCTTCTCCTCTGTGCTCCAAGCCTCCTATTTCCTTGCGCAGTTTCTCCTAGGTCCTCAAGCTGCCACCTAGGTGTAATAATCCCTCACAGACTGCTCTAACCTCTGAAATAACTGCACAAACCTAAAGGAGATAATTCCTTCTTCATGGATGAGTTTCCTATATAGGAAAAATCCTCCAACTAATAGTACACTTTCCCTTTCTCTGATCTCAACTGGGTCTCTAAATGAACTAACATGCATGAGTTATTTATGAGAGAATATTCAGTTATTTGGAGAGCAGCAGTTACATGCATGCAAGCATTAACTAACTGAACTCACAATTATTTCAACAAATTGTTTGAATTAATCTAACTAGACTTGATTTAGTTAATTGAGCCAACTAATTACAACTCAATATTACAACTCATCCTTATCTCCTTAATTGACGGATAAATTCCTCAATTAATGGAGAAACTGTTGCATGTCCCCACATAGACTTCATGTTTGATTTTCCTTAACTAATTAACTCAAGATGAATTAATTAATTAATTTACAAATAGCTGCTAAGATCAAATTCGAATTTTACTTCACTATTTTAGTTTAGGGACTAACTAAAATAGGAATCTATCCCGAACTGCTATTTTTAGCAATGCTATTTATAGCACTTCCATTTTTCATTCCTTGTTGCTATGTCCAACACTGGTACCTGAACTGCTATATATAGCAATGCTATTTTTAGCATTTCTATTTTTAGAATTTCTTGTAGCTATTTCCAACACTCCCTCTCAACAAGAAAGGCATTCAACTCGAACCTGATCCTGAACCTTTGGAATGTTCTGCATACAACACTTCTCCCTAGTGTTGTTGCTCCAGCAACTATAGAAACAAAAAATTTCTCAACTGACCTCTCTGTTGGGCTAGAAACACCCTCTGATGTTGAAGCTCCCTCTGCCACTGACAAGTGATCCCTCTCTGACTTCTGAGTTTTTGCAACACTCCATGCATCTCGCACCATTGCACACCTCTTTGTGCCATCCTGCACTGGTGTAACCCTCCTGTGCCTCTCGCATTGTTGCAGCCTACTAGCTCTACACTGTCTTGGGATTCCTGCACTATAGCTCTCTTTGCCACTCCATCCACATTTGCCTCTGCCCACTTAGCCAGTCCTACTACTCCTAGTCGGGGCTCCCGTAGCAAAGTCTAATCAAAGAGGTTGGGTACCTCTAGGATCTTACCTGTATTTCAGCCTTCTTGGGACAATCACTTCACATCACCCCACCTCACACCTGGAGGTATGGCTGCATGTGATCCCTCTGCCCACTTGGCTCAAAATTTCCCCCTACTAGAGGTCTCTGCATGAGTGGATGCCTCCACTTGATCTCCTCTTGGCTTCTCTAGTTGTGGCTGCTCCACAACCTCTTGAAGTTTCTTCACCAATTGTGGCTCCTCCACAATTGTTTGACACTTCTTTTGTGGATGCATGTTGAGAGGTAATTTACCCTCCCTCTCAACCACCAAGTATCTAACCTTTGCCTTGCTCCTCAAGGCTTTGCATGCATTTTGTACCTCAAGTGCATACAGGTTCTTGGCTAGCACACCAATCTGTTTCATCTTTCCCGCCGTCACGAAATTTTCTGGAAAAAGAGCTGATTTTAAATCAGCGATATCTCCCTCATCCGAACTCTGATTCAACCAATTTTTTTTTTAATTTGGGGATTTTTCCACAAGGAATCTAGATCTGCTATTTGTTTCTGAAAATTTTGCACAAAAAATTTCATATCTTATCTGAAAACTCGCGACCCAATTTGTTTTTTACTTCGAATTTTCTTCTTCATATACTGTTCACTGCTTCGATCACCTTTGCTCCGATACCATGTAGAAATTCCCACTGTAGATCAATGGATTATGCAATAGACTAAAGAAAAATACAAGATCTACTTTTACAACAAACTTTGCGGAAGTTTAATTAATTTGAGCTAGATCAATCAGAACACATATAATAGAGAAGAAGAAATCATACACATGAAACACAGAAGAATACTGATCCGAATCGGATCCATAAATGACTGTCATAGAACCATGACTAAAATAGGTCGAACAAATCTCAAATGAAATCCAAAACAAAAATCGAAAACACCCTGAACCAGTGGCCATGGCAGCTGGCACGGAATGACAAGGACCTCGGTCAAAGCGCGCTGACCGAGGCCCATGGAGATTGCGCAGGAGGTCAAAATAGCCCCTGGGAGCCCCGGATCGGGAAAAGGAGCTAGTTTTCGATGTGTTTTAGTGTCGCTGGTCAAACAGGGCTAAAATGGTAGGGCTTAAGCACTCGGTCACATTGGGAGCCATAGGACCGTGGGCGAAAAAGCGAAATGGCACCATCGTATGAAGGTGGGACCCACAACCTAGAAACCGACGGTTTTACCTGGGATGCCCTTGAACGGTAAGAGGTTTTGGAAAAATCGGAGCGATCGCACTCAGCGATCAATGCGTGGCAGCGGAGGTGAGATAAAAACTACCGCGATTGCATGTTATCGGTCGAGAAAGTCAACCGCGCTCGACGTGCGAATGAAGTTGGATCTGGTGGAGCCCAGATCAGATGGCTGAGATTGCGCCGGATAGATAGAGCGGAATTGACACGGGATTAAGCCGCGATTTAAGAGGATTTGGAATCCGTTGATCACCACGGTGGAGAAAGAAACGAATCGACAAGCGGGCTGGCGCAGTTCCGATGGAGACACATGGCTACTTCTTGAGCGTTCATGCTGATGCCGATTAGGGAATTACAAGCAGACAGGTGACAGGCAGAGCGACACAGGTGGGAGAGGAAATGAACAGGCCTGGAGGCAAAATGGTTAAAGCCACAAACAGAGATAGTGAACAAGATCCAGACGAGAGAGAACGAAGAGTCCAAGAGACCAACAGAGACAGTGAACAGTGAACCCTGAGAGGAGGACTGAGCACAGAGAGCAGTAAAGCCAAGCAGAGGAGACAGAGGGCCAAGCTGACCATAGGTAGCATCGAGCACCAGAGAGCTTGAAGATTCAAGCCTTCCCATAGACGAATGTGTCCAGATTGAGCATCACAGTTGGCTCTTTCCACTGTAGACTGAGGGTCATAGAGCTGGTAGGAAGAACAAGAGTCTGTGTACTCTAGTGGCTTGGGGAATCCAAGAACCACCCTGCCAAGCAAACTCTGCTTCAGGAGAACTCATATTGAGTCCTTGTATTGTAATTTCTCTACTGAAACACATAATAAAACAAGGCCACCATTGAAGCTGGACCGGAGACGTATTCCTGGAGAATAGGGTGAACTCCTTATTAAAAATTGCTTGTGTCTTTGTGTTGCTTACTGCATTTCTCTGTTGTCTTTCCATTCTAAATGTCTGTGTATTGGCAATCTGATCGATCCATTGTTTCAGCAACACAGAACACACACACCAGCACATGAGTCTGTAATACCTTTTGTTTAATAAATCTTCACTAAGATCACTCATAGGGTGATTATCAGATCAAGTGGTATCAGAGATCTAGGCTGTAAGGTTAGACAAGCTTGTGTTGGTTTAGCTGTGAATGATCACTAGATCAAAGCTCAAATTAGGAGAAGGAGAATTGGTGGAAACTAATCCTGAAATTGGAAGAGTCTATTCTTGAAAGACAATGTCAGAAGAAGGTTCTGTAGGGCCAGACTCTCAATTCCTAGAAAGTTTCCTAGCTAGAAAGTCCATGGTGGAAGAAATGTATAGGGACTTTAGAAAGCAAAAGGGTGAAGATTCATCAGGCTCTAAGCAAGATAAAGAAGAGGATGAATCTCATTCCCATGACCACTCCAAACGAAAGGGAAAAGAAGAAAGCTTCCCTACACCTCCTAGTAGCCTTGTGCATAATAAGAAAGCATCTTTGATTAAGTTAGATGTTAAATTTGATTTTCCTATATATGATGGAGAGTTGAATGCTAAAAAATTGGACAATTGAATAAGACAAATTGATGTGTATTGCAGAGTACAGAAGATAGACTCAGACAAGAGCAAGATTCAGCTAGCAAGCCTTCGCCTAGGGGGCACTGCCTTGGTTTGGTGGGAAGGCAGAACCCAAGCTGATGTGAAGAAGCATGGTAAGACCATCTCTGTCTGGAGTGAATTTGTTTCTGCCATCAGAAAGCAGTTGTATCCATTGGCCTACATGCAACAAGCCATGATGAGTTGGAAAACTCTTCAGCAGTAGAAAGGGCAAAGTGTACAAGGGTATACTCAAGAGTTCAAAAAGAGAGCATTGATGTTGGGTATTTCATTAGACTCACCATAAACTCTTTTGAAGTACATTGGGGGTCTACACAGCTACATGAGGCACACTATCCTCATGTTTAATCCCACTAGTATAGATGAGGTATCTGTACAAGCTACTCATCTAGAAGCAAGAGGAAAGAATGGAAATCCAGAAGTTGGGGGACCATCCCAACCAACTGTAAGCAAGAGCAAGGAGAAAAGAAAGCAGAAGTGGAAAGCAAGGAAGGCTAACACTGCACAGAAAGGAAAAGCCTCATGCACTCACTGTAAAAAGGAGGGGCATGATGATGAGCACTGTTGGATTCTGCATCCAGAGCTTAGACCTAAGAAGTTCGAGGGCTAGAAGAAGACAACTGTTGCAGCTATTCAGAAGGATTTGGGGTCAGACTCAGGAGATGAAATAATCATTGCAGCCATAGGTATGAAAGGTAAGAATTTTGAAGCATCTACTAGTAATTCTGCTCAATCCATTACTGATGAAGAACATGAGAGAAAAAGGCGTGAGCTTTTCCATATTCGAGTTGTTTCCAAATATCAAAAGATTGATACTTTGTTTGATAGTGGCTCACGAGTAAATCTGATTTCTGAAGCAATTGTAAAGAAATTGGGATTAGCAACTACACCTCATAAGAAACCATACTGATTAGGATGGTTGAATGATAAAGCACAACTACAAGTGACTAGAGAGTGGAAAATCAAGTTTTCTTTTGGGTCAGAATTCGTAGATGAGGTTGAGTTAGATGTAATTCCTTTGGATATATGTGGAATTGTTTTAGGAAGTCCTTACTTGTATGATAGAAAGGCTATTTTCTATAGAGCTGAGAACAAGTATCTACTTGTTAAATATGGAATCGAATACTTTGTAAGAGCTCATAACCTCAAGAATAATTGTACTCTCATAAACTCAGGACAGATGAAAAGAATGATAAATTCGTGCAAACAGTTCTTACTAATGGTTGTAAAGGAAAAGAAAACTGATAAAACCAATGTATTTGTGGGCTGTAATTCTGATCAGCAAGCTGATATAGAAAAGATTGTTTCAAAGTATGATGTCTTGTTTCAAGAACCTCAAGGTCTGCCACCTAAAAAGGGAATAGAACATGATATTATTTTGCAACAAGATGTTCCTTTGCCTAACATTGGGATGTGCAGGTTATCTGCTTTAGAGAATGCTGAAATCAAGAAGCAGGTGCAGGAGTTTCTCAAGAAAGGGTTCATCAGGCCTAGCACATCACCATGTGGGTCACCAATCGTTTTGGTGAGAAAGAAAGATGGCTCGTGGAGAATGTGCATTGATTACCAAGCACTGAATAAAATAACGATCAAAAATAATTATCCCCTTCCTCGCATAGATGATCTTTTAGATCAATTGAAGGAAGTTGTTTATTTCACCAAGCTGGATTTGCACAGTGGATACCATCAGGTCAGAGTTGCCGAGCAAGATGCATGGAAGACTGCTTTCAAAACAAAGCAGGGATGGTATGAATGGCTGGTTATGCCTTTTGGCTTGACCAATGCCCCTGCTACTTTCATGAGATTAATGAATGATGTACTCAGACATTTTCTTGATGATTTTGTTATTGTGTATCTGGATGACATTCTGATTTTTAGTAAAACATGGGAAGAGCATTTAAAGCATGTTAAGCAGACATTAGATGTTTTGAAAAGAGAAAAACTTTATGTTAAAGTCTCCAAATGTGAATTTGGCAAAACCTCTCTAAATTATTTGGGTCATATAGTAGGGGGAGGTGAATTGAAAATAGACCCCTCTAAAGTGGCAGTCATTGTAAACTGGCCTAAACCCAAGTCTGCTACAGAAGTGAGAAGCTTCTTAGGAGCAACACAGTATTGGAGGAAGTTCATTTCAAATTTCTCCTCAGTTGCAGCTCCCCTACATGCTTTGACAGGATTGAACAAGGTGTTTCAGTGGGGAGGAAAACAGTAGAAAACCTTCGACACCTTGAAATAAAAAATTAGTACAGCACCCATACTAGCACTGCCAGATCTACAAAGACCATTTGAGATCCAAACTGATGCCAATGACTATGCGATGGGAGTAGTGTTGACACAACACGGTAAACCCATATGTTATCATTCTGAGACGTTTAATCCTGTAGTAGTTAACTATCCTACCTATGATAAATAATTGTATTTATTAGTTCAAAGTGTGAAAAAGTGGAAACATTACTTAATGGGAAAAGAAACAATAATACATACTGATCATTAGCCACTTCAATACCTACACTCTCAAAATAAGTTGCAACAATCAAGACATTACAGATGGATGGGTTTTCTACAACAGTTTCATTTATTCATCAGATATAAAAAGGGCATACATAACAAGGTTGCAGACATGTTATCTAGACCCATTATAAATGCATCTACCATACTTAAGCATAATTTTGTGCTACATGAAAGCTACATAGAATAGTATGCTTAGGATGTGCACTTTAAAGATGTATATGCAACTTTGAGTCAAGGAAAAAGAGTAGAAGAATTGGACTATCATGTGAAGGACCGACTCTTATATCATTGTGGGAAACTCTGCATTCCACAAACTGAGAGAGCAAAGATAATTAGGGAAGCACACACTTCTCTGATATCAGGTCACTTTGGCGTAAGTAAAATAGTTGCACAGCTACAAAGGTTCTGTTATTGGTAGAGAATGAGTGAAATAGTTTCTAGATATGTAAAGGGGTGTGCTATGTGTGCTAAAAGCAAGCCCAATAACATAAAACTAGGCTTATGCACTCCATTTATAGTTCCTTCTCACCCTTGGGAAAGCATTTCCATGGATTTTGTTGGGGGACTACCCAAATGTAGGAAAGGTCATGATTATCTATATGTTGTTGTGGATAGGTTCAGCAAAATGTGTATTTTGAAACCCTGTAGTAAACAGATTACAACTGAACAAACTACAAAATTATTTTTTGAACATGTATGGGTTCATTTTGGATTACCCACTTCTGTTATATCTGATCGAGACACCTGATTTTTGGGGAAGTTTTGGTCCAGTCTGTGGGAACTAATGGACACCAAATTAAATAAAAGCACAGGTTTTCATCCACAAACAGATGGCCAGACAGAAGTAGTTAGCAGGACAGTGATCCAGTTACTGAGGGGATATTGCAACAAACATCCTAAGCTTTGGGATGAGCACTTGTGCTATGTGCAGCATGCTTACAATAGAGCCAAACACTCTTCTACACAGAGATCTCCTTTAGAGACCTACTTTGGTTTCATACCAAGGTCTCCCTTGGATTTTGTCTTTGGTAAAGATACCATGGTTGATGGACACAATGATGTAGACAAAGAAACTAGGTTCATTGAATAGATCCATGAGATCCACCAGGTAGTATAGAAACAGCTGGAAAAGAGCTAGGCCAAGTACAAGCCTAGGCATGATAAGCATCGGATGGAGGATAGTTTTCAAGTTGGAGACCAGGTATGGATGTATATCAGCAAGGACAAGATGTAAGATGAAGGTAAGAAGCTAAAACCTATCAGGTATGGACCCTTCAGGATACTTGAGAAGATTGATGAGAATGCTTTTCGCCTTGATCTACCAGCTTACATGCACATCTACTCAGTCGTGAACACGAATTTGTTGAGGTTTTTTGAGCCTTCAATGATTGAGGACCCTGAAGAGCAGAGTCAATTGCCTTCTGTTGATGACCTACTACCTAAATATCTTAATGAGTTGCAAGAATATAAAGTGCTGGACAGGAAGGTAAGGATGATGCGGAGTGGACAGGTGGAATATCTCAGAATTGGGCTTAAAGGTTCGAAGCCGAGTAGTGTGAAGTGGATTTAGATTGGACAGGTGAGACATCAGTTTCCTCACTTAGTTGATGCTTGAAGAAAAACCAACTTTTGGTGGTCCAAAAGCTTTTTAGTTGGGAGGCCATGATGCGAATCAGATCCATAAATGACTGTCATAGAACCGTGACTAAAACAGGTCGAACAAATCTCGAATGAAATCCAAAACAACAATCAAAAACACCCTGAACCAGTGGCCATGGCAGCCGGCATGGAACGTCGAGGACCTTGGTCAAAGCACGTTGATCGAGGCCCACGGAGACTGCGCAGGAGGTCAAAATAGCCCCTGGGAGCCCTGGATTAGGAAACGGAGTTAGTTTTCAATGCGTGTTAGTGATTAGTGCTAACACACATCGCTGGGAAAATAGGACTGAATGGTAGGGCTTAAGCACTCGGTCACGTTGGGAGCTAGAGGACCATGGGCGGAAAAGCGAAAAGGCACCATCATACGAAGGTGGGACCCACAACCTGGAAACCAGCGGTTTTACCCGGGATGCCCTTGAACGGTAAGAGGTTTTGGAAAAAGTGGAGTGATCACACTCAGTGATCGACACATGGCAGCAGAGGTGAGAGAAAAACCACCATGGTTGTGCATTATCGATTGAGCAAGTCAACTGTGCTCGACGTGCGAATGACGTTGGATCTGGTGGAGCCCAGATCGGACGGCTGAGATTGCGCCCGATAGACAAAGCAGAATTGACATGGGATTAAGCCACGATTTAAGAGGATTTGGAATCCGTTGACTGCCACAGTGGAGAAAGAAACAAATTGACAAGCGGGCTGATGTAGTTCCGATGGAGACACGTGGCTACTTCCTGAGCGTTCATGCTGACGCCGAACAAGGAATTCCAAGCACATAGGCGATAGGCAAAGCGACGCAGGTGGGAGAGGAAATGAACAGGCCTTGAGGCCGAATGGTTAAAGCCACGAACAGAGACAGTGAAGAAGATCCAGACAAGAGAGAACGAAGAGTCCAAGAGATCAGGAGAGACAGTGAATAGTGAACCCTGAGAGGAGGACTCAGCACAGCGAGTAGTAAAGGCAAGAAGAGGAGACAGAAGGCCGAGCTTACCATAGGCAACATCGAGCACCAAAGAGCTTGAAGAATCAAGCCTTCCCATTAAGGAATCTGTCTGGATTGAGCATCACAGTTGGCTCTTTCCACTGTAGACTAAGGGTCACAGAGCTGGTAGGAAGAACAAGAGTAAGTGTACTCCAGTGGCTTGGGGAATCCAAGAACCACCCTGCCAAGCAAACTCTCCTTTAGGAGAACTCATATTGAGTCCCTGTATTGTAATTTCTCTGCTGAAAGACATAATAAAACAAGGCCACCACTGAAGCTGGACCAGAGATGTAGCCCTGGAGAATAGTGTGAACTCCTTATTAAAAATTTCTTGTGTCTTTGTGTTTCTTACTACATTTCTCTGCTCTCTTTCCATTCTAAATGTCTGTGTATTGGCAATATGATCGATCCATTGTTTCAAAAACACAGAAGAAACACACTAGCACATGAGTCTGTAATACCTTTTGTTTAATAAATATTCACTGAGGTCACTCATAGGGTGATTATCAGATCAAATACTTTGGGGAAAGCCTCAACTAAAAACCTCGCTATCTTTGTATTATCATACAAGTGGAAATATCTCAGGATTACACAAGTAGAATCCCTCACTGCTACTCATAGATAGTGAAAGGCTTCTCACAAACCTTCTCCTCTACCCTCCAAGCCTCCTATTTCCTTGCACAGTTTCTCCTAGGTCCTCAAGCTGCCACCTGTGTGTAATAATCCCTCGCACACTGCTCTGACGTCTGAAATAACTGCACAAACCTGAAGGAGATAATTCCTTCTGCATGGAAGAGTTTCATATATAGGAAAAATCCTCTAACCAATAGTACATTATCCCTTCCTTTGATCTCAACTGGGTCTCTGACTAAACTGGCAGGGATGAGTTATTTATGAGAGAATATTCAGTTATCTAGAGAGCAACAGTTACCTGCATGCAAGCAATAACTAACTGAATTCACAATTAATTCAACAAACTATTTGAATTAATCTAACGAGACTTGAATCAGTTAACTGAGCCAACTAATTACAACTCAATATTAAAACTCATCCTTATGTCTTTAATTGATGGATAAATTCCTCAATTAATGGAGAAACAGTTATGTGTCCCCACATAGAATTTTGTTTGATTTTCCTTAACTAATTAAATCAAGATGAATTAATAATTAATTTGCAAACAACTGCTAAGATCAAATTCAAATTTTACTTCACTATATTAGTTCAGAGACTAACTAAAATAGGAATCTATCCCAAACTGCTATTTTTAGCAATGATATTTATAGCACTTCCATTTTTCATTCCTTGCTGCTATGTCTAAGACTGGTACCCGAACTTCTATTTATAGCAATGTTATTTTTAGCATTTCATGATGTTGTTTCCAACACTCCCTCTCAACAAGAAAGGAATTCAACTAGAACCCGATCTTGAACCTTTGGAATGTTCTGCATGCAACACTTCTCCCTAGTGTTGTTGCTCCAGCAACTCTAGAAACAAAAAATTTCCCAACTGACCTCTCTGTTGGGCTAGAAACACCCTCTGATGCTGAAGCTCCCTCTGCCACTGAAAAGTGCTTCCTCTATGACCTATGAGTTGTTGCAACACTCAATTCATCTCGCACCGTTGCACACCTCTCAATGCCATCCTACACTAGTGCAACACTCCTGTGCCTCTCACATTGTTGCAGCCTGCTAGCTTTGCATTGTCTTGGGATTCCTGCACTGTAGCTCTCTCTGCTACTCCATCTGCATATGTGTCTACCCACTCATCTAGTCCTGCTACTCCTCGTTGGGGCTCCTTTAGCAAGGTCTAATCAAAGAGGTTGGGTACCTCTAGGATCCTAACCCTATTTCAGCCTTCTTGGGACAATCACTTCATATCACCCCACCTCACACCTGGAGGTATGGCTGCATGTGATCCCTCTGCCCACTTAGATTGAAATTTTCCCCTAATGGAGGTCTCTGTATGAATGGATGCCTCCACTCGATCTCCTCTCTGCTTCTCTAGTTGTGGCTACTCCACAACTTCCTGAAGTTGCTTCACCAATTGTGGCTCCTCCACAATTTTTTGAGACTTCTTCTGTGGCTGCATGTTGAGAGGTAATTTATTCTCCCTCTCAACCACCAAGTATCTAACCTTTGCCTTGATCCTCAAGGCTTTGCATGCATCTTGTACCTCAAGTGCATATAGGTTCTTGGCTAGCACACCAATCTGTTCCATCTTTCCTATCGTCATGAAATTTTCTGATAAAAGAGCGGATTTTAAATCAGTGATATCTCCCTCATCCGAACTCTGATTCAACCAATTTTTTTTTGAATTTGGGTATTTTTCCGCAAGGAATCCAAACCTATTATTTGTTTCTGAAAATTTTGAACAAAAAGTTTCATATTTTCTCTAAAATCGCGCGGCCCATTTTTTTTTTTTTACTTCAAATTTTCTTCTTCGTATACTGTTCACTGCTTCGATCACCTTTTCTCCGATACCATGTAGAAATTCCCACTGTAGATCAACAGATTATGAAATAGACTAAAGAAAAATACAAGATCTAGTTCTACAACAAACTTTGCAGAAGCTTAATCAATTTGAGCTAGATCAATCAAAACACATATAACAGAGAAGAAGGAATCATACACATGAAACATAGAAGAATACTTTGGGGAAATCCTCAGCTAAAAACCCCGCTATCTCTATATTATCATACAAGTGGAAATATCTCAGGATTACACAAAGCATTAGCTCACAAGCTATCCAGCTCTTAGTACAATTCCTCACTGCTACTCATAGACAGTTAAAGGCTTCTCACAAACCTTCTCCTCTGCCCTCCAAGCCTCCTATTTGTAAGCACAGTTTCTCCTAGGTCCTCAAGCTGCCACCTATGTGTAATAATCCCTCACACACTACTCTAACCTCTGAAATAACTGCACAAACTTGAAGGAGATAATTCCTTCTGCATAGATGAGTTTCCTGTATAGGAAAAATCCTCCAACTGATAGTACATTGTCCCTTCCTCTGATTTCAACTGGGTCTGTGGCTGAACTGACATGCATGAGTTATTTATGAGAGAATATTCAGTTATCCGGAGGGCAACAGTTACATCCATGCAAGCATTAACTAACTGAACTCACAATTAATTCAACAAACTGTTTGAATTAATCCAGCTGGACTTAACTAGTTAACTGAGCCAACTAATTACAACTCATCCTAATCTCCTTAACTGATGGATAAATTCCTCAATTAATGGAGAAACTGTTGCATGTCCCCACATAGACTTCATGTTTGATTTTCCTTAACTAATTAACTCAAGATGAATTAATTAAGTAATTTACAAACAACTACTAAGATCAAATTCTAATTTTACTTCACTATTTTAGTTTAGGGACTAACTAAAATAGGAATCTATCCCGAACTGCTATTTTGAGCAAATTCTATTTATAACACTTCCATTTTTCATTCGTTGCTACTATGTCCAACACTGGTACCCGAACTACTATTTATAACAATGCTACTTTTAGCATTTCTTGTTGCTATTTCCAACAAAACCAATTGGTGGTGTAGATCCTAAGGCATCTCAAGTTTTCATGTGATGTCCAAGTGCACCAATTAGAGCATGTGACACCCTTTGATGATCAATGCCTACCAAATTTAGCACCACACCACTGCCGCATCATTGTAATGTGTCACTCAGAAAAGGGCCACTTGGACACCTGAAATGGCCAAATACACCTGCCATGTGTCATGTCTACAGAGTTCCACATGTACACATGTACCTAGTAGGTGTCTCCACATCATTGCCACCTACCAAGTGTATATGTTGTTGGGTGTGACTTTTTACCTACTTTCTGCACTTCCTTTCCCCATTTTTGATCCTCTTTTCCTCCAAGCCCATGAAACTTCACATGACCGATCACCCTTTTTCTAATTTATACAACCTATTCCACTGTCATGTTAATTTTCCATGTTTTGCTAAATAATATGATACTATAATCCTTTTTGTGGCGAACTGGGGTGAGCATTGGAGGAGTATTTTGAGAGATCTTTTCTTTTTTAGGTGTTTCTCACAGGAACAAGGTTACAGAGTAAACAAGCCACTTTGATTAGTTTCAGAGCAGGGTAGAGAAGTTTGTTGTTAGACCCTGTATGTTGTTATAGGTTGTTGTTACACACTGAATGTTGTTACAGGTTGTTATTACACCACGTGATGATACAGAGGATCGTTGTTACACCAAAGGTGTTGTCGCCAACGATTTATGTTACATCGTAAACCACTATTCAACCGAAGGATGTTGTTGCACCGAAGCTGACAAGTTGTGGGTACTATTCCACACAATAGCTATCGGGTGTTACGAATTATTTATTTTAGAAGAAACAGACCCAAGTGGTTGCAATTTTAACCAATGTATCTGAAAAGTATTTGTATTTAGAAATAGGTTCTAACTACTTCTATTTTATGATCAGCATGAGAACCGTGAGATTCTCATGACTGATCTATTCCTAATTTCAGGCATGTAATAATTATAAAAGAAACTCGATTTTCCATGTACATGGACGTCATATAGAAAATCATTGTTACTCTGCTCTTGTAACTCTGAACTATTTTTAATATTAAAATCACTATAGTGATGTTGTTACTTCTCTTCATCTGTTTCGTTAAATAATCTCGTGTTATTCTTGTGCCCTTGCTACAGAGGAAGGGCCCTCCTCTTTAGGAGGGACTGCAGCAGTAGAAGTAGTATACATTATTTTTTCTTTTATTGTCATATGGTTTCTGTTGTTGCTGTATAAATTGTGAATTACATCCGCTTTTGTTCCAGATTATATTATGCTGTTACACTGATTTGATTAAACAGAATGATAGTGATCAGTTAGTGTAGTCATTAGTTTACTGTGTGGTGTGCCCTTACTCTAGTAATTATGAAGTGTGATTTCAATTTTCTGGAGTGTTTTAATTTCTAAATGAATGATTTAATTTTTGCAATTGATTCAGCGACATCTTTTACTGTTCTTTCTATTTTTCCTTCTTAGCTATAGTATATCAGCACAGATAGTGCGAACTCCATTGAAACAACAAAACCTACCCTGAGTTGACAATTAAATGTTGTAGTATCGGTAAATTAGGATTGATTAAAACAACACTACATTTTGGTACCGTTGTTAGGGATGGCAGTTGACGATACAGTCAACCAAGTTGTTTATTTGCTGATAGAGTGTTCCTAGTCCACAATCAATGGGTGGTAAGATGAGAGGTAAGAACCTACACATCACTCTAACACACCTGGGTGGGCTCACCATTGTGATCACTAGGGCACTTAGGGTGTGGAATTTTGGTGTTTTTTTAGCGTGTCTTCAGCTCTTCAGTTGTTGGGCGGTAAGACGAGAGGTAAGAACCTACACATCGCTCTAACATACTTGAGCAGGCTCACCACTGTTGAAGACTGAGACACTTAGAGTGTGAATCAGTACATATAGGGTCCATGTGTGCAACAGTAGGAACTATATAAATACCAAAACTACCCCCACTCTAATTAGTCACAAGAAAAACGGGTTGTAAAAAGGAAAGGAAGAGTTTAGATTTGGGAAGGAAAACATTTATGTAGGAACTAATCTCTAAGGTAGAAAAATAATAATCAGTCTCTCAAAGGGACGCAAGGAAAACAAGGCCACAAAAAGTTGTTACTCCCATAACAATGACAAAAACCTCTGATTCCTCTATCTCGGGGTGATACCATTCTAAAGCTAGCAACTACACTCTCAAGATTAAGCATCAAATTCAGGAACAATAGGGGGAAGCTAGTAGCCAAAACTTTAGGACCGAGGGACAAGGGGAAACTGAGGTGGGACATCAAAAACCTAAGACAAGAGAGCACCTATTGGTTTATCAATATCCAAATTCGGCTAGTGTATTTAAACAACCAGCCTTAGAGTTACCTGAACCATAAAATCCACTTGCAAGACAATCACAAGAGCAGTTTCAAGAATGTCTGTTACAACAAGAGTTAGAAGGATTAGAAATGGGAGACAACAATGAAAACAATGCTAAAATAGATGATATTATCACCACCTTTGAGTTCCCGATCTAGGATATCAGAGGCAAAGCTACCATGAAAAATATTCATGTATCATCCTTACCATCCTTTCAAGGGATGACTGTGGAAGACCCAAACACCTTCTTATTTGAATTTGATGTCTTATGTAGGAGTTATGACTATATATCAGATGTTCAGAAAGTGAAATTATTTCCGCTTACTTTAAAAGGAGCAATGTTGAGATGGTTCATGGGGTTAGGCTTTGCTTCTATTCGAACATGGAGCGATATGAAGGAGACATTATTATCAAAGTACCTAGACTACTGTAGAACTAGGGACTTAAGGGAGGAAGTATTCAAAATGACACAGAAGGAGGATGAGAGCATGGAGGACTATGTAGAGAGGTTCCACTATAATTTGCAGAGGTCTAGAAACATTGATTTAGACCATGAGATCATTAATACCATATTTATTAGAGGAATGAGGGACGATTGCCTTGATACCCTGAACCTATTGGGAAAATGGGACATATCGTAGGAACCATTTGCTAAAATTGTAAAGCGTTGTTTAAGATGCCCTAGAGGATCATCTAAGGGGAGAAACACAATTCGAGATGCCTTTGCCCGATTACAAAATTTTGCAGGCAGAGGAGTAACTAGAGAAGAGATCAGGAATTTGTTCAAAAATTTCAAGACCGATATTCTTAGTACTCTATCTGCCTAGATAATGACAGTGTAGATCAAGAAAAAGAAAGCAGAAGCTAATACACCTCTGGTTGTGTTCTGCCCGAATTTCTGGAAGAAAAATCCCTTTAGGGAATGTGAATTGAAAAACATCAGCTTGCATAATATTTGTGAGCTAGAACAATTCATAGGTCAATATTTAGAGATTCCTAGACTGAAGGCAGTACTTAGAGAGTCAAGCGAAGAAGTGTAGTCCTCTTATTTCATCGCACCAAGGAGACCATGGTAGCCACAACCTCCAGGTATGTCCCAAGATTTTTATTCTTTCAATTCGTAGAACAATGCATATAATACTCAACAATATCCATGGAAATATCTTGCTCCTTATTTAGCATAGTTTCCTTCACCCTGGAACCAGTGGTCCCCATCTCCCTCTATCCAATATCCTCCATCCCAACTGTGCCCTTGGAACCAGATCTAGAGAGGAAATGCCCAGAATACAACTTTACCTGGATTACCAATGCAACAACAACTACAATTACCTCCTTTCAAAACTCCTACTCCTACACCGCCTGTGAAACCCCAACTACCTATGAAACCTAACCCTAACCCAAATAGTAAAGAAGCTTAGGGCATAAAGGCTTTGACTACCTTCCAGACCTACCTTATTATCCCCATGGGGCTTAATGAAATTCAACTGCGATTAGGTAAGGTAATTAAACAAAATAATTCCCCTATCATTACTGAGGAGGAATGTGAACCTTCCAAAGGAGATACCATAGGTCCTGAGGTGGTTGTTGCACCTATAACAACCAACACAAACAAAATTGTTATGTTTGTAATAGCCAACCCGCGAAGGAATGTTACCCCTGTAACAACCAAATCAGATAAGGCTGATACACCTGTAACAACCGACTCGACTGCTATAACTTAGAATCCTCCGTATCCTGAGAGATTAACTGAGCTTGGAATGGCCTCACAACCCGAATCTGATTTTCTTAGGGAGTTGCAAAATTTGCATGTACGAATTCCTCTGTTGCAAGATCTTAAAGAGGTACCTATTTATGCTAAAATAGTACGAGACTTGTGCATCAAGAAACCTGGGAGGAAGCCTAAAGGCCCTGCTACCATACCTGTGATGGGGAAATTATCTGAATTGATGTCTACTCAACCTCTTCTAACTGAGTATAATGATCCAGAAAACCCTACGGTTACAATATACATTAATGATCAGCCCATAATGAACACATTGATTGATCTTGGGGCTACCATTAATGTGATGATAAAGGACCTCTTTGCCACCTTGGGGCTACATGGGCTTAGACATACTCCTACTCTACTTGAATTAGCAGACAATCATGTGTTAAACTCGAGGGGGTGTTAGAGGACATAGTAATTAAAATAGCTTCCTGGAGGTATCCGACTGACTTTTTTAGCTTACAGACCAAATCCTACTTGGGGGGACATCCTTTGAGTTTAGGGAGACGTTGGTTGGCCACAACAACTGCATTTATAGGATGCAGATCTGGATCTATGGTGATCTCGAATAGCCAGGCTACAAAGAAACTTAATCTTTATCCCCCAAAACCAAATGTGGATCTATATAACCCTTGGTGGGATGAGTTTGAGCCTGAATCAGATCTTTCCCTACCACTCCTCACTCTGGGGAAAGCCTAATACTGCAAGGATGAGATAGAAGATGACATCATTAATGGTTTCATTAGTAACTTTCTTTCTATCACTTCCATTATAAATTTGAATGAGAAAGAGGAGGTAGAAGATATAGGTTTTGAAATAGAACTAGGAAAGTTTTTGAACATTAACCCCAACTTGACTACTGAGAAAAACCAACTGCTGTTATAACTATTACAAAAATACAAAAAGGAATTTTCATGGGACTATATGGATATGAAAGGGATCCACCCTAGTTTGTTCACTCACCATATTTGTTTGAAGGATGGCTACAAACCAGTCAGACAACCACAACATGAACCTTGCACTGAAGGAGGTAGTGAAGGAAGAATTACAAAAACTCCTGAGTGCTAACTTTATTTATCCAATATCTGATAGTCAATGGGTGTCTCCGCTTTTCATCATTCCTAAGAAGAATGAAAAATGGAGAGTTTGTGTGGATTACAGAGAACACAATAAGGCCACTCAAAAGGACCATTTTTCTTTACCATCTATAGATCAGTTCGTTGACAACCTTTATGGAAAAAAATTATTTTCATTTCTAGACGGGTTTAGTGGATACAACTAGATATAGATTGCCCTAGAGGATCAAGATAACACTACCTTTACTTTCCCTTGGGTAACTTTCGCATACAGAGTACTCCCTTTTGGACTCTTCAATGCACCAACAACCTGTACTACATTTCTACTAATGGGATCAAGGTAGACCTTGCTAAAATAGAGGTAATTCTAAAAATTCCAACTCCAAAGACGCAAAAAGAGGTATGTAGTTTCTTGGGGGTGCAGGGTATTACAGGAGATTTATAGAATTTTTTTCAAAAATTTCATCACCATTATTTTCTTTGCTCATGAAGGATGTCGACTTTTTGTGGACAAGAAAGTGTAAGCATGCCTTTTTGAAGCTGAAATGTTGTGTATCAGCAACTCTGGTTTTACGAGGACCTAATTGAGAATTGCCATTTCACATAGCTATAGATGCATCTGATATTGTTGTAGGTGTTGTTTTGGGCCAATTGGAGGACAGGAAACCTTATGCTATTTAATACATAAGCAAAAATTTAACTCTAGCTGAGCTCAATTACACAGTGACCGAGAAGGAATTCTTAGCATTTGTGCACGCCATCAATAAATTCTGACATTATATCATCGGGTATCAAGTATTTGTACACACTAACCACTCTACCATTTGCTTCTTAATGAATAATCCAATTACCAATGGTAGAATTACACGCTGGTTATTGTTTTTATAGGAATATGATATCACAATTGTCGATAAACTTGGAAAAGATAATGTAGTAGTTGATTTCTTTTCTAGGTTGACTATTGATGAAAATTGCATTCCTACTGAGGATTCTTTCCCTAATGAATATCTCTTTGATATTTCTACTTACCTTGATATGCAGATATAGCCAATTATCTTGATGTAGGGAAGTTTCCACAGTATTTTTCCTCGAAGGAGAAGAGAAAGATCATACAACGAAGTGCTATCTATACCTGGATAGATGGGAATCTCTATCACATTGGACCAGATTTCTAGATCAAACATTGTGGATGAGGTCTTTGACATCCTTAAGGCCTGTCACAAGGAACCTTGTGGAGGGAACTTCATAGACAAGGGGACAAGGTAGAAAGTCCTTTCAAGAGGGTATTATTGGCCAACAATATTTTAGGATGCCAAGAAGTTCGTGAAAGGATGTGATAGTTGGCAAAGAATGGGCCAACCACTGCAATCATATGAGATGCTGTTAAAGCCCCAAATCATCTTAGAACCTTTTGAGAAATGGGACCTAGATTTTGTGGGACAAATTAATCCTTCATCTAGACAAAAATCTTACATCTTGGTTTGCACTGACTATGTCACAAATTGGGTTGAGGAAAAGGCACTAACTAGAGCCACATAGTAGGTTGTTTCAGACTTTCTGTTTGAAGACATCTTTGTCCATTTTGGTATACCCAGGGAGATAGTCATAGATGGAGGGCCCCAATTTACATCCTATATGATCCAGAAGTTGGTTGAAAAATATAAAATCCATCATAGAATCACAACATCTTATCATCCACAAGAAAATGGCCACGTGGAAAGCAGTAACAAAGTCATTGAGGGGATTCTTACCAAGACCATGGCCATTCACCGAAGGAATTGGGCTGACAAACTTCCAAAAGTGTTGTGGGAATAAAGGACTAAATGGAGGAATACCACGGGATTCTCACCATATGAACTTGTGTACGGTAAAAATCCCTTATTCACTATTGAGTTCGAAATCAAAACACTGAGAATAGCATTGCAAGTAAATTTGGATCTGGCTACATCATAAAAGCAAAGATTGAACCAGCTCAATGAATTGGAGGAGAAACAACTAGGTACTATCCAAAAAAAAAAGATTATCCAACATCAGAGAGATAAGTGGCATGATAGATTCTTCAAGAAGAATAACTTACAGAAAGGAGATTGGGCTCTCTTATACGACTCAATATTCAAAGACTTCAAGGGCAAGCTCTGCACCAGTTGGCTAGGCCCCTATGAGGTAGATGCAATATTTGACAATGGGACTGTAAATTTGGTTACCATTGATAGTGCGAGGAGACAATTTCTTTCAAATGGGCACTGTATTCGGTTATATCACAAACCTTCTTCAAGGGATTAATTTGTCAACATTGTCACAAATTCAGATCTTCATATGGCTGGAACAGGGGAAATCCCCCTTGTGCTGCCAAAATTATAATTTTTCAATATGTGTAACAACTA
The DNA here is from genome assembly GCA_031772625.1 of Pinus tabuliformis. Taxonomy (NCBI): domain Eukaryota; kingdom Viridiplantae; phylum Streptophyta; class Pinopsida; order Pinales; family Pinaceae; genus Pinus; species Pinus tabuliformis. The sequence goes on from CM062813.1 coordinate 355,742,439, forward strand.
AAATCCAACTGTTGTTGGCAGCTATTACACCTTAAAACTCTTAAAAAAAACATAATAAAACAATCTGGCTGTGAAAACCTTTCTCGGGCGTAGACAGACAATTTCAGTAGAAGTTGAAAACCACTTTGTGGCGGTTGTTACACACTTTGTAACAACATTTTTTATTTCAAGCATACTCTATAATAATGTTGTTACACAACCTTTTTCTATGTTTTTATCCTTTTTGAAAATTAATAATACATAATAGTTGTCTTGGCTGTTACATCTGTAACAACTGACGACTTCTAGAGATACTCCATGTAAATTATTTATTGCAACATACAACATGCATCATCGTCATTCGGAAAATAGTTGCCTTGAGCTTTGTAGTTAAGTTCGCGCGCCTCACCACCAAAATCTTGTCCCCATGTCACCCAGGTATGCCATACAAAGGTAATATCTTTATTTGCTTTTATTTAGTAATTACTGCAATTTAACATGATATCCCTTTTGACAGCCGAGGTGGGTTGTCACATTTAATCCTGGGGGGTATTATATTACGACATGACCTTTGCATGAACTGTGAATATTTAAAAATAGCAATTAAATCATGGTGATATGGTAATCATTTTCACTTAATGATCGATCATACCAAAAAAATGGGGAATTGTACCTCCGACTTGACCTCCCATAACGTAGCATTAATAAGGTAACATTACTGTGCATTACGAACCATCATTGAAAATCTCAATTTGAAATTCTCACCTGCGCCACCCTATCATTTACCCTGTTCTGGAGCATTGCATCCCCATTCAGAGTGCTTAGAGAAGTGGAAAAGAACAGTTGCAGTCTAAAACAACTAAGTGGTGTTCTAACTACTCCGTAACTTCTAAAGCATGGAAAAAGGATGAGAACAACATTGAATTTGTGTAGCGATGGGTGGAGCAACAATTTGGCATGAACCAGGGTCAACAAATTCTTTGGAGAATTGCCCTGAAGCATGTCAAAATTTTAAGGATGTAGGCTGGTTTGAGTTCTTCTAGAGGATGGAGGGATCAGATGGGGGAGTTGCCATGGAATTTGCGAATAATTTAGAGAGAAATTAGATGGAGGTTAGGGGATTAAATCTGGAGGTTATAGAAGAGGTGATTTTCCTAGTGATGGAATTACTAGTGGAAGGAAAAATGTGGTTTAACAGGAAAGTTAATGACCCCTCCTTGAAGGAAGATTTCCTACAAGAGGAGGAAAAACTGGTGAAGAAAGGGAGGGGGATTGACAAGTTGTCACTTCCCCAGCCATGCGATGATGTTTCCCTTTACCTCATCATGTAAATAACTTGCGAGGGAAGGGCAACAATCATATTGAATTACCACTTTCCATTTCTAAACCTCCTTTGGCATCAAAACTGATAAATATTACCTAATTTTTGTTGGGAAACATTAGGTATATGGTCGTGATTGTAAAAATAGCTACGCATCCAAAAACATGCATCACCAACCATGGCCTCATCAATATTATTGTGTTGGACACCTTAAGTCGCTAGGGCAAGAGTTGGGAGGAATTCATGAGAAAGAAGGCCAAAACTACCCACAGGAAACAAACTGGGATGTCTGAGGAAGCTCTGACGGCAACGAAGGAGTAGCCCCAACCTTCGAAAGTAAGGGTTGGAAAGAGGCCAGTTGACAAGACAATTGGTGATAGATGGCCAACGCAGAGAATAAGGGCTATCGAGCACCTAGAGTCCCCATCCATGTCTATGAAGAATGAGGAGGAAGTAGAGCAGAAGGATGAGGAGCAGGCTCAGCCGAAGGAACCTTCCTCACCTGGTAAGAGCGAAACTCAATCCTTCCTATCAAAAATTGAAAATTTAGAAAAAGAGAATAGAGAGCTAAGGAAACAACTAGTAGAAGAGAAGGTAGAGGCAAGAGCCCCGTGGTTTGACACCTCGGCCGAGGCCATAGATAGGGCTAGGGAGGGAGATGTCCCGGGTGCTATGTTCACGGCCTGTGCGAAGAAGCTAGTGGCAGTGAGGTATAGAGTCTCTGTAGATGACACCTACTCAAGGGAAACACAAACCGAATCCCAGGAATATAACACACAAAATCCCGTTGAATATGTTGCTGTTACACAAGAAGCAACAGCTGAGACAGTGCAGTCCACAGAAAGTAATTTGGTAGCGGATACACAGGAGCCCTTGGTTGACACTGTTGTTACACAAGAACTAGCAGTGGAAACAAAAGTCAGCCAAGGAAAGGAAGAAGAAGTTGATATCCATGAATCTATGATTAACACTGCTATTACACAAGAACCAGCAGTGGAGGTAGAAGCCTACCAAGGGAAAAATGATACACAAAAACTTGTGGATGACATTGTTGTTACATAAGAACCAGCAGTGGAAATGGATGATGATTAGGAAGAGAAAGAAACTATTACAAAAAAATCCATTGATGACACTGATGTTACATAAGAACCAGCAGCTGAAATGGAGTAGTTTAACCCTCAGGACGTTGTTATACCCTTGATTGTTAGTGCATGTGGGAGAACACCGAGTCCTGACGAAAGATAGTGTTCTAAAAATATATTGTTGTTACCAGAGCTATAGAAATGGAAGCAACAGGTGCTCTCTCTACAAGAGGGGGTGATCTCACTCAAGGCACACAAAAGGATGATGGATTCTCTTAGGGCAAAAATGGTTAAAGGAAGAATGGGAGAGAGAATGGGAAGCATGAAGACATAAGGAAGCCATGAAGAAAAAGGATGAATAATTGTAGCTTTTACAATGGCAAGTCCTGGATCTGACAACGTAAAGACAAAGCTTCATTATATTTCCTTGAACCTGATAGCATACAGGCAACCGTCCCCATCATATGTAGTGTTCCTTTGGGAATGATATTATTTTTTTAAGTTAAAAGCATTTTTTGAGAATATGTCTTATTTGGGTTCTTCTACCCGAACTTTTCTTGATATTTTTCACACTTGCGATTTTGATGAACAGAGCTTTCTTTGCGAGCTATTTTTTCACAACATCATGTGTAAGTATGTCAGCACAAAATTGGTAGCAAGTGTCTTCTCCTATATGGGATATTTGCAATTGTGGGCCTTTCTTTTTTTATGAGAAACCAAATCAAATGGTATCTGGCCATGAAATCAGTCGAAACTAATGAAGAAATGATAGCGTTATGGGTTAGAGCAAATCCAAGGATGGTTTATGAGATCAGGCATGGGTTTAATCTATTCATGAGCACCACAAAGATGAGGGAACAATCAAACATCTATAGGAAGAATATTGTGAGGATTTGCCTCAGTTTGCATGCACAGATGAAAATTCGAGAGCTAGCAGGATGCCTTAAATGAACCGAAGTCTGTAGCGTTGAGTTGCAAGAAGGGGATCCTTTTGAATACATGAATTTTGTGGCTGCTGTTACTTGGGTGCATGAATATGCTTAGATCGTGTAGACATTGGCGGCATTCTAGATCAGTCTCAGGTTTAAATTTCTTTGATTTGGTTACCAGTAGAAGAATATCAACCGAACTACCACCTATGTGATTATGAAGAAGAATCATGGCTAGGATAGTTGATGGCTACTCAGGGGTACAGAGCTCTGGGTGAAGACACTGTTGGTGCTTACATTTTTACAGACTTGCATCAGGGGTATAGTAGGAGAAGCTAAGGTTTTGCATGGGGACATGAAATTGCTTCAGTTGGGGGGAGATTTTGGGTGTGAATTTTTACCTGTTTTCTACACTTTCTTTCCCTGGTTTTGATCCTCTTATCCTCCAGGACCATGAAACTTCACATGATCATTCACCCTTTTTCTCATTTATACAACCTATTCCACTGTAATGTTATTTTTCCATGTTTTGTTGAATAATATGATACTATATTCCTTTTTGTGTCCAAATGCGGTGAACATTGGAGGAGTATTTTGGAAGATCTTTTCTTTTTTAGGTGTTGCTCGCGGGAACAAGGTTACAGAGTAAATAGGCTACACTGATCGGTTTCAAAGCAGGGTAGAGCAGTTTTCTGTTACACCCTGTATGCTGTTACAAGTTGTTGTTACACACTGTATGCTGTTACAAGTTGTTGTTACACACTGAATGCTGTTACAGGATGTTGTTATACCACGTGCTGATATAGAGGATCATTATTGCACCAAGGGTGTTGTCGCCGATGATTGTCGTTACATCCCAAACTGCTATTCAATCGCAGGATGCTATTGCACTTGAGCTGGCAAAGTTGTGGGTACTATTCCACACAACAGCTATCAAGTGTTAGGAATCGTTTATTTTAGAAGAAACAGACCCAAGTAATTGCAATCTTAACCAATGTATTTGAGAAGTATTTGTATTTAGAAATAGGTTGTAACTACTTCTATTTTATGATCACCATGAGAATTGTGAGATTCTCATGACTAATAATAAAATAGAAGTAGTTACAACCTATTTCTAAATACAAATACTTTCGAGCATGTAATAATTATAAAAAAAACTCGATTTCCCATGTACAAGGACATCATATAGAAAATAACGAATACTCTGCTTGTGTAACTATGAATTATTTTTAATATTAAAATCACTACATTGACGCTATTGCTAATCTTCATCTAATTCGTTAACTAATATCATGTTATTCTTGCGGCCCTGCTATGGAGGAAGGGCCCTCCTCTTTAGTAGGGACCACAATGGTAGAAGTAGTGTACATTATTGTTTCTATTATTGTCATAGGGTTTCTGATGTTGTTGTATAAATTGTGAAATACATCCGCTTCTCTTCCAGATTGTATTATGTTGTTACACTGATTTGATTAAACAAAATGATAGTAACTAGCAGGGAAAATTTTAAGAACCCCCCCTAAATTTACATGTATAATAAATGGGCGAATCTCCATGGTATATAGGAAACATGGAGGGCGATTTTATCAATAATATGATATGTATATATAATTTTTTGGCGAATCTCTCACTAGGCATGGCGAATATTTTACTCAATTATAAAATCTTGTGTTTATTGAATACACAAATGAAATCATTGCATTTCTTTAAAATATCTTTTGAAATCAAAATTACCGAAATTACATATCAATAACCTAGTGGGTGTAGGATAAAATTCACCCATGCCATTCACAGAAAGCATGAGAAAAAACCTGATACTATATATAAAACCAAGAAAAATTCAAATTCATCACCTCTAGGGACCTCGTAACCACCCTGCCAATACACAAGTATGTTCCTATTTGCAATTAGAAAAATTACCCAAATTACAATCTGTTTACTCCACTTCTAGGGACCTCGTAACCACCCTGCCAATACACAAGTATGTTCCCGTTTGCAATTAGAAAAATTACCCAAATTACAATCTGTTTACTCCAACATATGTTGGAAAGTTATAGAAGGATGACTAGTGCAATCAATCCATTCCTTTTAGCCCTGGATTTGTTTCAGTTTAAAACAGAAGTATACAAATATACTTGTCCAATGTCTATGCTTTAACCATTCACCTTAAGATGTTTTTACAATATAATTTCCTAAGTCTATTTAATATCTTCATTATCATAAAAACCAACCTATATCCATCTTTACTCCACATCTACCACTCTTAGGGGGATGAAATCTATTTATCCCTCTGAGCACTTGGTAGACCCAGATTAAGATGGATCTAAGATAGAATTTCCCCTTTAAATAGTCTATGCTCACATGAATACCATGGGTCAATACCATGGGTTATCATAAACCTGGAGCTTAAAAATTACTATTAGTAATTTATAAAAATTAATAAAATTAATAGTTGATTTTTATTTTATTTTTATTTTAACCAAGCTAAATTGTTTAACATACATTAAATTACAACATCCATTTTTACTCTTGGTTGGATCAATTTTTTTTCACTCTATGCTAGTTTGCGTATCACAATATTTGATACCTCTCAGGGGTTAGTAGATCCAAAGTAAAGATGGATCTATGCTGGTTGAATTCCCCCATTTAAATAGGCTACATTCCAAGTGAATACCATGGGTCAATACCATGTGCCATTTTGGTGAATACCATGGGTCAATACCATGTGCCATTTTTATTTTTATTAATACTAATATTAGGGTTAATAATGTTTTTTTGCATGGTACTAATAACAATCTAGTCCATGGTATTTGTCCCATAGTATAAATATAAGGTGACTTATGGAGTAAATATAAAAAAATGTTTTATTTGTTTACCATACCTCTCGTTTATTTATATTTTTATTAATTTACCATACCATTCATAAATACAAGGTGACTTATGGAGTAAATATAAAAAAATGTTTTATTTGTTTACCATACCTCTCGCTTATTTATATTTTTATTAATTTACCATACCTCTTTTACAAATATGGTATTTGGCCCATAGGATTCACTTAAATAAAACCTCTTTCTTGAGCCTTCATAAATAGAACGAGGGTTATGGACTAAATATAAAAAGAGGTTTTATTTATTTACCATGCATCTAGTTTATTTATATTTTTATTTATTTACCATACATTTTGAGTAAGTATAAAAAGACGTTTTATTTATTTACCATACCTCCACTTTACTTATATTTTTATTTGTTTACACCCTTGCATGTATATAAGGTGACTTATGGAGTAAATATAAAAAGTGCTTTATTTATTTACCATACCTCTCATTTATTTATATTTTTATTAATTTACCATACCTCTTTTATAAATATGGTATTTGGGCCTTTGGCCCATAGGATTAACTTAAATAAAACCTATTCTTGAAAATGGGCGAATGGAAGGTTGTAACTCCTAATTTCAAGGGCTAAATTTACCTTTTTTACCCTCTCCCTTAAAATAAGGTGGGCTATTTGAGGTGATTTGTAAAAATGTACTATGATACAAAATATTCGCCCACTAAAAATTTAAAACCCCTTAATTTCGCCAAAGGGCGAACATTCGCCCCTAAAATCACCCCTAGTGACTAGCTAGTGTAGTCATTAGTTTACTATGTGGTACGTCCTTACTTTGGTAATTGTGAAGTGTGATTTCAATTTCGTGGAGTGTTTTAATTTCTACATGAATGATTTAATTTTGGCAAGTGATTCAGTGACATATTTTACTATTCTTTCTATTTTTCATTCTTAGTTGTAGTGTATCGACACAGACAGTGCAAACTCCATTGAAACAACAAGACCTACCATGGGTTGATAATTAAATGTTGTAGTTTTGGTCAATTAGGATTGCTTAAAACAACACTACTCATGCCACATGTAATTCCACATTCTGCCACCTACTGCCTTGATGTTGTGTTCTTTCAGTGCAAAATTTAGACTTGACAATCCAAAAATCCCTTGGGTGCTTATGCCAAGCAACCTGTGACTAGGGGCTATGACTAGGGGCCTTGCCACCCTAATTCTTTCCACTTAGCACTCATCACCCATTGATGTTTTTTTCATGCCAAATGGATTGGGTGTCTAGTAAGGGCTTGGGTGCTTAAGCCTAGCTCCTTGTGATCAAGGACTAGGAAAATTGGCTTACTGCTCCACCACTCATCGAATTTTGTGTTATTCATCTTAAGTTTCTTTCAACTTTGGTGCCTTTCAAATTAGTGGCCAATGTGGAACCATGACTAGATGGAACCTTACTTGAACTAAAACACTTCAAACTATGATTTCCCATCATTCCTTAGGAGTTAACCTAAGTGTACTATACCATTGGAAAACTCTTAAAGAGGGTTATCTAAATAAACATTGTGCATGCTCTTTTGATTAATTCACTTGTAGGCCAAATTATTACAAATATTGACTATCCAAACAATATGCAACCACACAACAATCGATGACAATATATGCCTTAAGAAACAATGAAATTAATAACATCATGAAGACACAATAATATCCTCAATAAGCTCCCCTTCAAATTGACATCAAGGAAAACAACAAACTACAAAAATATATTGCTTTGTCATTGATTGAAATACCTTCTAAAATTTATGGTCATTGATGATTGTGATTGAGATCATCCTATTATTTTCTTGATTATCCCTTAGCTTTAAATATCTAATGTTTGTTCTCTCTCCCTAATTTAAATGAACGGAAAAGGTGTGTTCTTCCTTGCTGGATTCTTTCTCCCCTTTGACATTTCAACCAAGAGTGATATTTAAACATAATACTTCTACTTAGATGTTTTGTACAATGTACACAACCTGAGACTATGTTGGGTCCTTTTCTTCGAGTGACTCCCCTGATATCAGTACCTTTCAAAAATTTCAAAGTTGTGCCATTATATTCCCACTGTCCAGTATGCAACCAACTATTCTTTCATTATCCACTTTTATTTCTTTTACTCTTTTTTTTAGGGTTCTCCCTGTTGAAGAAAAGTGTAACTAGGTTCGGTATTTGTAAATGTAATTTTGATCTTTGTGCTTTTCAAGAAAAAGAAATATTATTTTGTAAATTATTTGAATGAGTTTCTTTCTCATTCCATAGGTCTAGGAAAGTCAAAGAGTCAAAGTTATATATAAGCTCTTCTTGAGACGTCATGTAATGTATATGGGTCAATCGAATGCCTAAGTACAACCCTCCAAGACCAGCACAATCCTCTTGCAAACAAGAAAGAAAAACAATGAAAAACATAGTCACGTCGGCCAGAAAAATGAATTTAAAGGTAATGTCGGCTTGCAATGGAGACACATCACTTAACTTGGTAATTTCAGCATATTTATGGAGACAGATTCACTACATATACCCCACTTGGGTCACCACAAAAAATATAATTGGGATACCTCTGCAACTTCGGATGGTGCAGGAATCATGGTAAACCACAAGAGAACATAATCACGGACAAGTCTCTGAAATATCGGATAGGTGCAGGCAGGAAGAATCTCAGATATCTCTAAAGTTTTGGTGGTGATTACATTAAGTAATCATAGTCTTAAGATCTCACATTCCTCTCTGAAATCTTGGTTAAGTTAGGTGATTACAAAATCTCGGATGGAGACGTTATTATGGTATCTCAGATGGATAAAGGATCTATGGTTCTCGAATTAATGATATAAGAGTACACACTCTCGACATAAGTATTACAGTGATGTATGCACACCATGACAATGACAAGGATGATCTCAATGAAAAGAACACAATCATATACTTGGTGAAGTTATCAATGCAGTCATAAGGATGATAATAGTCTCAAAAAAGAGAAAGGATCATCTCAACATACATCAAGGTGTCATTGCAGTTGTCAAATATTATAATGAAGACTTCGGTGCAACAATTATCTCAATGAAGAAGTAGTCATGATGCAGCAATAATCTCGATGAAGGAAGAAATCATGATTATGATCTCAGTAGTGACAAAGAAGAGGATTGGTGCTTTGTTCTTGGAGTGGCACTATAGGTCAAGGGTTAAAGTTCTTGGTATTCGTCAATTGGAATCTCTATAAGAAGAATTTTGTGCGGTTTTTCCTCTCCAAGAGGGAGAGGTTTTGACCCTAGCAAAGAGCCAACATTTTGTGTTCTTGTCTCTTTTTTTTGTTTTCTATTTGATGAACTAAAGAAGACACACTCTAATAATAATAGTGAAGAATGGAATAAGAAGAAAAATTGAAAACACCTCACAAATATTTATCATGCCTAGAAGAATCTAATTAACTCTAACTGCCCTAAATTCTTCAACATGGTATCAGAGCTAAGGTGCTGAAGTGAAAGCAAGGGCAGAAAAAGAGACATACAAGGATTACTCTTTAAGAAAGGCATCAAAGAAAAGTTGAAGACATTTGTCAATATTGAAGGATTAGTCTACAACAACAGTCTAGAACAAGCAATCAAGAAGCAGTCTACAACAACAAGATCCTTTCTGTCCATAGTCATCATCAACAGGCCATCAAGACCCTCATCAAGTTGTCTACAAAACAATGAATCTCAAAGGACCTCAAAGTTGAAGACTACATCATCCAAAGAAGTACAAGTCCTAGAAGTAGTCTTGATCTAAACCACAAAAGAAGACAAATTGAAGGTAGTAAGGCATGGACATCTTCAAAGGATCATCTCCTTTCTCAAGAAGAAGATCATCCAAGGAATCAAAAAATCATCCCTATCAAAAGGAGAAACATTTTCCATTAATAAAAGGCATTCTCATTCAAACGAAGATAATTCAAGAAGAATCCTACATATATCTTCTTCAACCATCATCAAAGAAATCAAGGTAAAAATTGCATCTTCACATGACAAGTAAGTATCTTTTCAATTTATACATTTGGTTAAATGACTTCTTGAATTACAAGGACATTTATAGGTTGATGGGTCATCAAGATTCCTTGCATGAAGAAGGAGGATAATCATAGTCCTCTAAGAAGTTGAAGTCATTAAACATATCACAGGTCTCCTATGATTTTATGGAAAGGGATGCTTATGAAAGATCCCCTGTTGGGAATGGGATCCCGAAAGGACAGTTTTGGGGCTAAAAGCCCATGTTTTGGGTCAAGTTTTGTAATAAAGTTGTAATGTCTTTGCATTTTGTGGTCGTGGAGCGTGAAGTTGTCATGATTCATAAAGGGTTGTCCGCCCTTATTTTGTAAAGTGTAAAGTCAGTTGTAAAGGTCTATCCGTGGTCCGTAAACCATGGGATTGTACAAAAAGAGATAGGTAAGTAAGTTGTAAGTAGTCATAAGTTTTCGGGAGTAGAAGACCAAGTTTGGAGTCTTTGTAGAGAAGTCTAAATTTTGGGTCTTAGCATAGGTAGAGGCTCTGCAGCTGAGTGCACAGAGGCCTAGGGTAGAAGTCCGCAGCTGAGAGCGCAGACCCCTGCAGTTATGTGCGCAAGGCAGATAGAGTCTGTAATAATCTGAAGATATCAATAACGAGAATTGTTCCGCAATTCTTGTGTATTTACTTCTCGTTAATGCATCTTGTCATATTGTATATGGATTTCATTTATAATGCTTATGTGATGCGTGAATGTATGTAATTATATTGGTTAATTGAATGCAAGTGAGAATCTTAGTTTACGCAGCGCTAACTGTGATTGTTTAGTAAGATAAGTAAAACACTTAAGATCAATCGTACTCCTTCACGGAGGTATTGAAGGGCGTAGTAAAGGACTAGACTTATAGAGCCCGAGAGCTTAAAAGACCTACACAAAAGTAGGAATAGAGGGTATTAACCAACATCACGACCATCTCAGGGTGCGCAAACTTGGTTCCAGCATCCCCCCATACTACTTCCGGTGAGGATTTGGTCCGCGCTCCACGGGGTAATGCCGAAAGGGTAGTAGTGTAGGGATTTTTTTGGCTAACTAACGCTGAACCTGGGTCAGGCCCCACGCAGCCAACAAATTGTTCTATTGCCGGGACTAGAATCTACATAAGAGATGTGTGATGTCGTATCACTGGAATCCAACTAAGAGAGGGATCAAATATTGGTTAGATAGGAAGATCCACGAATTCGCAGCACAAGAGAATAGAAATCCATGACTAACAAAGGAACAATGGCTGGACAGGTGCATATATATAGAAATTCACAAGATCTTTTTTTGTTCCTTTCTAGTTGAGTTATACGAGTGTATCGCAAAGTTACCGGATAGCCAAGGAAGGTGGAGACTTGACGGTCCTATTTCCTGAACCCCGGAGTTAGTACAAAGACTGAAAGCCTTTGAGGATAAGATTGCCCGCGCTGTTGATCATTGGCTCAATCACATCGTAGGAGGATTTGTGACTGAATCCGTGGTCAATACCTGAGTTAGTTACAGTGAGGTGGAGCGATGCTTTTTCAAAGGTCCGCGAGGTAAGTACTCGAAGTCTTTGAACACCTAGATTAAGATGTTATTGTGTGTAAAATGGGTTATTCATCTACCTTGAGTGTTCAGAGCTACGCGAAGTTGGAAGACTTACAGGAACGAAGGAAGGAAGGGTCCTGAATATAGTCCATTGATTTCACCTCCATTAGTTGATGAAGAGGGAGTATCATAAGATTCTCCGCGAACTTCAATTCAGTTGATAAGACAAGGATTACTGCAACTACCACATCCACCCACACCACCTCCGAATTCAACACCACCACCTACAACTTCACCCATACCACCACTACCTCCACCACAGTTCAACATTGCAAATTTAGTGAAGCTGCATTTGTTTAAAGGTTTGGGAAATGAGGACCCGGACTAGTTTTGGTTTGTTGTGAAAGTTGTATGGGAAGCTCATGGCATTACAGATGATCACATGAAGAAGGAAACATTGGTTAATTCTTTGTAGGATCGCGCGCTAACCTGGTACATCAAGTACTCTAATGATAACCCAAACGTTGGAGTGGCTGACATTTAGACTGCGCTAAATAAGGAATTCAGTAGGACTAAATCTGAGGCACAGTCGATTGTGGGGTTCAAGGAAATTGCGATGAAAGCCAGCGAGACACCTTGGGATTTGGATCAAAGGTTGAAGTGTAAAATCCGCGAAGCTAATATGAACTTAATAGATGGAAAACAATGCTAGTGGTTTGTGGCTTCACTCCTGCCACACTTAAGGTTTGCATTGTCACAACAAAAGATAACGACTCAGGCAGAGGCCTTGGAGATTGCAATGAGACTACATGAAACACTGATGCAAGATCTGAATCTAGGGGTTCAGAAGATCCATGCGTAGTTACAAAATCTTTGCCTTGCAATGAAAAGTCTAAAGTGGGATAGAATAGTTCGATGGAGGTACGCAAAGAGGTATGGTGCCTGAAATGTAAAGGTCAGGGGCATGAAAAAGACCATTGCCCGGTCTTTGCAAACTATATTGTAGGAGGACAACCGATGCCTTTGAGGCTAGAGGCCCAAGCAAGACCAAGTGCAGGGCCTACATTATGGTGCGCCATATGTTAGGTAGCAGGAAAACATACGACTAATAACTGTCATTTGCTGCAGAAGTTTGTACAAACACCACAACAATTGTTCTGCAACTTCTGTAGGTCGATAGGGCATGATGAGTGCAACTGCAGAAGCTATGAATTGATGATGGATAGAACACCCACCTATGGGGTTTAGGGAGAAATACGGACCCTTGACCAGAGCACAGGGATGGCGTGAACAAGCTTTCAGGGGCGCGGACAAGGTCGAGGCAGAGGAGGACCTGGTAGAGGTCGGGGATAATTAATTTGCTACAATTGCGGAGGAATGGGACACTATGCCCACAATTTCACTAACCCTACACATTCGTCGTGCAAATATTGCACTCTATTTGATCATTAAATGGAGGACTGTCCTACGCTGATAGCCAGGATACGTGACAAAGGGGTGCTACTATTGCAACCGACTCAGAACCTACAGATGATGAGGTCTGAGCCTCGCGAAGAGGATCCGAATGTGAATATAGTGCTCCGAAGTGGAATTAAAACAGGGGATGATAAGGGAAAATAGCTCGAAGATAGTGCCTAGGTTCACAAAGCTTTGGTGAAGGAGGCTAAATTTGATTTGGAGTGTGCACGCGAAATGTTCATGGAAGCAAAGAAGAGCTTCATTGAGGCATCCACCTTAGGGAGCAAGGATAAGCTTGATCAGGAGATAGACCCTTCTATGCTTACGACCTTTCTACAAACATGCATGAATCTACTGCACGATAGCAAGGCTATGAAGGGATTGCATGATCTTATAAATAGATGCACCAGAAACAATCTGGGTGAACCACGCGTGGTACAAAAGATTGCTAAGCATAAAACAAGGAAACGAAGAGAAATGAGATTGACTGTGCAGATAGGAGAATATGAAATGGATTAGGTTATTTTGGATCTAGGGTTAGATGCAAACGTCCTACCAAAGCAAACTTGGGAGCGGATGGGAAGACCTACGCTGCAATGGTCTCCAATTTAGTTAAGGATGGAAAATAAGTAAAAGATCATCCCCATTGGGTGGCTGCAAGGGGTGACTGTAGATATTGAAGGCGCGAGCACGTTGTCTGACTTTGAAGTAATAAAAATTGTGGATGACAGCAACCCCTACGCTGTGATCCTTGGCAATGATTGGACTACTGACATGAACTGGGTAATTAGGCTAAAGAAGTGGAAGATGATATTCGAAAAGAAATCACTTCACGTAATAGTACCCCTAGATCCTACTGAAGGATCACGCTATACTGAACTAGTCCACAATTATGAGAGCAATGACAATTTGGACTATATATAAGATAACAGTGCGAGACCAAGATTGGGTGAATCTGACAGATGATGGATGAATTACATGGGATCGCGAGAGTTCCTTCACCTTAGACTCTGATGAAGAATTAAAGCGTTGACATAATCGATTACATGAAGTAACCACACTGAGTTGTGACATGATGACCCGGTCGCTGCATTGTGTGTCATCAGAAGTAAGAAATTTGCCCACTTATGATGGCTTGAATGATGTAGATGTATTTTGGGATGCATTTGAGAGGGCAGTACCAGAAATACAGTGCTTCCAAGCTTTGGACTGGGCACTGTGAGCTACACCCGCAAGATGGTGGGGTACGCACAAGGGTAGCTTTGATGATTGGCGCGAGTGTAGGAGGATGATGAAGACACACTTTGGGAATCGAAAGGTACAAATAATAGAAAAATATGACGAAAAGAATGATCCATGCACACACTTGGAAAAATGGTCTCAGGATTATGGAGCGAAGCCCCAACCAGAATGGGTGCACTTGTTCTGTCATACCTTGGATGTCATCCCGATGAAATGGTACTTGGAAACAAAGCTCCACCATGGTACAAGTGAATGGGATATTCTACGTGAAGGATTCATAATGATGTTCAACTTTGAAGATGGGTTTTACTGTATTGATGAAGCGCTACAAGAGGTGAAAGCAACAATATTTAGGATACCACAGGATCCTTTGGACCCGATTCAACTAGATTGGACCACTCAGCTGAGACACGCGCTTAAATGCTATAACATGGCTGCTAAGGAAGAAGATGAGGATCCGCGAGATATTAATATCACTGAAACAGAGGGTCACCGCGAGGTTGAGGGACCGTATATTGAGAATCATGATATAACCGCGCCACTAAAAATGAAGCAGGTGGATATAGGTACGGAGGCGGAGCCCAAATTCATGAAGATGGGAGATTACTAGGAGGACACAATGGTGGATAAGGTCACTGAATTGCTCTACAAATACTAGGATTTATTCCCTACCAAGTTTACGGATCTAAAAGGGATAATAGGAGACCTGGGCATTATGAAGATCACATTAAAACCAGACGCGAATCTAATTAAGAAAAGACCTTACCGCCTCAATACGAAGTACAAGGAGAAGGTCTGCTTAGAACTAGACAAGATGCTCGCAACTGGCATCATTGAGCCCGTAGAAGAATCTAATTGGGTAATCCCAATGGTGGTACAAGAAAAGAAGCAGAAGGATGAAATAAGGATATGCGTAGATCTCACGAAGTTGAATGATGCTTGTGTACATGATCCTTTCCCAAATCCATTCACTGATGAGGTATTGGATAATGTAGGTGGCCAGGACACGTATTATTTCACTAATGGGTTCTCTGGGTACCATCAGATCAAAATCACGCCAGAGGATAGAAGTAAGATGACCTTCGTGATTGAGTGGGGATGTTTTTAGTACACTGTAATGCCTTTCGGATTGAAGAATACGCCTGCGATTTTTTCGTGCATAGTAATTGTTGCGTTCAAGGAATTTATTCATAAGTTCTTGGAGGTGTACTTTGATGATTGTACTGTGTTTGGGCTAGTAAAATGCCATGTGGCAAGTTTGCGCCTAATGCTACATACCTGTCGAAGGTACCAGATTGCGCTCAATTTGAAGAAGTGCCTATTTTGTGTTCCTTTTGGGAATATGTTAGGTCATGTGGTTTGTAGAAAGGGACAAACGGTAGATCTTGTGAAGATCGCGGTGATACTTAACTTGGAAGCACCGAAGAGTGTGAAACAATTGTGCACAACCTTAGGGCATACTAGGTATTACAGGAAGTTTATCAAGGGCTATGCCCAGATCATTGCGCCTATGGAGAAGATGTTGAAAAAGGATGTCACGTTCTATTGGAATGAGGACTATAAGAAAATATTGGATGTATTGAAGGAAAATATGGTCACCACTCCGATTTTAGTCTTACTGGATTGGAAGAAGGAGTTTCATGTACATGTCGACACGTCATGTATAGCGCTGGGAGAAGTGCTGACATAGGCTGGTGGAGGACAATTGGATCATCCTATAGCATTCGTAAGTACAAGGTTCTCCAAGGCTGAGAAGAACTATGCCACCACTGAGCGCGAGGGGTTAGCCATGGTATATGTGCTCCAGAATTTTAGACACTATTTGCTGGGTGGACATTTTAAGATGTACACAGATCATTCTACGCTGATATACCTGGTTAATAAGCCTGTACTGGGGGGGGGGGATCTTCAGGTGGTTTTTATTATTCTAGGAGTATGATTTTGAAGTCATTGTGAAGCCTGGATGACTGAACGTGGGGCTAGACCATCTGTCACACACCGAAACAAGGGAAGAGCCCACTAATTTGGAGGAGGGATTGCTTGACGCGTAGCTATTTTCTGTGCACATCACAAACGACCACTTTTAAGATATCATACACTTCTTAATGATAAGAACTACCTCGGAAGGTTACACAATCCAGTAGAAGAAGGAGTTAGTGGTGAGCGCAGCAGACTTTTTTTTCATTGTTGGGCATCTGTACAAAATTGGGTCTAATGAAATATTGCGACGATATGTATTGAAGTTTGAAAGGAGCAATATCCCTGCAGATGCTCATGGGTGTGTCACAGGAGGTCATTATGTAGGAAGCGAAACCACATAGAAGATTCTACGTGCAAGATTGTGGTGGCCAACCCTCCATCTAGATTCAAAAGTTTATTGCAAGATGTGCGATGTGTGTCAAAGGATGGGTAGGCCATCATGGAGGGATGAGATGCCTCTAAATCCACAGATGACGTTACAAGCCTTTGAGAAATGGGCGATAGATTTTGTGGGACCCATTCATCCCTAAGGTAAGAAGATGGAAGCACAGTACATTATCACCGTGATAGAGTATTTGACTCGATGGGTGGAGGCACAGCCTGTGAAGGATTGATGAGTGATCACTATATGCACTTTCTGAATGAGATGATCAGTGCACTGATGGAGGAATTTCAGGTATATCACTAGAAGAGCACGCCTTATCACATGTAGGCTAATGGGACAGTGAAAGCATTCAATAAGGTGCTCGAAAATGCGTTGACCAAGGTTTGTAGTGCTCAGCGAAGTGATTGGGACCTACACATACCCACATTAGTATGGGCCTATCAGACGACATGCAAGAAGTTGACTGGAAAAACACCCTTTATGCTTGTATATGGCGTTGAAGCAATGTTGCCCATGGAATATGTTGTGCCTAGTCTACGTATAGCAGCACTCATGGGTATGACAGATCACAGAGCCCTGGAAGAGAGGCTCGCGTAGCTGGCTGAGCTTGAGGAAGAGAGATTTCTAGCTGGATTTCACCAATAGTTCCAAAAGCAACGCAAAAAATCATGGCATGATCGACACATTAAGCTACGTACCTTTAAGGTAAATGACATAGTTTTGTTATATGACAACAAGTTTGATAAATTTCCGGGGAAATTCAGAATGCACTAGTTAGGACCATACGTCATTAAGGAGATTACTGATGGTGGAGCAGTTCAGTTGGTTAAATTGAATGGAGATCCCTTCCTAGGAAATGTGGATGGCAGCCGATTGAATCCATACACTGGTGGTCTGGCCGTGTGAGTATATGAGGGTAGCACAGTCTTAGCACTCCAGGTAACTGAAAGGAGGCATGGGACTATAAACTACACTACTCGGGTTAGAGGGCTGGTGTTATCGGGAAATCTAGTGTCTATGCAGAGCTGCTAGTCCCACTAAGGCTAGTAGCTACCTTAGAAACAAACAAACTAAAACCACTTTCGTTTTCCTTTATGAGAAGTAGATAAGAAGGGAACAAAGGACACCAACCTTTGTCTTATGCTTGGCTCCTTGCTTGATTCCTCTCCCTTCTGATAGATCTTTGCCACTCACTTCCTCGTCTACCCAGCTTCAAAGAGTACCTGTAGAATCAAAGTAGCATAACACTACCCAAGAACATAGATCTACTATCATAAATAATATAGGACCAGATATATATTGACCACACAAATGCATATATCATCAATCATACAAGAATGTGGAGGAAAACTTGAATAGCTTTATTAATAATCAAGAATAGAAAAGAGGATTACAAGCAATTGTTCTGACCCAACATCATCCTCTCAGCAAGAAAGCCCTTCTTCACCTCATGAAAAGCTTAGATCACCCAACACTATGATGTTACACCAAGAATCCAGCAGCACTTCCTTACAAGATACAAAATTCCAGCCTCTGGATCTCTGGGATGAGGGATCCATATATAGATGTTTGCAAGGGGGGTGAGTCAGCTTTTGAGATTTGATTAGTGTCCTCTCTCTGATAGTTCTTAATTCCACATGGAGATTGATGATCTCTTACTCATCCCTGGGCAAATGCAGAGAGGAAAGTGTCACAGGAGAAGTTTCTGGAAGATTCCATGATCCTCCACCTCACAGATTGACCCTGCCATTTGTCCACTCTCGCCCATCGCACCCCATAGAAGGGCTTTGTAGTATGCATCACACCTCCCGTGTGCATTTAGGTGGGATGCAACGCACTTTGACCATGGAGCAGGTGAGATGGTCCAGTTTTGACCAGTTCTGAGTAGTTTTTCATGGAGAACTTCTGGGGGATGATGTAATCAGATGACCTTGTTCCTTTAGGGGTTGGAACAAAACTTTTAGGGACTTAAGAGCCCTTAGTTTATGGACATTTATGATTGGGGTTGCAGTGCCCAAAAATGTCTATAACAGTTGCCCCCTAAAGCATGAGGTCGTTAATCTTTTTTGATGTCGGGTTAAATGCTTTATCATGGGGATCCGAAATTTTCTCGAGCTGGAAGGCGACCTGTAATAAGATACAACACAACACATTATCTTCATAACATTTTCATGATCTAGCTGAGGTGGGCATTCCCATGCTCAGCTTTATAAATTCAGTATCATGTACATAAGACAAACAATCGTCTGTGTGCAGACTGATGATTCTGGTAGAGCCATCATCCCTTGGATTGGATGATTATATATGCAGCAATGATGTACATTTGATGTCTTTATTTTCCTGAATATATATCGCAGAGCGGATGGATGAAACTGGATCTGGGTTCTTCAATCTCGTTCGATCTTCACTCAAAGTACAAGTCGATCCATGTGATAGATGTTCTAGAGTCGAACATGGAAAGACATCGCCTGACTATCAGCCAATGATGTAAGCTGTTAACAGGCACGAGAGGAATCACCGATAATGGTGATGACCCTCAAGGTACTATAGTACAATTCACGTGGTGTGAATAAGGGACTTTGCATCGAACACCACGCAAAATCTTTTGGTCGAAGGCCATTGATGTAAACTTGTCTCCGGAAGTGAGAAACTTGCCATTGAGGCATGCAAGCTTCAAAGTAGTAAAAGGGTTGTTCCTAGATTGACTTCCTGGATAATGAGCTGATGTCGACAAGAAGCGATCTGTCATAGGAGGGCCTTAGTGAATCCCACATCAATGACACAGGACGGAGCAGATGATTTTAATGGAGGTGAAAACGATATGATGATATAAGGTTCAGGGTGGCGGTCATGAAAGAATGGAGCGTAAATGTATTGCAGTGGATGAGACATAGGTGAATTCTCTGAGCGACTTCTCTTGAACATATCGGCGACATTGACATGATGGATTGGTAGCGTTAACCCCAAATATGGATGGTGTGACGGACCAATGGTGATATGACCAATGAACGGAACAACCCAACCCGACTCGGATACGGAGTGAAAGTGTCATGTTCAAGAGCGACTTGCTACCAATAAAGTTTCTTCAAGTTTTCTTCCCAATTTTTTTCCCCAGTCATTGTTGACCAGTACCTCTTTATTTTTGTCAAGCTTGAGGAGGATAACATATGCTTGTTCTATAATTTGCCCTTCGGGCAAACCCATCGCTATGTTTTAATGAGCCTAGCGATAGTGAAACTCGTTCTTGTTTCTATGGACAAGTTTGTCGCTATTCGGTTTTAACGAGCTTAACGATAAAGATAACTTGGTCCTTTTCAATTTTAGAGAGTCTGAAAAGGGACGTAAAGAAAACTCCAATAATCCTTTTTCGTCATATAATCCCTTGAGTCCGAAAAAGTATAAAATAATACAAAAGGGATGAATTTTCGGTAATTTTAACGAGCCGAACAAAACAAGCACTCGATCTTTTTGTGTAATAATCCCTCAGGTCCAAAAAGATTAAAATCTAAAAGAGGGATAGCACTTTCGGTCACTTTAAGAAGCTGGAGAGGCCAATCGCTCGACAATATTTTCATGTTTTATGAGTTAGTTGAAAAGAGCTTAAAGGAGACTCGTCTTTCGAGGAACGAGTGATAAATTCGGGTCGCAACTAATTCCAGGTAAAGTTTGGAATTTTCCAATCACGGTAGTGTTACCAGGATGGCTAACAGGATCACTCTTCGCAGTTGTTCCTTAGAAAGGGTAAACAATCAAATGGAGGTGAATGATCGGCCAATACGGAGTGGAGGTGATGATGAGAACACGACCAAGGCTTCAAAGGCTAATGATAATACATTCACGATGATTATTTACCGGAAATTGGTTCATTTTTTTAATGAGCTTAAACTCCGGGGGAACATTTGCTCATTGCTTATGTTTATTTTTTAACGAGCTTGAATTTCGCATTAAAACTGCTCAATATAATGGTCATTGATTACTTTGATTTTACCATTGACAACTTTGTTCCTTCAAAGGTTGTACTTCCTCTTCAATTGCTTCATCAAACTAGTTAGAAACGAATAATATATGCTTGCAAAATGAGTCAAAACACTAATATTTTACTTGAATCACGTGAAAAGTAATTTAAAAGTGGTTTTTTACCTCTCATTTTACCATTTCATTTGAAATTTGGTTTGTTGGATCTTTGGAGGTGCTTTTCCCCTTGATTTTCACTAGCTAATTTTGGGAAATTCTGTGGATGATTCTTAGCGCCGTCTGGACCAGGTAGGAGCTAAAACTGAGCTCTTCAGTTTCATCCTTTCCTTTCTGAATTTTGAGCATGTTTTCTGGTTTTTCTGAGCCTCTAGGGTTTGAAAAACTCGCCCTGGCTCCATCGCACCTCTTCTATATGGAAAGGTGCAATGCATGCTGGCTTGGCCATTGGCCAGTTAGCATGCGAGCCACCCAGAACACTGCTGGGGGTGCGATGGGCACAAAGAGGGAAATTTATGCACAGTTTTTCATGGAAATGTTTGCCTATTTTTCACCAAATCAGGATCATAACTCTTCTCTTGTTTGTTTCAGAGATTTATTGGAGAAAAATTCTTGTTACATGGCAAGAACATGAGTATGAAGAAGAGGACATGCTTGCTTTACATGATTCGGTTACGGTAAATGCACTGCGGAACTGTGGCTTGTTCAAGTTTTTCCGCATCTCTAGCATGAGGCAACAAATCAACTTGTTACAATATTTTCTCGATGCATGGGATCCTACAACCCAGGTGTTCCAGATTAGGGGCAAGTCCATCCCCTTGACTGTCATGGATTCCCCAGTGGATTCACCATTTTGTTATCAGGAAATCTAGTGTCTATGCAGAGCTGCTAGTCCCACTAAGGCTGGTAGCTACCTTAGAAACAAACAAACTAAAACCACTTTCATTTTCCTTTATGAGAAGTAGATAATAGGGGAACAAAGGAGACCAACCTCTGTCTTGTGCTTGGCTCCTTGCTTGATTCCTCTCCCTTCTGATAGATCTTTGGCACTCGCTTCCTTGTCTACCCAGCATCAAAGAGTACCTATAGAATCAAAGTAGCATAACACTATCCAAGAACATAGATCTACTATCATAAACAATATAAGACCAGATATATATTGACCACATAAATGCATATATCATCAATCATACAAGAATGTGGAGGAAAACATGAATAGCTTTATTAATAATCAAGAATAGCAAAGAGGATTACAAGCAATTGTTCTGACCCAGTGTCATCCTCTCAACAAGAAAGCCCTTCTTCACCTCATGAAAAGCTTAGATCACCCAACACTATGATGTTACACCAAGAAACCAACAACACTTCCTTACAAGATACAAAATTCCAGCCTCTGGATCTCTGGGATGAGGGATCCATATATAGATGTTTGCAAGGGGGGTGAGTTAGCTTTTGATATTTGATTAGTTTCCTCTCTCTGACAGTTCTTGATTCCACATGGAGATTGATGATCTCTTACTCATCCCTGGGCGAATGCAGAGAGGCAAGTGTCATAGGAGAAGTTTCTAGAAGATTCCATGATCCTCCACCTCACAGATTGACCCTGCCATTTGTCCACTCTCGCCCATCGCACCCCATAGAAGGGCTTTTCAGTATGCATTACACCTCCCGTGTGCATTTAGGTGGGATGCAACGTACTTTGACCATGGAGCAGGTGAGATGGTCTAGTTTTGACCAGTTCTGAGTAGTTTTTCATGGAGAACTTCTGGGAGATGGTGTAATAAGCTAACCTTGTTCTTTTAGGGGTTGGAACAACACTTTTAGGGACTTAAGAGCCCTTGGTTTATGGACATTTATGATTGGGGTTTCAGTGCCCAAAAATTTCTATAACAGCTGCGTGAAGGGAGTTGCGCTACCTAGGGAGAAATCGTGCAGGTTGGCTGGAAAGTGACTGTTAGTGTCACTGTTCATGATTTGACGGTAGAAATGCAACCAAATGGAGCCGATGGCTAGAATTTTAGATGGAATTTATGGGTCAAATCCTTGAAACTCTGCCTCCAATCTGGCATTAATGAACCAAATGTGGGGGGAATGGTCATATTTGAATTCAAAATGCCCTATAAATTACAGGTGGTTATCTAACGAAAAACACTTGGCATATTGAGAATTGAGTTGTTGAGCTCTCAAGTGCACATGAACGAAGCATTATTCGAAGCTCTGATAGCGAGTTCGACATTTGAGCAATTACCAGAGGTTACATGAGAACTGTTGAATATCGTTATGTCGAAACCTGCTGAAGTTATGGATGCCGAAGCAGTGACAGCCGAGGAGGCTGTGTTGCAAGTTGCTATGGAGGCAGAGGAAGCTAATCCAAAGGTTGTTGAAGTATTAACGGAAGTTCCCAAATCGCCATGAATGCTGAGACCAAAACTAAACCCAACCAAGGAGAGCGCGAAGGATAAGAAAGGCAAGCAGCTTGCAATACTGGTGCATGCCTCGCCGAGAAGAAACCCACCAAAGGAAAAGCCCACTACATAAGAAAAGGGCAAAGCCATCAATCTAGAACCAAAGGAGGAAGAAATTGAAGACATCCCGATGGATGATGAGGATGTGGGGATAGACATGGAGGAAGTTGAAGTCCAGGGTGATGACCCTATCACTCGATTGCTTGAGTATGTCCCTCCACACAAGGGAAAGACCAAGGTGCCAAAATATATCAATGAATGCAAGGTCCCCCTGCAAACCCCTCTGTTGCTAGATGAGATTGTTTTTGAAGGACCACGCTTGGGGTGGGTTCCTTTGTTAAAGCTGGAAGATTGGGACTTAGCCGACCATGAGAAGTTCCCACACTTGGCGACTGAGCAGCTAATGCGTCGCATTATTGATACAACCACTAGGATGACCACATTGGAGCCACAGAAGTGGCTCAGGGGAGTAGGCAAGGCAGGTCTTTACAACCTGTTATGGGTGCCGCACTACAACCGCACCCCGATTATAGTATTGGTCATTAAGCAGCTGCTATGTTTGGTGCATGATGGGTGTCTGTGGTTGGAGGAGTCAATACCCATGACCGACAGATTGATCCACAGGATTGCATGGCTGCCCTATACAGGTGAAAATATGGCCATGATGTTTGGCGGAAAAGGTGGTGAGCAAACCCTCGTGGAGGCCATGAAGGAGAAATTTAAGCTTGTGACGAAGCTGTGTGGATATTCCATATCAAGTATCAGTGACCTTGCAGCAAAGATGGCCACACAGATTTTGGCTGGGAAGGTGATGAGGAAGTGTTGCGTCGATGAGGTTCCCCCACCTATCATCACGCTAGCATCCTAGTGCATTGGAGGAGTCCAGTTCAATTGGGTGCACTATATCTGCAGTGAGTTCCTTGCAAACTGTCGTGAGGCACAGGAGCTCAGCAAGACATTCCACTACACATGGTTGTTGCTATCTATTGTGCTGGTAGCATGGTAGCTACCATAGGACAGTCAATTCCCCTCGGTCATGCAGGACTTACCAGAAGTCATGAAGTACGCTTCATTGTGGGTGACCAAGGATCTACAGTGCATCAAGGATAGCAAGATCTTCTGGATCTTGATGGAGATGAACATTCGCATGGCTATCAATCGCAAACCACGGTTGTTGCCAAATGTGTTTGCCAACCTCTAGGGCTACGCAAAGTTCAAGGCATATTTTCACCATGTGTCGATCAGGGCATGAAAGGACGTTACGCAGACATGGTATGACCTGCCTTACTTGGAAACAGATGACACAATTGATGCAGTGCTTGATCATTAGCTGACAAAATGGTGCATTACAGTAGACTTGGCTGTGGGAGCGAGCAAGTCCACTGCGCAATGCAAGAAGGAGGAGGCCAAGCTCAAGATGGTGGAGCTGGCTGAGAAGAGGAAGAAGGAGGTCGCTAACAAGGCTTAGGTGGAGGGTGATGTGCTCAGCAGTCGGTGAAGACAATAGGTGGAATAGAGCGGGGCTCTAACAAAGGTGCGAGGTCATGTTCGCCCGAGACAAAGGAAGAGACAGATGAGCAGACAGAGCATCATGGCACGAACCCGTAGGTGATGTCTGCCCACATCAAGTATCCAAGGGAGCAAGAGAAAGGAGGGTTGAGGAAGAAATCGAAGGCCACTAAGACGTTGCTGGACCCAATCACCCTCACAGAGGGTGACTTGCACGACATTAGAGTAATGGTGTGGGATGTCACAGCGGAGGCCCTACAACAGTTTGAGTGACAATAGCAACTAATATTGGGGGCCATACAGACAAGTCTACAGGAGCAGCAGACCCGCGCCTCACAGGTTGGCATGGTGTCTACCAACCTTGCTATCGACACTTTAGAAGCTGTCAAGATGTTGTGCGCGAAGGTATCCAGTGTGATAGGGTTGCCTAATGGAGCACTAACCACGGAGAATGAAGCTGACAAGTCCACAGTTAGTTCCCTCAAGCGAGTGGGGTTGAATTTGGCAGTGCTCCCTAACGAGGTGCTCCACGTATTGCAGGATGGAGTGATCGTAGAGCTAAGGGCCTGCAAGCACTACGCCCTACAGGTGATCAATGAGCATAGGATTAATAACGAACAAATGGCCCTACAGAGAGACTCTACTATTGCTGCCATGATTGAGGTAACTAACCAGAACAAGTGTATAATTTAGGCCATGGAGGAGGCCTTTCAAATGGTCCCAGAGTTGCCCATTCTGGAGGAAGAACTGGTCGAGGTGCGCATCCACAAGATGGCTATAGAGGTGTGCGATGCTTGCATAGAGATGGCTAGGTTCAGCTAGAGTTGAAACTGCAGATCACCTAACTACAGTTGAAGGCCCAACCTTCAACACCGTCAGAAGTAAAGGAGCAGCATGCAACCACTGTCACAAAAGCAATATCAGCGATCGACAGTGTAGTAGCAAACTACACACAACTTTTTGAACAATCATTTGAGGTCCTGACAAGCTTGCGGGAGGACCCTAATGTACAATGACTGAAGACAGAAGCACGAGAATGTATAAATTCTGCTCTCTACACATCTTGTAGAGACACTATGGATTAATCTGATTATGTAATGTACTAAAGAAAATTACCCAATCTACTTCTACTAACAAACTTGCAGAAGCTTAATCGATTTTGAGCAAGATCAAATAGAACTCATATAACAGAGAAGAAGAATCATTCACACATGAAACACAGAAGACTACTTTGGGGAAAGCCTCAACTGAAAACCCCGCTATCTGTATTATCATACAAGTGAAAATATCTCAGGATTACACAAAGCTTTAGTTCACAATCCATCCAGCTCTCAGTACAATCCCTCACTACTTCTCATAGATAGAATAGACAACACATATGCCTTCCTTCAGTCCTCCAAGCCTCCTATTTCCTTGCGTAGTTTCTCTTGTTTCCTCCAGCTGCAACCTGTGTGAATCTCACCTTACACACAACATTGACCTCTGAAATAACTGCGCAATCCTGAAGGAGATAATTCCTTCTGCATGGATGAGTTTCCTTTATAGGAGAATTCCTCCAACTAGTAGTACAATGTCCCTGTCTTTAATCTCAACTAGCTCTCTGTCTGAACTGACATGCATTGGTTATTTATGAGAGAATATTTAGTTATCTAGAGAACACTAGTTGCATGCATGCATGCATTAACCGACTGAACTCACAATTAGTTCCACAAACTATTTGGAACTAATTTAACTGGACTTAACTCAGTTAACTGAGCTAACTAATTAAAACTAAAATACAACTCATCCTTATCTCCTTAATTAAGGGATAACTTCCTCAATCAAAGGGAAAATTGTTGCATGTCTTCACAAAGACTTCATGTTTGAATTTCTCCAACTAATTAACTCAAGATAAATTAATTAATTATTTTTCAAATAGCTAGTGAGACTAAATTCGAATTTTAATTCTCAATTTTGATTCAAGGACAAATCCAAATTGGAATATATCCCGAAATTCTATTTATAGCAATGCTATTTTTAGCGTTTCTATTTTTTTCTATTTCCAACAAAGTTGGAGTATATCCTAAAATTCTATTTTTAGCAATGATATTTTTAGCATTTCTTGTTCCTATTTTCAAAACACCCTCACAAAAATAAAGGGATTATCTATCACCCCGATCCTGTCTCCGTGGAACTCAAATTTACTCCTTGACAATGCTTTAGTCAAAATATCAGCATCTTGCTCCTCGATCGAAACATGCCACAACAACATGATCCTCCTCACCACACAGTATTTGAGATGATGATACTGAATGTCTTTGTGCTTTGACCTGACATGAAATACTGGATTCTCAGAGAGTTTAATACAACGCTAATTATCACAGTAGATCACAGTTGGATCCATCCTTTGATCAAACAAACCAACTAGAATTTTCCACATCCAAATGGCCTCACATGCTGCATGACTTGCAGCCATGTATTCAACCTTTGCTGAGCTAAGTGCAACTGACCTCTGTTTCCTGCTGTACCAAGAAACTGCAACTGAACCAAGGTTGAAAATTCCTCCTGATGTGCTCTTCTGATCTGATGGGCTCCCTGTCCAATCTTCATCTGTGAAGCCTTGTAGCTTCACTCCCTCTGACAGTCTATACCATAATCCAAACTAAGATGTGCCTCTAAGGTATCTCAAAACATGCTTCGTTGCCTTCCAAAACAGCTTGGTAGGCTGAACCATAGCCTGACTCAATTGGTTCACCACAAAGCACAAATTTGGTCATGTGTTCACTAAGTACATCAGTGAACCCACAAGTTGCCGATACACAGTAGCCTCTACTACCTCACCTAAAGTAGCATCCTCCTTCCTCTAGTTACTCTTTGTGAAGCCCAACCCGGTGAAGTAGTTATCGACCCTAGTGTACCAAGCACGAGGTTCTTGCTTCAGCCCGTACAAAGCTCTCTTGAGTCGGCACACATGTGATTCACAATCGAAGGTCTCAAATCCTTCCGGCTGCTCTATGTACACCTCTTCCTCAATCTTTCCATTGATGAATGCAGTCTTCACATCCATCTTATGGTGATAGTGCCAACATCGATATGATAGATGAGTACCTTGCTACAGGAGCAAAAGTCTCATCATAGCCGATCCACTCGACGTGTGAGAAACCAGAGGCAACAAACATTACCTTATGTTTCTCCACACTGCCATCAGCAACATTCTTTACCTTGTAAAGCCAACGAGAACTCACAACTGATTTGTTCTTCGGTCTTGGAACCACATCCCAAACACTGTTTTGAACTATGGAGTCATACTTCTCCACCATATAATCAACCCAAACCGGTTGCTGCACTTGTTCCTCAAAGGAAGATGGTTCGGTCCCTACACATTCCCCAACAAGGGCCATGTAACCAATGTACCACTTAGGTTACCTCCTCTGTTTGCGCTGAGAATATGGCTCTCCCACATTCTCTCTCACATCCATCAACAATCTGTTAGCTTCCGTTGTGTGTTTCCACCCATCTCTAGAAGACTCTGCATTAGTGGATGTCTCCACCCCTGGAACCTCTGCATGTGGCTGCTCTGCATAAGTCTAAGGCTCCTCCTCCTTAGGAACCAAAAGTTCCTCCTCTGCATGCAACTTGAGCTCCCTCTCAAGGGAAACTCGCATGGCCTTCTGCTCATCAAACATTAGATCTCTACATACCACTATCCTCTGACTAGTAGGCAAGAACACCCGATAGTTGTGGGGTGTATCCGTGTAACCCACAAGTATCCCCAACTCAGCTATTAGCTCAAGTTTCTTTTGGCCATCTTTGTCACATGGCAATAAAACGATGAGCCAAAGATCCTAAAGTGACTCAAATCTGGTCTCTTCCTGGAGAAAGCTTCCTTTAGTGTCTTCATCCCAAGCATGTGATGTGGGCTTCTATTATACAAGTAAACCGTTGTGTTGCATGCCTCAGCCCACAGATGAAGTGGTAGGCCTTGGTCATGCAGTATCACGCGAGCTTCTCCCATAATCGTTCTGTTCTTCCTTTCAGCCACCCCATTCTGCTGTGGGTTATGGGGTGTCGTCAACTCTCATTTAATTCCTTCTACAACATAGAAGTCCTTAAACTCTTGAGAGACATACTCTCCACCATTGTCGCTTCGCAAGGCCTTGATATTCTTTCCCGATTCTTTCTCAACCAAGGCTTTGAACTCACAAAACCTTGACAAGGTTTGATCCTTCTTCTGCATGAAATAGATCCAGTATCTACGAGAAAAATCATCAATGAAAATAACATGGTACCTTTGTTTAGTGGTGGGGGATGTCGAGAATGGTCCATAGACATCTGTATGAACTCGCTCCAAGATTGCTTTAGCTCAACTGTCTCGATCCTGAAAAGAATATTTGCATAATTACCCAAGGTACAACCTTGGCATGTATCCACTTGCTCAAGTTTACCTTTGGGAAGTCCAGTAGAAATCTGTTGCATTATCTTCAAGGCCCCATGATGCAAGTGGCCCAACCTTCTATGCCATAACTCAACAATATCTTGGCTTTGCACCAATTTTTCTTTGGAACTCAATGTAGCACAATAATCTACCTCCAACTTGTAGAGATTCTTCACTCGAATCCCAATCCTCTTGGTCTGACCCGTGGCTATGTGTCTTAGGAATGCCTTTCCTTTACTGAAGACAACATCGTAGCCTTTGTCCTCCAATATCCCGACCGATACCAAGTTCTTTTTTAGTCTTGGTACATACTTCACATCAGTAAGGGTGAGAGAAGCTCCATGCTCCCTCTGAAACATAATCATACCTTCACCTGAAACATGATACTTTCCATCATCGCCCATCTCTATGCGCATCTAGAGGTCCTTCTCCTCCAAGTTGTTAGCACCTAAATTTTCCTTAGGCTAAAGGAAGGCAAAATTTAGGGTAACCACAAACCATGCTCAGTCTAGTAGCTAGCCCTACTAGAACAGGAGAGGGCTCTCTCCGAGTCATGCTCAGTGAATAAGTAAACGGAATGGTCTGAGATGACTAACAGTCAAATATTGATCTTAGGCTAGTAAGTAAATATGGATACAAGAAGAAATTTTTTATGAATGACTGAGTTTCTGGGATGGTATGGGACCAATGGACAGCAATGAGCAGAGAATTTAATACAAAGGCACAGATTACTTCGTGAGGCAAGACAGGCGGAAAATCTAGCAATCTAGTTTGAAATAACACGGAATGGAGGAATTGCTTGGGAGGGTGAAAAGGGCATAAGTACATGAATCCTTTTCAACAGAAGAAGAACACTGAAAATGAATTTTTCCCATAGGCAGAGCAATAAAAATGAATTCTACCTTATCTATCTTAGAAAATTTCACTGGAAATGAATATGAAATGAACTATGAAACATTACGAAATACATATGAAACATAAGAGACACATTTTCTACACTCACAACCACATGAATCTCATGAAACAGAGTCGGTGCCTTTCATTAATCCTTTGTCAAAATATACAATGAAGAACTGAGTTTCTCTCCCACAGTCTCCCAGAAATTACGAGCCAACCAACCTTTTGCAAATGGTTTGCATACAATAAATAGACTATGCCATGAGGAAATAGAACGACCAAGAGTTGGGGAGTTTCTCAAATCATTACAAAATGGAGATGGAAAGCCAACCATTAGCTACAGGTGCAGCGTTACAAAGATGACAAATGGCTTGGGTGATCGTTTGCCTTCCTTTGCCACTTGGATAGAAGACAACCTTTAGTAGAAATACTTTAAATTTTGCCTTAGGTGCCAAAAAAAGTGTAGTGTAGATGAGCAGGCCCTCTTGGAGAAATTCGCAAATCAAAGTGTCACGAAGCAGAAGTTATTTTGGCCTTTTTCTCTATATGCGCCGCACCCAAATCTATACGCGCCGCACCACTTTGGAGGCAATTTTGAGGTACCTTCTAGAGTCAAAATTGTGCCCAAGTGTGCTTGTTGGAAAGCCCTGCCTGTCTACTTTCCAACCTAAGTGAAATTTCTGAATTTGGTGCTCATTTTTCCCTTCAAAAGTTCATTCTCCCAAGACTGCTTCCTGTGTGTCAAAATAGGGGTAGAGAGGTCATTTTTTGAGAGTTTTTGACCTCCTGGGGACTCAAAACTTGCCCAAACTTCTTGTCCATGCACTAGCAGTCATGATTTTTCATGATAAATCCAAAAATGAAAACCATTTGTGATTTGGAGCTCTCAATCCTAAGCGTCGCACGCACAGGGA
This sequence comes from Pinus tabuliformis, assembly GCA_031772625.1. Taxonomy (NCBI): domain Eukaryota; kingdom Viridiplantae; phylum Streptophyta; class Pinopsida; order Pinales; family Pinaceae; genus Pinus; species Pinus tabuliformis. Next base: position 355,773,398 of record CM062813.1, read on the forward strand.
GAAAAACCCTGTTTTGTGCCCAAAAATTTGTCGTGTGACAAAATTGCCCCAAATTTTTTGAAATTTGGGCTGGAGGTTCTCTATGAAGTGCTATGATGGGTCAACGAGGCTTCAGTGAATATCTAAAGTCAATCGAGCTCCCTTTTCCTCTTTTGCTTCTTGATTGCCTTCCTTAATTTTTCCTTCAAATTCCTGATGCGGGCCTTGCACACTTTGTTTCGCGCCATGTAGTGGAAAGCCATGTGTCTCCAACATTCGGTATGTCGGTTGCTAATGAGACAGTTTCAGGTTTCAGTGTGAAGGTGACACCGACGAAGATAGAGTGATCTCCATGTAGGTGAAGCACAAAAAGACAGGCCAACTCATGATGAACTTGAACATTAGCCACTCTTTGACAAAATTCAAATCATGATAGATGCTAGAAGCATGACATGGCAAGAGGGCAACCCTGCAATTTAGTGAGAGTGGTTGGCTCATCCCTATCATGTTTGCCACTCTTTTGATGTCTCCTGGGAGCCTTTTCTTACGAGGATGAATCACTTTGTGTCTCCATCTCATACTCTAATGAATGCTCAGATGCCATGACTGCTGTGTGTACTGTACTTGGGCTGCCCTTTGATGATGGTGTGAAACTAGGTGTTGTTGTGATATCTACCACCAAGGGGAACAATGAAAAAAAGGGAGTATTAGGAGGGTAATAATATGATGAGAATAGGGGTTATGGGGAGAGGTTTTGTTTAGGGATATATAGGAGGGTTTGGGGATTTGATAGGGTAGGGTTTTGGGGTTTTGATAAGGTAGGGTTTTGGGGTTTATATTGACCAAAGAGTGGAGGGATAAGGAATAGGGGTTTGGTAATATTTTAGGGTAGGGAGAATAACAAAAAATGGGATAGGGGGGATAGGGAAAAATGGTAAGAAAGGGAAAATGAGGGGTGATAATGGAACCTTGGCATCAACACCACAATTATGCAACCCTAGCAACAATGGTTTTTGTTATTTTCTTGTGGTTGGTTTTATGAGTTTTGTTGCAATTAAACATAGCCATGAACCACCATAACATTCACAAAATTTGATGAGCAAGCCATGATATAGAGCCTACCTGTTGATTTGAAGGGTTTCATGGCCAACTTGAGGCAATTTGGCACAGTTTTGGGCCTTTGTGGGTGTGCGCTACGTGCCAAACCCAGTGCACTGCGCCTGTTGTCTACGTCGCGCCCGTAGAAATTTTGCACTATGGGGTGGCTCTGTGTGCGCTGCGCCCCTCTATGTGTGCGCCACGCTCTGGAAAATGACTCCCACTCACTCTTAAACACGCGCTTTGCTCTCCTAATCACTTTGCAACATTTATTTATGACCTTGATTTGCACAATGACCTTGTTTGTTTGTGGAAACTTCTATTTAAAGGCTTTGAAGTCATGGGTTTAATTTTTTCTTCTCCAAAAACCCACTTTGCTAATGTTTCATTTTGGCTTTTTTCACTAACTTAAAGCAACACTTGAATTTCTCTTTTCCCTTTGAAATTTTAGGTCAAATGATGAAGTTTTCGGCACTCTTTGCAGGGATTGCATGATATGTTATAGACAATTTTGTGCCTTACAGCATCAGGCATGAATTGTCAATAATCCAAGGGATCCAAAGTCCCTAAACATGATGTTCCTACCCCTAGAGGAACAAGGTCAGCAAACCAACAGCTCTCAGATCAGTTCTCCACCTGAAAACACTCAAAAACAAGCAATCCTGAAATCAAAGCAGGTGCTCCACTAGGCTTCTGCGCTGAAACTCAACTCCTCCATGGTGTACCTGTGTTGCAAAGCAGGTAGAACAAAGGCCACCTGCGCTGAGTGAGATGGGACAAGTGGCACACTGAGTCATTACTCTGGAATCTTCCAAAAATGACACTTGGATCAGGGATTTCACCTTGTGATGAGTCAGAGGCTCTGTTTCTCCATGTGGAAGCAAGGTTCTCCAAGTGGACTCAAGAACTGAAGATCAACTGAAGAGAGAGAGGACACAAGGCAGCTACACATCAGTTGCAAGCTGACTCATCCTTTCTCAATTCATCTATATATTGAGCTCTCTCCTATGAGCTCAGGAGGCTGGAATTTTGTGCAAAGTAATGATATGCTATTGGTTTCACTATAGAACTATTGGGTGATTGCTTGAAGGAGGTGAAGAGGAGAAATTCTTTCTGCTGGGAGGTGTTGCTGGATTGGGGCCTTCAATGGTTGTAACCTTCTCAGAACTTTACTTCTTCCATTAATAAAAGCTATTGAGGTTCTTCTATATGCATTTGTTTCAATGATGTATTGTGATGATTGTATATTTGATTTATGCTAATCCTTGAATCAGTTATGAATGCATGCTTCTTGTAGTTTCCCTCTTTGTTATTTTGCAGGATCTCATTGTAGCTGGGCCAGCAAAAGAGCAAAGAGCTAGGAGCAGGCAGCAAAGAGAAGAGATTGGAGCAAATATTAAGCGCAAGGCAACGGTTAGTGCATTTCTTCATTCTCTTTTGCTTTCATAAAGAAGTAAACCTTAAGTAGTTTTGTTTACAGTTGTTGCTGAGGTACTATCACCCTTAGAGTGGGATAGGGTCATCCGAATCGGATACTTTTCCCTACAACAAACTGGCGACTCCACTGGGGACCGTATCTGTTTGATTGTTTGTAGTATTTTGCTATTCATTTCCTGAACAAAAGAGTACCAAATCAAAAAGCTTTTGACTATATCAAAAGCGAAGTAGAGGGCAGCTACTCTAGCTCATTTCTGGGCGTGTTCATGATTTGAAGAGCTGATCTACAAGGATCCTTGTAAGCTCTTAGTGATAGCTTTTCATCTTCCTTGTCATCCCTTAGTGTGTGCTTGACTGATAGCTTCTGATTTGAGCAAAAACTGTGAATTTTTGAGAAAATTGTGACTCGGAAACTGAGAAAACGCAACTTTCGTTTTCCAAAGCAGGTAGTACACAGGCTACCTGCTTTGCAACGCAGGTCCCGAAGGGGCTACCTGCGCTGAGAGCCAGACTGGCTGTCTAGCACCTGCGTTGGCCCAATTTTGCCTTGTGCATTTGGGGTTTCCTCCCTTTTTCTTGCCTGTTTTCACTATAGATTTTGCAGCCAGTTACCAGTCTTGTACCTGTTCTGAAACCAGCCTTACTTGCCATCATTCCGCCTCTGTTATATAACGAAATTGTACTTGTTCTTTTGTATTTCTTACATCATTTACAATTTCCCATAACGAAAGTGAACTAGTCTTGCTTTGGCCTCTTAGATCTGAACCTGTGTTAGGCATTTTGCTGGTCTAAAGAGTTAGCTTGTTTGCTGTCCATAGCTGATTAGTCTTTTTACTTTCGTCATTATGGTTTGATTTCATGTATTTCCAGTGATTAAACAAGTAAATCTTAAGGTGTATTTTGATTTTGGACAAGCTTGTTTGTTTTCACTTGAAATTGATCTCAAAGTTATATAACAGCTTTCTTTTTGTAATACATCAAAATTAAGAAAGAGAAAAGAAATACTTGCATTGTGCATTTTGCATCTGAAAATTTTGCATGTGATTTAGGAGAAAGTGCATTAGTTTGTGCTGTATGATCTGTGTGAAAAGATATGTCTTTCTTTTCCCTCAGTAGTTAAGATTTTCATCAGTCAAAAAGATTTGAAAAAAAAAGCTTGCTTCTCATCTTAGGCTGCATTTAGGAATTTGTCATATACATCTCGTGGTGAACCTTGAAAGGCAAACTTTAAAAAGATCAACTTAAAATATACTGAATGAACCTAACAACGCTTTGAAACATAACGCAAACACATAGAGGTCTAAGCTAGAGACGTGTTCCGGCGTCGTTAAACGTAGTGACTGTCGATCTCGAAGAAGGTGGGTGATTCCTCCTGAGAGTCGGTGGCACTAATACGGACTTGTGCTCCCACGTACCGTCGAGTATATATTGGGAGACCCCTATAGGCATATATCCTTTATCCTTAGGAAGCCGTGTCGGCCGCCCTACTGATCGCAATGCAGTGAACACAGCATTCACGAAGATTGACCACACGTACCGTAAAACGTATTCCGTGGTTTTGCGAAAGGTTGGGCACACCCTCTGCCTAGATCTCCAGAGCAGTTTCTTTTGGCCTTTTTCAAACTCTATAACTGAAAAAGTCCATCCGAGCATTTGTCACTTCGGGCTCGTTAAAACATCGAAGGAGACTAGAGTCATCTTTAGCTTTTTCTCGACTCTTTAAAACTGAAAAAGCAAGTTGTGTCTAAAGCGTCGTTATAAAATTTATTTTAAGCGGAATAATCATCACCCTTCCCTCGTTGATCTTCGAAGTTAGTCCACCATAAGTGGAAGTTCCTGTAGAATCGCTAAGAAATCTTTTGGATAGACTAGATATGTCTGAACAATCGTCGACATCTAGGACTGTGTCGTCCGACACAGCTGCAGCAGAGCCTCCTGCTGCTACTCCAACGATGTTCGCTGGTATACCATCTGTCACGGCAAATTGTCAACAACAAGCTGGAGTCCAATCAGGGACAACGACATGGTTAGTTCCTATCTCTTCATCCGGATTATCATCTGGTATTTCTTATGTTGAAACTCGCCAAATTGATCCATTTGGAGGTCAATCTGGGCAATCAATCCCCTTGAGTTCCGGATTGATACCATATGGGGGGCAGTATGCCCTTTCACTACCTCCTCCGGGAGGATGCCCATACGTGAGTTCACAACAAAGTTCAGGTCAAACTGGAATTACATCCAGCGGTTGGTTACCAATACTACCTCAACAACCAGGAGTTGTATATTCGATGCAACCAGTACACCCTGTGTCGAATATTCCCACCATACCTGCTATAGTGAATGTGTCGCAAGTACAAGCTCCACCTGTTGTATGTCAACCCCAATCTCAGGTTGCAATACAACAACCACTTGTCTCAACGACTCAATCGCAATCTCAGGGTAGTGCCTCCTTATCTGGAGCGACTCAGGCTCAAACAACTACTGTGACTCCTCATCCTGGTCAATCATCCAGTATTGGTCAACAACCGCCATTCTAGCAATCATATCAAGGACCTGAGCAACAAGTCTTTGTAAGTAATGGGCAACCATACTATAATGGTTACGCCCATCAACCTTGTCAAAGTTGCCAGCATTATGCTGGTCTGCAAAGACCCATTGCTCAGGCAATCCCATCTTATCCTGGATATGCTTCGCCTAACCTGAATCAACAGTTGCCCTTTGTAGCAACTCTAGAATTACCAGATCTAAACCGGCTGACGAATGATCCAATTGCTTATGCCCCTTGGTGGCCAGCGATTCCACATAAACTTCCGTCAGATATTCCTAAATTTAATGGAAATCCGGGTGAAGACCCGTCGAATCATGTGATGACATTCCATCTATGGTGTTCATCGAACACCTTGAATGATGATTCGATAAGACTTCGCCTCTTTCAGAGGACATTAACGGGTCCAGCGGCAAAATGGTACATTGAATTTCCTAGAGCTTCGTTCGACAACTTCAGTACCTTAGCCACAACCTTTTTAACCCATTTTCAATTGCCGATAAGGTATGAAACGGGAACAGAACTCCTTACCAACTTCAAACAGACGACTGCCACCCACATATCTGATCATATACATGAGTGGCGACGTCGTTGTAGGATGGTAAAAACATATGTTCCCGATCAGCTATTAGCTGAATGGTTTATAAAGTCATTACTTCCGGCCATAACGGAAGATGTGGCCAAGGGGGGAGTCGTAACAGAAGAGCAAGTTATAGCTCGTGCGCAATATCTAGACTTGGTTTATACTCAGTCTGGCACGCTCTACGACAAAATACCTGATGCCCCTAGACCAGAATTTTCAATTCCTCCTCCTCCTAAATCAAACAATGACTCTCATGCCGACGAGGGCGTGATTGGCAAACACAAAATTTATAGTCAAAATGAAAATGAGGAACTTCTTGCCTCAGAAGTAAATGCCGTGTCGAACGACAAGGGCAAACAATTGAAGCAACCAAGGGGCAAGAAGAAAAAATCAGGGAGAAAAAAGAAACCCCCTACGGGGTGTCATATATGCGATGAGGATCATTGGACAAAATATTGTCCACATATAGCTGAAGTTAAGAAGCTCTTTAAGAATTCAAAAACCTCAGCAGATCCGTTTCCTAATCCAGGTCAAAATCTGGTTGCTAATCAAAATGCTTCCCGATCCCAAGTGCTTATGTTGTCTACCTCAAAACAGCAGAATAATGCTTTGACAAGGAATAAAGATTACGGGAATCCAAAGCTGTCGAACAACAAGGTTAATGAACGACCTAGTAGTTCAACAACAACTTTGACTGAAGTTGTGCCACCCATCGTTCCTGAGCCAATGATAAAGTCGCCAAAGGGAGTAGTACACAAATCGACATTTAATCCTCGTGCCAAAGGAGCACAGAATTATAATATAGTAGAGGAACTGGCCCAATCGCCGTCCACTATGTCGACACTTGAAGTACCACAAAATTGCCCCTCCCAAGAGCAAGATTTATTATCAGCAATAGGTGGGATTGGCCCAATGGGTTCCAATCTTGTGGCCTTTGATCATAAAGGATATGACCCTCAGTTACCAGCTCAACTAGCTTTCCTTATTCAAGTGAAAGCCCTCAACAAAACTGTTCATCGAACAATTATTGATGAGGGGGCATCTACATGTCTTATGTCGATGAGTTGCTGGAAAGATTTAGGCTCACCACCCTTGTCGAAATCGTCGACGACGTTAAAAGCATTTGATGGACGATCATACACTCCATACGGGATTTTAAGTAACTTGCAAGTTGAACTGGGGGGCAAAACAGTAGGAATTGATGTTGAAGTAATTGATGGAAACCTCGATTACAACATCCTACTTGGAAGACCATGGATCTATGCCATGGCCGCAGTTGAGTCGACCTACTTCAGGAAGATTGCATTTCCCTTCCAAGAAGGAATTACAATCGTCGACCAACAAACTTTTCTCCCCAACAGTTCACAAGTTACGGGAAGCATTCCAATGATCCATGGAAGCAATCATTCACTCCAAAATATCGGAGTAGGTCTCCTAAAAGACCCTGCCTTAATGGGTACTTTCGCCCTACCGCCTCCAAGTAATCTGGTGGGAGTGGCCACGGTGGAAACCTACAAAATGAAATCTAATCCAATCTTCTGGTTGGATTCGGAAGATTCCTAAATATTTTGTCGGCATGGATCATCGCCCTAGTAGAAATACTGTAAATACAGTGGGCTCCGAGGATAGTTCCTATCTTGTGTCAACCTCATTAAAAAATGAAACAAATCCCCGAGGTAAACCTTCATTCCAACCACCGAGTTAGATGCAATGAAGCTTGGGGGGCATGCACCTCGATTTGCATTATTATGTTGGGGGCATGCAAACTTATCTTCGAGCAGTTTTAGCACACAGTTCATGCTCGTTAAAAAATAAACGCAAGATCCGAGCAGTTTTAGCACATAGTTCATGCTCGTTAAAAAATAAACATAAGTTGTGAGCAATCTTCCCCTAGAGTTCAAGCTCACCCAGAAAAAATGAACCGGTAAATAACCTTGGTAAATGTAACCTTTGACAGCCATATTAAAAGCCATTGGTCGTGTTTATATTCCATCACCTCCATCCGTTCATTTGGCCAATCGTTCATCTCCATATGTTTGTTTACCCATTTTGAGGAACAGCTGCGAAGAGTGATTTCACTTAGCCATCCTTGTGACACTGCCGTGATTGGAAAATTCCAACCTGTACCTGGAATCTGCTGCTATCCCTGTTTATCACTCGTTCCTCAAAAGACGAGTCTTCTTTGAGCTCTTTTCTCCTGACTCGTAAAATATGAAAAGTTTGCCGAGTTTTGGCCTTCCAGCTCGTTAAATGACCGGAAGAGCTATCCCTCCTCTAGATTTTAATCTTTTTGGACCTGAGGGATTATTGCACAAAAAGATCGAGTGCTTGTCTTGTTCGGCTCGTTAAAGCAATCGAAAATTCATCCCTTCTGTATTGTTTTATACTTTTTCGGACTTAAGGGATTAGATGACGAAAAAGGAATTCTGGAGTTGACTTTATGTACCTTTTCAGACTCTCTAAAAATGAAAAGGACCGAGTTATCCTTGTCGTTAGACTCGTTAAATTCATTAAATAGCGACAAACTTGTCTTTAGACGAGAACGAGTTTCCCTATCGCTAAGCTCGTTAAAACATAGCGATGGGCTTGCCCGAAGGGTAGGTTATAGAACAAGCATATGTTATCCTCCTCAAGCTTGGCAAAAATAAAGAGGTACTGGTCAGCAATGACTGGGGAAAAATTGGGAGAACCTCACAGCTTTAATGGTAGCAAGTCGCTCTTGAACATGACACTTTGTCCTCCGTATCACATCGGGTTGGGTTGTTTCATTCACCGGTCTCATCACCATGGTCCTCGCCACACCATCCACATTTGGGGTAATGCTACCAATCCATCACATCAGTGTCGTTATATGTTCAAGAGATGTTGTTCTGCAAAGAGTCAACCATGTCCCATCCACTGCCATACATTGTCCTTCATCCATTTCATGACCGCCACCCTGAATCATACATCACAGTTTGTTTTCACCTCATCACAATCACTAGCTCCGTTCCGTGTCACTGATGTGGGATTCATTAAGGCCCTCCTTTGACGGATCGCTCCTTGTCGACATCAGCTCATTATCCAAGGAGTTGATCTAGGAACAACCCCTTCAGTACTTTGAAGCTTGCATGCCTCAATGGCAAGTTTCTCACTTCCGGCGACAGGTATACATCAATGACCTTCGACCAGAAGATTTTGCATGGTGGTCGACGCCAAGTCCTTTATTCCCACCATGTGAATTGTACTGCCATACCTTGAGGGTCATCATCCTTATCGGTGATTCCTCTCGCGCTTGTTAACGGTTTACATCATTGACCGGTAATCAAGCGATGTCTTTCCATGTTCGACTTCAAGAAATTCTCACATGGATCGACTTGTACATCGAGTGAAGATCGGAAGAGATTGAAGACCCCGGATCTAGTTCATCCATCCAGGCTGCGATATATATTCAGGATATAAAGACATTTGATATGTACATCATTGCAGCAGATGATCATCCTTCTCAAAGGATGATAATTTCAGCAGAGAATTATCAGTCTACCATCAGACGATCGTCTGTTCTATGTACCAAAATGAATTTATAAAGCTGAGCATGGGAATGCCCGCCTCAGCTAGATCATGAAAAAGTATTAAAAATAATGTATTGTATTGTATCTTATTACAGGACACTTCTCAGTAGATTGAATGAACTTCGGATCCTCCTAATAAAGCATTTCACCCGATAAACGACCTCATACTTTAGGGGGCATCTGTTATAGACAATTTTGTGCCTTACAACATCAGGCATGAATTGTCAATAATCCAAGGGATCCAAAGTCCCTAAACATGATGTTCCTACCCCTAGAGGAACAAGGTCAGCAAACCAACAGCTCTCAGATCAGTTCTCCACCTGAAAACACTCAAAAACAAGCAATCTTGAAATCAAAGCAGGTGCTCCACTAGGCTTCTGCGCTGAAACTCAACTCCTCCATGGTGTACCTGTGTTGCAAAGCAGGTAGAACAAAGGCCACCTGCGCTGAGCGAGATGGGACGAGTGGCACACTGAGTCATTACTCTGGAATCTTCCAAAAATGACACTTGGATCAGGGATTTCGCCTTGTGATGAGTCAGAGGCTCTGTTTCTCCAAGTGGAAGCAAGGTTCTCCAAGTGGACTCAAGAACTGAAGATCAACTGAAGAGAGAGAGGACACAAGGCAGCTACACATCAGTTGCAAGCTGACTCATCCTTTCTCAATTCATCTATATATTGAGCTCTCTCCTATGAGCTCAGGAGGCTGGAATTTTGTGCAAAGTAATGATATGCTGTTGGTTTCACTATAGAACTATTGGGTGATTGCTTGAAGGAGGTGAAGAGGAGAAATTCTTTCTGCTGGGAGGTGTTGCTGGATTGGGGCCTTCAATGGTTGTAACCTTCTCAGAACTTTACTTCTTCCATTAATAAAAGCTATTGAGGTTCTTCTATATGCATTTGTTTCAATGATGTATTGTGATGATTGTATATTTGATTTATGCTAATCCTTGAATCAGTTATGAATGCATGCTTCTTGTAGTTTCCCTCTTTGTTATTTTGCAGGATCTCATTGTAGCTGGGCCAGCAAAAGAGCAAAGAGCTAGGAGCAGGCAGCAAAGAGAAGAGATTGGAGCAAATATTAAGCGCAAGGCAACGGTTAGTGCATTTCTTCATTCTCTTTTGCTTTCATAAAGAAGTAAACCTTAAGTAGTTTTGTTTACAGTTGTTGCTGAGGTACTATCACCCTTAGAGTGGGATAGGGTCATCCGAATCGGATACTTTTCCCTACAACATGATAGAGCATTTGGCCACAGAAACCATGACTGCACCTGAAGAAATCAACTGACGACTTTTTGAAAATTTTATCACAAATGACACTGTTTGACTTTTCTTCAAAACATAGTTTTGAAGGATAGTCGTAATCTGTCAACATGACGACGAAAATCTCTGAATCATAACTTTGTAAGGGCCTCCCTCTTGCCTGCATGGCTTTATTGGACATGGTTGAAGACCAAATTGATTAATCCCTAGACCTAATTATCGAAAATGACTTTTGTCCATTAAAGGACCAGACCTTGACTGTCATGGACTTTAGTGATCATTTGACAAAAGACCTAAGCCAGCAGGAGCCAGACATGAGGGGAAATGACTAGCATGACCTTTTCCATCAGATTATGGCATGCCCTTAGTGGAATGTAGCTTAGTGAATGGAGAGAGACACCTAAAAATGAAATGCAGAAAGAGTTTTGATCTCTGACGGAGGACTGACAGGACCGACTCTAACATTGGCTCCAATGGGGGATGGTAGCTCCTTGGAGGTGCCAAGAATAGTAGATCTTTGGGAGAGCAGACAGTGCCTTCATCCATTGGGCTATGGAGTCATTATTTTGACAAACAACACAAGACTTTGACTCATTTATTGACTGAAACTTGACTTAAACCGACTTAATTATGAAACCAACATGACTAAAAAACCGACTCAATGCAAAAGGAAATGACTCATGACTGACTTAACTAAAACAAGAACTGAAAAAACTTATTCAATGGCAGTAGTCCATCAAGATTTGAGGGTTTGAAATCATGATGACAGCTACCTATGTACTAATGCAGTATGTACAATCATGTGTAATGTGTCTTCCAATGTAACCAATCAAGTAGATGCCTCCTTGATTGATTCTTCGGATCAGATCTTCTAGTCAACAATAGATACTGGTAATTGGGCCTCCAAAAACATAATTGACCATGATCCCCTTCATCACTGAATACTGCAATAATCACCTTCACTTCTGACTGCAAAAAATCTGCCATTGGATCCTGAAAAACATGAAGTCTTTCCTCCTGTTTAGGAAACAAGATGTCTTTTTCTTTTGATGCTGATCTTCCTTCTTCAGAAAAAGTATGGTCCTGGTCTTAATTTTCTTTTGAACAAATAGATGAGCAGATTTCCTCTTCAAAGAACATTTCAAAACATGAAACATAGGAAGAAGAGTCTGAAATGGAGTCTTGAATGATCTGATCTTCAGTAGTCTGAATATATTGTAGGTCATATTCATATGATATGACAGCCAGATTGTCTTTGCATTCATCAATCATGAGAAAAAAAAATTCAAATTATTCTTGAAACTCAAGAATGACATTTTTATCATCTACCAACGATTCATCCAAGAAACTTTTTCAATTACTTGAACAAAGCTCTCACCTTGTTTTTCATGAGCGGACTAGATTACTTCTTTATGAAGACTGTGTTCTGATGAGATGAGAACATTTGGATTCATAATTCTGTTTTCTTCGTTCCAGGTGATTTTAATAGAAAAATTATCTTTCATGGGAATTAGTACAAGGTTTTCTTGGTCATCACAATCTGAATTTGAAACTTGACTTCCCTGCATGTTGTCTTCTTCTATGGACAGATCTGAAACGACACTTTTTCTTTCATTATTTTCAGCCATATAGACCTCTTCAACCTGTTGTTCTATAAAGATGCTTACAGGATTGTCGTCCTTTTCAGAAGAGGAAAAATTTCCACCATCACCTTCTTGACCGGGTGCACACTACAGATCTGCGTTAACTTGAGCTGGAACATGGCTGTTCAAGAGTTGATCTATTTCATGTAATTCCTGTTGACTGTCAAGATGCAAAATTCCTTCATCTTCCACCGTACTACAATCTTGATTCTGCTGCAAATTTTCATGATCATCTTCATGCTGCTGAAATGGGTTTTCACACAGGGCTTCCATGATCTCATCATCCATAAAATTATCATCCTCATAGTATTTTTCAAGGCTTTCAATAAAAGTAGAAGCATGTTTGCAACAGTCATGAACTAGATTTAATGATGGATAAGATTCTTGGTATCTTTCAATGAAAAGGGCATGAAAATCCTTTAAACAGTAAATACAAGCAGGTGGCAGGCTTTCATACCAAGATTGGGCTTCACCTTCCAGAGTGGCCAGGAATATCTTCATCAAGAAATCTTTAGGAAAATCAACCTTCAACATCCGAATATGCATGTGAAATCGAACTAGATGTAAAGTAGTGTCCTTCTTACCATCATCTTTAAATGTAGGCAGATTCCTTGACCAATCTACCTTCAGAATTTTATTTGGAAAACCTGGGATGTGATCTTCGCTCATGGGAGCGTATCTTCTTGCAACCTGCTCCATTTTTAAAATCTCAAAGCTACTCATCTCTCTGCAGTGGACTCACCATGAAGGATTGATTGCTGGATTCTTTAGCAAAAGGAGTCGCCAGGTGAATGATTTCAGCCGTCTTCTTATGTCTGATCGTTGTTCACCATCAACAATCAGCTCTGAACTTGAGATATGTACTAGGGCAAAACAATCTTCAAGAAAACCATTTTCTTCCCCAGTGGAGTCGCCACTATGTTAGCACCTAAATCTGCCTTAGGCTGAAGGAAGGCAAAATTCAGGGTAACCACAAACCACGCTCAGTCTGGTAGCTAGCCCTACCAGAACAGGAGAGGGCTCTCTCTGAGTCACGCTTAGAGAATAAGTAAACAGAATGGTCTGAGATGACTAACAGTGAAATATTGATCTTAGGCTAGTAAGTAAATATGGATACAAGAAGCAATTTTTTATGAATGACTGAGTTTCTGGTATGGTATGGGACCAACGGACAACAATGAGTAGAGAATTTAATACAAAGGCACAAATTACTTCGTGAGGCAAGACAGGCAGAAAATCTAGCAATTTAGTTTGAAATAACGCGGAATGGAGGAATTTCTTAGGAGGGTGAAAAGGGCATAAGTACATGAATCCTTTTCAACAGAATAAGAACATTGAACATGAAATTTTCCCATAGGCAGAGCAATAAAAATGAATTCTACCTTATCTAACTCAGAAAATTTCACTGGAAATGAATATGAAATGAACTATGAAACATTACGAAATACATATGAAACATAAGAGACAAATTTTCTACACTCACAACCACATGAATCTCATGAAATAGAGCCGCTGCCTTTCATTAATCCTTTGTCAAAATATACAATGAAGAATTGAGTTTCTCTCCCACGGTCTCCTAGAAATTACAAGCCAACCAACCTCTTGCAAATGGTTTGCATACAATAAATAGACTATGCCATGAGGAAATAGAACGACCAAGAGTTGGGGAGTTTCTCAAATCATTACAAAATGGAGATGGAAAGCCAACCATTAGCTACAGGTGCAGCGTTACAAAGATGACAAATGGCTTGGGTGACCGTTTGCCTTCCTTTGCCACTTGGACAGAAGCCAACCTTTAGTGGAAATACTTTAAATTTTTCCTTAGGTGTTGAAAAAGGTGTAGTGTAGATGAGCAGGCCCACTTGGAGAAAGTCGCGAAGCGGAAGTGATTTTGGCGTTTTTCTCTATATGCGTTGCGCCCAAATCTATACGTGCCACGCCACTTTGGAGGTGATTTTGAGGTACCTGCTAGAGTCCAAATTGTGCCCAAGTGTGCTTTTTGGAAAGCCCTTCCTGTCTACTTTCCAACCTAAGTGGAATTTCTAAATTTGGTGCTCATTTGCCCCTCCAAAACTTCATTCTCCCAATACTGCTTCCTGTGTGTCAAAATAGGGGCAGAGAGGTCATTTGTTGAGTGTTTTTGACCTCCTGGTGACTCAAAACTTGCCCAAACTTCTTGTCCATGCACCAACAGTCATGATTTTTCATGCTGAATCCAAAAATGTAAACCATTTATGATTTGGAGCTCCCAATCCTAAGCGCCGCGCCACTGGGAGAAAACCCTGTTTTGTGCCCAAAAATTTGTCATGTGACCAAAATTGCCCCAAATTTTTTGAAATTTGAGCTGAAGGTTCTCTATGAAGTGCTATGCTGGGTCACAGAGGCTTCAGTTAATATTTAAAGTTGATCGAGCTCCCTTTGCCTCTTTTGCTTCTTGATTCCCTTCCGCAATTTCGCCTTCATATTCCTGATTCGGGCCTTGCACACTTTGTTTCGTGCCATGTAGTGGAAATCCATGTGTCTCCAACATTCGGTATGCCAGTTGCTAATGAGGCAGTTTCAGGTGTCAGTGTGAAGGTGACACTGGCCAAGATAGAGTGATCTCTATGTAGGTGAAGCACAAAAAGACGGGCCAACTAATGATGAACTCGAACATTAGCCACTCTTTGACAAAATTCAAAACATGATAGATGCTGGAAGCATGACATGGCAAGAGGACAGGCTTGCAATTCAGTGAGAGTGGTTGGCTCATCCCTAACATGTTTGCCACTCTTTTGATGTCTCCTAGGAGCCTGTTCTTCCGAGGATGAATCACTTTGTGCCTCCATCTCATACTCTGATGAATGCTCAGATGCCATGACTATTGTGTGTACTGTACTTGGGCAGCCCTTTGATGATGGTGTGAAACTAGGTGTTGTTGTGATATATGCCACCAAGGGGAACAATGAAAAAAATGGAGTATTAGGAGGGTAATAATATGATTGGAATAGGGGTTATGGGGAGAGGTTTTTTTTAGGGATATATAGGAGGGTTTGGGGATTTGATAGGGTATGGTTTTGGGGTTTTGATAAGGTATGGTTTTGGGATTTATATTGACCAAAGAGTGGAGGGATAAGGAATAGGGGTTTGGTATGGTTTTGGGCCTTGCACACTTTGTTTCGCGCCATGTAGTGGAAATCCATGTGTCTCCAACATTCGGTATGTCGGTTGCTAATGAGGCAGTTTCAGGTGTCAGTGTGAAGGTGACACCGGCCAAGATAGAGTGATCTCCATGTAGGTGAAGCACAAAAAGACGGGCCAACTCATGATGAACTCGAACATTAGCCACTCTTTGAAAAAATTCAAAACATGATAGATGCTGGAAGCATGACATGGCAAGAGGGAAGACCTGCAATTCAGTGAGAGTGGTTGGCTCATCCCTAACATGTTTGCCACTCTTGTGATGTCTCCTGGGAGCCTGTTCTTCCGAGGATGAATCACTTTGTGTCTCCATCTCATACTCTGATGAATGCTCAGATGCCATGACTGTTGTGTGTACTGTACTTGGGCAGCCCTTTGATGATGGTGTGAAACTAGGTGTTGTTGTGATATATGCCACCAAGGGGAACAATGAAAAATAGGGAGTATTAGGAGGGTAATAATATGATGGGAATAGGGGTTATGGGGAGAGGTTTTGTTTAGGGATATATAGGAGGGTTTGGGGATTTGATAGGGTATGGTTTTGGGGTTTTGATAAGGTATGGTTTTGGGGTTTATATTGACCAAAGAGTGGAGGGATAAGGAATAGGGGTTTGGTAATATTTTAGGGTAGGGAGAATAGGAAAAAATGGGATAGGGGGGATAGGGAAAAATGGTAAGAAAGGGAAAATGAGGGGTGATGACGGAACCTTGGCATCAACACCACAATTATGCAACACTAGCAACAATGGCTTTTGGTGTTTTCTTGTGGTTGGTTTTATGAGTTTTGTTGCAATTAAACATAGCCATGAACCACCATAACATTCACAAAATTTGATGAGCAAGCCATGACATAGAGCCTACCTTTTGATTTGACGGGTTTCACAGGAAACTTGAGGCAATTTGGCACGGTTTCGGGCCTTTGTGGGTGTGCGCTGCACGCCAAACCTAGTTCGTCACACCCATTGTGTGCACGACACTCATAGAAATTTTGCACTGTGGGGTAGCTCTGTGTGCGCCGCGCTCTGTGTGTGCGCCGCGCCCCTCTGTATGTGCACCGTGCTCTGGAAAACGACTCCCACTCACTCTTAAAAACGCGCTTTGCTCTCCTAATCACTTTGCAACATTTCTCTATGACCTTTATTTGAACAATGACCTTGTTTGCCTGTGGAAACCTCTATTTAAAGGCTTTGAAGTCATGGGTTTTATTTTTTCTTCTCCAAAAACCCACTTTGCTAATGTTTCATTTTGGCTTTTTTCACTGAATTAAAGCAACACTTGAATATCTCTTTTCCCTTTGAAATTTTAGGTCAAATGATGAATTTTTCGGCACTCTTTCAGGGATTGCATGAAAAGGCATTTGGCCACGGAATCCATGACTGCACTTGAAGAAATCAACTGACGAATTTTTGAAAATTTTATCACAAATGACACTGTTTGACTTTTCTTCAAAACAGAGTTTTGAAGAACAGTCGTAATCTGTCAACATGACGACGAAAATCTCTGAATCATAACTTTGTAAGGGCCTCCCTCTAGCCTGCATGGCTTTATTGGACATGGTTGAAGACCAAATTGATTAATCCCTAGACCTAATTATCAAAAATGACTTTTGTCCATTAAAGGCCCAGACCTTGACTGTCATGGACTTTAGTGATCATTTGACAAAAGACCTAAGCCATCAGGAGCTAGACATGAGGGGAAATGACTAGCATGAACTTTTCCGTCAGATTATGGCATGCCCCTAGCGGAATGCAGCTGAGTGAATGGAGCGAGACACCTAAAAATGAAATGTGGAAAGAGTTTTGATCTCTGACGAAGGACTGACAAGATCGAGTCTAACACAAGGTACTGAATAAACTTTTATCACCGGTCATGTGGAATGAGGCTCCACTATCAATATACCAAACACAACCCATCATCGATGACACCATGCATGTGAAGAGGGTAAAGTCCATTTTGAATTGAGAGGCTAATGCCTCACCTTCCGATCCTTTCAAGTATCCCTTCTTGGACTTCAATGGGAAATTAGTTGCATAATGTCCCATCTTGTGAATTCGGTTTGCACCTGCAACCCCGAACTTCAAGCTCCAAATTCTTCTTAGTAAACTATTCACAGCTATGATCGACTATAGAACTTTTCCTATAAAACCTTGCTCTGATACCATGTATAAATTCTGCTCTCTACACATCTTGTATAGAAACTGTAGATTAATCTGATTATGCAATGTACTAAAGAAAAATACTCAATCTACTTCTACTAACAAACTTGAGGAAGCTTAATCAATTTTGAGAAAGATCAAACAAAACTCATATAATAGAGAAGAAGAATCATTCACAAACGAAACACAGAAGAATACTCTGGGGAAAGCCTCAGCTAAAACCCCCACTATCTGTATTATCACACAAGTGGAAATATCTCAAGATTACACAAAGCTTTAGCTCACAAGCTATCTAACTCTCAGTACAATCCCTCACTACTACTCATAGACAGAATAGACAACACATATGCCTTCCTTCAGTCCTCCAAGCCTCCTATTTCCTTGCACAGTTTCTCCTTGGTCCTCCAGTTGCAACCTGTGTGAATCTCACCTCACACACAACACTGACCTTTGAAATAATTGCACAATCCTGAAGGAGATAATTCCTTCTGCATGGATGAGTTTCCTTTATAGGAAAATTCCTCCAACTGATAGTACAATATCCCTGTCTTTAATCTCAACTGGGTCTCTATCTGAAATGGCATGCATTGGTTATTTATGAGAGAATATTCAGTTATCTAGAGAACACTAGTTGCATGCATGCATGCATTAACTGACTGAAATCACAATTAGTCCCACAAACTGTTTGGAACTAATTTAACTAGACTTAACTCAGTTAACTGAGCTAACTAATTACAACTCAAATACAACTCATACTTATCTCCTTAATTAAGGGATAACTTCCTCAATCAAAGGGAAAACTGTTGCATGTATTCACAAAGACTTCATGTTTGAATTTCTCCAACTAATTAACTCAAGATGAATTAATTAATTATTTTTCAAATAGCTAGTGGGACTAAATTCGAATTTTAATTCTCAATTTTGATTCAAGGACAAACCAAAATTAAAATATATCCCGAAATGCTATTTATAGCAACGCTATTTTTAGCATTTCTATTTTTTGCTATTTCCAAAAAAGTTGGAGTATATCCTGAAATGCTATTTATAGCAATGTTATTTTTAGCATTTCTTGTTGCTATTTTCAACAGAGAACTGCAGCAGCACTATGATGAGGTCAAAGGCACAGGGTGAACTGTCGTGCTGACATAGAAACTGGAAAAGCTGTAGGAGGTCAAGCAGTTGAAAGAACAAGTAGATGCAATGCAGCACAAGGAGGCAGTGCTGAAGGCGCGACTGAAGCCCTGGTTGGATGAGGCTTATGCGGTTACAACCTCTATTGAAGGAAAGCTTGTGACTCTGTAGGCAACTCAGAAAAAGCTTCAGGCTGAAAGTTCAGGAACAATGACTAAGCAAATGATTGAAGAAGCGAAGTAGGTAGCCGCACAGTGCACTGCCGAGGTTGCGGTCATACGTGTTGAGTGGGAGGTCTTTGCACTAAGATCTTTGCTCCCGCAGAGTGACTCGAGGGTGAAATAAGATGTTTGTGTTGGGGGCCTGTTGGGAACTGGATCCCCCAAGGATAGTTTTGGGGCTAAAAGCCCATGTTTTGGGTCAAGTTTTGTAATAAATTTGTAAAGTCTCCACATTTTATGGTCATGGAGCAGAAGGTGTCATGAGTCATAAAGGGTTGTCCGCCCTTATTTTGTAAAGTGTAAAGTCGGTTGTAAAGATCTACCCATGGTCCACAGACCATGGGATTGTATAAAAAGAGCTAAGTAAGTAAGCTCTAAGTAGTCATAAGTTTTTGGGAGTAGAAGACCAGGCTTGGAGTCTTGGTAGAGAAGTCTAAATTTCAGGTCTTAGCATAGGTAAAGGCTCAACAGCTGAGCGCATAGAGGCCTAGGGTAGAAGTCCACAATTGAGTGCATGAACCCCTGCAGTTGTGTACATAGGGCGGATAGAGTCTGTAATAATGTGAATATATCAATAAAGAGAAGTATTCTGTAATTCTTGTGTATTTACTTCCTGTTAATGGATCTTGTCATATTGTGTATGGATTTCATTTATAATGCTTATGTGATGCACAAATGTATGTTATGTTGGTTAATTGAATGCAAGTGAGAATCTCAGTTTATGTGGTGCTAACTATGATTGTTTAGTAAGATAAGTAAAACACTTAAGATAACTTAGGAACCTATAACAATTGTCTGTCATAGCAGCGCAAAAGTACCTTGACCGTAGGCTAAGGCTGCGCAAAGGTCAATCATACTCCTTTCCGGAGGTATTGAAGGGTGGAGTAAAGGGTTAGACTGATAGAGCTCAAGAGCTTAGTAGCCTGTACTAAAGTAGGAACAGAGGGTATAAACTGAGATCACGACCATCTCAGGGTGTGGAAACTTGGTTCCATCATCCCCCCAATACTGCTTCGGGTGAGGTTTCGGTCCGAGCTCTGCGGGCTGATGCTGAAAGGGCCAATAGTTTAGGTATTTTTCTTGCTAACTAACGCTGAACCTGGGTCAGGCCCCACACAGCCAACATCCGCTCACATAGAAATATTTGAGACATCAAAGTGATGTAGATGATAAACTCATTCTATAAATATGCAATGAATAAGGTCACAAGAAATCTGATCTACATGAAAGTAAAGGATATCAAAGGATGTAGGATATCTTCCATCTACAAGACCTAGAAAGGAATATAACCATAATACATTAACAATTAATCAATGTAACAAATATCCATGGGATAAGAAAGTCACTTCATTTGACAACTTATTTTCTCTATGCTAAATAGAGAAAAACAATTTGATGGAAAAAGTATTGAAGGTTAAAGGACTAAATCATGTGCAGAAACAAAAGGGAAGTTTAGTCCTCAAACAAGGCAGAATAAGTATAGCTAAAATTATGGAAGCTTATATCACTAGATAGATGTGTTGGACCGTGTTATATTTTTTCCACGACTATTCTCCCTAGTTAACCGGGGGGTTAGAGAGGGGGTGGAGCGCCCCCTTCGTTGTGCCGATTGCGCAATGGGGGGGGGTCATGGGGGGGCGGTAGCCCCCCTTGTCTAAGGGATTTGAAGGGGGCAGGTAGCCCCCCTCTACAGGGTTTTTTGCATGGTTTTCGCACATGGTTTTGGGCGCGATGGTTTTCGGTCCATGGTACTGGATGCTTCAGCATGTACAAATATGTATTGTAACATTGAAAGGAACATAATGAAAAATCAAGCAGGTAGTGGTATCCAAGGGAAAATATTCATGTATATGTGTTTTTTGTGTTATGCTTTCGCATTTTTTATTTTCTATTCTTAGAATTTGTATGCAGGTAATTTATGTACGGAGTTAAAACCTACATTTGGTATCAGAGTTGTTTCGGCTTCAAGGGGACACCTTTTTTGCTGATGGGTTTTGCTCGGGCCTATTGTAGACCCTGTTCAGTGGGAGATCTGTGGGATCAATTCTGGTGGTGAATGAAGATGGCAAGTAGTGGGAAGATAGAGATTGAGAAATTTAATGGTTAGAGTTTTGAGTTGTGGAAACTCAAGATGGAGGATCTATTGGTGGATAAAGATCAGTGGATTGCGGTAGATACGGGTACTAAACCAACAGGAGTGTCCGATGAAGAATGGAAGAAGTTGGATTGGAAGGCAAAGAGAAAAATACAAGTGTCTCATATTTAGTATTGTTGAATGTATCAGGGGAAGCTACGGTGAAGGCTTTGTGGGACAAGTTAGGGACTTTGTACCAATCTAAGTCTATGGTGAATAAACTGTTCCCACGGAAAAAGATGTATAACCTGAGGATGAAAGATGGAGACTTAGTGACAGAGCATCTGAATGCATTTAATACTATGGTAAGTCAGTTATTTTCTGTTGATATTAAAATTTCAGATGAAGATAAGTGCATTAGTTTGTTGTGTTCTCTACTAGATTCATGGGATAGTCTGGTTATTGCAATAGGTAACAGTGAAACTGCCTTGCAGTTTGATGAAATAGTCTCATCCTTGCTGACGGAGAAGTTGAGACAGAAAGATATGGAGAGCTAGAATGGTGATGCCTTCTATGTACGAGGACGGTCCCAGAATAGAAACAAAAATAAGTCGTCGAGTGTGAGATCCAAATCTAGAGGGAGATATAAATCTCCAGGAAAACTTATAAAGGTGGTGTGCTGGAAATGTGGAAAGAAAGGGCACTACAAAAGGGATTGTAAATCTAAAGCTCCTAACAAAGGAAAGGGATTTGATGATGCTCCTTCTACAGAGGTGAAAACCACCTCAGATGAAGGTGGGGATCTATACTTGGCTTCTTCAAGTACACATGTAGATCATGAGGCATGGTTGATTGACTCAAGTGAATCCTTTAACTTCACTTCCCATAGAGAGTGGTTTTGTAAGTATGAGAAATATGATGGTGGTGATGTCTTCTTGGGTGATGACAGGAAGGCTAAAATCATTGGTCGTGGAAAAGTCAATTTGAAGTTGCAAGGTGGAAGGATTAGAACACTTTCGAGTGTTTTGCATATTCCTGCATTAGCCAGAAATCTGATTTCTATAAGCAAGCTGGATGATGCAGGTGTAAAAACAATGTTTGAGAAAGATACTTGCAAGATGGTTCTGGGAGCACTGGTATTGACACAGGGAGTACGGATTAGAAATCTTTACAAGTTGCAAGGTAGTACTGTTATTGATGGGTGCAACAGTTCTGTGGTTCTTGAAAGTGGAGAAAAAAATCTAGTTCTCTCTGAAGAAACGACCATTCTATGGCATCAAAGGCTTGGACATATTGGAGAGAAGTGCCTCCAAATACTTCCTGGTAAAGGTATGGTAAAAGGTATGACTAATGCCTCTCTGGATTTCGATTTCTGTGAAAATTGTGTATATGGGAAGCAGAATCAGGTTAGTTTCCCCTCTGGTGGTAAGAGGGTGAAACAGATATTAGAGCTTGTGCACAGTGATGAGTTTGGACCTGTGAAGGTTCCATCACTAGGTAAGTCTGTGTACTATGTATCATTTATAGATGAATTCTCAAGGAATACATGGATATATTTCCTCAAGAATAAATCTAAAGTCTTTGACATGTTTAAAGAATTTAAGGCTCTGGTGGAAAACAAGATAGAGAAGAAGTTAAAGGTGATGAGGACAGATAATGGAGGAGATTTTTGTAGCAAGGAATTTGAAGAATTCTGTAAGAAGTGTGGTATAGCATGACGGAAGACTACTCCATAAACACATGAGATAAATGGAGTTGCAGAAAGAATGAACAAGATGTTGATGGAAAGGGCAAGAAGCATGCTCAGTGGTGCTGGGTTAGGACAAGAATTTTGGGTAGAGGCGGTGGAAACAGCATGTTACTTGGTCAATGTATCACCTTCATCAACGTTGGAGGATAAGACTCCACAAGAGGTATGGACTTGTAAGAAACCCTCTCTTTCACATCTGAGGGTATTTGGATGTGATGCATATGTACATGTTCCAAAGGAGAAAATAACAAAGTTGGATAGTAAATCTAAAAAGTGCATATTTATTGGGTATAAGGATGGTTTAAAGGGTTATAAGCTTTGGAACCCAGTAACAAGGAAGGTTGTGTACAAATGAGATGTGGTGTTTAGAGAGGTGAAAAATGATATTAAACATGCCATCCCATCAAAGGAACTTGAGAAGATAGAGTTTGAGCTAAAGGAGGAAGAATCAGACTCTACAAAAGAAGATGAATTAGAAGATGAAGAGCCACAAACTCTGGTTGTGAGAAGATCAGTTCGAGAAAGAAGGCAACTAGAAAGGTATAATCCATCTGATTTTTGTTCAAATTTTGCTTTATCTATTACTAATGATGATCCTAGAATTGTGAAGGAAGCAACAGATTCAGAGGATGGAAAACTCGGGAAAGAGGCCATGGTTGATGAAATGGAATCTTTGCACAAAAATGAGGCTTGGGATCTCGTGGAGTTTTCAGCTGGAAGGAAACCTATTGGCAGCAAATGGGTGTTCAAGAAGAAGACAAATGCAAAAGGAAAGGTGGAAAAATACAAAGCTCGGTTGGTAGCAAAAGGTTATTCGCAGGTGTTGGGAATTGACTTTGGTGATATTTTTTCTCCTGTTGCTAAGGTAGCTTCTATTAGATTACTTATCTGTTGCCGCTTCTTTTGATTTTGAGGTAGAACAGATGGCTGTGAAGACAACATTTATTCACGGTGATCTGGAAGAGGAGATCTATATGAAGCAACCTGAAGGCTTTGTGGTGAAGGGTAAGAAAGAACTGGTATGCAAGTTAAAGAAGTGTTTGTATGGGCTAAAATAGTCATCAACGATGTGGGATCAGAAATTTGATACATTTATACGGGGACTTGGCTTCACCAAAAGCAAAGCAGATCACTATGTGTATTTTAAATTAATTGGTGACCACATTATTTATCTGGTATTGTATTTGGATGACATGTTTTTGGTTGGAAATGACAAATAAATTATCCAGGATTTGAAGACCCAATTGTCCTCCAAATTCGACATGAAATATCTTGTTGTTGCAAACTATATTTTGGGCATGGAAATTAAAAGAGATTGGGCAAAGAGGAAGCTCTGGTTAAACCAGAGGAAGTATGTTGAGATAGTACACGCAGAGGTTTAATATGCAGGATAGTAAACCGGTGAAGCTTCCTATTCCTATAGGTGTGTTGTTATCTGCTGAATAGTGTCCCAAGACACAAGAAGAGGAAGAGGACATGTCCCGTGTTCCATATGCAAGTGCAGTTGGTAGCCTGATGTATGAAATGGTCTATACTAGACAAGAA
The DNA here is from genome assembly GCA_031772625.1 of Pinus tabuliformis. NCBI lineage: Eukaryota > Viridiplantae > Streptophyta > Pinopsida > Pinales > Pinaceae > Pinus > Pinus tabuliformis. The sequence goes on from CM062813.1 coordinate 355,797,553, forward strand.
ATTGCACATGCAGTGGGAGTATTGAGTAGGTTTATGTCAAAACTAGGGAAGGGGCACTTGGCAACGGTGAAGTGAGTTTTCAGCTATTTGTGTGGCACTAGTGATTATGGTTTGTGCTACGAAGGAAGACTAGGATTGAACAGAGTGTTGGATATTCATGGCTTTGTTGATGCAGACTAGGCTGGAGATCTAGATAAGAGAAGATCTACAACTGAGTATGTGTTTAACCTATTTGGAGGTGCAGTCAGTTGGATGAGTAAGAAACAATTTGTAGTGGCACTATCAACTATAGAGGTAGAATGTGTGGCAGTCACTCATGCAAGCAAGGAAGCAGTTTGGTTGTAGAGATTGTGTTCAAGTATGGGGTTCGTACAGGGAGATATACTAATAGACAGTGACAGCCAAAGTGCAATTTTCATGGCAAAGAACCTTGCTTGTCATTCAAAGACAAAGCACATTGATGTTCAGTATCACTTTGTGAGGGATATGATAGAAGACAAAAAGGTGTTGCTGGTAAAGGTGGACACTTTGAAGAATACTGCAGATGCATTAAAAAAATCTATGAGCTATGAGAAGTTCTCTTGGTTTAGAGAAACAATGGGTGTTTTAGGGCTGGATAAATGACTAAGCTCTCCTATGGCTTGCTATGGAAAGGAAACAACAAGTGGGAGAATGTTGGGTTGTGTTATATTCTTTCCATGACTATCTTCGCTAGTTAACTGGCGGGTTTGAGGGGGGAGGAGCACCCCGTTTGTTGCACCGATATCAAAGCTGGGGGGAGGTAGCCCCCCCTGTCTAGGGGGTTTTAGGGGTGTGGGTAGCCCCCCTCTATAGGGTCTGGGGCAACACCGCGGGGAAATTTTTTTTGGACCTTATATTAAGTGGGGTGAACCTACCTATGGTTTTGTGCATGGTTTTAGGTGTGATGGTTTTATGTCCATTGTATTGGATGCTTTGGCATGTATAAATATGTATTGTAACAATGAAAGGAACATAATCAAAAATCAAGCTAGTAGTCCCGGTTTTGGGATCCAGGGGAAAATATCTATGTATATGTATTTTATGTGTTATGCTCTCGCATTGCTTATTTTCTGTTCTTAGAATTCGTATGCAGGTAATTTCTGTACGGGGTTAAAACCTACAAGATGGAAGAAGCTAAAGAAAAGGGCCAAGGAAAGAGGGAGTAACAAATATTTATGATTGGGATAGTATCCCTGATAAAAGGGCCCTGTCATAAGATTTTGTTATAAGATATGACAATGATAATGAGATGCATCTTGGCATCATGAAAGCATTAGAAACAAGAGCTCGTGACATCACCATGGGAATCATGAAGGACAAAATCCAACGCAGAAAAAAATGTTGGATATATCTCTTGAGCATCTCTGTGGACATTGCAGGAAAGGAAGAATTCATCCAAGACAAGGCTCATCATACATCAAGTAAAAAAGGAAACATTTTCCAGATTGGGATATATAAAGATCCTCAAAATTCTCTGATAAAATCCTCATTGAAGGGTTCACTAATTTTGAGTAGAAGCAAGTGTTTCATCAAGAAATCCAACTTATGGAATTCATAGATGATGTTATGGTGACATAAGAAAAGAAGCAGTTCAAGGGGTTGAAGACACTTCAATCAAGGAAGTTGTTGAAGGAAGCTTAAATGACCTAAAGATGAAATAAGGTATGTATTCTTGTGTTTAAATTTATAATTTCATGTCGTATGGTTGCATGTAACATGGATCATTACTTCTAGCTTAAGAAGCATGATCAAGAGAAACAAGATCTCCTCCACTAAAAGGATGCAGGAAGGCATGCAAGTCACACTAGATGAAATCAACATAATTTGTGAAGTATGAGGATGTTGACTACAAAGAAGAAACTCTGATTGAAAGCTCCTGGGAATGGAATTTGTGAGGTAGAAAAATATCATGAGATATGCAACCATGATGAAGGCAATTAACATCCAAAAGACCAAGAAGTTTTGACTAGGAAGTCCCCGGGAAAGATATGAGGACTTTGATGAAAGTTTGAAAAAGATGAAGACTTTGATGAATGTTTGAAAAAGATGAAGACCCTTGAAAATGGATATCTTTGGGAGATGTGTCAACATGAATGTAGGATGATGATACCTACATAAATATGTTATAATGAAGAGCCATCTAGTCACGTACTATTTGATTTAATGATATATTTGATTTCTTGAATAATATAGGGATAAGTTCATGCAGGGCTACTTACAAGTACAACTAGAATTCATGTGATGAATTGAAGAAGCATGATGAGAAAGAAGTATTCATATGACAAAGGTTATAGATATGAAGAAGACCATTTTCCATGAATAAAGGAATGACATGACAAACTAAGGAGGAAAGTGATCGATGACTGTTTCCCTACAAGAAAGAAGCTCAAATAACTTTCATGACATCAAGGAGAGAAGTTGATCAAGCAATTGAAGGACCCATGAAGAACAAGTTGTTGATGTATAGAAGAGTCCCTAGCTAAGAGGGAGCTCTGACAGGTCCCTGATCAAGAGGGAACTTGGATTAGATAACCCCTCATTAAAAAAAAAAAGAGTGACAATTGTGTTTATTTTATTTTTCTTTCTATCTCATGTGTCATGCACTAGACCAGGACTAATAGTCGTAATTCTAGGTGAAGGCCATGAATGGAAATGTAAACACATGATAGACACAACATTCTTGTCTTCACTTTAGAAGAAAGAATGGAATATTGGGTAATCATCTAGCATCCGATGCTCTTTTCGGATGTGTATGGAATCCAAGACAAGAGTAGGCAAGAGGACCGATATTCTTTGAGGGTTGGGAATCCAAGATAAGAAGAATCCTAGAAGGTCATACTCAGTGAACACCCAAGTGGGTATGTACCTTGAGAGACAATGATGAATGTGTTTATAGTCATTGGTCTTGCCAACATTGTGCTTTGATCTGATGAGAGATAGAGATGTTAGTCAAGGCCTTGTTGTGGAAACAATTTTGATTATTATGATGCTATATACATGGGGTGCCAATCTGATTCTTCTTATGAGACATTCTTCATGTTGAGAATGACCAAACACCACTGAAAATACCTCCCTAGTTAAGAGGGAGTGTTGAATAAAAGTGTAACTAGGTTCAGTATTTGACATTTGTAAATGTAATTTTGATCTTTGTACCTGTCAAGAAAAAGAAATAAAATGTTGTAAACTATTTGAATGAGTTTCTTGCTCATTCCATAGGTCTAGGAATGTCAAAGAGTAAAAGTTATATATAAGGAAATATTCTTGAGCCTTCATGTAATGTATATGGTCAACTGAATGTCTAGGAATATCCCTTCAAGACTAGCACAATCCTCTTGCAAACAAGCAAGCAAATCAATGCAAAACATGGTCATGTCGGCCAGCAAAATGAATTCAAAATTCATGTCGGCTAGCAATGGAGACACATGAGTTGACTTGGTAAAGTCATATTATTTATGGAGACAAAAACACTATATATACCTCGCTGGGGTCACCACAGAAAAGGAAATTCAGATACCTTTGCAACTTCAGATGGTGCAGGAATCTCAGCCAGCCATAGGAGAATAGAATCTCAGACAAGTCTCTAAAATCTTGGATAGGTGTAGGCAGAAAAAATCTCAGATATCTCTAAAGTTTCGGTGGTGATTACAATAAGTAATCACAATCTTAAGATATTACATTCCTCTTTGAAATGTCAGTTAAGTTAGGTTATTTTTAATGCAACCAACTCACAAAATAGAAGAAAAGATAGAGCAACAACTTCAAAATCAGCCTCTTCGAGGGGGAAACCTCCTTTACATTACACAAATGAAAAATTCTTGGATGATACAAATGACAAGACCTCCTTTCTATATATAGGAGTCTAAGGGGTCACAATATAGTCAAAGACGACATAACAATAATAATGTAAGGGCACAACAATAACAATAGTGGGCTTCTATGGGGCACAATAATAACAATATGGGGACAACATGGGCACAACAATAACAATAAGGGGCTACAATGACAATAATAATAAGGGAATACACTAGTATTATAGGGACCTAACATGCCCCTCTCCTTCAGAAAAGTGTTGTCCTCAATGCTTGAGTAGTTCTGGATGCTTCTGTATAAAATTTTCATCCTCCCATGTGCAATATTCAGTGGGTAAGTTCTTCCACTTAACAAGATTCTATGAAATTGATCAATTTCGTAGATGTTGATTTCCTATTTCTGTGACTGCTTCAGGTTCCAATATGATTTTTTCTTCCTCATCAAGTTCTGGAAATATTCTTTGAACTAGGATCTTGTCACCTATAACCTTGTTTAAGCATGAAACATGGAAAATTGGGTGCACTCGGGAAGCTGTAGAAAGCTCCAATTTGTATGCCATAGTACCAATCTTTTGCAACACCTTGCACAGACCATAATACTTTGGTGATAATTTACTACCCTTCTTATCTTGCTTGAGGGACATTTGTTTTTATGGTTGTAGCCGTAGAAATACCCAGTCACCTACATCAAAACTTCTTTCCCTACGATGTTTATCTGCATGTTGTTTCATTCGATTCTATATCAAAGTGAGGTTATCCTTTAAGAGTTGGAGAACTTGTTGTTGATGCTCAATGTGATCTTCCATTTCTTGAAACTTAGAATTTTCTCTTAAATATGATGTGGTGGACGGTGGATGATATCCATAAAGTGCCATAAATGGGGTCATTTTTGCTGCATTATGGAAGGAAGTGTTATACCACCATTCAACCAGAGGAAACCATTTGACCCATTGTGTCTTTTTATTAGATACAAGGCAACAAAGATATCCATCTAGACATTTGTTCACTATCTCAGTTTTCCCATCAGATTGAGGATGATAAGATGAGATACGAGCTAACTGTGTACCCAGATAAGAAAATAATTATGTCTAAAAATTTCCAGTGAAAATGGGATCTCTGTTGCTTACAATAATCTTTGGGTTTCCATGTAGCTTTTGAATTGTTTCCATAAATGCAGTAGCAATTGTACTAGCTTTAAAGGGATGAGATAATGCACAAAATTGTGCATACTTGGTAAGTCTATCAACTACCACCATGATGGCACTCTTTCCTTTGGACTTGGGTAAACCAGTGATAAAATCCATTGACACCTCCTCCCAACATTAACTTGGAATGTATAAAGGTTGTAATAAACCTGGGGTCTTAATTGTTTCAACTTTATTTTGTTGACAAACCAAACATTCTGCCACAAACTTTTGAATATCATATTTAAGGCCATCCCAAAAAAATTATTTCTTAACCCTGTGGTAAGTTTTTAAAAATACTGAGTGCCCTCCTAAGGGAGAGGTGTGCAATTCCATAATAATATTTTGTTTGAGTTGGGAATTAGTACATAGGTATAGGCAATCTTTTTACCATAACGAATCATTTTTCCAGCTAAATGTATTAGATATAATGGGGTCTTGTTGTATCTTTTGAATGAGTGCCCACACTTCTTTGTCATTCTTCCATTCATCCCTTTCTTCGTTTATCCAATCTAGTTGGATAATAGAAATGGTGTTGGATCACTATAATACCAGTGATTACCCCATTACTATTGTAGTTGCATCCCTTATTAATATTGTTGTGCCCCTATTATCCCCATATTGTTATTACCGTGCCCCATAGAATCCCTCTATTGTTATTTTTGTGGCTTTATATTATTATTTTAGGGTCGGCTGGGTTATATTGTGACTCCTTAGAATCCTATATATAGAAAGGAGGTTTTGTCATTTGAATCATCCAAGAATTGTTCATTTATGTAATGTAAAGGAGGTTTCCCCCTCGAAGAGGCTGAATTCTAAGGCGTTGATCTATCTTTTGCATATTTTCTTGAGCTGGTTTCATAACAATTGGTGTTAGAGCTTTGGATTCTAGGGTTTCGCTGCTCCAAATAGGTCACCGTGGCATTTTAGCTATAACTTTTTTTCTGCGATGTTTCAGAAGCTAAAAAAAAAACCATTTTAGAAGAAATCTCTCTGAACCTTGTGTCCGAATTTCAAAGCTTTTCGTGCTATATTTGCGGAGATATGATCTGAGGAAGTTAGTCTTTTTGTAGACTCCTGAATTACATTCCAAACAGGTGACCTGGGGAAAATCATCATAACTTTCTCTCTGAGCATCAGATTGAAATTTAGTAAGAAGGTGCAAAAAGAGGATCGACTGTAGTTTCTTGTATATATTTTTCAGAGCCAAAGGTCGAAACAGTGACTCGTCGCATGTCATACAAGTTCGCTCTACTGAAATAGTCTATAATCAGGCCACTGCAGGAGATTTCGTATAACTCTTCCTTGGAGAATCCAATTTGGATTAGATTGGTGGTATTGAAAAGAGGACACAAAGGGCTACTGTAGGTCACAATTTCAGAACTAGATGTTCTGAAAGTACAGAGATACATTAGAGGCAATATCGAGCTCCTACAAAGTGAAAAAAGGTGTGTAGATTCTTTTAAATTTTTGCTTAAGATTGGTTTGAAAATTTATTTTGAAGGAATTCAAAGGGCATAGTAGAGCATTATTATCAGTAACCGATGCCCCAAGGAAAGAAAATGTAAACACCTAGTAAGCAACCTGAAAGCTCTAGCATGACTTATGACGAAGAGGAAGAAATGCTACATGATATATCAAAATTACAAGAACAAGTGCAACAAATGTCACTCTCACAAAAGCTAACAGAAGCTAAGACAAATGGCGTGGAATCTAAGATAAAGAGCATGGAAGCTAAGATGGATGATTTGAAGACAATTTTGACAAATTTTCTACAAGAAATACTTACTAATGGTGAAAAGGTAGTAAAAGAAACTCATGATGCAAACAAAAGAAATGTTAATCATGATTTCATAGACTCTAATGTGGGATCTAAGACCCACCATATTCCAAAAATCGATATGAGGAAGTTTGATGGCAAGGATCCTGCAACATGGATATTACAGATGGAGCAATTTTTCGATCTCAATAATGTGGAAAACACAGAAAAGGTACGTATTGCAACTCTATATTTGGAACCAAATCAGTTTGTATGGTATCAATGGCTTTGGTCTCGTAAAAAAATTATCACTTGGGCAATTTTTATGGAAGAATTGACAGCACATTATGAGGATACAAAAAGCAACACCTTTTTTAGCCAATTGATAAGTCTCAAACAAAAGGGTTCAATAATGGAGCACATTGAGGAGTTCCAAAAATTGAACATAAGGGTAAAAAATATTCCAGAGGAGCATACGATTGATGTGTTCATAGGGACTTTAAAGGATAATATCCAACATGATGTTCGCCTTTGGGAACCTGATTCATTAGAGAAGGCATTCAAGTTAGCAAGAAGAATGGAAAGAAAAATTATGGCAACCAGGAAGCATACCACTCACAACTATAAAGATGGAAGTGTTGTTGCCCCTAGTCTTCAACAACCTATAAGGTTGACACCACAACAATTGGAAGAAAAAAGAGCAAAAGGGCTTTGTTATAGTTGTGATAGGAAATACACTAAAGGTCATAAGTGTGCTGAGAAGAAACTATTCTACATAGATTACAAAGAGGAAGAAGAAAAGGAGCAAGAAAGGTAAAAAGAACAGGATATACTCCAGGAACAAAGCCTAGATAAAGAAGAAATGAATCCAACCATATCTTGTAATGCATTGGATGGAATTACCACTCCTCAAACCATCAAGATAGAAGGACAAATCAAGAAGAAAAAGGTAATAGTTTTGATCGATTCAGGAAGTACCCACAATTTTATTCATTGTAAGGTAGCAAAAGAATTGAATTGCTTCTTATATCCAGCACGAGAGTTTCAAGTGATGGTTGCAAATGGAGGAACAATAAATTGCTCTGGAAAGTGCCATAATATCAAGCTATCGATGGGAGAATATGTATTGACTAGCCCAATGCTTTCCATTCCAATGGGAGGTGCTGATGTTGTACTAGGAGTCCAATGGCTACAATCCTTGAGTACAATAGCTTTTAATTTTTAAGAACTTTTCACGAAATTTTCTGTGGAAGGAAAGGAAGTTGAATTAAGGGGTATTGCAGGGAAACTGAGAAAGATAATCAGCTCTAACGGTATGACAAAGCTTCTAAAAAAGGAACAAAGGGGGGTAATTGCACAATTATGTTTGCTAGATGTTTCCACATTGGAATCGTCTATTTCTCCAGATCTCCAAAAAGTCTTGGACAATCATTCCAAGGTATTTGAGACTCCCAAAGATCTCCCACCTATTTGTGATCATGATCATGCTATTCATCTAATTCCAGGAAGTGTTCCTCCAAACATCAAGCTGTACAGATACCCCTATGCCCAAAAGAGTGAAATTGAACATATGGTTGCAGAAATGCTAGAGGTTGGTATAATTCAACCGAGTCAAAGTTCTTTCTTTACTCCAGTAGTATTAGTGCACAAGAAGGATGGATCATGGCGCATGTGTCCGAATTATAGGGAGCTCAAGAAGCTCACTATTAAAGATAAGTTTCCCATTCATGTCATTGATGAATTACTAGATGAATTGCATGGATCAATTTACTTCACCAAGTTGGATCTTCGTTCAGGATATAATCAAATCAGAATGAAGACTGAAGACATTCCAAAAATAGCATTTAGAAATCATGAGAGTCATTATGAATTTTTGGTCATGCCTTTTGGCCTTACCAATCCACCTTCAACATTTCAAGGTTTGATGAATTCCATTTTCAAACCATTCCTTAGAAAATTTGTGTTAGTATTTTTTTATGATATACTAATCTATAGCAAGTCTTGGAAGGATCACGTTGAACATGTTGACAAGGTGCTACAACTATTGGAGGAGAAACAATTATATGAAAAAAGATCCAAATGTTTCTTTGGAGTACAATAGGTGGAATATCTGGGTCATATTGTATCTCATGAAGGAGTTAAGGTAGACCCTAGCAAAATTAAAGAAATTAAGGAATGGAAAATCCCCACATCCATAAAGCATCTGCGAGGATTTATCGGGTTGACAGGGTATTATCGCAAGTTTTTTAAGAATTATGGGAGAATAGCAACACCTATAACAACATTATTGAAGAAAGATGCATTTTCATGGACTCCAGAAGCAACAAAGACCTTTGAACATCTTAAAGAGGCAATGTGCAAAGCACCGGTCTTAGCTACACTGGACTCCACAAAAACCTTTATTGTGGAATGTGATGCTTCAGGAAATGGAATTGGTGCTATTTTAATGCAAGATGAAAGACCCTTTCTTTTGAAAGTTTTCCAATCAAGGGAATTTTTTTACACAAAGCTATTTATGAGAAGGAAATGTTGGCAATACTCCATGCACTTAAGAAATGGTGACCCTACTTAATGAGAAGACACTTCAAGGTAAAAACGGATCATGATAGCTTTAAATACTTTTTAGAACAAAGATTATCCTCTAAAGAGCAACAAAAGTGGGTCACAAAGATGTTGGGTTATGACTTTGAAATCATCTACAAAAAAGGGAAGCAAAATGTGGTGGCAGATGCACTCTCAAGAAAGGATGAAGATGTGGAAGCATTGTTGTGCGCCATTTCTATTATCCAACCAGATTGGATAAACGAAGCAAGGGAGGAATGGAAGAATGATGAAGAAGTGTGGGCACTTATTCGAAAGTTACAATAAGATTCTAGTACATCTGATGCATTTAGCTCGCAAAATGATTCTTTATGGTACAAAGATCGCTTATACCTCTATAATAATTCCCAACTAAAGCAAAAGATTCTTATGGAATTGCACACTTCTCCCTTAGGAGGGCACTCAGTATTTTTAAAAACTTACCACAGAGTTAAGAAGGATTTTTTTTGGGGATGGCCTTAAATCAGATATTCAAAAATTTGTGGTGGAATGTTTGGTTTGCCAACAGAATAAAGTTGAAACAATTAAGACACCGGGTCTATTACAACCTTTATCCATTCCAAGCCAACGTTGGGAGGAGTTTTCAATGGATTTTATCACAGGTTTACCCAAGTCTAAGGGAAAGAGTGTCATCATGGTGGTAGTTGAAAGACTTACCAAATATGCACACTTTTGTGCATTATCACATCCATTTAAATCCAGTACAGTTTCTACTGCATTTATGGAAACAATTCAAAAGGTACATGGAAACCCAAAAATTATTGTAAGTGACAAAGATCCCATTTTCACTCGAAATTTTTGGACAGAATTATTTTCTTATCTTGGTACTCAAATATCTCATAGCTTATCTTATCATCCTCAATCTGATGGGCAAACAGAGATAGTAAACAAATGCTTGGAAGGATATCTTCATTGCTTTGTATCTAATAAGAAGACACAATGGGTCAAATGGTTGCCTCTGGCTAAATGGTGGTATAACACTTCCTTCCATACAACAACAAAAATGACCCCATTTATGGCACTTTATGGATATAAGCCACCATCCATCACATCATATTTAAGAGAAAATTCTAAGGTTCAAGCAGTGTAACATCACATCGAACATCAACAACAAGTCCTCCAACTCTTAAAGGATAACCTCGTGTTGGCACAGAATAGAATGAAACAACAGGCAGATCAACATCGTAGTGAAGGAAGTTTTGATGTAGGTGATTGGGTATTCCTACAGCTACAACCATATAAGCAAATATCCCTCAAGCAAGCTAAGAAGGATAATAAATTATCACCAAAGTACTATGGCCCGTACAAGGTGTTGCAAAAGATTGGTACTATGGCATACAAATTGGATCTTCATGCAGTTTCTTGATTGCACCCAGTTTTTCGTGTTTCATGTTTAAAGAAGGTTATAGGTGACAAGCTCCCAGTTCAAACAATATTGCCAGAACTTGACAAGGAAGGAAAAATTATATTGGAACGAGAAGAAGTCACAAAAACAAGAACTCGACAGCTACGAAATTGATCAATTTCGGAGTATCTTATCAAATGGAAGAACTTATCTATTGAAGATTCCACATGGGAGGATGAGAATTTTATACAGAAGCATCCAAAACTACTCAAGCATTGAGGACAACACTTTTTTGAAGGAGAGGGGCATGTCGGGTCCCTATAATACTAGTGATTACCTCTTCAACATCCTCATCCTTTCTTGAGAGTGCATCTGCAACAACATTTTTCTTCACTTTTTTGTAGATGATTTCAAAGTCATAAGCCAACTTATTTGTGACCCATTTTTGCTACTCTTATGAAGATATATTTGTTTTAAAAAGTATTTAAGACTATCATGATCTGTTTTTACCTTGAAGTGTCTTCCCATTAGGTAAGGTCGCCATTTCTTAAGTGCATGTAGTATTGCCAACATTTCCTTCTCATAAATAGCTTTGTGTAAATACTTTCCTTTGATTGGATGACTTTTGAAAGCAATGAGTCTTTCTTCTTACATTAAAACAAAACCAATTCCATTTCTTGAGGCATCACATTCCACAATAAAGGTTTTTATGAAGTCTGGCGTAGCTAAGACCAATGCATGGCACATTTCCTCTTTAAGATGTTCAAAGGCTTTCGTTGCTTCTCGAGTCCAAGAAAATGCATATTTCTTTAGTAATGTTGTTAAAGGTTCTTCTATTCTCCCATAAGTCTTAACAAAATTGTGATAATACCCTGTCAACCCGACAAATCCTTGCACATGCTTTATGGATGTGGGGATTTTCCATTCCTTAATGGCTTTAATTTTGTTGGGGTCTACCTTAACACCTTCATGATATACAATATGACCCAAATATTCCACCTCTTGTACTCAAAAGAAACATTTGGATTTTTTTGCATATAATTGTTGTCCTCCAATAGTTTGAGCACTCTATCAACATGTTGAACATGATCCTTCCAAGACGTGTTGTAGATTAGTATATCATTAAAAATTACTAACAAAAACTTTCTAAGGAAGGCTTTGAAAATGGAATTCATCAAAATTGAAATGTATAAGGTGCATTCGTAAGGCCAAATACATGAAAAAAAATAATGACCCTCATGAGTTCTAAATGTCATTTTCATATGTCTTCGGTCTTTATTCTAATTTGAGATATCCTGAATGAAGGTCCAACTTGGTGAATTAAATTGCTCCATGTAATTCATCCAATAATTCATCAATGAAAGGAATGGGAAATTTATCTTTAATAGTGAGCTTGTTGAGCTCCCTATAATCCAGACACATGCACCATGATCCATCCTTCTTGTGCACCAATACTACTGGAGTGGAGAAAGAAATTTGACTAGGTTGAATTATACCAGCCTCTAGCATCTCTACAACCATACGTTTAATTTCACTCTTTTAGGCATAGGGATATCTGTAATGTCTCATGTTTGGAGGAACACTTCCTAGAATCAAATGAATAGCATGATCATGATTATGAATAGGTGGGAGGCCTTTGGGAGTCTCAAATACCTTGGAATGATTGCCCAAGACTTTTTGGAGAGCTGAAGAAATAGATGATTTCGATGTGGGAACCTCTAATGAACATACTTTTGAAATTACACCACATTTTTATTTCTTTAGAAGCTTTGTCATGCCATTAGAGCTGATTATCTTTCCTGGTTTCCTTGCGATACCCCTTAATTCAACTTCCTTTCCTTCTGAAAAAAAAATTCAAGAAAAGTTCTTGAAAATTGAAAGCTATCATACCTAAAGATTGTAGCCATTGGACTCCTAGTACAACATTAGCAACACCCATTGGAATGGAAAGAATTAGACTATTCAACACATATTATCCCATGGATATCTTGATATTATGGCACTTTCTAGAGAAATTTATGGTTCTTCCATTTGCAGCCATCACTTGACACTCAGGTGTTGGATATAGGAAGCAATTCAATTCCTTCTATATCTTACAATGAATAAAATTATGGGTACTACCTGAATCAATCAACACTATTACCTTTTTCCTCTTGATATGTCCTTCTATCTTTATAGTTTGAGGAGTGGTTGTTCTGGCCAATGCATTATAATATATGGTCAGATTCATTTCTTCTTTCTCTAGGCTTTGTTCCTGGTGTGTATCATCTTCTTTTGATGTTTCTTGTTCCTTTTCTTCTTCCTCTTCACAACCTATGTAAAATAATTTCTTCTCAGCACACTTATGATCTTTATTGTATTTGCTATCACAACTATAAAAAATCCATTTTTCTCTTTTTTCTTCCAATTGTTGTGGTGTCAACCTTGTAGGTTTTGGAATGATAGGAGCAACAAAACTTCTATATTTATAGTTGTGATTGGTAGGCTTCTTTGTTTCCATAATTTTGCTTTCAATTTTTCTTTCCAACCTGAATGCCTTCTCCAATGAATCAAGTTTCCAAAGGCGAACCTCATCTTGGATGTTATCCTTTAATGTCCCTATTAACACATCAATCCTATGCTCCTCTAGAATATCTTTTACCCTTATATTCACTTTTTGGAAGTCCTCAATGTGCTCCACAATTGAACCTTTTTGTTTGATATTTATCAATTGGATAAAAAAGGTGTTGCTTTTTGTATCCTCATAATGTGCTATCATTTCTTTTGTAAAAATTTCCCAAGTGACAATTGTTTTACGAGATAAAAGCCATCAATACCATGCAAACTGATTGGGTTCCAAATATAAAGTTTCAATGCGTACATTTTGTGTGTTTTGCACATTATGGATATTGAAATATTGCTCCATATGTAGTATCCATGTTATGAGATCCTTTCCATCAACCTTCATCACATCGATCTTTGGAACATGGTGGGTCTTCAATCCAACATTAGAGTCTATGAAATCATGACTAACATTTCTTTTGTTGGCATCATGAGTTTCCTCTACTACCTTTTCTCCATTAGGAATCATTTCTTGTACCAACTTTTCCAAACTTCCTTTCAAACCTTCCATGTCTTTCTTCAAATATTCAATGTTTACTTCTAAACCATCCATCTTAGATTCCACGCCATTCTTTAAATGATCTGTCTTAGCTCCCACACCTTTCTTTAAACCATCCATCTTAGCTTCTGTTACTTTTTGTGAGAGTGAAATTTGCTACACTTGGTCTCGTAGTTTTGATATATCATGTTGCATTTATTCCTCTTCTTCATGAGTCATGCTAGAAATTTCAGGTTGCTTACTAAGTGTTTCCATTTTCTTTCTTCTGGTTATCAATTAATGATAATTATGATTCACTATGTCCTTTGAATTCCTTCAAACTAATTTTTCAAACCAAACTTATGCAAAATTTTAGAAAGACTACACACCTTTTTTGGATTTCTAGGAGCTCAATATTGAATCTATTGTATATCTATAATTTAGGATCTCCAAGGTCTAAAATGTTTTCTTGTGGTAGCCGTCTGAGTTTGCGTTCTAACCCCATAAGTAGGATCATGATTGGATTATCCAAGAAAGAGTTATTCCAAATATTACACGATGACTTGATTATAGAATGGTTTAGTAGAGATAACTTGTATGAAGTGCCATATGTCATTGTTTCAACCTTTAGATTGGAAACCTAAACAAAGAAAACTAAAATCGGTCCTCTTTATGTACCTTTTTACAAAATTTCAATCTGATTTTCAGAGAGAAAGTTATTACGATTTCCCCAAGTCACCTGTTTGAGATATAATTCGGGAGCTTGGAAAAACAATAACTTCCTTGGATCACATCTCTGAAAATATAGCGAGACAAGATTTGGAATTCGGACCCAAGGTTCATCAGAATCTAAGATCAAATGGGTTTTAATTTTATCTTTGGAAATGCAGAAAAGAAGTTATAACGAAAATTCCATGATGACATGTTGGAAGCAGTGAAACCCTAGAATCCAAATCTTTGATACCAATTGTTATTCTACCAACTCAAAAAATAGAAGAAAAGATAGAGAAACGACTTAAAAATTAGCCTCTTTGAGGGGGAAACCTCCTTTACATTACAAAAATGAACAATTCTTGGATGATACAAATGAGAAGACCTCCTTTCTATATATAGGAGTCTAAGGGGTCACAATATAGTCAAAGCCAACATAACAATAATAATGTAAGGGCACAACAATAACAATAGTGGGATTCTATGGGGCAAAATAATAACAATATGGGGACAACATGGGCACAACAATAACAATAAGGGGCTACAATGAAAATAATAATAAGGGAATACACTAGTATTATAGGGACCTAACATGATTACAGAATCTCAGATGGAGACATTATTACATTATTTCAGATGGAGAAAGCATCTATGGTTCTCGGATGAATGATACAAGAGTACACACTATTTGGATAAGTATTACAGTGATGTATGCACAATATGACAATGACAAGGATGATCTCAGTGAAAAGAACACAACCATATACTCAGTGAAGTTCTCAATGTAGTCATAAGGATGATCACGGTCTTAACAAAGAGAAAGGATCTCAACATACATCAAGGTGTCATCATAGTCATGAAAGATTATAATGAAGACTTCAGTGCAATAGTTATCTCAATGAATAAGTAGTCATGATGCAACAGTAATCTCGGTGGAGGAAGCAGTCATGGTGATGATCACAATAGTGACAAAGAATAGGATTGGTGATTTGGTCTTGGAGTGGCACTATAAGAAGAATTTTTTGCGGGTTTTACTCTCCAAGAAGGAGATATTTTGTCCTTGTAAGAGAGCCAACATCTTGTGTTCTTATCTCTTTGTTTTGATAGCTATTTGATGAACTAAAGAAGACACACTCTAATAATAATAAGTGAAGAATGGAATAAGAAGAAAAATTGAAAACACCTCACAAATAGTTACCATGCCTAGAAGAATCTAATAAACTCTAACTACCCTAGATTATTCAACACTCCCCCTATTCCTAGGCTTCATGTAATATTTATTATTTCTTTGTCTACTTGATCCGTCCTTGCATGCACCTTAAGTCAGTCCTGGGATGTGTTGTGTCAATTCTTTCTCCTTCTTCTTTTGTATATCATTCTCTATTTAGTTGATCAATGAATTGTTGTGATTCTTGATTCTTCTAACTTTTGATTCCTCCAAATCATTTTCATCTTAGTTGTCCATATTTTAGGATCCGATCTATTATCTCGCATCTTTTCCTTGCATTTTCCATTTCGTTAATAACTTTTGTCATCTAAAGTTTTACATGTATCTACTACTTCATTTCTTATATTAGTCATGTATACTAATGTGGAAACTATTTTAGTATTCTAAATTGCACCTTGTTAGTAAGACATAGTGCGATGAATTGCAGTTGAATATTGCTCATTTTATTGATAGTGTGAAGGGGAGATTTCCTTCAATATTTTATTGTTTTCTTTGATTCCTTTTAGTATATAAACATTATCTAGAGTCTTGATCCCTTTCGCCACTATTTTTCCATAGTCTTCATTCCTGATTCTACATCCTTTGGAGTTGAATGTGACTTCATTTCCTCTATCAACTATTTGACTTGCACTCAAGGTTTTGTGTTTTAAGCCTTTACCAAGTAGGAAATTGTCATCGTTAGTGATTTTATTATCAAGAATAACTTTTATGTATCTTATTACTTTAGTTGATGTATTATTTCTAAGAATAACATTTCCCCCCTTGACCTCCTATGGAAAGATAACTATTCTTTTATCTCCTATCATATGATGAAAGCATCCATTATCTATATACCGCTGACCATCTGTATATTAAGCACATCAAACTAAGTCACATTATTGTTCTTTCTTTCTTTTCCATATCATTATATTCTAGTTTATGTTGATAGCATTTGCTTCCAATTTCTTGATCTAAGGGAGTTCACTCTATTGGGTTTGATTTAAATGATCAAACAACTTCTATAATATTTTTCCTTATGCCAAATATTGTTACATATGTATCATTAAACAAGATCTAAGAAGTTGGAAAATAGAATGTAATGTCTAAAAAAATTCTTACCATAACCTCTATTGTTTCTTCCATTCCTTGAGATCTTATATTCTCTCTTGTTTTTATTACTCAATATATTCTAATTTTTTACATAATGAGTACAATTGATTTCCCCATGTCCAAAAATATTACAAGAAAAATAGTAGTAATAGAAAATACTTTGATACCTTGAAGCATTTTTCCTTCCATAAGAGAAAAATTTGATTCTCTGATGGTTTTTCCTTTGAGGGGGATGAAATATTAGTTTATCTTTCACTCAATATCTATGGAATTTCGAATTTTTGTTATGATTTTTCCATTGTTGTTGCTGAGTTGTATTGTCGTCCTTATCCTTTCTTTGTTGTAGTTGATTTTTCACTTGATCTAAATGAATTTTTAAATCATTTATAAACTTTCCCTTGATATATTTTATTTCCTTTCGTTGTATTGCTATTAGGTCCTTTGATTACTTCAACATAATTGGTTGATTATTTGTCTTCATTTTTCTTAGTGCTTGATTCTACTTGATAGCGTATACCAACTTTGATGAGAGGAGATCCTTGATTGTCTAGAATACCATTTAGTACTTTGGTACTATTATCGAACTTTAGATATTATTTACCTAATCATTTTCTATTTCTATATCACTTCTTAGTGATACAATCTTAACTTCTATTTTTTCACAATGACCTTCTTGTTCTTTTCGATGATTAGTCACTAGTTCATTCATTATTTTCATCTCTTCTTGTTGAGTCTCCAAGATTGCAATTGTTTCTCTTAATTTTTCAAAAACCTGATCCTTGTTCTCATAAACCTACAAGATTCCTTATTTGTTTGATTGTTTACTATGAGCCTCTTAATCTATGCTAGAGAAAAGATACATTTTCTTCTAAAATATATATTCTCATCAAGGTCTTATTCTCTCTATAAATCTGATGTCTCCTCCACAAGAATGATTATAATCCTTTCTTCATCACTACTAGAGGTGAATCTATTATCTCCTATGGATTGCATCTCATTAGCATCTTCTTTACTTCCAATTTCATCCTATGAATAGAAATTGTTGTTTTGATGATCAACAACTTGGGAAATTATGATAATGGAGTCTTCTTTCTCATCTGATTCACTATTTTTGTAGTCAAGGTCTTCAATATTAAATTGGTTCCTTTTGATTTCCTTCTTCATATATGTGTTGTACCTTATCTACCATTCCCTTTGTAATCTCACAATGTCTATCTTTATCAGAGTCTAAAATTGATAGCCCAATCAAGATATCCTTATTGTTTATTAAATTACATTCACTCTTCTTTCCATCTACAAGACAACCATACATCCAAACCAAGAGCCATTAAATAATCCTTCATTCTTACTTTCTAGTGAGTATATAGTGTTCCATTCAATAATGGTGTTGTCTTGGTACCATATTCCCTTCTATACAATGTTCCCTTCCAATTAACCATAGTCCCTTATGATTTATTTACCTCTAAATCAGTAGTGAGATCATTTTAAAGATATGTGTTAACCTCAGCTTCTTCTTCTGAATATAAATTCGCTTCTTTTGCATCTGATATATTTCTTGTATACTCACAAACTTTGATGTGATTTGTCTTCTTCTAGGATGAATTCTTCTTATTCTTCCTTTTTTTGGTCATTATCGTTGAAATATCTTCCTTCTAGTTGTTAAATTGTTTCATAAGGAACTTTCACTGATTCCCATTATTAGAAATATGATAAAACTAAAATACTTATGTTTGAAAGTTGTTGTAGGACACAACCTACTATTACATCCTCTTTTTTGTCTCCAACCAAAAGGAGATAAGAATCCCCTAAATTTGCGAGTACCCACTTGAAGGAAGGACTCACTCCTTGAATTTTATAGGCACCAAAATGAAGGAGGTACTAACCCCTAATGTGCAAGCACTGACCTGAAGGAGCCACCAACCATTTAATGTGTAGGCACCAACTTGAAGGAGGACCCAACCTACTTGGGTTATAATATCCCTCTTTCATCCATTTTCAAACTCAAATCCACAGGCTTCTTCTTATCATTTTAAACTTCATACTTCCACTACTCTCATTTGTTCAACACTCACTTAGCTAGATGTTCAAATAAAACAATGAAAACTTAGATTTTCTATCCTCTATGCAATTCTTCTTCTTAGCCTCTAACTATTATTCAAAAAATTATTCTCTCATATGCATAATCCCACATTACTATACTCACACATCTTTGCTCTACGTAACTATACTCACATGTCTCATACACATTGGTTTTCCATCTACTGCAACACACATACCAACTTGAGATCTAGTATTTATCTCCCACACATCCAAACTCTCATGTCCCGAACACTCTTCATCACTCATATTGGTGTAGGAATGAATGCATTAATTTCTCATCAGAACATCCTCATCTTATGTCATTCTTTTATTCTTTTATAACTAACATGGGTATAAATCCATGGTATTTACCATGGAATTTATTTGTCCCAATATTTCTTCCTTCACAATGAGAACACTTAGTTGCTTAAAATTATCTCATAGTTTGATTCTCAATCAAGACTATGGATCAGTTCCCTATTTTACAATGAAACCTTATTAATTCCTTCTTGTAACTCCTCAAAGGAATCACAACTCCAAAAATGTGCACATTCTACGTGTGAACCCACAATTTTGTATCCCCTCAAATATAGGCTTAAATAAACCCAAGAGTATGCAACCATGGGTTCAGAAAGCAAGTTCCTAGGCCCAAACCTCTTTACAACACCTTTATTAGGAACTTACCTCATATCTCCATGTGACCAAAACTAGTGATAGGGCACACAAGGTATTAAGTCTTAGGATCTTGATGTTATCATTTGTATAACCACAACACTTCAAACCAATGGCAAATAGACTAAGGGTTGTGATCAAGGGTTGGTCCTCCACCTATGCACTACTCACTACTCATTGATCTTTTTTTACACTTCTTGCTACTCTGACTTCCGAAGGTCGATAGGCCCATGGGCACTTACCTACTAGCTAATACTACTGGAGGATATGATCATTACCTTAATAATCACTACTCACTATGTTGTTTCTCACCATTCACTGTTCATAACACCTACACAATGGGTGGCGGGTAGTGGTCAATGGCCCCACTACATGAAATCATGAGAAACAAAAAATATTTTGCAAGCCCTTACTAAACCATTCCTTGGTGAAAATCATGAGACATACCAAGATGCCATGTCATGTCAAAATTCACTAGTTAGGGCCTGTCACATCCTTCGCTGACCTATAATTTCTATGTGTACCATCATGTCACTGCCACATCACTGTGATGTGTCACTCAAAAAAGGGCCACTTGGCCACCCAAAAAGGTCAAATTTTCATGCCATGTGTCTCATATGTAGAGTTCCACATGTCATCGTGTACACATGTACTTGCTAGGTGTCTCTATATCACCACCTACTGTCTTGTTGTTGTGTTCTTTTGTGTGCATAATTTAGACCTGGAAATCCAAAAAGCCCTTGGGTGCTTAGGCTAATAAACCCATTACCAAGGGTTATGACATGGGGCCTTACCACCCTAATGCCTACCACTCACCGCTCATTGCCCATTTTTTTTGTCTTCACGTCAAATGGGTAAGGTAATCCAATAAGTGCCTAGGTTCTTTAGCCTAGCTCCCTATGATCATGGGCTAGGACAAGTAGCTTTCTACTCCACTACTCACCAGTTGGTATGTTATTCCTCTTAAGCTTCTTTCAACTTGGGAACCTATCCAATTGAGGGCCAATGTGGAACCATGACTAGATATAACCTTACTTGAACTGCAACACTTCACTATGATTTCTTCTCATTCCTTAGGAGTTATCTTAAGTGTCATATATGATTAGAAAAATCTTAGGGAGGGATATCTAACTAAACACTTTGAATGCCATTTTGATCAAGTCACATGTATGCAAAATTCTTACAAATATAAATTATCGAAACAATATGAAACCACAAAACAATTTATTATACTAGATATGTTAAGCAGTAATGACATTACTAGCATCATGAAACCACAAAAAGGTCCTCAATAGGATCCCACTAAGCTTCACATCAATGACTAGTCTTGACATCAATTAGACTGAAAAATTTACAACCTTAGGGGGAGGAGTAGTAGCATGGTGGTTTGAAGAGGATTTTTTTCAGTGGTTCAAGGAAAAGTACATAGTGAGCGATGATTATTCCTTCTCTAGGACTGACATTCATGGTGAGGTGGACTTAAGCTTCCCCCCCAAAGTCAAATTGGGGTGTTACTAGTGAGAAAATATTTTTTGATTTTGTTATATTAATAATATTTATTAATTTTTACCATATATGATTTTTTTGTGGGAACCATATGGCTGACACTTACATAGATATGGCGCCTAATTGATCGCTTGGTCAATCACCATAACATCATATAGTGGGAATAGTGACACAGGAGGTGGCCAAGGAGGAACCCAAGGATGAGGATCACGATGAGCTACATGATTTCACTTATGATGTCAAGGGGTTGACCATAGGCATTTAGCCTATGGCCTTCGATGATGTTCCATTGCTTATGCAACGACACACCTTGTGGGTAACCTCTCATTATATGGACCTCCTATGTCATATGGTACACACCATGTTGTAGTAAATATAACATGGGTATTATTAGTCTTTAGTAGATAGCTATTTTCTTAGGACTTTGACATTTATGTTTGTATGAGTAGGATTAACAACCCAATTTTGGACATTGTTCCTATTTTTGTGATGGATGTATGGAATACATATCGATATGTGTGTGTGTGTGTGTGTCGTTCTCTAGTATCTACATGTGGTTTGCAACTGATATGAATTGTTTACCCATGTGGATTATCTACATGCTTGTGTGATTTTATTGTCTTAATGTGACAAATTCCAATTTAACACATAGTTAGGTAACAAAGGATTCAATGTATTAGAGTCTCTTGAAATGTCAAAATAGTCAACAATAGTGAAATAACATTGAAGGAGATGTACACTCAAATATTGAAGAAGTAACATAGGATGCCTCACAAAATATACAAGGTTCAGCTCTAATGTAATGAGTTGGGAATCAAGGTGTATAACAAGATGGTGGATATGAAGGGAAATAACCTTAGATAAGAGATTAGTGATAGCACTATATTCCACCAAATTGTTGGTCGTAGGGCCAAGATAGATGCCTCTATAGCTCACTAGGTTGTCAGTGGGTTAAAAGAGAAACCAAGTTGTGGAAGAAATGTTTCTAGTCTTATGGAGAACACCATACATGAAGCCTACATAGACCAATGAGGGACTTAACAGATACCAAGAAAGAATCATGCATGATAAGCAAACAACCATAACAATGATACACTAAACAAAATATAAACACACTCCACACCAATATAATATATAATAAGTACAAGCATGATGTAGTGATGTGACTTAGGAGGCTCTAATAAGGAATTATCATTTACTAACTCATAGGCCCCTTGTTTGAAAACATGTTTAACGTTATAGGTTCCATTCCATAGGGGTTCTATATTTCCTACATCTAACTTCTCATTCTCCTTATCATAGTCCATGATCATGTCATCTTCGAAAAAGACATGAGAGTGAATGGATTTTTCATATTAGGCTTTAAAATAGTTCTTATAAGTCTCATTGGATATAGAAGCATAATGACATTATTTTTCAAGGTGATACAAATAAAGGAGATGTTCTTCCTCTGCATAGGTGTTAGGAAATAGTTGTATGGCCAATTTTAAGGACAAGTTTTCACGTTGAACTGGTAAGAAAACCTCCACTCCATAAACCAAATGGAAAGGGGTGAATTTTGTAGAATTTTTCACTACGGTTTGGTAAGACCATAATGTAGTGGGAATCAAATTCCATTTATTTTTGTGAGTACATACCATTTGTTGAATCATTGTTTTCAAGACATGATTCATGGCCTCTACTTCTCCATTAGTTTTGTGATAAGAGGATTTTGTGTTTATGACAAAAGCAAAAATTGACATTTATTTCCATCATCATCTTGTTTCAAAGTTGGAACAATGGTTTTCCATGATCAACATGGTTACACTGAACCTAGTGTTGACATGGTTGAACATGAAAAGGGCCGCAGTGATGCCATTGTTATATATGGTAGGTGTATCCTTAGCCCATTTGGTAAATTAGTCTTCAAAAATAATGATATAGCCATGCCCATAATCTAAGGAAGGATTATAATTCAAGAAATAAATGCCCCATTTAGCAAAGATTTTGACAATAACCATAGGATTAAGTGGCGCAAGGCGTGCACACATCTTGTTGGTAAAGATTTGAGAAGGGTGGCACTTCTGGACCATGGTAATAGTATCCTTACAGATTGAGGACCAAAAGAAATCAATGTAAAATAATTTTTGGGCCATGGAAAACCCAGGTGGATGACAACCACATGCTACAACATGATGATAATTTAACACTTTTCGAACCTCTTCATGAGTAAGGCATTGATGCAATATTAAATCAACTTCACAGTGATAGGATATATGATTGATTATAACACAATGGTTTGGTTGATGTCATATATGTTTTTCCTTATCATGAGAAATTTAATAACATCATTGATTTTGGAGACATATGAAAACATCTCCATACCATAGATCAAACAAGCTAATGAGGAATAATGACTCAACATGAAAGAAATCGTGAAGCATTATTCATTCAAAATCTTCGATAAGATCAGACATTAATTTTGCAAATGCAAAATATTTATTTGACTTAGTGACAACAAACTCCAAGTTAAACTCTTGCAAGATAATAATCCATCTGGAGTGTTTAACCCTAATAATCTAATGAATAATGATGTGTTGTATGGTGTTCAAATATATTACCATAATGGTTGTACACATGAGTGTGTAATGCTTGAAATGATGCCAAATCCAACTACTCAAAATGGGAGTACCAAATTTTGGGACCCATGAAGCCTTATTTAATTAAGGTAATAAATGATATATTATTATGCATCTCATTTTTTTGGAAAAGAACCTCATCCCAATGGTTTATCTATAGGCAGTGATATAGAGTACAAAGTGTCGATTATAATTAGGAGGGCTTAGTAGTGGTGCAGACAACAAGGTTTTCTTCAAAGCGTTGAAAAGTCTTTGGGCTTATTTGTCCCACATGAAAGTACATCATTTTTCAATAGTCATAAGAGGAATTTAATTATCTCAACATATTCAGTGATGAATCTACAAAAAGAGTTTGAATTCCCTTGCAAACTTTGAAGTTGACAAAGAGTATGAACAGGAGGAAAGTTCATGATCACCTCAAACTTCAAAGGCTCAAACATGATCCCATGTTTGGATATAATGAGTCTAAGTAATCTCATAGATTCCATTCAAAAGACACACTTATGTGTGTTCAAACAAATGTTATAGAAGAAACATTGAAGGATAATCACTCATACATGGGTAGGGTTATCCTCGCATCACTAAGAGTGAGTAGCAAGGTCATCCAAGTATTCCTCCACTATCTGTTTATGTTTAGAAAATCATAGGAGATGGTCTATTGGAAAGTGGCTCAAACATTTTTAAGACCAAAAGAAAACTTCTTATAAGTGAATATACCCCATGAGAAGATAAACGATGACTTATGTTAACCGTCATGTTTAATCTATATATGATTATGGCCATATAAGCCATACATGGAAGAGAACGTTTCACTCCCATCACACTCATCAATAATTTGATTGATGAATGGGGCATATAATTATCCTTAAGACATTATTTTTTAGGTCTATGTACTGGTACCTTGACTTTTCATGACCAAAATGATGTTAGTGTTGATCAATGGTTGTCATTGATGTCAACCCAAACAGCACGAGGGGATACCCTGATCTAGCATGGGAATTTTGACTTGAAAACTTACTCTATTCTGAGTCAAGGATCTTCTAAATGGATTCTATTGGCTGAGATGCTTCTGTTTTTATATGGCATGCCACATAATTCTTTACGATTTGAGAGATATTCATGTTTGAAGTTGGTAACCCCAGTTAGTGGGCTAAAACCCTATGGGGTTGTGGCATGGAACTCATAATTGGTTGTGGTCATTGAATAGTCAATAATTAACATTATTTTTTCTGCTCCTAAAATCCCTCCAACTTTCACTTGTTGAGGACCCTCTTAACTCAAGACATTCATATAAATAGTGACCCTCATATCCTCCTCTAATAGGGAGTTTGTGGCTTCAAATAGTTGATCATGGAATTTTTCTATAATGTTTTTCTTTTGAAGCTTTAGAAGATGAAATTAAAATCCATTTGAGCCGAAATCTTGATCAACCTCGTGACCGAATGGAAAACCTTAGTTCGCTATATTTCTGGAGATATGATCTGCGAAAGGTAGGGTTTTTACAGGATCCCAAATTCCATGTCAAATAGGTGACGTTGGAAAATCATCATAACTTTCTCTCTAAGAATTGGATTTAAATTTCATAAATAGTGATAGAAAGAGGATAGACTGTAGTTTATTGGGTATCGTTTTCAGGGCCGAAGGTCACAACAGTGACTCATGGCACTTCATATAATTTCACTCTACTAAACTAGCCTATAATAAGGTCATCATGGTAGATTGGAATAACTATTTCTTGAAGAATCCAATATTGATCATACATATCAGGTTGGAAATAGGACTCAGAGGGATACCACAAGATGAAATTTCATACCATAGAGATCCAAAATTACATAGATACAACAGATTCAATATCGAGATCCTAGAAGGCAAGAAAAAGCATGCATTCAAGGATCACTGCAGTAAGGACCACACATCAATAGTCAAGGGTAAGTCTCCTACAACAAGGTATGTATGATTAGTGTTTACATTTGAATTTTGAGTATCATCTCTAACATATGTTTTTGTAGGACAACGTAAGAATATATAGGGTCTCGGTTATATCTTTATGTCTCTATATGTCACGACTAGTTTTGATACCACATTTCAGATGTCCTATTCTTGATACTACACATTTGATGCTACATATTCTTGATGCTACACCAAGTCTTCTAAATCTATATTATTTTGTAAGTTATTGTTACTTGTCTTGTCATAGTGTATAGAATGGTCTCTGTTGTTGTACTTAGAACTTGGTCCATCACAAGTCTAAGGTCTATCATCAGTTTTTATTGTATTATTATATTTTTAGGTTAGTTTTGGATATAGGCTTGCATAGAGTCCAGGCCTATATCAAGAGTGGGATTCTTTGTCTATTTCTGCAACAAAAGTGACAAGCACACTTTAGATACACATTGTAATTTTAATTTGTATTTATTCATTACTATGCACTTACATGTGTTTTGTAGGAAGAGGTAAGTTGAAGGGTATTTTGTTTTCTTTTGGGATTGGTTTCGCTGGGAAAATTTTGCATGCAGGTAGAAGAAGATTCAAGTACAACATCGAGGAAGAATTAAAGAGTAGAAGTATCAAATCAAAGGAAGCATTGCAACGGGACATCCTTGAAGACATGACAACCATCCATATTTCGTGAAGTAGTGTTAAGGCCAAGAGTCATCATTGTAAAGTTGTAAAAGTGTAATTTATAAAAGAGCCATCATTGTAAAAGAGTCATAATTGTAAAGTTGTAAAAGAGTCATTATGCCTAGAGTTAAAGAGGTAGTGTTGGGAGGTATAGGAATCATTGTTGGGATGATGTCATGGTTGGGTTGCAGGTCATAGAGTGATTGGGTATTTAGTAAAGCACATGAAAATCATTGTACATCTTATTATATCATGGATTGTTGTCCCTGGTTTGAGAATCCACAGTCTTGTCTTATTTCAGTCATTATAGGGTGGCAGGGAGGTGCTAGGTAGGTGTATGAAGTCACCTACAGGTTGGGGCATGTGAACACTTCAGGGTGGTAGGGTGATGCTAGGGTGAGTTGTGGCTCGCTAGGGTGTTGGGGCATCCACTCAGTTGATTATTAAAGAAACCAGGGCGTTGGGGCGTCCTTCCAGTGGGAGTTGGAGAAGAATGGTTTTATAGAATTCTAGGAAGTTTTTCCTTTCATTTCAGTTGGTGCTGAAGATCAAATAATTTATTAGAAAAGCGTTCGGTGGTTTTTGACCTGGAGGTGGTTTTCCACCTAAAATTATTGTGCCCAATGTTTTCTTTTATTTACTGTTATTACTGCATAAACATAATAATTGAAGATTAACTAAGGCTCTGAAAAGATTTAAAAGTGCTAATATACTGATTCACCCCCCCAAGTGCTTTCAATAGTTAGATACCCTATAAAGAGCATTGGATATATAAAACCATCCTTTGAATTTTTTTCAACGTCTACTTTAATAGTAGCTTTCTTACAAGGGCTCATTGGCCTGAGCATTTTCAAAATAATTTTGGCTCCACCATACACTTAATGCCATGTTCTATGGTTCAAGGGTTAATACTTAACATTTATTCATATGACCAAGTGATAACATTGTGAAATTATTTAAAAAGGGTGATGTGTCTTTAGATTTATCAAGGATTAAAATCCACACCTATAAGGATTATTCCATGATGCCTAGTTCAATATAATTTTTATGGGTATAGTTTTTTAAGAGAATTACAAATTCACATTTGATAAAGCATAATTAAGTATGATGGGTGACTAGGACCATCAAGAGGGCTAGATGAGGCTAGGAATTGTTATGATTCATCCAATGGTTCCAAACTAGAAATAATGGATGATAGATGGTGGAGTGCCTCCTAAGGGTGATCATGGATCAACATGAGTTCCACAACAACTTCACCAATAACAAGGTCCAAATTAAGGAATTCATGGGAATGTTGAAAATCAATAGCCCAAGTGGGAAAATGGTAGTGAAAAATCTCTTCATCATATAATACATTTGAATCATCACTATTTGATGCCAAATTGATTTATTAATAGGTAATATCGACTAGGTCAAACATTATTTTCTCACCATAAAAGTCTACGTTTAAAGGAGATGGAACCTCCCAAGGGTTAATTGATAGATGGGATCCAGTGAATATGGAAGGGACAATACACATGGAATAAATAGTAGTAGTAGGAATATTAGGTGTTTCCATTGGAAAAATTCCCATCAACAATGAGTTCTTAAAAAAACCCACACTAACATTCAAATATCTTGAATGGTTTTCACGAACAAATGGAATTGTACTTCCCATAATGGTTTTCCTACTCATCATTATATATGCAAGATGATCAATTTTAACTATATTTACTTCATGGGGAAAGAAAATAACTTGAAATATTGATGACATGAGAATAGTCAAAGAATAGAATCGAATACATCCAAGGAGTAGATTGCACTAAGGCATCAACTACCTCCACATTAGAAATGATGGTTTTTCCTCAAGCTCTATGGAAAATTTAGGGAGAACTCCCTTAGGAAAAATGTATGGAAATCAAAGGCCTATAATATGGTGGTTAAATAAATGAGTGTTGGATAATGAACAGGTTTCCAAAATGATGAGGGTATGATACAAGTGGATGATCCTTCAAAAATAGGAGTGTGGTAAATATCTATATTAAGGACATGAAAAAATATTTGAAAGGAAACCTAATGGGATAAAAAACATTTACTTGCATCAATGTCATACATAGTGATGTTATAATTTGATGGATCAACCCCTCTGATAGTAGTAAAAAAGGCTCTACATTGCATAGGATAGCTTTGCAAAACCTCCAAAGTAGACATGGAAAATGGTGCCTGGGCCAAATCCTCAACAATATTATAGTTTTGGGAAGCCTTAGTGTTATTATTATTAATTTACCAAACACCCTTGGGTGGGAGAATACTATCTCCAAATGATTATATATCGAGAGAGGTCCATCGGATTCAGTGTTGATGATTGGGTCCTTAGTAGAAGAAATACTCTTTATAGTCTCATAGATTTTTTCTCTCATAATCAAAGTCACTACCTCATTACACATAGGAATGTGCTATGGTACTCTTTGGATATTCATACCTCCAATACTCCCAGGTGGAGGAAGAGGGTAATTCACAACCATTTATTGTTTTTCTTCATAGGTAATGTATTTTTCAAAACAATAGGCTACTAAATAGAGGGTCACTGTGAAAAGAAACAATGAATATCATTCATACATGGGAACTCATGAGTAAGACATTATCCCTCACAAATTTTGCAAGGGAACTATACCTTATTTTTCTAGTCATTTATGCCCCTATCTTTGTTGCCATGGATTTTTGTGTCTCTTCAGCATTCCTAGCAATATTATTTTTCCTATTTTTCTTCTTTTTCATTCTAGGTTGCTAAGGATTATTTGGGTGCATGGAATACACTGTATTAACCTTTGTAGTGTGATAAGGATACTTATATTGGTTAGAAATGGGTGAAAAAGTTGGGTCTTGTGATGTAACAATAATTTGGCCTAGTTGAGAAGCTAATTAGCTCATAACTCTTATGAATATATATATTATCATGCCATCAACATGTGGTCTTAATTTCAAACAATGTGGACCAATCAATGGTTGACGAGAATTGGAAATGATGTCATACAATTTTCTCTATTATGAGTAAAACAAGTCAATATGATGGGTATGTATGATGGATTTCCCATTAGTAGAAACCTTCTCCATAGTGAAATCCCAATCTAAGGTACTAATGATTGTGAGATCTAATATTTAAGTAGTAAATAAAGAATCGTGTTCCTAATAAATTACGTATGTCTTCTCCACTCATGAATGTGATAAAAAATGTGGATGGAAGTGTCATGTCTAAATGTAGAATCGAGATCAATACCAATCTCTTACTACAATGGTAACTAAAAGTCATTTAGGAACATTCATACAAAGGTGGAATAATCATGATAGGATGCTCAATATAGTTTGGTATAAAATATTGTAGGGTTATAAACAATACGTTTTGGAAGAAACACAAACAAATATTCTCATCTACTATTTAGTTGGATGAGCACCACAAGTGATATGTGGTGATGTGTGTTCTCATGTCCTCTCCTAGATTTCCCTTGAAATTAGGGATATATGAAGGTAAATTGATGGTCATAGATAACCACTGAGAGTTATGGAATATTGGGTTGTTTGTGATTTTTTCCAATTATGAAAAATCAAGAGAGGTAAGAAATGAAATTTGGTTAATATGGTTGAATGGGTCTATAGGTAGTGATGGTCCTCCAGACAAGCCTTGTGGTCCCCCCATAACATAATTTCTAGAAGAAGGCATGTGATTAAAGGGATTAGTAGTCCTAGGTTTTATACCTTCTTCTAAGTGATGTAAGATGATTATTACTCCTAGGGGGAACTACCTCTAGGGAAAATGGAACTCCCAAAATCATGACTACTAATGGGAATATATTTGGCTCCATAAGGATAATATCCTTGTACAAAATAACCCCCATACATAGGAATATTCATAAGGAAAGTAATACTAGGAAGGAAACTTTCCCTAGACACTTGCCCCCCCCTAAAGGAATTTTGACCTACATTGTAAGGCATTCCTTCTAACTAATTACTACCCCAAAAATTATATGGTCATTTGAAAACACTACTACCCAAAATTGACTAGGAACAAGCATATATCCCTTAGAAGAATTCCTATTATAACCTATTTCACCCTCATTTGATTAGTTGCATTAGCATTTATATTGATGACCCTTTTGCACAACTCCAACCCTTGTTTTTTAGCATTTTAGAGCAAGGATTTTGGTTATACTTTGTTATTCAACATTCCCATGCTAATTTGTAGTGTACATCCAACATCTAGAAAATATATTGTCCTTATCTAACCAACATCCTTCAATATTTTTCTAGAACTAATTGTTCCCTAAGAGATTAGATCAATTAAATATATTTATGAATTGGCTAGGGGAGAATTATTATCAAAATTCCTAACTTCTCGTCCCCTTGAGCATCCAAATTCATTCTCCATGTGGGGTCTAAGGAATATATATAATTTTAATATCAAGCAAAAAGATAGACCTTGTACGTAGACTATAGTGCGAGAGCTCTGTTGACATTGTGAGGAAATCTTGTAGGAGGAGGAGACTAAGTTTGCAGGTTGAAGAGGAGGTTAAATTCATGTTTGAAGGTATAATATTTATATGTATGCCATTCTAATTATATTATCCATTGATTTCAATCATTTAATGATTGGTGTTCATGTTGCTTTCATGTTATTTACATATTGTTCATGTATGTATTTTCAATGGTGGTTATAATGCTAACTTAACCTTGCAGGAATATATTTGGGTATTTTTTGTTGGTTATATATGTGTAGGAGCTTGGAGGTCAGAGAAAGATATTTGATACCCCTGGATCTTCACTTGAAAGGTATAACTTCCACACAAATTTTATGATATGTCTTTCTTGATTGGAAGATTATTTGGATAATTCTCTTAATTCCACACACATTTTTCTGGTCAACCTTAGAAATTGTTCATGCAACAATAGCTCCTTATGGTTGTGTAATTTCGGCTACAACACGTCTTTCAATATATTTTCCTAAAATTTATATGGAAACAATGGGAATAGAGGAACTAGGTGGGAACTAATGAACTCCATATTGTGAGATTTGAATTTCCAAGTGTGAATCTTGTAGAAGGAAGGGATATTAAAATACTAGGGAAACTAGTTGGGGTTATAAAATAAACCAATGGGATGCTCTAAATAGAGAATGGAGAAGAAAACGAGATTGTAGAAGAGGAATTTGTCGCACTAATAAGAGGTAAATAGGATATCACACTATACATCATTGGGATAGATTTGATGAATCTAATATCCCCCATGGTCAAAGTGTCACTCTCACCAACTATAACCACCCATCCCACATTTACCCACTTTCACTGACCTGCACCAGTAAACGTGAGTTGTGGGATACTATGACATGACTCAACCTCCTAAGTACAATTAAGGAAGTGGAATCAACAAACCTAAACTTTACTGACCATCCTTATGAGTTATAGGACCTCCAGGAGCTAAACAACCAATCCAAGTGCCCAAACCATGAAATAACTTGCACTTTCAATGTTTTAGTCTCCCATTCACTTCTATAAAAAATAAATCCAGTGGTTGTAACCCTCCAGTCGCATGGATAACCCTGCCTCCTAGTTGTAGTCCATATTTCCCAGTTCTGAGAATGCGACCCCAGAATTTGAGCTAATTTTTCTGGGCTAATATCCAGACCTTTGCCCATAACTTGATAAAACTTTCAAGAATGATGAATGACAGAAGGAAAAATCCATTAATGTAAAACTTAGTCAAGAAATTGACCTAACCATGCCTAACCATGACCGTGTGTTGGCTTGATGGGGCCTAACCCAAGTTTGGAGTTAATTAGCCAAACAAATCCCTACACTACTGGCCCTTTTGGCAACAGCCCATGGAGCGTGGACTGAGGTCTCACCCGAAGTAGTATGGGGATGATGGAACCAAGTTTCCACACCCTTGAGATGTCTGAGGGGTCAATTTAGGCCAACTGTGAATACCTTCACGCAGGTTACTTCGTATGCTGCCTTGACTTGTGAGGACTTCACGATCTGTTATAATCACCTTCGCACAACCCTAACCAAAGGCTGAGGTGCTTGCGCGCTGCCTACTATTTTCCCAAGTTACACCGCGAATCTTACTTATCTTCTTATGAATGTTAGTTAACTTCACATAAATAGACACTTTATCTTATATTTACTTAATCAACACAATCATATAATTTCGTGCACCATATAAGCAGTGAAATAGAAATTTATACCCAATACATTCAATGCACAAAACAAGAAAAAGATACATAGAAATGATATGAAAATTCTCTTTATTACTTCTCCAAAGGTTACATACTCGATTAACCCTATGCACTCAGTAGCAGGGGTTCGCGCACTCAGCTGCAGACTACTAGACGTATGTGCACTCAGTTGTAGAGACTACTCCTAATCTATGACCCAAAACTCGACTCTACACTTAGATAAGACTCAATTCTTCATCCTTCTCTTACTTCTATTCTTAACTTCTTTACAACTTAGAGCCATGCTTTATTTATACAATCCCATGGTCCATGGACCATGAGGTAGATTTATAAAGCTGACATTACATTACAAAAATGAGGGAAAACAACCCTATGACTCATTTACAAGCTCGCGCTCTGCACCCACAAACCACGGAGTCTTTACATCAGCTTTAGCCAAAATTTGGGTTTTAAGCTCCAAAACTTCCCTTGGGGGATCTCCTGCCCAATAGGCCCCCAACACAAACATCGTGACTCGCCCTCGAGTCACTCTGTAGGCGTGGAGATCTTCCTGTGGAGACCTCCCAACTCTGCCTGAACTACTGTAAGATTGGAAATGCAATGAGCAACTGCCTTCTGTACCTCTTGCACGCGTTGTTCAGAGACTGCAGTATCTGAACTACTTCCTTGCATCTGCTTCTGCATTCCCTACATCTGTGCGAGCTTGGATTTGATTGAGGCTGTAATAATGAAGGCCTCATTGATCCATGATTGGACACATGTCTTTAACACTGCTTCCTTATGTTGTGCCACATCTACCTGCTCTTTGAGCAGTTTTTCCTATTGCATCCATGCGAGCCTCTGTGTAAGGGAAATCATCTGCATGGTCCCTTTTATATCATCATATCTTTGCTATAGCTCACATGCCTCTGTTTCTAAGCATTGTATGTTTGGGTCCTCCTACAGAGTGGTGATGACCTCAAATGACTCTTCCTAAAGTTTGGTGCAGTCCTTCATTGCACTACTAATCTCCTTTGTTCCCGTTGTGATGGCACTGGCACACTATTCCCTCACCTCTGATGGAGTTGAGGGCTATGCCTTCAACTACAGCTCAGCTATCTGAAGGTTCAGCTCCAGCTAAACCTTATCCATTTATTCTCACACCTCACGCACCCCTACTGCTAACCTCCAGATGCATGCCTCTGCTAGTGCCTCTACTGGGATGACCAACTTAGGGACCATCTAGTAGGCCTCTTCAACCACCTACACTAGCTACCTATTTTGTGTTACGACCTCGTCACGTTGTAGGCTTAGTTGTTCCATGTTAATTCGTTGTTCACTCAACACCTATAGCACATAGCCCTCCCTAGCCCACAATTTTGTAGTTACTCCATCCTATAGAACATAGAGTGTCTCCCAAGGGAGCGCAACCATATTGATCCCCACTCCTTCTAGTACACTGACCATAGGCCTGTCGGCCTTATTTTCTGTAATTAGTGCCCTCTTCGGTAGCACTATAGTATTGGTCATGCAGGCGGGCAACATTTCCTCAACTATGGCCATTCCTACTGCGAGGTTGGTTGACAGAGTTCCAGCCTGAGGAGTGTACACCTACAACTCCTGTATTTGTGCCCAAAGGGTCCCTAGTGCCATCTAATTTTCCTCCGCGAACTGTTGGAAGGCCTTCGCAGTGAAATCATGGACCATCTCCCCTATGTCATGCAGATCCCCCTTAGTGAGGGTGATCAGGTCGAAAGAAGTCTTGGAGGCTTTTGACTTCTTTTGCTGCCACACCTCCTCTCTCAGGCATTGTTGCTTCAGCTGTGTGGATGCTATTTGTGGGTCCACACCACCTTCCACTATTTCAGGCTCCTGTTCAGGCGAGGGTGAATTCTGGCCCTCCTGCTCCTTCTCTGTTTCCCTTTGCTACTTTTCTGCCGCCTTCGCGGTGTCCTACACCTCTTATGCCTTGGCCGCTGCTGATTTGTTCCTTCTTTTCTCTACCAACTACACCAGTTGGAGTTTTGCCTCCTCCTTTTTCCTCTATGTAGAAAACTTATCTGATTCCACCGCGGAGATGGCTAGAGTGCACCACTCCGGTGGCCATGACTCAAGTATGGCGAATATGACATCATCTATGGCTAGGTACAGGAGCTCCTTCCACTTCTTCGCGGGGTCCTTACGTGCCCTAATATACACGTGATGGAATTCCACCTTGAACTCCACGAATCTTTGTAGACTATTATAGACAGTGGCTGATAACCGTGGCTTGCGGTTAATCCCCATTCTGATGTTCATCTCAATTTGTTGGCTTGATGGGGCCTGACCCAGGTTCAGAATTAATTAGCCAAAAAAATTCCTACACTACTATCCCTTTCAGCAACAGCCTACGGAGCGCAGACTGAGGTCACACCTGAAGCAGTATTGGGGGATGCTGGAACCAAGTTTCCGCACCCTTGAGATGTCTGAGGGGTAAATTTAGTCCAACTGTGAATACCTTCGTGCAAGTTACTTCACGCACTACCCTGACCTACGAGGCCAACGCAATCTGTTATAAGCGTCTTCGCGTAGCCCTAACCAGGGGCTGAGGTGCTTTTGCGCTGCTAAGGCAACGATCCGCGCTATTTCCTCAAGTTACACCACAGATCTTACTTATCTTCTTATGGCTATTAGTTAACTTCGCATAAACAGATACTTTATCTTATATTTACCTAATCAACACAATAATATAAGTTTGCACACCATATAAGCAGTGAAATTGCAATTTATACCCAATACATTCAATGCACAAAACAGGAAAAAGATACATAGAAATGATATGATAATTATCTTTATTACTTCTCCAAAGGTTACAGACTCGACTTGCCTTGCGCACTTAGGTAGACTACTAGGCCTCTGCGCACTTAGTTGCAAAGCCTACTCCTACTCTACGACCTAAGACTCGACTATACACTTAGATATGACTCAATTCTTCATCCTTCTCTTACTTCTATTCTTAACTTCTTTACAACTTAGATCCTCGCTTTATTTATACAATCCCATGGTCCGGGTACCATTGGTAGATTTTTAAAGCTGACATTACATTACAAAAATGAGGGCGGACAACCCTATGACTCATTTACAAGCTCGCACTCTGCACCCACAAACCACAGAGTCTTTACATCGGATTTAGTCAAAATTTGGGCTTTAAGCCCAAAAACTTCCCTTGGGGGATCCTACGCCCAACACCATGATTTCATCAAACACATTGTGAACATGTGATCTATAGGTCATAAATGCATATGTAAACATAGGGGTCTAATACTTATCTGAAAATCATCAAGAATTTATAATGCCCTCTCACCATAGTTTCTTTAACATCTATTAGGTCATGTATTCAATAACTAATCATTTACCAATCAAAATAGACAAAAGCTATACTAGAATCTGCCATAAAACCATGCTTATAACCAACATATAAATAGATTAATAAAAATGATAGAGAAACCATCAAAGCCACATAATAACAAGTATACATACTCATGAAATACCATAGGAAAATAGATCTTATTAACATATGAAAAATCAAACCAAGTCAGGGACTTCCATGTTCCACCCGATCATAGCTTGGGTTGAACCAAATATTTCTTTCAGCCAATCTCCCCCATGCCATATTCCAAGCATGAATGTGGGACTCACAACAAACCAACCAAATATTCCTCAGGCTTTACCGCAATCCCACCAAAACCGGTCAAGGGAATCATAGGCCCGAAACAAGCACCTAAGCAACCAGGCTTTACCATAATCATGCCATTACTAGTCAAGGGATTCCAAGGCCTGAAGAAAAAGCATACACTACCAGGCTTTATCACAATCCCACCAAAACTGGTTAAGGAATCACTAGGCGCTAAAGAAGCTTGGATGCCTCTAGATTTTTTCAATAATACCTCGAGGAATTTTCCGGTATGCACCCTCAGGCTTTACCGTAATCTCACCAAAATTGGTCAAGAGATTCCTAGGCCCTTGGGAACTTTCTTGGGACCACATCACTCGGTGTCAAAACCACCTAGCAATCCAAATGTAAACCAAATGAAAGAACCTCATCACACCATGACACCATGATTATTTGGAAATGGTAAGGCAAGGATGAAGCCACTGTCACACCTGGAAAAACTCATGCCAATGACAACAAGAGAACCAAATACAGACATGCATGTACAATACATGCAAAAACTAGCAATGAAATCACACATGCAACTCGATATCTACAAGTAATCCCACTATAGATGCTTGATACAACTCTTCCTTGATTGATCCTTGCTTTCCTTGATTTCTTGAGAATCTAATTAGCCCATAAATTTTATAAATATAGATATTATCATGCCATCAACATGTGGTCTTGAATTCAAACAAGATGGACCGATCAACGGTTGAGGAGCATTGGAAATGATTACAAATTTCTCTATTATGAGTAAATCAATTCAATATGATGGGCATGTGTGATTACTTTACCATCAGTAGAAACCCTCTCCATAGTGACATCCCAATCTAAGGTACTGTTGATGCCTCTAAAATTGTAGCACCAACATTGGGGGATAACCACTGGGTCCAAACCTTAGTGCAGCTCCTTCTCCATTTGGTATGGTGGCTTCGACTAGATATTATGGGACCATTTTACCAATAAAGTATAATTTTATGAATGGGTGTTTTGAATGTATAAAAGGATGATAGGTGGTTTAATTTATAAGCTCTAAAATATATAGATATATCTATATAACCCGGGTGATCTCATAATACTGCATTCTTGACGATTCCTAACAGACAAATGATAATATAGATTATTCACTTATCTATAGAAAGATGTAATTAAATGATGATTACTTTCAATAATAAATTAAACAAAGTAATGTGAAAACGTATCACATAACATACTAATATTTATCATTGACATATGTATACAATATAACAATTCTAGATCATTCAAAAGTGAAATAATACAAAGTTGTTTGAAACATGAGAATATATCAATAATAACAAATCAATGGAATGTTAATTACATAAAACAAGACAAAAAGAACAATGATAGAAGTACCATATGCATTTGGGTCTCGTTATGCAAGTAACAATCTGGTTCAATCTTCTTATTTTGAAAACTCCAGGAAGATACAAAAATGCAAGTCATTATGAAGCTCTTTCAAAACAAGTCTGAACCTCAATCCACGGCTTATAAAAATAAATTAAGAAGTGCAAAAGTGGAAACTTCTCAAGTCTAGTTCTATACAAATTGAGGATCCTTTCTAAAATGAAATGAAAGGGTCTTTATAGTAAAATTAAAAATAAACTATCCATAAAAATTGCTGAGAGTTGTTGGAACCGCCTTCATCAAAATATGGGATTTGAATTTCAAAAATAGAATTGTGATAACCTTTGAAGAGATTCATCGCATCCATTTTTTCTCTTGTATCTTCAAATGACAAATCAAGAGCATGGTTTGGATTTCTGGAGGATGACTCATCATGGAGTGTAACTGTCCTACGTATGTGGCATCTGAGAGCTCGAGCATCATGCGATCAATGACATCAACTATGCATTTGATAGTCATCTATTGCTTGTGTGGCTTGACCACAAAGGAACAATGCACATCTAAGTTAAGAATTTGTACTCTGTTGAGTTTCTCCTCCTCGATGTCCAAATCTTGCTTCCATTGCTTCTCTAAAACTTTCACCTTTGGAATATTTCCTGGGGAATGATCAAAAATTAAATTAGCACCATATATGTTATCATTCACTAGCTCAATAAAATTTTTCATTATAGCCCTGGCCCTAGAGGTAGTTCTTTCTGCTTTTCTCAACTGTGTTTCCCATTTTGAAAACAATCTCTTTATGAGACTCTTCAATTTTAGGTAATTTAGCAGCTCTTCCATCTTCTATGCTTTTCCAGGAGAGATAATTTGTGACTTTATCATCCGCATCTTCAAATTCTAACCTGGTATTAACTACTTGGTCAATCAGTGATGTCATTGTGATTCATAATGGATCAATAAGAGATATTTTCTAGGAGAGTAGATTCATCTGTTGAGATAAAGCCTTATTTGCCTCTAAGGCTTCCTTTCTAAACTCTTCAACCTTGGGATAATATTTGAATTGTTCCATAGAGAGTTGTAACTGGGTGATTTTCTCTTCCTTAGATTTAATCTCTTGCTGATGTATAAATTTAAGCTACTCAAGCTCTTGAGATAGCTGTTGTTGTCTTTGAATGGCCTGCTGGTCAATTTTCTTTTTTTCCAAGTTTAATTGTTCTTCAAGCTACTTACTCATCTGTTTCTCTACCATTATTTGTTCCTCAAGCCGATTAATCTTTTGATGCTCTACTGTAGACTATTCTTCAAGCTGATTAATCTTTTGATGCTCTACTGCAGACTATTCTTCAATCCGATTAATCTTTTGATCCTTTTCTTTGATCAATCGATTAACTTCAGTTGCTTTATCAATTGTAGCAGCTATGTATGCCCCTGCAAATTGAGATAACTTGGTCAAATCCTCAGTGACAGAATAAGCACAGAAAAAATATTAATAAATCACACATACATAACAGAAAACATGAGACAACAAATTTAACATGGCTCACCCAACCAATCTGGGCTACATCCACCAAACAGAGGTATTGGTAATCTTATTACTCGATAGGATATTACAACAACAGATTTTCACATCTGGAATTCCTCTTCCTCGTGCCTCCTCATCTCTCATTAATTTTTCCTCTACGGTAGAGGCGTACAATTTATAGATGTAGAAGAGACTGAAAAATGAATGCTATCACAACAAAATAGGATAGAAAATCTCCACTTGTTGATTTGATGCCATCATTTATGCAACAAACCACTATTGTTGGCATTATCCAAAATATTTTTGCCAAAAGAAATATGCAAAATCTCAATAATCTCCACCTTGACAACAATTAACCTGATACCCTATTCGTTTATTATATTTTTATTTTCTTTGCAAGCCAAGAGAATCCAGACACCATTGTAGCTTCTCTAATAAAACTGGTTTCATGAACATGTCTGCATAGTTTTCCTTTGTATGCACATTTTCAAGAGAGACTCCCCGTCCAGTGATAACCTGTCTTACAAAATGGTACTTTATAGGTATATGCTTTGATTTACTATGATAGGCTAGATTTTTAGCCAAGTGAATTGCACTTTGACTATCACAAAATAACTTAATGTTGTCTTGTAACCTACCAAACTCACCAAACAAACCTTTCAACCAAACCACCTCTTTGCAAGCATGTGAAGCAACTATGTATTCTTCTTCTATAGTGGATAAATCAACAATGTTTTGTAAATTTGACATCCAGCGAATATTTCCACCTGCAATAATAAAGACATATCCTGATGTTGACCTTCTCTTATCCAAATCACCTGCAAAATCGGAATCAACATATCCGTAAACAAATTCACTACTTCTTTTATAAGTGATACAATAATCACTTGTGCCTCTCAGATACCGAAGCACCCATTTCGCTGCTGACCAATGTTCTTTCCCTAGATTTTCCATATACCTGCTGACAACCCCAACTGCATGTGAAATACCTGGTCATGTACTAACCATCGCATACATCAAACAACCTACTACATTGCCATATGGAATTTGAGACATATATTCCTTTTCTTTATTTGTGTTAGGACATAAACTTGAAGAAAGCTTAAAATGGGAACCTAGAGGGACTGAAACTGGCTTCACATTGTTCATACCAAACCTTAAAAGCATTTTCTCAATATACTTCTATTGTGATAACCATAGCTTGCCATTGCTCCTGTCTTTGAAAATCTCCATTCCCAAAATCTGTCTTGTTGCTTCTAGATCTTCCATATCAAACTTCCTAGCCATCTAAGCCTTTAACCTGTTGATCTCACTTATGCTTTTGCTTGCTAAAAGCATATCATCAACATATAATACTAAGATAATGAACATGTCATTACTTAATTTCTTAAAGTAAACAAAATGATCATATTCACTTCTTATATAATTTTGGCTCATCATGAAAGAATCAAATTTCTTGTACCATTGTCTCGGTGATAGCTTTAGACCATACAATGATTTCTTGAGCCTGCAGACAAATTTCTTGTTGCGATTTTGAACAAACCCTTTAGGTTGTTCCATATAAATCTCTTCATCTAAATCTCCATGTAAGAATGCAGTCTTAACATCTAGTTGTTGTAATTCTAAATCAAGTAAAGCAACTAATGCTAATACAATCTGAATTGAAACAACTTTAACAATTGGTGAAAAAATCTCATGAAAGTCAATTCCTGCTTTCTAAGAAAAACCCTTCACAACCAACCTCGCTTTGTACCTGTCTTCTTTATCATTAACACCCCTTTTCAATTTGTAAACCCATTTACATCCTACAATTTTTCTGTCATTGAGAAGTGTTATGAGGTCCCATGTCGCATTCTTGTCTAATGCCTTCATTTCTTCCTTCATAGCTTCTTTCCACTTATCACTGTTAGAACCTTCTACAGCTTCCTGATAGCATAAAGGTTCATCATCATTAGCGGTTAAAGCAACTAAAGTAACATAATCATCATACCTTTTAGGATAATATCTGATTCTCGTGGACGTTCTTAAAGATGTTTTTGGTTATTCCACAATTTGTTGATTATTATCTGTAGGAACTTCTTCATGATCTTCATTAGAAACTTGTTCATCTTTACTATCATCAGTGTTTGAACTGGTTTCAAACTAAATATGTTGAAATGTAGGTGTTATCACTCAGGTTGTCCCTTGGCTCCTTAAGGGATACGGCTGAGGTAACCACTAACCAATCTTTGGATTGCAGGTCCTAGCCTACCTGCAATCAGAGAGGGCTCTCTCTTTATGATTTAGCTTTGTTGATGATGATTTTAGGCTAGTTATTGAGTTCAAGGAGTTTTGTTTAAGTTTTGGTGGGAAGGATGATGTTTCCAAGAAGAGAGGTAGGTATAATATGAGAGTTTCAAACCATTGGGCATGGAGTCAAGGAGTAGGACTGCTAGTGCGTTTTCTTGGTCACAAGAGGAATATGGAGCAAGATAGCTATACATGAAACAACTTTCAAACTAAATGGGAATGGATTGAAGGCTAAGGAATGAGAGGCAATTAAGAATCTCTCTTTCAGCTTAACAGAGGGAAGGTGAATGAGCTCTATCTAGGAGCAGTAAAGAATCCCTAGATAACTGTTAAACATGGGTGAATTAGGGGAAATATGAGCCAAAGGGAATTCATATTCATTACCAATTCAGAGGAAAACATAAAGAAACAACAGAAATTGAGCATAGAGTGCAGTTAAACAAAGTCTAAGCTATTCATTTTTCCTGCTATTTTAGATGGTGACATATGTATGATATGAGCATATATCAATGGAAAACAAAGGTAGAAAACACTTATTGAGTCATGTTGCAGCACAAGAATTCCACATTCACTCTTCAACCATTAAACAAATAGTAAACAGTCCATCCTCCAAGCTTTTCAGTAGCCTTTGATTAAGGAAAACATCAAGTGTTCAGAGCGAGTCTCTAGTGGAGCAAATCAACCAACCAACCCCCTAAACAGTAAATTAGGGTGGTTTTTATAAGCAAAATATCTACAATAATTAGATCTCAGACAGATCTGATGCAATAAGTGTCTTGAACCTAACATATGCTTGAAATAAATGCCCAAATATCTATCTAATGCTGTGCTAGGGGCAGTTGCCTCAAAAAATGAGTAACTATGGTGTCCTTAGAGCCCTGTGCTGGCATTTGGCCATAACTGTGCTTTGATTTCTACAGCGCCGCCCTTATGTGGCC
Source organism: Pinus tabuliformis (assembly GCA_031772625.1). Lineage (NCBI taxonomy): Eukaryota > Viridiplantae > Streptophyta > Pinopsida > Pinales > Pinaceae > Pinus > Pinus tabuliformis. The sequence goes on from CM062813.1 coordinate 355,839,874, forward strand.
TTATGCATTAACTTTGATCTGGTGAGCTTTGATGGCCCAACACTGCTTTATTGAATTTGATGGGGGTCTCTTAATGTTTGCCTACTTTGGAAATACAGATTTCCACCAAAAACGCTGACTGATAGTCTTTGCCGCTTCCTCTGATACACTTTCACTGAACCTGGGCTCCTTGTTGTCGTCTGAATGCTTTAAACTGTCCCATCAACATTTTATGGCTGTTGTTCGGCCCTCTGTTGCCTTAAGAACTGTTTTCGCCCCTTTTCTGAATCCTGCGTGAAGAAATTCTTGTCAATTTTTGAATTTCGGGCCTGCTGGTAGCCGAGCCATGAGAGGGCTTCCATTTTGGCCTATTTTTCTTAGCGATGCGCGATTAGTGCTAAGCACTGATCGCGCATCAAAAACTGCCTCGGTTTTTCATTCTGGGTATCCTTTGCTGCAAATTTCGTGCTTCGTGCCCTTTTTGGTGATGACGTCAGCATGGGTCCTAGTACGACGGTGACGTCAGCAGGGTGACATGGCAATACAACAGAGTGATCACGTGGCAGGGACGTGGCAGTGACGTGGCACAGGACACGGTGGCAGGAGGCCGATGCAGGTTGATGACGTGATGAAGACGTGGCACTGACGTCATTCGGTGGAGGCGGTATCCAGTTTTCTCCTGCACTGCTTTTCCGCGTAGGTGGTATTGGGGGAGGGGCCTCCGAACGCACCGGGAGGTTGACACGTGACGGGGTACGGCAGGGAAGCCGCCCATCCCCCGGACGTTAACCTCCGGTGTGTTGGTATATGAAAACACCCACCCACCATTGATCTGGGGTGCTGGGCATCGGACGGCTGGCGGGGTAGGCGAGGTAGCAGGAGGTTAGCGACGGGACCCGGCCGTTTTATTTAAACAAAAATGCGCGACGGGGGTTGAAAACCTTAGGTTAATGCGGCGTTTGGGGGTTTTATGTGCGCGAAAGGTGGGCGAGGTTTTAAGGGTAAAGGGGTGGATATAGGTTATTGGCCTAACCAAAGGTTTAGACCAATCCCAGAGTTATGACACGGATGGGTTCATAATAGTCCCAGATGGACTATCATTTCCCAGAACTTTATGTACATAGCTATAGTGCTATAGGGTGGGATATGTAGTATTTTTTGGGATTTTATATAGTTTTTTGTATAATAGGGGATAAGGAAATGATCTAGGGAGCTAGATAGTAGAGTTAGGAGTTAATATGAATTTGTGAGGTGAAGTGTAGGGGAGAGGCTAAGTTTGTGAGCTGAAACTTAGACTTAGGAAGTGAATGGACTGTGGAGACATGATTTTTACACAAGAAATGTGGCTTCTTTTCACTGAAGAGAGTCAAAGCTTGACTTGGTTTTTTACAAAGATGAAGTGATAATAGGACTGGTTGGGTAGATCCCAAGGTCCTCAAGGGGATGTTAGTGAGTGATTTGGAGATTTAGAAGAAAGGGGAATTAGACATGCGTCGCTTGAGCTCCTTCAAAGGGAAATTTCCTTATACTTGTGATCTGAATAGTTATAGCATTAAAAAACATGAAATGGATCACATAGCTTGATTTTTCAACCACAAAACTACTTACCCAACCTACTTATCTAGCATTTTTTCTTCTTTTTGCATGGGTGCACTTGGACTTGCAGACCCTGATTATCCTCTTTTCTTTTGATTTCCCTCCTATCTAAACGTACCCTTATATCATCTAGGGGCTCAGATTAAGCTGTTGAGCACCCTTGTTTCTCTACCTATCTACAAATCTGCCAAGATTAAGCTGTTTGGACAGATATTCATTCTCTATATTCTACAACAAGAAATTGAAACCTAGGAAATCCAAGATTAAGCTGTTTGGACTTTCCTTAACTGAAAAAACTCATCAAAATGGATTAGCTCATCAAAATTTGGAATACAGCAGTGGCATTTGGACTGGCACACATTCATGGCCTCTTCTTTGGCCTCTTTCTGGAAATATGGAACCTTCCAGCATGAAATGATGACATATTTGGCACTTTCAACTGTCAATCATGAAATATGAACACCTATTGCGATAGGAGGCTGACAGTGGCTCCACTTGGGGATGGATTTTCCTTGTGAAATGCCAAGAACAGTAGGTCAGACTGCATTGATCTTCTATTTTTGCTGTAGACTGAAACTTCCCTTGTGCTGGCTGTCAAATGATTGAAAATTTGAAACCTGAACACAACATTCTCATAAACTGGATTTTTATACCATAGCAGCACTGCCTGCTTTCTTCTGCGTGTTCTATCATTACATGCACCTGTGCCTGAGAGCCTATCTTTGAACTAAACACAACATAGGGGAACAAAACTGGAGCACTTCCCTTGATTCTGTTTTGAAAAAAAGGTTGTTGATGTAAACTAAAAATCCTCCATTATTTTAATACTATTGACTGAAAAGCTGCCTGCTCTTTTGTTGAGATTAATGAAATGACAGAGATCTGAATGGAGGACTTGCTTTGGTCCTGCCTTTAAAATCTTTGCTGCATTGTTCCATTATTCGGCCTGCTATAAAAACAAAGTGCTAAAAATACAAGTATTTATGTACAAATATAATACAGCTGCGTTGTATTCAATAACAGGGATCATAATAATGCTTTAGCATTTGGCCATTGACAGGGCCTTCTTCAATTATGCCACCCTCTATAGATTTGAGGAAATATGTGTTATTGCCCTGCACAACTCTGATAACAAATGGACCTTTCCATAAAAAAACAAATTTTTCATGTTTGCCCTTATCTTCTCTTCGTGAATCCCACCTTATAACTTTGTTGCCAACACAGAAATCCTCAGCCTTAGCTCTCTTATCAAACATCCTTTTGAGCTTCTCTTGCGAAATTTGAGCTCTGTCATAGACCCGCTCTCTTGTTTGCAGAAGATGAATGGTCTGGTTGATTCTTCGTTGAACATCATTTGGTTCAACTTGGATCTCTTGTAACAGCTTGATGATAGGAATGCCCAAGGAAGATGGAAATCTGGCCTCCATGCCATACACCAGCTCATAAGGGTTCATCCCAATGGATTTCTTTGTTGAAAGTCTATCTGCCCATAGGGCATTTGTGAGCTTTCTATGCCAGATCTTCTTGTTTTCTTCTAGCACTTTCTTTATGATGTTGATGAGGCATTTGTTGGATGATTCGGCCAAGCCATTACCTTGAGGGTAATAGGCTGTGGAGTGCCCCAAGGTAATGTGAAATTTATGGCAAAAATTGATCATCTTTTTGGATTTGAAGGCAGCGACATTGTCAGTAATGATCTTCTCAGGGAAACAAAATCTAGAAAGCATGTTGGTCTCAAGGAATTGGATAATGATGGAGTCATTGGCCTGTCTACATGGGATGGCTTCAATCCATTTAGTGAAATAGTCGGCGGCTGTTAGAATCCACTTATGCTGGCCTGAGGAAGAGGGGTGGATTTCTCCAATGAAGTCAAGACCCCATTGTTGAAAAGGTTTCTCGATTGAGATGGGCTTAAGAGGCAAAGGTAACAGCTTTCTTTTGCCCTCAAATATTTGGCATTTATGACATGGGATAGCAAACTTCTTTACATCTGCAAACAAAGAGGGCCAATAGAAACCAGCCCTTAAAATTTTATCAGCAGTGGACTTCCAATATAGATGTCCTCCACAGTCCCCTGCATGGAATTCTTTCATGACATTGTTAGTTTCATTCATGGTTAAACAATTAAGCAATATACCTTCATGATTTTTCCAAAATAATGCACCATCTAAGATACAAAACTTGGAAGTTTTCATCTTTAAAAATCTTTTCTTGGTTCTGTACAATCCTAGGGGAGCAAATAGGTTTAACAAAACAAAGCATATATTAGCATACCATGGGGATTGCAAAAAGGTTTCACTGATCTGTGGAGTCGCCAGCTCCTGTTCATTGTCCAGTTGGTTAATGTCTAAGGCTTGAAAGTTTGTTTCAGACATTAGTTTGGCTAAACCTTGTCCCTTTATGAGCTTGGTTGGTTTTATTTCTATGTCATACTCAAGGATGTTAGCAATCCACTTGCCTCTTTTGCCTTCTAACCCCTCTTGGGTTAATATGTCTTTTACAACAGCATTTGGGACATAGAAAATCACATGTGAATATAAAATGTAAACTCGGAAATCTTTGATTGCTTTAACAAGGGCATAGGCCTGCTTCTCCATGATTTGGTACTTCAAAGGGGCATCTCTTAAGGCTCGGCTGAAAAATGCAATTGGTTTTTTGGCTCCTTGATCATCCTTTTGCAAAAGGACAGCAGCTATGGTGTGTTCAGATGCAAATGAAAAAATGATGAAATATTTATCAAATTTAGGACTTGTGAGGACTGGGGCTTGGGTTAAGGCAATTTTTATACTCTCAAAGGCTTTCTTGGTTTCAAGAGACCATTTTACCTTGGCATCCATTTTTAACATGTTGCTTAACAGTCTTATCAGCTCGGCTAGATTTGGGATAAATCTCCTTAGAAAATTGATCTTTCCAAGGAATGCTTGCAACTCTTTTATGTTTCTTGGAAATGGGATTTGAAGGATGGCTTGAATTCTTTCAGGATCAATTCTAATCCCATCTTTTGAGATGATATGGCCTAGTAATTTACCTTCTTCAAAGCCAAAGAGAGACTTCTTGGGGTTCAAGGAAATGCCTTATTTCCTACATGTCATGAATATTTGCCTTAGGTGTTTGAGGTGCTCTTGATCAGATTTGGAGAAAGGGGTAACGTCATCAAGATAGAAAACCAAGAAATCATGGATTTCCTTGGCAAATGCAATGTCCATGACCCTTTGAAAGGTAGCACCAGCATTTTTAAGTCTGAAAGGCATCTTCACATATTTAAATGTTCCCCACGGTGTGGTAAAGGCTGTCTTGTCTTGGTCATTCGGGTGAACCAGTATTTGATTAAAACCTGAAAAGCCATCTAGCAAAGAGATTCTAGATGACCCCACTACTCTTTGTAGGATGTGGTACATTTTTGGCAATGGGTAGTGGTATTTTAGGGAGACTTGGTTTAAATTTCTTAGATCTACAGATAGCCTAATCTAACCTGTCTTCTTTCTTGTGGGAACAAGATTGGATACCCATTCAGAAAATCTGATGGGTGCTATGATACCTGCTTCAAACATTCTTTTCACTTCCTTTTCAATCAAAGGGAGAAGCACAGGATTGATTCTCCTTAGTTTCTATTTGAAGGGCTTTTGATTTTGTTTTAAGGGAATGGTGTGTTGGATCACTGAGGTGTCATAGGACTTCAAGTCCTCATAACTCCAAGCAAATACATCTTGGAATTCTTTAAACAAATCAACATATTTGGGCTTTTGATCGGGTGGCAAAGATTGAGATAGTTTGATCATTTTGGGCTTCTCTGCTATCCCAATGTTGTGTTCTTCTATAGCAGCGTTTAAGGGTTGCATTTTTGGCTTTTTGGGAACATCATTTGTATCAAACATATCTTCTAACGGAGTGAGGCCAGCAGGGAGAAAGTTATCTTTTAGATCAACGATCTCGGCCTCTGTTTTGGCTATTTCCTCCAGATACATCTGTTTCAGCTCTTCTATGTTTGCATTGTCAAAAACAGTTGGGTTTAGCATTTGTTTGGCTGTTACAGCTATTACAGCCTACTGATTTTCATTTGTTTGCTGTTGTTCATCCGTCATAGCATCCATGTCAATGTTAATATTTGAAAACTCATGCTCAAGAGTGAGGAAATTGTTAATCTGGGCATCATTTTCGAACACTTGCCAATCTTTAACATTATTTGGGACAGCAAGCCTATGTTTTATCTCAGCAGTGAAATGGTGATTTGGCTCAAAGGGAAGCTTTCATGTACTAGCAAAAGTGGCTAGGTTGTGTGCAAGGAAAATTTTAAGGATGGAAAATTTTCTTGAAGTTTAAAACATTGGCGAATCTCACTAATCCCTAATATGCAAATTATAAATGTTTATTGATATATTTGTAAAATTAATCAAATTTATAATTATTTTATATATAGTCTCTCTATAATGTTGGCGATTTTTAAGGTAAAATAATTTTATATTCTAAAATTTGGGCGAATCGTCTTTTATAAAATTGGAAATTGGCGAATCTTTTTTGTGGAAAAATCATGGAAAATTAGCCCACTGGGCGAACATTAGCCCCTAAAATTTTCCATGGTTGTGTGCATGAATGTTATGATTTCTTGAAATCTTGGCAAGCTTGGATTCAGTGAATGCATTGAGTATATTAGTGGCAGCAGTCCTATAGGCCCTCATCCTATTGTCATTAGTAACAAAGTTGCCTTTCATTTGCTGTATGATTAAATCAGAGTCACCTAGGATGGATACTTTTGCACCTCCTAGAGCTTTGAGCAGTCTAAGGCCTAAAAGGAGAGCCTCATACTCTGCCATGTTGTTGGTACATTTGAAGTTTAGTCTGTAGGCATGGCCTTCTGCATGATTGTTGTGTGTATTGTGAATCCATACACCTGCCCCCACTCCTAACTTGTTAACAGAGCCATCAAACTCTAAATACCATGTGATTTCTTACTTGTGGTTAGTATTAAGAGTTTCAGTCATTCTTGCAGTGGGCAGATTTGAATTTTCTATTTGGGGAGGTTCTTCTTGTATGCTGGTTGCCTTGATTGTTTTGACAGTTTCATCAGTATGGGCAACCGATTATTCATTGATGTGTGTGTCCAGTTCTAAAGCCGATGGCTTGTCACCAGTGGGAGGACTTGTTTCATCATTAAATAAAATAAAAGAATCCATATCAGAATGGATTCAATAGATAGGGATGTTTTGGGGCTTTTCCTCACTACTTACCACATACTTCATCAATGTTTCTCTATATAGTCTCTTTGGTTGCCCAAAGACAGATATAGTGGCATAGGAGAGGTCTAGTTGGAGAGATCCTTGGAGTTTTTCTCCCCAAGATCTTGACAATAGCATGCCATACTTTGGTGGAACATCAGCAACTATCACATCCATGAGGATTGTCTTGTTTGGATATTGGACTAAAGACACACATAAGTCTTTGATTAATCCTAAACACTTGACCTGACTTGAGTCAAAGGAGAATAAGTCTTTGTAGGGTCTTGTAACATCAAGGTTTAGCTTCTCCATTACAGCTTTGGGCATAAGGTTGTGTGAGGCACCTAAGTCAAACATAGCATTATGCAATACTTTATCATGAATGTGCAAACTGACATAGAATGGTAACACAGCTCCATGTCCTGATTTACCATTGACTTCAGGACCGAAAAGGAGCTCAGGTTGATCATCTAATACATTCACATCATCCCTATTTTCTGGAATTTGTAGCGATCTTTTGATTTGCTGCCTATAGATATCATGTTTGGAAAGTTTAGATAAAGGGATGGATATCTTCAGTTTACCTATTTCTGCCTCTAAATCAAAAGGTTTTTCTGACTGTGATTTAGTATTGTGACTGGCAGCTTTTCCCTTTTCAATTGCACTTTCAGCGGTTTTCTCTTATTCTTCATTGATTTCTTGAACTATTTCTGATTTGGAAAGGTTTTTAGGAGAGCTGTTCAAATCCTCTTTTGAGGAAGAAGGTGGCAGAGGGTGATCATTAGAGGGCTGCATGTGTGTGACATCCTCTATGGTGACATCCTTTGGATTTGGGACTGTTTTATCAGCAGTTCCTATGAGGGCAGCCTTTTCTTTGATCTTCTTAGGATGTTTGATATCACTTGGTTTAACCTTTTCGGGCACATCTATGGTTCTTGTCCTCAGCTTATACTGTTTGTGGACCTCATAAATAGCTGAATCATAACCTTACTTAAAATCAAAAGTCTCGCCTGACTTAGTCTGAAATTGATTTATCTCATGGTCATCTTGGTCTTCTTGGGTTAGGAAAATTTGTTGCTCACCCTTTAGATCCATCAAATTCATGTGAGTGTCTTCTGTCTACTCACTAGATGTGGATTCTTCTGTGTAGTTCTCTTGGAAAGGAGGCCTTATATCATGGTCTGGGCTAGACCTACCAGCATTTGTGTTCTGAGTTTTCTTGAAATTTGGGTTCCTTATGGTATTGGGTTGTTGTCCTTCCCATGTAGATTTCCTTTCAACGCTTTCCACTCTATCTCCCAGCCTATGCATGCCACTGATAATAGCATCCAGCTTTTGGTCTAAGGCTGAGGGTTCTTCCTTAAAGGTGGTTCTTCTCTCAGTTCTAGCTCTGTTTCTTTTGGAAATCAGATTTGCCTCTACGCTGACAGCAACATCTTGCATGTCTGCTAGGCTTTGAGGGGCTCTTTCCCTTAACTGATAAGCCATGTCAGTATCAAAACCATCAGGGAATTTATACATAGGAAGATCAGGTGGAGGTCTTAAGTTCTGTGGTATTGCATTATAAACATTATTAAATCTCGCACAATAGTCTAAGACAGACTCTTGAGGGCCTCTTTTGATGGTGTCATATTCAGATAATATGTGCAAGGGATCTTTCTTTTTCTCCCATCTGTTAAGAAATGTTTGGTAAAGGGCCTTTGGGTTAGCTATGGAATTTGCAGCAAGGCTTCTAAACCAGGGCCTTACATCCCCTGTTAAGCTTTGGACAAAAATCTTCATTCTCACGCTATCATCATCTATCTCGTAGTTCTCAAAATAGTCTTGCATTTTCTTGGTATGCTGAAGGGATGTGCAAGAACCAGTACCATCAAAGTATGTGATTTTAGTTTGGTAATCCTAAGGCATAGCCCCTGGATTAGTAGGCAACTGTAACGGAGCATATCTATTCACCATATTCACAGGGATAAGTGGAACAGCAGGGATAAATGGAACGACTGGAACATCGGTAATAATAGCGGTAATGGGAGTATGTGCAGTGAATGGAGGTGTGGAAGGAGTGCTTTGAGAGGTGGATGATGAACTAGGGGGAGTAGGGGTTGAACGAAATAAAACTTTGACAGGGGTTGGAACATAGCTTGGCTGGACTGTTTCAGGACTAGAATTAGAAAAATCTTCTCTTCGCTCTAGCTTCCTGAGGTTCCTTGGGATTAAATTGGGATTTTCAAAAGCAGCTGGGGGATTTGGGTCTGGATTTGACCTTGTATAACGCGAGTTCCTTTTGGGAGCCAAATTCTGAACTTGTTTTGGTATTTTCTATGAATGTTTTTAGAATTAGCAAGGAACTGATCAAATTTTGGAATAGCTATCTACAGCTTAAAACTAGCATGAAGATTTACTGAAGCAAATCCTATTTAATCCTGTAAATGCAAAGCAAGAACAGTTTCAAAGGCTTCCTGGCTGACATTCAGGCTTCATCTGTAGTTTTAAGGAATATACAACAATTAGAAAATTCATTGTTCCCCAGCGGAGTCGCCATTATGTTATCACTCAGGTTGTCCCTTGGCTCCTTAAGGGATACGGCCGAGGTAACCACTAACCAATCTTTGGACTGAAGGTCCTAGCCTACCTGCAATCAGAGAGGCCTCTCTCCTTATGATTTAGCTTTGTTGATGATGATTTTAGGCTAGTTATTGAGTTCGAGGGGTTTTTTTTAAGTTTTGGTGGGAAGGATGATGTTTCCAAGTAGAGAGGTAGGTATAATATGAGAGTTTCAAACCATTGGGCATGGAGTCAAGGAGTAGGACTGCTAGTGCGTTTTCTTGGTCACAAGAGGAATATGGAGCGAGATAGCTATACATGAAACAACTTTCAAACTAAATGGGGATGGATTGAAGGCTAAGGAATGAGAGGCAATTAAGAATCTCTCTTTCAGCTTAACAGAGGGAAGGTGAATGAGCTCTATCTAGGAGCAGTAAAGAATCCCTAGATAACTGTCAAACATGGGTGAATTAGGGGAAATATGAGCCAAAGGGAATTCATATTCATTACCAATTCAGAGGAAAACATAAAGAAACAGCAGAAATTGAGCATAGAGTGCAGTTAAACAAAGTCTAAGCTATTCATTTTTCCTACTATTTTAGATGGTGACATATGTATGATATGAGGATATATCAATGGAGAACAAAGGTAGAAAACACTTATTGAGTCATGTTGCAGCACAAGAATTCCACATTCACTCTTCAACCATTAAACAAACAGTAAACAGTCCATCCTCCAAGCTTTTCAGCAGTCTTTGATTAAGGAAAACATCAAGTATATAGAGCGAGTCTCTAGTGGAGCGAATCAACCAACCAACCCCCTAAACAGTAAATTAGGGTGGTTTTTATAAGAAAAATATATATAATAATCAGATCTTAGACAGATCTGATGCAATAAGTGTCTTGAACCTAACATATGCTTGAAATAAATGCCAAAATATCTATCTAATGCTGTGTTGGGGGCAACTGCCTCGAAAAATGAGTAACTATGATGTCCTTAGAGCCCTGTGCTGGCATTTGGCCATAACTGTGCTTTGATTTCTGCAGTGCTGCCCTTAGGTGGCCTTATGCATTAGCTTTGATCTGGTGAGCTTTGATGGCCCAACACTACTTTATTGACTTTGATGGGGGCCTCTTAATGTTTGCCTGCTTTGGAAATATAGATTTCCACCAAAAACGTTGACTGATAGTCTTTGCCGCTTCCTCTGATACACTTTCACTGAACCTGGGCTCCTTGTTGTCGTCTGAATGCTTTAAATTGTCCCATCAACATTTTATGGCTATTTTCCGGCCCTCTGTTGCCTTAAGAACTGTTTTCGCCCCTTTTCTGAATCCTGCGTGAAGAAATTCCTGTCAATTTGTGAATTTCGGGCCTGCTGGTAGCTGAGCCATGAGAGGGCTTCCATTTTGGCCTATTTTGGCTAATCGCGCATCAAAAACTGCCTCAGTTTTTCATTCCGGGCATCCTTTGCTGGAAATTTCGCGCTTCGCGCCATTTTTGGTGATGACATCAGCATGGGTCCCAGTACGGCGGTGACGTGGTAGGGTGACGTCAGTAGGGTGACGTGGCAGTACAGTAGGGTGATGATGTGGCAGTACGGTGGCAGGGACGTGGCAGTGATGTGGCACAGGACACAGTGGTAGGAGGCTGACGCAGGTTGATGACGTGATGAAGATGTGGCGCTGATGTCATTCGGCGGAGGCGGTATCCGGTTTTCTCCCCCACTACTTTTCCGCGTAGGTGGTATTGGGGGAGGGGCTTCCTAACACACCGGGAGGCTGACACGTGGCAGGGGTACGACAAGGAAACCGCCCATCCCCCGGACGTTAACCTCTGGCGTGTTGGTATATGAAAACACCCGCCCACCGTTGATCTGGGGCGTTGGGCATCGGACGGCTGGCGGGGTAGGCGAGGTAGCGAGAGGTTATGGACGGGACCCGCCCGTTTTATTTAAACAAAAATGCACGACGGGGGTTGAAAACCTTAGGTTAATGCGGAGTTTGGGGGTTTTATGTGCGCGAATGGTAGGCGAGGTTTTAAGGGTAAAGGGATGGATATAGGTTATTGGCCTAACCAAAGGTTTAGACCAATCCCAGAGTTATGACACGGATGGGTTCATAATAGTCCCAGATGGACTATCATTTCCCAGAATTATATATACATAGCTATAGTGCTATAGGGTGGGATATGTAGTATTTTTTGGGATTTTATATAGTTTTTTGTATAATAGGGGATAAGAATGATCGAGGGAGCTAGATAGTAGAGTTAGGAGTTAATATGAATTTGTGAGGTGAAGTGTAGGGGAGAGGCTAAGTTTGTGAGCTGAAACTTAGACTTAGGAAGTGAATGGACTATGGAGACATGATTTTTACACAAGAAATGTGGCTTCGTTTCACTGAAGAGAGTCAAAGCTTGACTTGGTTTTTTACAAAGATGAAGTGATAACAGGACTGGTTGGGCAGATCCCAAGGTCCTCAAGGGGATGTTAATGAGTGATTTGGAGATTTAGAAGAAATGGGAATTAGACATGCCTCGCTTGAGCTCCTCCAAAGGGAAATTGCCTTATACTTGTGATCTGAATAGTTATAGCATTAAAAAACATGAAATGGATCACATAGCTTGATTTTGCAACCAAAAAACTACTTACCTAGCCTACTTACCTAGAATTTTTTCTTCTTTTTGCATGGGTGCACTTGGACTTGCAGACCCTGATTATCCTTTTTTCTTTTGACTGCCCTCCTATCTAAACATACCCTTATATCATCCAAGGGCTTAGATTAAGCTGTTGAGCACCCTTGTTTCTCTACCTATCTACAAATCTGCCGAGATTAAGATGTTTGGACAGATATTCATTCTCTATATTATACAACGAGAAATTGAAACCTAGGGAAGCCAAGATTAAGTTGTTTGGACTTCGCTTAACTGAAAAAACTCATCAAAATGGATTAACTCATCAAAATTTGGAATACAGCAGTGGCATTTCAGTTAAGCGAAGTCCAAACAGCCTAATCAAGGATTCCCTTACTAGTATGTTTTCCAGTTTTAAATTTCTGCTTGCTTTGTTTCCCATATATACAATGTTTACAAAAATCTAACTTAAAAGAATTTAAACTAGGAAGTAACTTACAATCAGATAAATTTTTTAATCATCTTTCACTCATATGGCCCAATCATTGATGCCATAGTTGAATAGAACCACTGTCGTTTTCAGATACAATTAAAGCATGATATGACTCTGTTCTTCCTTCTAACTGAAAAATATTTCCAACCTTCTTTGCTTTCATTACTAGTAGGATTCCTTTATAAATTTTCATTACTCCACCTTGAATAAATATCCATTTGTGTCTAGCACTCCTAGAGAAATAAGATTTTTTTTCCGAGTTCAGGCACATGTCTTACATCAGTTAAGATTTTAATTGTCCCATCAAACATTTTAATCTAGATGCTTCCAATTCCCACAACATTACATGAGACATCATTTCCCATGTAAACTACTCCACCATTGATTGATTTATTAGTTTTAAACCACTCTTTATGAATGCACATGTGATTGGACGCACCAGAATCTAACAACTAATGTTGATCATGATTTAACAAATTAACTGATAAAACTTCATCACTTATACCTGAACCGGATGTCGAACCTGTATCTGTCATGTTTGCTTCTTTATTTTCTGTTGAAGAGTCTCTAAAATACATCCTACTCCTGCACCGTCATTAGATTTAGATCTATCAAAATACAAAGACCAAAATAAAGGCTTATTTACAGGTTTATCTACAAGTTCATCTACAACACTAACACACTTAAAGTATCGGTATGGGAGAAATTTTTTATTTGTGATAGGACACTATTAACAGGAAAAGGAGATTGTTGAGCATTGAAATTCCCAAAAAATGATTCAGCCAAATAGTTTCCAAGAATGTTATTATTGAAGGCTACAGGTTGATTTTCTTCTTCAAACTCAATTACTGTGTGAGTCAAATGTTTTTCGCGATCAATTCTGATTTGATTTGGTTTCCCATTATAGGGAAGCCACATGTGAGACCAATCAGTTGAAATATAACCATGAAGTTTTTCAGACCAATCTCTGCTAAGGATCAAACCATAAAACTCAGGGATGTCAACAATTAATATATCAATTCTTTGGACAACCCTGGGATCAACAGATAATCTAATAGTAACTGAATTTATTTCTCCTAAAATTTGAACCTTAGTTCAATCTACTTGGACAATATGAACTGCAGACTTCTGGGGTTCAATGTTTAAATTGCAGAAAACTGATGCTGGCAATTATGTTTGATGAAGCCCTTGAATCAATCAAGCAATTATGCAAATTTCTATTGTAGATCTCATAAGTCAAGAGAAAAGGAGGAGTATGAGAATTTGATCTATCCCTAATTAAAATGACATCGGTAGAATCCACCTTATCAGATGGTGGCTTACCTGATCCTCTAGCAGCATTTGATAATACACTAGTTGGAAGAGGAGAAGAAGGTACTACATTTAATTCTTTAAGAAACAACTTTTGTTGATGCTTGAGCTTGCTAAGTTCATGCAGAGAAATACTTTCTCAATTCTTCTTCATATCTTCTTCTATGTTATAATCCATGGAATCTAAAACTACTAGCATTTTAGATGATGAGGGATGGTTAGACGAATATGGTTGATTGTGGGGAGACGCAACTGGGGCTTTCTTTGCAGGAACTTTCTCTTTAGTAATAGGATTTTAGTTTTTCTTCTTGTGATTTGATTGATTAGGCTCTACTATACTTTTACTTCTGGTGTTTACTGGCAAAGATTCCTGTTCACTTTCATTATCAGAGTTGGGTAGGATAAAATCCCCCATTCCATGACATTCAACTGCTTCATCTTCTTCCATTTCTTCAGTTGATAAATTGTATCTTCTTCTTAATCATCATCCAGGTCAGATTCTACATTAGATATAGCATTAGGTGGTTTAGGATCAGTTGGTTGATTTCTTTTAAAGTTCCTAAATGGTCTTTTCATAGAAGTTTCAGCTACCTACTTTTTTATTTCAACCATTTCATTAGACATAGTTTTAAGAACGTTTTGTAAGCCTTCCATGTCATATGGATCCTTGGTTGCTTTCTTCTTTGAATCATCTCTAAAGGTAACTTTCTTGGATTTCCTTTCTTCTAGAGCATTTTTATTTTCCAAAGAAAGGATACGTTTTTCAACAACTATTGCTTCCTTCATATTTTTTGCTAATGTTGGTTTGGCAGCCCTATCAATGAAGATGGCTATGTTTGAAGGTAGAGTAGAAATGTACCATTCATTTCAGACCTCCTCACTAGGCTTGGATGTCGTAGGTATTTTATTCAACAACTTATTGAAGCGTGAGTTGAAGTCCTTAATGGGCTCTTTTGATTTGGCTTTCAGGTTGGAGAGGTCATTAATCAAAGTTGTTGTAGACCTATCGTCTCCAAACTTAGTTAGAAATTGCTCTTGGAAAGCATCCCAGCTATTGATAGAACCTAGTGGTAATGAAAAGTACCATGATCCTACTGCTCCTTGTAGAGTGTATGGAAATAGTCTAACAACATCATCTTCTTCCATTATTGCATTCAAGTTAATATATAACATGAAATTGTTTATATGTTCTTCTGCTAATAGGCCATTGTCAGGATTAAATTTAGGTATCCATTTTTCAGGATGTGCTAGCCATTGGGTAGAAGTTTCAGGCATTTTGACAACTCTTTGGTTGGTCCATGGCCTTGGTTGAGGTTGATTATCTGCCATTGTTGAGCTATTAGTAGAAGAGGGTGACGAAGCAGTTGAAAGTGATTGAGTAGAGAATGTTGAAGCTCCCGTACCTGTTTGGACTATGATTTGAAGTTGGGAAATGGATGTATGACCTTGCAATGGTATGGATGGAATGGATGATGATGAGGACAAAGTCTCACTGTTAGATTCTAATGATGTCTTTCTAGCCCTTTTTCGACTTGGTGGAGGGAATTCAACTGGTGGAATGCAAATATTTTCACTCTTTACACTAGTAAGTAGCTACGATGGGATATATTGGGAAGTAACACTGCCTTGGGATAACTCAGACTCTTCTTGGGATATTTAAATCCCCTGGAGTTTATGAATCAAAGATTGTACTTCAGGAGGTTCAAGAGAAGAACTGTCTGGCTTGTTTAGGGTTTCAACAGTGGGTTTTGTAATTTTATATTCAACTTCTCGCTTAGGAATAGGAGATTTAGAATTCGAAGGAGAAGTTGGAGGTGATGGTGAAGGAGTTTTACTCTTAGAATGGCCTGCAGTTTTAGATTTACTCGCTATTCACAGTCAAGCCCTCCTTCTAGTGCCAAAAATGTTGATGCCTCTAAAATCGTAGTACCAACATTGGGGGATAAACACCTGGTCCGGAACTTAGTGCAACTCCTTCTCCATTTGGTATGGTGGCTCCGATTGGATATTATGGGAGAAGTTTCACAATAAAATGTGATTTGATGAATTGGTGTTTTAAATGTATAAAAAGATGATAGGTGGTTTAATCTATAAGCTCTAAAATCTACAGATACATCTATATAACCTGGGTGATCTCATAATAATGTGATTCTTGATGATTCCTAGTAGAAAAATGATAATATAGATTATTCACTTATCTATAGAAAGATGTATTTAAATGATGATTACTTTGAATAAGAAATTAAACAAAGTAATGTGAAACCATATTGCATAACATACTAATATTTATCATTGACATATGTATATAATATAAAAATTCTAGATCATTCAAAAGTGAGATAATACAGAGTTTTTTGAAACATGAGAATATATCAACAATAAAAAATCAATGGAATGCTAAAACAAGACAAAAAGAACAACAATAGAAGTACCATATGCATTTGGGTCTCGTTATGCAAGTAACAATATGGTTCAATCTTCTTATTCTAAAAACTCCAAGAAGATACAAAATTGCAAGTCATTATGAAGCTCTTTCACAACAAGTCTGAACCTTGATCCACGACTTATAAAAATAAATTAAGAAGTGAAGAAGTGCAAACTTCTCAAGTCTAGTTTTATAGAAATTGAGTACCCTTTCTAAAATGACATGAAAGGGTATTTATAGTAAAATTAAAAATAAACTTTCCATAAAAATTGCTGAGAGTTGTTGGAACTGCCTTCATCAAAATATGGGATTTGAATTTCAAAAATAGAATTGCGATAACCTTTGAAGACATTCATCGCATCTATTTTTTCTCTTATATCTTCAACCAACAAATCCAGAGCATGGTTTGGATTTCTGGAGGATGACTCACCCTGGAGTGTAACTGTCCTGCGTATGTGGCATTTGAGAGCTCAGGCATCATGTGATCAATGACGTCAACCAGGAACTTGATAGTCCTATTGGCTATGTGGCTTGACCACAAAGGACCAATGTGAATCCACGTTAAGACTTTGTCCTTTGTTGAGCTACTCCTCCTTGGTGTCCAAAACTTGCTTCAATTGCTTCTCTAAAACTTCCGCCTTTGGAATATTTCCTGGGGAACAATTAGAAATTGAATTGGCACCATATAAGTTACTATTCACCAACTCAATAGCATTATTGATTATAGCCCTAGCCCTGGAGGTAGCTCTTTCTACTTTTATCAACTGTGTTTCCCATTCTGAAAACAATATCTCTTTATGAGACTCTTAAATTTAGGTAATTTAGCATCTCTTCCATCTTCTGTGCTTTGCCAGGAGAGAAAATTTGTGACTTTATCATCCGCATCTTCAAATTCTAATCTGGTATTAACTGCTTGGTCAATCAGTGATGTCGTTGTGATGCATAATGGATCAATAAGAGATATTTTCTAGCAGAGTAGATTCACCTATTGAGATAAAGCCTTATTTGCCTCTATTATGCCCCTATACCAATAGGTGTCATATATCATGATTGAATTGGTTTAGCTTTGAAATATGTTCATACATTTACATGTTGCAAAGGTTTTCCACATTTGTAAAAAATCAAAAAATAAAAAATTTAAAGAGGGTATACCATAAAAGAAAAATCAAAGGGTGAAAAGAATAAAAAGAGGTCAAAAAAATGAAAGAAAATGAACCCCAACAAAAAGAAAATACCAAGAAAGTGTGAAAATCTAAATACCACTACTTTTTCACTTTTGTATAATAAAAATTGTGTGCATCTTGTCACTTATGCCACAATTCATGAATAGTCAAATAGTTTAAGCTTGACTAGTTCATATTTTCAATTTCATGTTGTAGAAATAGAGAATAAAGATCTGACCAAACAGTTTAATCTTGGCAGATAAGTAGATAGGTAGAGTGAATAAAAGGAGCTCAACAGTTTAATCTGAGCCCTTAGATGTAATAAGTGTATTTTGATAGGTATCACTATGTAAAAGAAAAGAAAGTTTGATAAGTGTTTGCCAGTCCAAGTGCACCCTAATAAAGAAGTGAAAATGCTAGGTTAAAGTAGGTAGGGTAAGTAGATGGTGGTTGCAGAATAAATATGTGGTGAATGATGAGTTTAAATGTTTAAATCTTTTACTTTCATCACTAAGCAAAGGCATGTATCATATGGAAAGACACATCAATATTCAAAGTCAAAAATAATTAACTTCCCTACTCATTTCCCCTAAATCTTCACTAATTTCATAAGTCCTAAAGGTAATTACCAAAGTTAGAGGGGCTCAGAGCATTTCTTTGACTGTTGGAAAGACCGGACCCTCGGCCCAATAATTTATAATGCCTAAGTTCTTAAGCCCCTTCATCAATATTCACCCCCCTTCATAAGTCATTCATTTCCCTAATAAATATTTTCCTAAGTAAAATCCTATTTTACTTAGGGAAAACAAAACACTTTCCATATAAACCCTCATGTTCACTTAGCCTAAGTTTTAAATATATATATGAAAATGTTTTAAACTTAGCGTGCATTTCACATTTCACAAAGTCATATTAACCACTAATGTTTATTATATAATTCCCCTATATAACAACATTACCCACTCCCGTATTATTATAAATATACAAAAACCCCAAATATTACATATCCCGCCCCGATGGTTAAGTGTAACCATAATAAAGTCCATAAACAGAATTAATTAACCAATCCGTGGTTAATTAAGAACCTGACCCCCGCCATGCTAAAACAAGGATTAATTAATCCCCACGATTAATTAATAACTTTTCGGACCAATTAAACCACCCCCGATATGATTAACACTTTAATTAATATTGGGCCCACCCTCCGTTAACCTTCTGCCACTTCACCTCCCTGACAACCATCCAATCAGATCCTGCAGATCCGATGGTCATCACGCATATCACACAGGCCTCCACGGTTGACCTTTAGTGCGTGATAGAGAGCGGTTTCATGAATAGTACCTGTGATATGTGTCACACAGTGTATGTAATCACGTGGTCTCACCCAAATATCACTTACCTCCCACTAGCAATGCGATGAAATCCGCTTATCGTCTCCCGCCAAAGACAAAACATCAAATCACCACCCCACTGACGCCATCTGTCCAATTCCCGAACCCGCCAAAAGCTTTGAATTTGCATAAAAAAAAAGTTAAACAGTTTTTCATCCTTATTCTGAAAGCGCATGCATGCAACCTGAACATTGAAGTCAACCAGCTCGCCACCGTGAAACTTGCAATTCGACGCCGCTCCAGTCCACCATTTCTACCCGGTGAACTTGCATTCCATTGCCTGTCACTGAAAAATAGGTATTTACCAGTTTCCATCCAAAAACCCTGTAGATACTTGATTTCCTCTCCAATTATTTTGAAAAACCTAAAATTCATAACAATTCAGTTGTTGAACTTAGAGTTGAAGACTTCCAGGACCCTCTGTTTTCATCAACTCCACTTGAAAACCCCATTTTCCTATATGAATCCACAAGAACTAGAATGGAAACCCCCATGGCCCTTAGTATAATGCCTATCACTACCCCTCACCGTGATTTGGATTAGCTGCCCTTAATAGATAAATATTTTCAAATAAAATACCTTGTAACTGGAAAAAGCTCCTTGAAAGTATTCTGTCAATGCCAGGACAATTACTTGAATGGTTCTGATCGCATATGACTTTGGGAATCAAGTCTCCCAAGATACATGCTCCCCTCTGTGAATATTTTCCCTGACATTATCCATCAATGTCACGCTAATTACAATCCCACCCTTGGAGCAATAATGTTCCCCAATCAGATTATTCTCTTCACAATTACTTTAGATTCAATCAATGAGATGCTTCAGTTTCAGCCCAGTCAAGACCTCACCCCCATTTCCCTGGGAGAATTGCTAGAGAAGTCATCTAAATTGTCTCCATCTGAACTCAGTTGCCTTTGCCAGACTTTTATGGATAAGCAACATCAACCCAAAGATCCTCCTCCCTACTTGTCAACTTTCTTCACACATATAGGTAAAAATTTAGTCGATATGATAGCTGCAATCATGGGTTTCAATACTAGTGAGTATGTGGATGAATTGACCCTAATTTTACTGTCCATTTTTACCTCTGGTTAGCCTCCTACTGTCAAATGTAATTATGTTGCTTTCATTGCTGAGAAAATCCATGATCAGTTCATGAGGCTGGAAAATGAAAAGGTATTCAAGTATTCTACATTCATATATCACCTTTTCCTATACTATCAGTTTGACAAGTTCCCATTCTCTGTAAATAAACTTGATACTAAGGGAAATATCAGATCAGTTATTTTTTGGACTTCCATCTTCCACGATTCACTTGGCTCATATTCAGACAATGAATTCATTGACCAGTTTGTTCACCTAGTGACCACCATGCTGACAGGAAGTCCTCCACCTAGGATTAGTGACGAAATCAAAAGAATCCTTCAGCTGTCTAAGAAATACAAGATAGGTGACTGGTACTTGTACCAAAATCACACAGAGATCAGAATTTATGGTTGCGAACTCCCTCCTTTCAAACTACCAAAGTATGTTCCTATGAGGTTGTTTGCCTTGGAATATTATAGGCAAATGTTAAACAATGATCAGAATCATTTCACCAAGGCCAAGAAGAAAGCACAATTGAGAATTAAACACCACTTAGGCCCATTTGTCTGCAACAATAGAGAAGCAGGCAATAAAGCAGAAGAAATCCTAGAAAAAATGATATTAAAGAAAAGCTTTTCCTGGAGATATGATTCACAAGGGTTCATTTGTGATAGCAGAATGAAACATAAGTTGTCACCATATTTTCATCACAGAATCCCCGAAATAGAGAAAAATGCAAATATGGATGAATGGAGGGAAGGAAATCTAGTTGAAATGGATAGTGATCAGGTTGATGTAGATAATGTGATGAAAGACTTAGAAAAGAGACTTGACCTGGACTCTTGTGAACAGGTACTAGTTGAATCTACTCAAAAGCCAACACGAGAGCCTAGTGCCTCTACAACAGAGACTTCTCAAAGGCACACACAGGAAACTAGTGCACCCCTAGCAGAACCACCATAGGAACAATATCAAGGAATAAGTACTCCAGCATTAGAACAATTAGAGATGTCAGAGTAGCCTAAAATATCTGAAGAACAAGCTCCACCACAGCCTCCAACTTAGATTAATATGGGAAATCCCCCAGTTTTGCAGACTCCTCTGAATCAGGAAAAGAACTTGAAAAGAGTCAGGGAAGTAGCTACCCCTGCTAGCGGTCCTTCAGACCAGGTTGGTGCTAAGAGGCATAGGCTAAACCCACATTAAAAGGAAGAATTATTTGAGGAAACAACAGGGAGCTTGAGGAAAGAATGTGGAGACAGACAACATACATTCCCAACAGGTGGGACACCTACCAGTTCACAAAGATAGGAACTTGAAAGATAGCAAAGTGTTGAAGTTTCATCTTTTAAATCTTCATCTGACAAGACCATAGATATAAAAGGAAAATTCAAGGAGATAAAGGCCAAAAATGAGCAACTAAAGTCCCAAGCCTATAATCAATACTTAAAGATGGCCCCCACAAATCAAACCAGAGTGATGTCAGCTTATGACATCGAGGAAGGAAAAATGCAGATGAGCTTTCTAAAGCCTACATTACAGTAGCCCAAGTCAATTGCAGACTACCTCAAGACTGATTTTGAGGTCTTGGCCGAAGATATCCACCCCACAGATCAGATAGAACTGCATAAGAAAATAGGGGAAATGGTTTATTCTACACTAACAAGAAAGGCCATGATGGCACATAGGTTTTAGAATTCACTGAACAACAATATTTCTCAATTATAACTAGAAAAGGCCTCCTCATAAGAAAAGGACAACATAATTAAAACATTGGAGGATTAGATTATTGAGTTGGGCCACAACCCAAAGGATATCAAAGCTGCAGAGAACCTAATAAAGAAAATGAATGAAGATATAGCTGCACCGAGAAAATAGTTGAAATTGCCACCACTCGTGCACCCACAGACTATTGAAGTGATTGAAAAGAAGAATGAAGAGCTTATGGACCTGGTCCTTAAGCTAAATGAGCAACTAAAGAAATAGAGCAATAATTAGAGAAAACACTACAAAACAGGCATAGTGATTCAACCTCTCAGCCTCAAAATGTAGTCCCAGTGGTTTCTACAACAGTCCCTTCTACATTGGAAACTGCTCTAGCACCAAATGTCCCTTTGGCAACAGCTGAAACTATTGAAGTAACAGGTACTGGTACATCACAGGTAGGAACCTCAAGCCAAAGCACAAAATATCTGATTAAGTCTATGGAGGAAATGAAGCTCTAGGTCATTGAACCGCAAAAGGTAAAAGAAAAATTCATTACTTTAGAACAAAAGTATGATGTGTCAAAATTCAATTTTGTTGAAGAGGTGAGGAAAAACAAAGGCTTGACTCAAAAAGTTAAAACACTAGAAAAAAGATCTTATATTTGAAAAGCCTTTGAATGATATCGGAAGGATATTATGTACCAACATCATTGAATCAATCAATGATGTTTGGTCATCAATTCAAATCATTTTTGAACAAATTGACTTAGTGAAAGTTGTTCTTCAAGAGATTGAAAAAAACAAGGAAGAACTAGGAGGGAAGCCTGAAGAAGCCATCAGATTAATAAAATTTCTAAAGCAGAAACAAGTATCAGTTGGAACAGCTAAATATTGAGGATAGGACTGGAACCATCCTCGAAATAAAGAAAGTATTGACCAAAAGGACTCTAATGCAAAACCTGGAACCCAAATGTCAAAATATGCAAGAAGACATAGATGAGTTTATGGAGAAATTTGGTATCTTACAAAGTAAAGGACTTCCAAGTCCTTTAGTCATTAATGACAAGCTAATGAGGTAGGATGATTATGTCAACAAATTATATCAGCTAGCTAATAGTCAAGCCAGTTCATCTGCCAGTTCATCTGCACCTAAGGCATTACCCATAGTGAGAGTTCTCTATGATAGTTTGGAGAACCTTTTTTATATTGAGCATGAGGTGAGGCACTTGTTTCCAGTGCAACCTAATTTTGTAAAATACACAAAAGCAGATGAAATCTTCAAAAAATTGACAAGGACAAGAATACCGAGAGATGATTGGTGGACAAACATGATAGACACCTTATGATTCACCATGGAAAAAAGTGAAGTAAATTGAAGTGTTTACCATAGTCAATTTTGGTAAAAATGGATGAATGATGGTAAAACAGGTAAAGAGTATCAGTCACAGGTAAAATAGTATCAGTAAAAAGCTAAAAACAATCAACCAACACAGAATTACGAGCAAGACAACAAGATACACAATCATAGGACCTGCCTCCAGCTCCTTCAACAAAAGCAGGGACATCAACCAAACAGTTCACATTCAGTTTCTACTTTCGAGACCATCTGTCTCTACATTCATGTAAAAGATATTTAGTTTTCCTAGAATATGTCTTTCTTAGTTAGGATATATTTTGATATAAATTTTGTATAAGTACTTCCTCATTCGAAGCACTGAGGGTGGATTCTTAGACATTTCTGTAGAAACTTTATTTTGGAATAGAAGTGCCATTGAACAACTATTGTATGGTTGGCTAGACAAAGTAATAAAGCAAAGGAATTTTACAGGATTCCTGTGTCAAATGATAAACAGATAAGTATTCAATATCTTATGTTTTTACTGTTTTCTTGTTTAAATATTCATATGTGTTTCATATCTGAATGATAAATGAAAAATTATATTTCAGAAAGAGCTTTACTGCATTCTGTCTTTAAAATCGTTTATATTCTTAATGTTTTCTTCCAAGATATCATAGGTAGGGAATTCTTAATTGCTCCCTGCTTTTAGTTTATCATTTTGGCCATTTCGCAAAGAATTCTTAATTGCTTTTTGTTAATGATCACCCCATTTCTCTCATCTTGAAACTTTATTGAAGGATTCTTAATTGCCCTTCCTCCCATTCAAGACCATTTCACCCTTTCAAGCTATCATTTCTCTCTTGTTTAGCTATCTTGCCCTGTGAAGCCCTCTTTTTTCGAATCAACCTAATCCAGTTAAGCCATCCTTAGTTGACTCCATAGCCCAATGGCCTGAAATACCTTGTTCTATCCATCTGCTCCTGAATTCCACCACCAAACAAAATCAAAACCCCCCAAGTTTTCATAACTAGCCTAATATCTTTCAAACAAAGCTAGATTATAAATAGAGAGCCCTCTCTGAGGACATATTGGCTAGATTCTGTACTTAAAAGTTGGTTTGTGGTTACCTCGGACCCCTTTCTTTCTTCTAACAACTTCAAGGAAAATCTAAGTGATAATAGCCTCTAAGGCTTCCCTTTTAAACTCTTCAACCTTGGGATAATCTTTGACTCGTTCCATAGTTGTAACTGTGTGATTTTCTCTTCCTTAGATTTAATCTCTTGTTGACGTGTCGATTTAAGCTGCTCAAGCTCTTGAGACAGCTGTTGTTGTCTTTGAATAGCCTGCTAGTCAATTTTCTATTTTTCCAACTGCCAATTGCCAACTGTTCTTCAAGCTATTTAATCTTTTGACCCTTTCCTTTGATCAATTGATTAACTTCAGTTGCTTTATCAATTGTAGTAGCTGTGTATGCCCCTGCAAATTGAGATAACTTGGTCAAATCCTCAAAAGGATTGACCTCTAAATATTTCCATATGACGTTCATAAATTCATATTGAGGAGCTATGGATGATGTTTGGTCTATTTTCCTCTTTTTCCTCTACCTCTTGACTACAACCTTGTGTTTTGGGGTGTAAAACACATCCAAGGGTGGAATTTCCTCAATGTTCAATGTAATCTCTCCTGAAGGATTTTCAGGGATTATTTCTATCTCTTTTTGAGCTGTGTCTTTGCTGGGTGTCTCTTCAATCACAATATCAGGAATAATGGGCCGTTGTGTTCTGGGAGGCGCTGATGTGATAATGTTTTGAGGATCATTCTGACTTTTGATCTGTTGATCAAATTTCTCCCATTATTTAATCAATATGGGATCAATGTGAACATCAGTGTTTAGTTATTCACTAACATTATCACTTGTTTCAACTTCTCCAGAAATATTTTCTATAACCTACTCTCTGTTATGTTCTGCTTGCTAAATGATTGGTGTAGTACTTAATAAATCCAAACGTATTGTCAGTAACCTTTGTGTCATGTATTCAATGAATTTTTCCATTTTCTCAGCACCCAATTTGAATTTTTTTAGACGACTTACTGTTGAGAATAACTTTGTTGAAGAAAATAAGTCATCAAACTCATCTTTCTCATGCAGGGATTCATTAACTTTCATCTGAGTGGTGAAATTGAAAGCAACCTTATTTTGGTCATATTGTCTTTTAGGGATAACAGCTAGACTCAGATCCTTTGTCTTGTTTGCTTCTTTCTCGGCATGTTTAAAATCATGCAATGAGTAGGTGTCGCAACGAAGAGGAAAGGGAGGCCACAACTGTTTCTTGGAGTCTTTAAGATTTCTAAACATTCTTTTTTCCACTATCTGGTAGGCTACTTCCTTGCCTAATAGCTTATCTGGAATGTAAAGTGGAAGGACATGAGGATCTGTAATGTTGCCAAAAACCCTAACATAGGTGAACCTCTCTTCCCTGAACCAACTGCCGATTGAGGTTAAATCAATGCTAGCCTCATCAGACAGCCGAGAAGTAGGTTTATTAAAGATAGCTTGATGGATGGGTAGGATGAAACCATGGAAAATCATGTATAAATGATTCTTGTATTCAGAATTCCATAAGTATTTATGGTAAATGTGAATGGGGGTTAGATCTTGAACAGTCCATTTCCAACCTAAGATGGGAAAGTCAGAATTAAAACAAATTGTGTCAACTATGTAAGCACTCATATAGAATGGGGGCACAACATGGGTAGTGACAAATATGTTCTTTCTATAATCCAGTATTTGACTAGCCATTTTTTCTGATAGGATAGTTTCCCAATCCATCATAAAGGAGTTTATTGCTACTTCTATCAATGGAACATTTCAATAGAAAATCTAGCAGAATCAAGGCTTCCAAAGATTCTACACATCATAGCAACAACATAATAATATGGAGACGCTAAGGAGTCCACAGAATACATACTGGATGATTCATGTTTGTGCTTGTTAGGAAAGTATCTCCATTGCTTGATAGGGTTTGATTCAATTTGATTCTCATTGGAGAAAGCTTCTAGGAATGATTTGTTGTAGTGTTGCTGGGGATTTGGCAAGTGATACATTCTCTTGACGTCTTCAGGTTTGAAAGATCCGAACATCCTTCCATCAGCTGTGAAGAAAGCTTTGTCTGTTATGTTAATTCTCTCGATTACCCATATTACCACATCATTATATGGTAAAATCTTTGCACGGGCCGCTATTCGATGGAGGAAAGAGCTGGCCAAATCATTGAGCATGTTTTCTGATTCATCAGTTCCATCAGCTATTGCTTCTTCTTCTATCTCCTTCAGATTTTCATTTTCAGGCAAAGCATATATGCCTTCCCACGAGATCTTACCAAAGCCTTGATAGGTAGTATCTAAGATTAACACCAATTTTCCTTGTCCTTCTTCCATTGTAAGGAGAGCCTTTGTCCTTTGAGCTTTCATAGACATCTTGACTGACTGCATAATTCTGGATTTACACTGCAAAATGAGAAAGAGGAGTGTGATAGGTGAAAAAATTTGAGAGAAACCAATACAACTAATTACAGACTAAAATCAGTACATGTGCATTATATGCAAAAGATCTCATATATTACACAGTCACAAAGGATGAAATCCTTAAAGGATTATAACCATAACTGCCTCTTAATGCTTTACCGTAACCTCATGACCTGAAACTTTAATGCTGAATTAAGATATATTGCATCGCAAGTTTTCCAACGATCATTTTAGAACATGTGCCATAACTCTTTGATTTTGCGATTAGAGATTGTATTATTTTAATACTTGTAGAGGCATCGCATATCGAAAATCGAGAGTTACAACTGCTATGTTCGAAAGAATTCTTTGTATTGTTGTGATTGCGATGAGTGATGAGTTGGCATGTAGAGTTGGTAGGGTCCTTTTGAAACTTGGCAAATCATGCTTTTCCTTCGTAAATCATGTTTTCCTTTATAATTGATTTAACGCTATATCGCGAGTCTTCATAGTATATATTACTTGCTTATAATGGGAGCGTGATATGCAATATGCGATCGTGATAGTTATATCGCATCGCAAAGTTTCAATGGAGTGGTTTCCATGTTTTCCTATGGAATGGTGATATGCGATATGCGATAGCCTTATTGCATCGCAAGGTTTCAAAGAAATGCCATGACTTATTCCTTAGGATTAACGATATGCGAAATGCGATAGTTATATCAAATCACATGTTTATAAATGGATCATTTCAATTTAAAGCTTTGTGATGACTTTGATCGCATTGCAACTTTCCAAATGGATGCTCATTGGTCTTAAGCAATTGTGATTTGCGATGAGCGGTTCCAAACACTCATAAAGCAACTTTTATATGAAAAGTATGGAAAATATATTTTTACTCAAAAAGTTTTATTTCTTTTTATATCCTAAAGGGGACCTATTTCTTATTTAGCATCTCTAGACTAACATTAAAAATTTGAAATGGGGGTGTTGTTTTATAGCAGAACAATTGGAGATTCACTAGAAGAACCAGTTATCTCTGAATAAAATAATGAAATTTCTGACAATTTATTAAATAGAATCAATTGAGGAAAATGGAACTATCTTGGAATTGGTTAGATAATTTTACCTTTTTTACTCTAAATAAAACAAAGATATAAATTTTGAAATTTATTTTACAAAACCTTATCATAAATAAAAGCATTTTTTGGTTTCTTCAAGCTTTGATTGGTTGTTAAACAGGGATTCCTCCAACTTAGCTTTTAAATTTACTCTTTTGTCACAGGTAGTGCCACTGCTGCCATCAAACATCTATAGTCTCGACATGGTTACCATTTAACCATGAATTATTCATTGTCCCATCCATCTAAGGGTATAGTCTTTTAAAGATAAATTCAGAAAGATATATCTATAGAATATATATATATATATATATATATATATATATATATATATATATATATATATATATATATTCATATTTTTATTTTATTATTTTATTTGATTAAAAGCCATTGCCCTGGTTTAGTAGCCAGAAGATGACAATGTCATTCACTAGTTGTAAGTAAATTGAACGAGTTTGCTCGTGATGAGACCCATTGTCTTTTGATTATAAGCCATTACCCTGTTTTGGTATGTAGTATTGGTAATGTCAGCTTAATTAGTTCCCTATGATCATGGTAAGTAGGCTCGTAATGAGACCTCTTATCTTTTAAATCGGATATATTTTAGAATTACACTCTAAAAAATCATAAACCTAGTGGATGGGGTGAATGCTTGACTCCTTAAGAGTTTATGGATGACAATTATAGAGTTGTAGATGCTTAGTTGGAGAAAGTATTTACCTTTTTATAAATAACCTTTCTCAACTGATAAAACTCAAAATGATTTACTGTGTTTTCAAGGTTTGAAAGATTTCACAAATTTAAAGAGGATTTCATAGTTTCATGTTTTTTATCTAATTTCCAAAACTATAATCATTTCCTTGAAAGTTTCTACTTTTTAAAAGCAAGTAGTCACAATATTCTTTCAAAGAGCTTTTCAAAAAGTAAAAAAACCCAATGACTATTATTTACAACATTATCTTTAAAAGGAAACAAATTTTTCATAAAAAATATGTACAGATAAGAAGGAGTTACCTCCTTAGGGAAAGAATTTATTTAGGATAAGTCCATTCACAGGAAGAGAATCTCTCTTTCTTGATAAATCTTGCAATAAAAATGTTGATGAACCTATCTTTTCAACAACCTGAAATGGTCTAAGCCACATCTTTTGAAATTTGGTATGCTTACCTTTGTCTTCATGTGCTTTGTCCCATTTCAAAATGAGATCACCAACCTGTAACATTTTTGAGCCGACTGAACATGGCATCAAATGAAGGTTTAACTACTTGCTGATGTTTAGCATGAGTAATTTTGGTCTTTTCTCTTTCCTCATCCAATTCAAGAATTTGATCAAACCTTAATTGAATAGAGGAAAAAGGAGTTTCTTCAATGAATTGTACTAGGGCTAGAGATGGGAGGGCTAAATTTGGTGGAATTACAGCTTCTTTCCCATACACTAAGTTAAAAGGAGAAGTACCTATTAAGGCCTTATGAATTATACGATCTGCCCATAATGCAAATATTAAAGATTGATGCCAATTCTTTTGGTTCTGATCAACAGTTCTTTTAATAATATTGATGAGATTTTTGTTGGTTGACTCTACTAAGCCATTTCCTTGAGGATAGTAATTTGCATAGTATTTTAACTCAAAACCTCTCTTAATAGAAAATTCAACTATACTATTTCTAGAAAAATAAGATGCACTATCAAAGATAAGCGCGTTAGATAAACTAAACCTTGTAATGATGAACTGATCAATAAATTCGATAATCGCATGAGAATTGGCTACCTTTAGTGGAATTTCTTCTACCCACTTTGTGAAGTAGTCTGTGGCTATGAGGATGTATCTGTGTTGCTTGGAAGAATGTGGAACAATTTCTCCTATAATATCAAGCCCCCACTGTTCAAATGGTTGCTCAATGTTAATTGGTTGTAAAGGAAAAGCTAGTTACCTTTGTCTCCCGCTAGCAGTTTGGCATATCTTACATTTCCTCACGTAGTCATGGGCATCTTTGAACAAATTCAGCCAATAATATCCAGCATGTAGTATTTTTTGGCATTATGAATCCGGTATGGCTCTATGTTACAGGTGTTGTACTTGATGGCAACTCACTCAAGTGGCAATGCTCTGTTCAGGCTCTCAAAATGTTGGAAATTAAGAGGTACATAGGTGAATGGTTCAAAAGGTGCGGACCCGCAGCTACGCCGGCCAGGAAGTGTGTTCATACCCGTAGGTTACCCGTTCATGAGGTGCGGACCCCCAGTTCACTCACTTCAAGGCAGAGAAGCACGCTCACGTGGGGTTTGTTATGTTTGGCTCGTGGTATTTAGCCCGCCGTTCTTGATTCTATGGTTTTGGCCCGTGGTATAGGATCTAATTTAGCCCCGGTTTGGATCCCTTGTATTGGTTATTGATGGTTTTGTCCCATGGTGTGAATAAGGGCTTGACTATAAATAGGGAAGGAGATCACTTGGCTAATGTATCTTTTCAAATTGAATATCTTAAGATCTGAAACATTGGGTTATCGGTTTAAAAGCTTGATCTATATAAAAGTGAAGTTGAAAGTGAATCTATGAAGTGTGATCTCTTGGGCGCATGATCAAATCTGGGCATCTGACTGTCAGTGCCACTTCGGAGGGTTGTTGATTCGGCTCAAATCAAAGGTCCGCAGGTATTTCATGGTTCAGGTGCGGAGGATCGCAGCTCAATTGAAAGGTCCACTGCGGTGGTCTGCGGTTCACAAAAAGGAATAGTGCGGGGGATTGCAGTGCGACCGAAGACGGAGTGCGTAGATATAGTAGAAGTACGCGGTGGAACAGAAGGGCACAGTGCGGATGGATGCAGCGAGATAGAAGAAGAAGTGCGGAGCAAGATCAGAGGTACGCGGCACGATAGAAGGAAAGCTTGTAGAGCTACATAGAAGTATGCGGTGCAATAGAAGGAATAGGTGCGTTGGCACAGTAAATGTACGCAGAAAGGCAGAAGGTGAGTTGCGGTGATACGCAGTGAAGCAAAAGTTGCTCTGCATGGATACGCAGGAAAACAGAAGGCGGGGTGCGGAGTCACGCAGTCCAGATAAGGAAAAACTACGGATCTATCTTAAAACATTTATTGGTTATCTTTTATTTATTGCTGCAGACTTCTGGGTTTATATTTTTGGTACTATCTTTTTGTTTACAACATTCTGAGAAGTTGGGTGATTGCATAAGGAGTTTGGGTGATTTTCTTGGATCCAGTTTGAAAATTTATGAAAAGTGGTCCTTGAAAGAAAAGACGTAGGGGGTTGTAGTTCCCTTCCAGGAGAGACTGGAAAACGAGAGAGAGTTGTAGCTCTCTACAGGTTGTAGCCTGCGTACTGGTAAAGGACTGCACCAGTACAAAATCATTGTAAAAGGAGTTTGTAATTGAAAGAAGATAGAGACATATTGCAGCAGGTGGTTTTCACCCACATTGGGTTTCCACCTTATATCTGGTGTTCTTTGGTGTGACTATCTGTTTTTCTTGTTCATGCTCATTATTTTATGGTACTGACATACAAATTAATGATCAATATTTGAAGAATAATTCAAAGTATAAATAAGGAAGATATATTGAAAAGAATTTGATAATACTGGTTCACCCCCCCCCTCTCAGTATTATTTCCAACAATTGGTATCAGAGCAGGTCCTTCTGAAGAAGCTTGATCGCTTGAAGGAAGATCTAACATCATGAGCAACTACGAGAGGGAAGCATCAATCAGGCCACCAATTTTTGATGGGACAAACTGTGTATATTGGAAGGTAAGAGTTACTGCCTATCTTCAATCTTTGGGTACAGAAGTATGGGACATTATAAAAACAGGGTATACTTTTCCATCAGCTACTCCTACAGATCCAGCTGAGAAGAAGAAATACGGAACAAATGCAAAGGCGGTCAATACTCTTCTAGGATGTCTATCTCAATCTGAATTCGTGAAGGTTATGAAATATAAATCCGCAAAAGAAATATGGGACAAGATTGTTTTGAGCTACGAAGGAGATGAACAGGTAAAACGTGCAAAACTTCGAAACCTCAGGATTCAGTATGAGAATCTCAGAATGTATAATGATGAAAGTGTGGCTAACTATTTCCTTCGAGTAGATGAGATTGTTAATTTCATGAAAAACTTGGGAGAAGAAATAAAAGAGGCTGTTGCGGTTGAAAAAGTCCTAAGATCATTGTCCCCCAAGTTTGAATCTAAAGTGTCTGCAATAGAAGAAAAGGAAAATCTACGAACTCTTACTATGTCTCAGCTACACAGAATTCTAACTGCTTATGAAATGAGAAAAGGAGGTCCATCAGACAGGAGAGAAGTTGCTTTTAAGGCTTCAGGTAAAGGAGACTACTATGAATCAAGTCATGTGCCAAAAGAAGAAGAAGAATCAAATTTTGTCAGAAATCTTCAACGGGGTACTGGAAGGTTCAGAGGTAAGCTACCTTTTAAATGTTTTTCTTGTGGAAGAGTAGGTCATTATGCTACCAAATGTCCTCATAAGGATAAGATTGACAAAGGAAAGGAACCTGCTAGATGGAACAAGAAACAGAATGCAAATAAGAAAAGCTACTACACTCATGAAGACAGTGATGGTCTATCAAATAGTGATGAAGATGAACGAGGTAATGACTATAAAATTTTAATGGCATTTGAAGATGATGATTACATGGATGCTATAGATGTGGATAGTTTTTATGATGAGATTTCTAGACTCAAGACATGTATAGAAGAAAAGAATATGATTATTGATACTCTACAATTTCAAATTGATGAAAAAGAAAAATATCTTGAAAAATTAGAAGGTGAAATTGTTGGCCTTAGAAAAGAAATTGAGAAAACAAAGGCTATTAATCTTAAGTTTGTCAAAGGATCTGAAACTCTGGATGAGATCATCAATGTACAGCGTTCTCCGCTAAACAAGACAGGTCTGGGGTATAATGGAGAAACATCTCAAGCATCCACCTCAAAGAGTTATCTTTATGCAGCAAGAAGGAATGAGCAAAAGCACAATGGAGATCACCAGATAAAGCAGGGACGAATTACATCAAGAACGAACAAAGACTATCAGGTAAACCAGGGGCAATCTGTCTTAAGGGTGAACAAAAGCTACAACCAGTCACAGGTAAAATCTTCTCAATTTGCTTCTAGAATAGATGATAATAGAAATTACAATCATTTGGCCCGTAGATTTGATAATCGCAAAATTTTCTTCAATGGGCAATGTTTCTCTTGCCATAACTTTGGTCACAAAGCAGCTCAATGTGTTGCATATAAAACAATCATGACTAGAGAAGCTCAAAAACAAAGAAGTATGACCGGGATTACAAAAAGGACCTATAACAACTTTTCGGCTCTTGAAAATGAAGTTGAATGTTATATTTGCAATAACTTTGGTCATGAAGATTTTGAATGCAAGAGCAGGTTTCAGCAGACAAAGGAACAAGCCTCAAGCACTAGAACATTGAGAATAAAGGAACCACAAACAGAAAGATGTGGCATTGCATTTTATGCAGAGGGACAAGAAAACCTATGGTACATTGACAGTGGATGTTCGAAGCATATGACAGGTTATAAAGAAAAACTTGAATCATATTCTGCTTTAGAAAAGGGAAAGAAAGTTTCTTTTGGAAATGATACTCCTGCAACTATAAAAGGAAAAGCCACTGCTCAGTTAAAAGAAAAGGTCAAAGCTGGAAATGTTTTGTATGTTGATGGATTGAAGCATAATCTTCTGAGTGTCAGCCAGATGTGTGGTCAAGGAACCGAGGTGATATTTAGATCAAATGGATGTCGTGTTCGTGATCTTAATACAGGTGAAACAATGATCAAAGGTAGAAGAACTCCAAACAATCTTTACATATTTGAAGAAGGACAACAACAATGCTATTTGAGCAAGGATGATGAACACTGGTTATGGCATCGGAGGTTGGGGCATCTAAGCTTTTCACTAATAAGGAAAGCATGCAAATATCAGGGAGTTCGTGGTCTTCCAGATATCAAAATTCCAGACAACACCATATGCAAATCATGTCAGTTTGGAAAGCAAACCAGAACTAACATTCCAGAGAAGGGAGGATCTGCTAGCATGCCTCTTGAGCTAGTCCATACAGATGTATGTGGTCCTTTTAGGAAAAGGACACCTCGAGGAGAAGAATACTTGATATTATTCATTGACGATTTCTCCGGGTTTGTTTGGTTAGGACTTATGAAGCACAAAGACGAAGCATTCGAAAAATTCAAATCCTTCAAAGCTTTGGTTGAAAATGAATCAGGTCACAAAATTAAGTGCCTCAGGTCCGACAGAGGTGGGGAGTTTACCTCAAATGAATTCTTCGATTTCTGTGAAGAACATGGGATAAGAAGAGAATTCTCTACAGCTAGAACACCTCAGCAAAATGGAGTGATGGAAAGGATGAACAGAACAGTCCAACAAATGGCTCGTGCTATGCTTGATGAGTCTGGAACTCCCGCAAATTTCTGGGGTGAAGCTGCATATGCTGCGGTTGTTATTCTCAACAAAACAAATGTCTGAGTGAACAGCACTCAAACTCCTCATGAGCTCTGGTATGGTGAGACTCCTTCGTTAAAGCACTTCAAAATCTTTGGGAGCAAATGCTATATTAAGAATACTGATGAGCAACTTGGAAAACTTGAACCTAGAGCAGATGAAGGAATTCTTCTTGGTTATTCTCCACACAGAAAAGCATATAAGTGCTACAATAAAAGACTTGGAAGAATTGTTGACAGCATTGATGTAGTGGTTGATGAAAAGGGATACATTCCTAGGCAAGTAAATCATGAAAATATCGAAGAAGATGAAGACTACCCTCAAAGACAGAATGATGAAGAAGAAGAACCTCAAGAAGCACCAGAGGAACAGATAAGGATAGAAGAGAAGACTCCATCCAGGTATGTTCAGAAGAATCATCCATAATCCTAGATTTTGGGGGAGAAAGAAGCAGGTGTACAAACAAGAAGAACAATTGCAGAAGCTTCAAGCTATCTGGCATTACTCTCTTCCACTGAACCACAAAATGCGAAAGAAGCATGCAAAGATGAATGTTGGGTCAAAGCAATGGATGAAGAACTTGAGCAGATAAAAAAGAACAACACTTGGGAGTTGGTTCCTAGACCAAATGATAAGAATTTTATAGGGACAAAATGGGTCTTCAAAAATAAGTTGAATGAAAATGGGGAAGAAATTAGAAACAAGGCCAGACTTGTTTGTAAAGGGTATGCGCAGCAAGAAGGAATAGATTTTGAGGAAACTTTTTCTCCTGTTGCAAGACTTGAGGCCATCCGAATGTTCCTTGCTCTCTCAAGCTTTCAAAAGTTCAAAGTATTTCAAATGGACGTGAAATCAGCCTTTCTGAATGGAGACTTAGAAGAAGAAGTATACATTGAGCAGCCAGATGGTTTCATTCTTGGAAATGATCAGAATCTTGTATGCAGACTGAAAAAGGCTCTCTATGGTCTTAAACAAGCTCCAAGGGCTTGGTACTATCGGTTGGACAAATATCTTCATCAACAAGGTTTTTCAAAAGGATCAGCATATAGCAATCTTTATATAAAAATTGAAAATGACAAATTGCTAATACTTATTGTGTATGTAGATGACATTATCTTTGGCAGCAATGAAGAATCTATGAGTCAAAGCTTTGCCTCAGTGATGCAGAAAGAATTCGAAATTTCCTTGCTTGGAGAATTGACATATTTTCTTAGTTTGCAAATCCAACAAAAGGAAGGAGGGATCTTCTTGTCTCAAACCAAGTATCTCAAGCAGATTTTGAAGAAATATGGCATGGAAGATGCAAAATCAGTATGTACACCCATGGTCACAGGATGTAGCCTCAGTACAAATGATGAATCAGCAGCAGTGCATCAACCAACCTACAGGTCTATGATTGGAAGTCTACTTTATTTGACAGGTACCCGACCAGACATCATGCATGCAGTGGGAATAGTTGGAAGATTTCAGGCAAATCCAAAGGAAACTCATCTTCAGGCAGTGAAGAGAATTTTCAAATATCTTCAAGGGACTCAAAATTATGGCTTATGGTATCCTAGAGATACATATCTCACACTTCATGCTTATACAGATGCAGATTGGGCCGGAAGCGTGGATGATAGTAAGAGCACAAGTGGTGGTGCATTCTTTATGGGTTCCATATTAGTATCTTGGTTCAACAAGAAACAGAGTTCGATTGCCTTGTCTACAGCTAAAGCGGAATATGTTGTTGTTGCATCTTGCTGCACTCAAATCCTTTGGATGATGCAGACCTTGCAGGATTTTCAAATCACTTGTATACCACCCATCTCCATCTTATGTGATAATACAAGTGCAATTAGCATTTCAAAGAACCCAGTCATGCATTCAAAGACCAAGCACATACCGATCAAGTATCATTTTCTCCGAGAACAAGTACTTGAACAAAAGGTCAAGTTGGAGTATGTTCCTTCTAAGGAACAAGTTGCTGATATACTCACCAAACCATTGCCCAGGGAGACCTTTGAATACCTCAGGCAAAAGCTAGGGGTTGTTGATGCATCATCTTGTTGTTGAATCTCTTCTTATTGTTGGTTGTACGCAAGGTTCATCTGGGGTATATGTGTACATATGCTGGGTTGCAGATTGGTCGAAGATCAAATTGCACAGGTTCAGGGGGAGCATATAATGCATTGTTGGCATTATGGAGGAAGTACAGAAGGAGATCATGGATGTTGGTCTGAATATTGCTGCAATATGTCTCTATCTCTTTCATGGTCATTTATGGTGTTTGGTGGATTATGGTGCTTCTTTGCAAATCTGGTTTATAGTCAGGGGGAGCATGTTCTTAGGGGGAGCATAACCCTTTGCCCTTGATGTCAAAGGGGGAGAATGACGTTGAGGATCTTGAGGTTTCCATCAAGTCCAAAGGGGGAGATTGTTGGCATTATGATTCTGGTATGGCTGTATGTTACAGGTGTTGTACTTGATGGCAACTCACTCAAGTGGAAATGCTCTGTTCAGGCTCTCAAAATGTTGGAAATTAAGAGGTACGCAGGTGAATGGTTCAAAAGGTGCGGACCCACAGGTACGCCGGCCAGGAAGTGCGTTCATACCCGCAGGTTACCCGTTCATGAGGTGCGGACCCCCAGTTCACTCACTTCAAGGCAGAGAAGCGCGCTCACGTGGGGTTTCTTATGTTTGGCCCGTGGTATTTAGCCCGCCGTTCTTGATTCTATGGTTTTGGCCCGTGGTATAGGATCTAATTTAGCCCCGGTTTGGATCCCTTGTATTGGTTATTGATGGTTTTGTCCCATGGTGTGAATAAGGGCTTGACTATAAATAGGGAAGGAGATCACTTGGCTAATGTATCTTTGCAAATTGAATATCTTAAGATCTGAAACATTGGGTTATCGGTTTAAAAGCTTGATCTATATAAAAGTGAAGTTGAAAGTGAATCTATGAAGTGTGATCTCTTGGGCGCATGATCAGATCTGGGCATCTGACTGTCAGTGGCACTTTGGAGGGTTGTTGATTCGGCTCAAATCAAAGGTCCGCAGGTATTTCACGGTTCAGGTGCGGAGGATCGCAGCTCAATTGAAAGGTCCAGTGCGGTGGTCCGCGGTTCACAGAAAGGCATAGTGCGAGGGATCGCAGTGCGACCGAAGATGGAGTGCGTAGATACAGTAGAAGTACGCGGTGGAACAGAAGGGCACAGTGCGGACGGACGCAGCGAGACAGAAGAAGAAGTGCGGAGCAAGATCAGAGGTACGCGGCACGATAGAAGGAAAGCCTGCGGAGCTACATAGAAGTACGCGGCACGATAGAAGGAATAGGTATGTTGGCACAGTAAATGTACGCAGAAAGGCAAAAGGTGAGTTGCGGTGATACGCAGTGAAGCAAAAGTCGCTCTGCGTGGATACGCAAGAAAACAGAAGGTGGGGTGCGGAGTCACGCAGTCCAGATAAGGAAAAACTGCGGATCTGTCTTAAAACATTTATTGCTTATATTTTATTTATTGCTGCAGAGTTCTGGGTTTATATTTCTGGTACTATCTTTCTGTTTACAGCATTCTGAGAAGTTGGGTGATTGCATAAGGAGTTTGGGTGATTTTCTTGGATCCAATTTGAAAATTTATGAAAAGTGGTCCTTGAAAGAAAAGAAGTAGGGGGTTGTAGTTCCCTTCCAGGAGAGACTGGAAAACGAGAGAGAGTTGTAGCTCTCTGCAGGTTGTAGCCTGCATACTAGTAAAGGACTGCACCAGTACAAAATCATTGTAAAAGGAGTTTGTAATTGAAAGAAGATAGAGACATATTGCAGCAGGTGGTTTTCACCCACATTGGGTTTCCACCTTATATCTGGTGTTCTTTGGTGTGACTATCTATTTTTCTTGTTCATGCTCATTATTTTATGGTACTGACATACAAAGTAATGATCAATATTTGAAGAATAATTCAAAGTATAAATAAGGAAGATATATTGAAAAGAATTTGATAATACTGGTTCACCCCCCCCCCCTCTCAGTATTATTTCCAACAGTATTTTGTGGGTTGTAGTGTCTCCTCCAAAATGTCCACCTGTTGGGCCATTATGTAGTTCCTACAAAACCGTTTGTGCTTTAGCTTTTTCAAGGCATCTTAACAAAATAGAATCATAGTTTCTTTTGAATAACACATTATCAATGATTTCATAGTGTTTGGATTTTAACCTTAAGGCATGTTTGTTTTTGTAGATGAATTCAGGGGGAGCATATCCAATTTTTAAGTAAAAGATTAGATCAGAATATTGAGATTCAGAGTTAATGAT
Organism: Pinus tabuliformis; assembly: GCA_031772625.1. Classification (NCBI taxonomy): domain Eukaryota; kingdom Viridiplantae; phylum Streptophyta; class Pinopsida; order Pinales; family Pinaceae; genus Pinus; species Pinus tabuliformis. Next base: position 355,878,159 of record CM062813.1, read on the forward strand.
ACTTATCTCGTTTACTTGTGCAGTACTATCTGAATCTTCATGATCTGGTCTATTGGAAGATCCTGCAAGTAACCTACAAAAACCTCGTCCTCTAACAATTTTCACTGGTTTAATATGAATGTCATACTCTTGTAAAGCTGTTACCCAGTTAGCTCTTTTCTCTCCTACTTCTCTTTGAACTAGCAATTGTCTCACTATGGAGAATGGAACTATTACTTTAGTGTGTGTTTTTTATGAGGAATGGTCTAAATTGTTTGATAGACTTAAATACAACGAAAATTTGTTTCTCAACTTTGGAATAATTGAGCTCAACACCCTGCAAATTAGAACTAAAGAAAGATATGGGTGCTTCTACTTGTTGATCATTGATTTGTGTTAAAACAACAACATAAGATGTTTCAGTGGCCAAAGTATACAAAATAAAATGACTAGAAAAATTTAGAGTATTCAATGCAAGAGCATTAATGATCACTTGTTTGATCGAGTCAAAAGCCTCTTTTTCGTTATGTCCCCATTTGAAGACTGAATTTTTCTTAATCATGGATTGCAAGGGTAAAACAATATGAGAAAAATTAGGAACAAATCTTTTCACAAAATTTATCTGTCCTAAAAATGATTGCATAGATTTCTTATTATGTGGCAAAGGGATATCATAAATTTCTTTTATCCTGTCAGGATCAATGTATATGCCATTTTTGGATACAATAAACCCTAAAAGTTTACCTTCATTAAGAGAAAATAATGATTTCTTGGGATTTAAGGAAATCCCATATTTTTTGCAATGTTCAATGATCTGTTTTAAATCATGCAGATGATTTCTCTTTTTCTTAGAATAGATAGTTATTTCATCTAAGTAAACAACGATCATCCTATTGATCAAACCTTTGAAGGCTATATCCATGGCTCGTTGGAAAGTAGCTCCCACATTTATCAAACCAAAAGGAATTTCCTGATAAGCATATGTTCCCCATTTGGTTCTGAATGTAGTCTTTAATCTATCGTCTGGATGTACCAATATCTGATTGTATCCTGAAAAACCATCAAGAAAAGACATTAAATCTGAGCCAGCTACTGATTGAAGTATCTACTCCATTGTTGGTAATGGGAAATTATCTTTTCGACATGCTTTGTTGAGATTCCTAAAATATATGCAAATCCTAATATCACCATTCTTTTTCCTCACACGCACTAAATTTGAGACCCATTTAGAATGTTTGACAGGAAAAATTATTTTGGCTTTAAGGAGTTTATTCAACTCTGCTTTGATTTGACTTTCAAGATTTGGGTGAATTTTCCTTAGTTTTTGTTGTACAGGATTCTCATCAGAGATCATTGGAATTATGTGTTGGATGATAGAGGTATAAGTTTTTAGATCTTCATAATTCCAAGAAAAAACATTTTTGTATTTCTTTAATAAACTGATGAAAGCAAATATTTCATCTGATGAAATTCCAAGTCCTAGATTGACATTTTGTGATTTGGCATCAGTGTCGAGATTTACTAATTCAAACCTTAAAATTGAACTTTGATGTTTTGCATTAGTGACCTTTTTTAATCTATCCTTAATATCATAAAGATATTCTAGCTTGACCACAGATTTAGGAATAGGATTTTCATTCAATCTTTGCTTTAATTGAAGATCATGATCACTTTCATTGATAATTTGATCATCATAAGATCCTTCATATGTCAATAAATTTAAGATATTCTGATCATGGTTGAACACACGCCAATTGGTGACATTATCTAGGATAGATGGCCAAAAAATTATTTCAATAGAAAATCTATCTGGACTATAATCCTCGGATGGAAGGAATTTAGAAGCAACATTATCTAGGAGATCTTTTGTTGCATTCTGTCATCTAGGAATAGGAGAAATGTCAAATGTGAGAAAATGAGTTGTGAGATCTTGAACAAGTGATTGATAATGTTTTAGATGCTTTGAAAGACAATGGATAATATTTTTCACTTGTTTAATTACAATTTCGGAATCACCAAATGCTTTCAGATATTGGATATTTAGGCCTATTGCTTTATAGAGACCTTGAATCAATGCTTTGTGTTCTACAGTATTGTTGGTACACTCAAATTATAATCTACATGATAACATCATTTTTTGTCCTTCAAGACTGACTAAAATACATCCTGCTCTTGCACTGTCATTAGATTTAGATCCATCAAAATACAAAGACCAAAATAAAGGCTTATTTACAGGTTTATCTACAAGTTCATCTACAACACTAACACACTTAGAAGTATCGGTATGGGAGAAATTTTTGATTTGTGATATGACACTATTAACAGGAAAAGGAGATTGTTGAGCATTGAAATTCCCAAAAAATGATTCAGTCGAATAGTTTCCAAGAATGTTATTATTGAAGGCTACAGGTTGATTTTCTTCTTCAAACTCAGTTACTGTGTGAGTCAAATGTTTTTCGTGATCAATTCTGATTTGATTTGGTTTCCCATTATAGGGAAGCCACATGTGAGACCAATCAGTCAAAATATAACCATGAAGTTTTTTAGACCAATCTCTGCTAAGGATCAAACCATAAAACTTAGGGATGTCAGCAATTAATATATCAATTCTTTGGACAACCCTGGGATTAGTAGATAATATGATAGTAACTAAATTTTCTTCTCCTAAAACTCGAACCTTAGTTCGATCTAATTGGACAATATGAACTGTAGAATTCTGGGGTTCAATATTTAACTTGGAGCAAACTAATGCTGGCATTATGTTTGATGAAGCCCCTGAATCAATCAAGCAGTTATGCAAATTTCTATTGTAGATCTCATAAGTCAAGAGAAAAGGAGGAGTATGAGAATTTGATCTATCCCCAATTAAAATGACATTGGTAGCATCCACCTTATCAGATGGTGGCTTACCTGATCCTCTAGCAACCTTTGATAATACACTAGTTGGAAGAGGAGAAGAAGGTACTGCATTTAATTCTTTAAGCAGCAACTTTTGTTGATTATTTAGCTTGCTAAGTTCATGCATAGAAATATTTGCTCGAGTCTTCTTCATATCTTCCACTATGTTATAATCCATGGAATTTGAAGCTACTAGCATTTTAGATGATGAGGGAAGGTTGGATGAAGATGGTTGATTGCAAGGAGACACAACTAGGGCTTCCTTTGTGGGAACTTTCTCTTTAGTAATAGGATTTGAGTTTTTCTTCTTTTGATTTGATTGATTAGGTTCTACTATACTTCTACTTTTGGTGTTTACTAGCAGAGCTTCCTGTTCACTTTCATTATTGGAGTTGGGTAGGATAAAGTCCCACATTCCAAGACATTCAATTATTTCATCTTCTTCTATTTCTTTACCTGATAAAACTGTATCTTCTTCTTCATCATCATCCAAGTCAGATTCTGCATTAGATATAGCATTAGGTGGTTTAGGATCAGTAGGTTGATTTCTTTTAAAGTTCCTATATGCTTTTCGAACAAGTTTTAGCTACCTGCTTTTTTATTTCAATCATTTCATTAGACATAGTTTTAAGAACTTTTTGTAAGCCTTCCATGTCATATGGATCCTTGGTTGCTTTCTCCTTTGAATCATATTTAAAGTTAACTTTCTTGGATTTCCTTTGTTCTAGAGCGTTTTTCTTTTCCAAAGCAAGGATACATTTTTCAACAGCTATTGCTTCCTTCATATTTTCTGCTGATGTTGGTTTGGCAGCGCTATCAATGAATATGGCTATGTTTGAAGGCAGAGCAAAAATGTACCATTCATTTTGGACCTCCTCACTTCTCTTGTATTTCGTAAGTATTTTATTCAACAACTTATTGAAGCATGAGTTGAAGTCCTTAATGGGCTCTTTTGATTTGGCTTTCAGGTTGGAGAGGTGTTGGCTTATTGGAGCCTGACCTAGGTTCAGTAATGATTTAGCCAAACAAATCCTGAAACTACCGGCCCTTTCAGCAACAGCCCGTGGTGCGCAAATAGATGTCTCACCCGAGGTAGTATGGGAGGGTGTTGGAACCAGGTTTTTGTACCCTAGGGATGTCTTGATGAGGTGTAGGAAGTCCGTGAACCCACCCTAAGAACTTGCACTACTCCGTGCAACCGTCTGACCTTCGCAACTTGTGCGACTGCTTCCACGTAGCTCTATAAAGAGCATGAAGAAGTGTTATCTAGATCCTTTATCTTCACTATGTTATTATTATATATCTTGACTTAATTGTGTGTACCCAATATTCTTATTGACCATTCAACATTCATAACAAGTGCACGCAATCATAAAACTGTAAAGAGATGCATAATTACAATAGAAGTATAAACACATAGATCTACGAGTAGATGCACAATATTTCAAAATCAACTTATCTTTTATTAATCCTCTGGTTTGATACAATCCCAACTCCACCCTGCGCACTCAGCTGCAAGGGTCCATGCACACAGTTGTAGACTCTACCAGGCCTCTGCACACTCAGCTGTAGAGCCTCTTACTACGACCCAAGACACGGACTTACAGACTCAGAGTGAATTCCTCATTCAGAACCCATATTAATTCTCCACAATTGAGACTAACTTTACCCTTAGAGCTTCGCTCTATTTATACAATCCCATGGTCCACGGACCATGGGTAGGCAAACACATTCTATATTAAATTACATTATTTTAGGGCAGACAACCCTAGACTCTCATGCTCTACGCCCGCATTTTGCGGGGTCTTTACATTAAATTGACCAAAACTTGGTCTTTAAGCCCCAAAACCATGCTATGGGGGGATCTGTTGCCCAACAGGCCCCCAACACAATCATCGTGACTCGTCCCGAGTCATTCATTTGGTGCGGTGATCTTCATGCGGAGTCCATCCAGCAAATTTTGTGCTTCTCTTACGTCTGCAATGCACTCTTCCACTATCCGCTGTATTAGTTGTGTATGAATCTCCAATGCTTAGTTTTCAGGTGCAGTTCCTTGCCTGAGTGCATACATGCCCTGCATCTGTGCTAGCTTTCCCTTGATCTTGGTGGTGACCGTGAATGCTTCCTCGATCCAAGGCTGGATGCGTGCTTTAAGAACTTTTTCTTTCTGACACGCAACGTCCACTTGTTCCTTTAGAGCCGAGGCCTCCCTCATCTTGGCCAATCGCTGAGTAAGGGCGACCATCTGCGCAGTCCCCCGCACATTGTCATAGTCCTATTGCAACTCCCACGCTTTTGTCTCTACATGTTGTAGTGTTCGATCTTCTTGCAGTAAAGTGAGGGTGAAGACTGACTAATATAACAGGCCCGTGCAATCCTATATGGCTCACTCTATTGCTTCCAACCCCGATTGAATGGTACGGTGGTGCTACTCTCTGACTTCCGGGGGTGTAGAGGGTTGTGCCTTCAGCCACAGTTCTACAATCTACAGGTTGAGGTCCAGCTGGATCCTCGTTGCTTCCTCCTTTGCCTCGTGGAATCCACTAGCCAATTTGTGGATCCACATACCTACTGGTAAGTCTGTTGCAATCTCTAGCTCGGGGACGCGGCGACATGCTTCCTCGACAATTTTCTCCAATTGCTGAGTCTGCGCTACCGCTTCATCACATTGGAGGCTCATTTGCTCGATTTTGATTCATTGTTCACTGAGCATCTCTACCGCGTGTCCTTATCTGGTGCAGATCTCTGTCATTGCTCCATCCTGTAGTTGGTATAATATCTCCCGCGAAAGGGCAACCAAGTTTAGGCCAAGCCCCTTAAGCCGGCCTACTACGACTCGGTCCTCTGTGTTGTCTACTATCAGTGCTCCTTCTAGTAGCTTGACGGTATTAGCCATTTTGGCCTGCAACAACTGCTCTATCACTAATGTACCTATATCCCCATAACCGACTATCGTTCCCTGCTGTGGGGGCCAAACCTGAAGTTCCTGGAGTTGTGCCCTGAGTGCCCCCAACACATTCTGTTGCTTTGTCATTGCTTCTTGGAGTGCCTCCCTTGTGACATCACGAACTATGTCACTGATGTCATATAGGTCACCCTTGGTCCGTGTAATAGGTTCCCCATTGAGTTTGGAAGCCTTGGACATTTTCTGGGGCCTTGTCCATTCCGTACTGTGCAACCACTTTAGCTATGTTGATGATGTGTATGGGTCTGCGTCTGCCACCATGTCATCTGTCCCTTGTCTTATGGTCTGGTCCGGGCCTCTTCCTCCATGCGTCATGGTTTCCTTAGATGCCAGTGTTGTTGCTGCCTTTTCTGTGGCAGCCTTCGCTTCCTCCTAGGAAGCCCATACTTCTGCAGTTGGCTTCTCGTTCCACTTTTGTTGTGCCAATAGTTTGGTAGCATCCTTCTGTTTTTGAATTTTCGTCTCATCACGCGACGATAGATTTGGTGCGCACCATTCTGGGGGCCATGAGTTGAGCATCACGAAAATAGCGTCATAAATTGCGATGAAGGGGTATGCGGTCCATTTCTACTCTGGATCCTTTCGCGCCCTGATATACACATTGTGTATATCGGCTTTAAAGTCTGCAAAGCTTTGTATATTGTCATATATTGTGGGGGATAGGCATGGCCATTTGTTGATCCCCATATATATGCTTGCCTCCATGAGTATCCAGAATATCTTGATCTCGCGGGTGCACGTGGCATGCCTTGTCCCCCAAATCGAAGCGTATTTTGCTACATCTGGCAAGTCCTTGTCAAGGGGAGGAAACTGACTATCCTCAGGCAATTCCCTTGCCACCAACAGGATGGATAAGAGCAACCACACATAGTGGAAGGTCTTACCTTGCTCCTGGGCCTCCCTACAGTTTGTCAGGAACTCCTTGTAGAGGAACTGCGCCCAGTTAAACTGTACCCCTTTTGTGCATTGCTCAGCTAGTGCGATGACTGTTGCTGGTACCTTGTTGCCACGACATTTTCTCATCACTTTCCCTGCCAGCAACTAGGTAGCGACTTTGAATCCTTTGTTTTGAATTCTAGTAATAACGTAACCCCTCTGCTTTTTCTCCAACTTATATTTCTTTTCCATGGCCTCTGCAATCACCAAGTCTCCACTTGTGCCAACTATTTCCGCAGGGTCCCTTCTCGTACAGGGAAGCTGAGAAATCCTATGAATAAGCTGCGCTGTGATGGGAATGGGCTCCTCTAGCCACAAGTACCTATCGTGCACTAGGAAAAGTAGTTGCCTGATGACAAATATAGTGATTGGTACCCGATGAAAGTGTGGAATCCATAGGAGGTGGAGTAACCTAGCCTCCTCCACCCTGCATAGCCATTTCCGTGGCTACAACTCTATAACTGCCCCCTCCTTGCTTTGTTTCATCAGTTGGCTAGTTTCCAAATGAGGGAACGTTTCACTATCTGCGAGGTCCCAGTCTTCAAACTTCATGGTGGGTATGCGGCCCACAGCTGAACCTTCAAATAGAATTCCCTCAGGGAGGAACAAGGTTTTGAGTGCACTTTTAACAACATCCAAATCTTTAGGTGCCTTTACCCTCCCTTTTCATGAAGGGACATACTTGGGTAGCTTTGCTATGGCGCATACTAGCAGGATGTATTCCTCCATTTCTACCTCTGGTTCAATATCTTCTATGAATGCCTAGAAATCCTCCTCCTCATCATCGCTCTCAATATTAACTTTTTTTCCTTTCTCCTCCATAGACAACTTACCAAACTGCTAGTTGCGCGAAGACATACAGACCGGTCCTTCTCCCTATGGGTCCTTTTTAGTCCTCGGTGTTCGGGGCAATTTTGGGATTTCTGCTGCATTCACCACTGGTGACATAGGGCTCGGTGCGACTTCCTTGGTGGTCGACATTGCTATGATCAGAAGGTCCTGTGTCTCTTTCGGTAATGCTTCAAACGCTGAACTTGCTTTCAAAGCCTCTAAAGCTGTAAAGTCCATACTCAATAACTGAATTCTCAAGATGCCAAGGGTTGGTCGATGGAGGACCATCTAGGATTTATAGGCCTACCGAAATTCAAATTCGACCATTCCCCCCTCCTTTGGTTCATTAATGCCATATTGGGTGTAGATCATTTCAAATTAGGTTGTGTTGTCATGTCTTAATTGCCTGCCACCTGCTCCTTGTTTTCTTAAATGAGATATCTTGTCATGAACAGTGACCCCAACGATCACTTCCCAGTCTACCTACATGACAGCGCGGCCTCTTATGCACTGGCATGACCATTGGGACAAACTGGCCCTGCGCGTAATCCTTCTATCATGCCACTTCCATACATACTCTTTTATAGTTCCATGCTCTCTTCCAACTGCTTGGAGTACTGAGATTGTGCTTTCTATGGATAGTTAGGTGGTTAGTCCACCTGTGTGAGGCTTCCTTGCACCTTCCATCCTAGTCTGCGAGTACCTCACAATTACCCGATGTCAGTTAGTGCTTCATTTTCTTCTTTACATGGTGTGATCCCCCAATTCCTCTGTGTAGTGAGGTGTGGCCACAACCATTGTAGCAAAACCCCAAATCCTTCCGATGCGGTAGTGTGGCTACCTAGCTTTTCTTCTGTCGAGCTTAGTTTCTCGACGCGGCTTGCCTGTGTAATTTTGATTTCTAGTTTGTTGATTTCTTCATCCAACATCTTGCTCTTATTCCTTAGCCGTACTCGATCTTCTTCGAGTTCGCGAATTTTCAAGTGCCCTTACTGAATGGCTTCCTGAATCTGTATATGTTTGGCCCTGCCCGACAGCAAAATTCCTTCGTCCTGGTCCTTAGAACTTGTTCCACTTATGTGAGGATTCCTTTCTCCCAAACCTTTGGCCTCGTCTCTGCTCGTCATCTTTAAGATCATTTCCATGCTTAGAGTCTTTTACATGGCCCTAGAGGTCCATCGAACCACTAGTACACGCTGGTCCCAATTTGTCCGTCTGGCCTGGTGAACCTTATTCAAGATCCCGCATATCCTCTTGAATGCTTTTATGTGGAACTTTTTCGGTGCACAACGTGTTTCCTACTACTGTAGCTGGTTTCAAGTGTCGATCCTTAGTTTGGGATGTGCTTTCATAGCACACGTCTGCACCCATCGACATAGATGGGCATGCAAATGGTGTTGTCCTGGCTGCCCGACTCTCGTTCGACATTAGGGGCTTCCAAATTGTAAGCGCATCCATATTCTACATTCACGCCAGTTTCCAACAGTCTTCTGATGTGTACTCCACCACCATTTTGGTATCGTATGTAATGCCCATTCCAGTGCACCGTACCGATGTTGTTTCGGTACTACACTTTCCAATTTTTCTAAGAATTTATCCACCGCTATTACACCATCATATGTTGCCAGTTCCCTTGCTTTTGTCATCACACACCGCAGTGATCTAATCATCATGTTGCAATTCAACGTTGTCACTTCGTGCAACCAGTTCTGCGAGTGTTCTACTTATTCATCTGAGTCCGAAGTATAGGAACTGTCGTGCTCCCATGAGATTCTCCCATCTGTAGTTAGGTTTACCCTATCCCGGTCTTTCACTGTCAGCTGGTAAATGCAATCTAGCTCATCGTCGTGCATAGGTTCAGTGTAGCGTGCTCCTTTGACTGGATCTAGTAGATCTATGATGCGTAGGGACTTTTTCTCGAATATCATGTTGTGGGGAAAAATTCCTATGCAGGACGATCCTATCCACCTAAGGTGTGACAGTGCCTTAGCAACAAACGAGTACAACTATGCTGGTTTCTTCCTTTATGAAATGTGAAAGAAGAGAGATCAATAGACTTACCGGTGTCTTCCGTTTATCCCTCGATCCAATCTCCCTTCTCTTTGGGTGTTCACAGCTACTTGCCTTCTTGCTTATCCAGCTACAGCTTCCTGCAATATCACAAGAGAACAGCTACTTGCGACAAGAGAACAGCTACTTGAGACAAGAGAAGAACACTACATAAAGACAAATGTTCACATTCATAACTAGTTTAGGATTAGAAATAAACCAAATACACTAATACATTCATACATCAAAATACATCAGCATATAGGAGAAACCAAGATAGCTTTATTGATGAATAACAAGGTTCAGGAAGAGATACAACCCAGAGGGCTCCAATCCAGCATCTCCTTCCCGGCAAATGGAATTCCTATCTTCAGCCCCTTCAAAGCATTAAGCACCCAATGATTCCAGTCTCAAACCAACAACAATTCTTTGCAATAACAAAATTCCAGCCTCTAGATCTCATGGAGGAGAGATCCATATATAGATGTTTGGAGAGAGGATGAGTCAGCTTGAGATCTGACTAGTGTCCTCTCCCTCTGTCAGTTCTTGAGTCCACTTGGAGGTTCTTGCTTCCACTTGGAGATTTGGAACCTCTTACTCATCACCAGTCGAATTCCCTGAGGCAAGTGTCATTTTGGAAGCTTCCTGGGTTTTGACACCTTGAGAAATGAACCTGCCACTTGTCCACTCTCGTTCAGCGCAGGTAGCCTTTGTTCCAGTTGACATTCAACACAGGTAGCCAGTGTTGGCTTTGACATTCAGCGCAGACAGCTAGTGTAGCCACTGAAATGATCCTGAATTGACTTGTTTCTGAGCAGTTTCAGGTGGAGAACTTTTGTGAATTGCTGTGGTTTGCTAGCCTTGTTCCTCTAGGGGTAGGAACAACATGTTTAGGGACTTTGGATCCCTTAGATTATGGACATTTCATGCTCAATGCTGCAAGGCACAAAAATGTCTATAACAGTTGCCCCCTAAAGTATGAGGCTATTTATTGGGCGAAATGCTTTATCAGGGGAATCCGAAGTTCATCCAGTGCTGGGAGGAGACCTGTAATACAATATAATACAATACATTATTTTCATACTGCTTTCATGATCTAGCTGAGGCGGGAATTCCCATGCTCAGCTTTATAAATTCATTTTTCTGTACATAGAACAGACAATCGTCTGATGATAGACTGATAATTTTGATGAAATTATCATCCTTTGAGTAGGATGATTATCTGCTGCAATGATGTACATGTCAATGTATTTATCTTTCCTGAATATATATCGCAGCCCGGATGGATGAAACTAGATCCGGGGTCTTCAAACTCGTTCGATCTTCACTCTAAGTACAAGTCGATCCATGTGAGAATTGTTCTGAAGTCGAACATGGAAAGACATCGCTTGATTACCGGTCAATGATGTAAACCGTTAACAAGCGCGAGAGGAATCCCCGATAATGATAATGACCCTCAAGGTACTGCAGTACAATTCACGTGGTGTGAATAAAGGACTTGGCGTCGAACACCACGCAAAATCTTTCGGTCGAAGGTCATTGATGTATACCTGTCGCCGGAAGTGAGAAACTTGCCATTGTGGCATGCAAGCTTCAAAGTACTCAAGGGGGTGTTCCTAGATCAACTTCTTGGATAATGAGCTGATGTCGATAAGAAGCGATCCGTCACAGGAGGGCCTTAATGAATCCCACATCAGTGACACGGAACGGAGCTAATGATTTTAATGGAGGTGAAAACGATCTGTGACATATGATTCAGGGTGGCGGTCATGAATGGATGAAGGATAATGTATGGCAGTGGATGGGACACGGTTGACTCTTTCTGAACGACTTCTCTTGAACATATGGCGACACTGATGCGATGGATCGGTAGCATTACCCCAAATATGGATGGCATGGCGAGACCATGGTGATGTGACCGGTGAATGAAACAACCTAACCCGATTGTGGTACGGAGGACAAGTGTCATGTTCAAGAGCGACTTGCTACCATCAAAGTTTTCTTTAGTTTCTCCCAACTTTTCCCCAGTCATTACTGACCAGTACCTCTTTATTTTTGTCAAGCTTGAGGAGGATAACATATGCTTGTTCTATAACCTGCCCTTCGGGCAAGCCCATCGCTATGTTTTAACGAGCCTAGCGATAGTGAAACTCGTTCTCGTCTAAAGACAAGTTTGTCGCTATTTAATGATTTTAACGAGTCTAACGACAAGGATAACTCGGTCCTTTTCATTTTTAGAGAGTCTGAAAAGGTACATAAAGTCAACTCCAAAATTACTTTTTCGTCATCTAATCCCTTAAGTCCGAAAAAGTATAAAACAATACAGAAGGGATGAGTTTTCGATAGTTTTAACGAGCCGAACAAAACAAGCGCTCGATCTTTTTGTGCAATAATCCCTCAGGTCCAAAAAGATTAAAATCTAGAGGAGGGATAGCTCTTCCGGTCGCTTTAACGAGCTGGAAGGCCAAAACTCGGCAATCTTTTCATATTTTACGAGTCAGTTGAAAAGAGCTTAAAGAAGACTCGTCTTTTGAGGAACGAGTGATAAACAGGGATAGCAGCTGATTCCAGGTACAGGTTGGAATTTTCCAATCACGGCAGTGTCACAAGGATGGCTAGGTGTAATCACTCTTCGCAGCTGTTCCTCAAAATGGGTAAACAATCATATGGAGGTGAACGGTCGGCCAAATGAAAAGTGGAGGTGACGGTGCAAACACGACCAAGGCTTTAACGGCTGATGATATTACATTCACAGTGGTTATTTACCGGGATAGTTCATTTTTTAACGAGCTTAAACGCAGGTGGAAACATTTGCTCGATCTTATGTTTATTTTTTAACGAGCATGAACTATGCGCTAAAACTGCTCAGATCTTGCGTTTATTTTTTAACGAGCATGAACTTTATGCTAAAACTGCTCGAATACCCAGTCATATAATAAGAGTGTCTCATCAAGATTCTATTTTTTATGGAGCTTCATCTCACTAAGCTTTGCTCCGCATCCTTTCTTTATGCAAGCTTGGAAACGACTAATCCTACGAGTTTAAAGGGTTAGAGGTCCTAAAAATTTAAAAAAATAAATAGCCGCCCCTTGCTAACACTCTAAAAGGTTTGCATGCCCCCAGGTATACAGTACGATTTCAAGGTTACCTCTACTTCATTTCCGTCAAAACTTTCGTTTTACTGGGAGAGGCCTACCTCTTTCAGGTTACCCAAAGATTGTCTCGTTAATCTTTCAAACAAAACACTTCCTCGACAATGTCTACCGAAATAGACAAAGGTGAGTGACGATTCTTGTCAACTTACATAACTTTGACAAAAGAATCTTATTCTAGAATAACCCCTCTTCCTCTATGGATGGGGTACAGACTAGTCATATTCTCCTGCAGAAACCTACTCTATACCTAAAGTTTCCCTACCGAAGTAGACCAGGACGCATGCCCCATGGGTTCCAGTCATATCCTCCCGGATTACTCGCGCTCATCAAGAGGACGAACCATGGGTTGAGACACTTCTTGCATGTATAGACCATTTAGGGATGGTACATGACTATTTGCGATGCGTGATCCGGGAAACGAAAGTTGGTCCACGAGCTTGACCATTCTTCCTTCATGCGGAAAACACATTACTCTAAAGAGTTGAGGAGACTATAACTCCCATGCAATATATATAGTCTCGTCCAAGGAGTAGGTTATAATCCAAGGGTCCTTGAACGACCATCACGTTCATTTGAACGGTCTTCCCTTTCAATGTTATAGGCACATTGGGGAGGATCCCTAAAGGTCGACTGGTTCCTTTATCAAAACCTGATAGATTTATCATTTCAGGTAAAAGCGATGGCGAACCAAGCGTTTTCCAAGCAATAGAGGAAAGGATACTCACAGATGCCCCCTCATCAATGATAGTGCCAGCCATCACCATTCTGTATATTTGAACAATAATTCTGAATGGTATGCTTGCCGGCAACCGGGGTCTGCCTAGTTGGTTCCAATCAAAGGACACAACCAGGTTGCTTGGTGGTGGGACCGAATAAACGGCCGGATATCGCTCTGACGAACTTCCTTCCTGCGATAAAGGAATGGGGGCATTGCCCTCTTGTTCATCAGAGTCAGTGTTGATGAAGAGAATTTGGACGGTGTCGTCTTTATTCTCCTCTGTGATGGTATCATTCGAAGATAGAGCCTCTGAAGGCAAAACCGGGTCAACTGCCGTATCAACCTTTTGACTTTCGTCAGGCATGGATCCAGACGGTTCATCTTCAATGATAGGTGCTTCGGCTGACCATCTGGGCGGGTCAGCCGGGTTCTCAACTAGTGAAGGACTTGGCAGGAGTTTTTGATATCCAGGAGGAAGTTGCGCTCGTAAAATCGGGCGATCTTCCAGAACTCTTTTAGCCTCATCTAAGAAGGGACAACGGTGGATGGCGTGATCGCCTTCACACAGTTTGCAGGGAAATCTAGATTTCCCTCTCTGTCCTGTGGCTTCACTTTCACTAGTCGACGGTGAGCAGTCAACATGTCTATCAGAGGTTTATGCTACCGAATTGTGCAAACGGGGAGACCAGTCCCTTAGTATTCGAGGTATACAGGGACAATCTCTATGGAAGTGGTCTCCCTTGCATATGACACATGGTGATTTAGGCCTTGTCAGTGTTGTGTGTGGATTTTTGTCAGACGACACTTGTTTCCCCCCAGTCGCCTTTGGCTCCTTCTTCTTCTTCTCTTTCTTCTTCTTTTCCTTCTTCTCCTTAGGAGTCTGGTTTTTTGTTTTACCAGTTCCATCAAGCGAAGAAGAAGGAGGAGAGGAAGATGAAGTAGAAGGCTGGTGGGCAACTCTAGTCTAGTCTAACTGTTGACTCGACTGTTCAGGAATGGTGGTGTTCTGAATGACATTGGTTGAAAAGAGCCAAACTGGCAGGCCAATTGTCAGTCCTGGAAGCGACAATGTGGCCATGTGGGGCGCACCAACATCTCCCCAAGAGGAGAAGGGACTAGGATTTCCACCAAGGGGAATTCCTTGGTTGGTGTGCTCCGTTTTTCAACCTAAAGATCAACGCAGGAATAAAGGGTGATTGTATCGTTTAAAATAAATTTTAACGACGCTTTAGACACAACTTGCTTTTTCAGTTTTAAAGAGTCGAGAAAAAGCTAAAGATGACTCTAGTCTCCTTCGATGTTTTAACGAGCCCGAAGTGACAAATGCTCGGATGGACTTTTTCTGTTATAGAGTCTGAAAAAGGCCAAAAGGAACTGCTTTGGAGTTCTAGGCAGAGGGTGTGCCAAACTTTTCGCAAAACCGCAGAATACTTTTTAGGGTACGGGCGGTCAATCTTCCTGAATGTTGTGTTCAGTGCATTGCGATCAGTAGGGCGGCTGACACGGCTTCCTAAGGATAAAGGTTTTATGCCTATAGGGGTCTCCCAATATATACACGACAGTACGTGGGAGCACAATCCGTACTGGCGCTATCGTCCCTCAGGAGGAATTACCCACCTTCCACGAGATCGACAGTCACCAGGCTTAACGACGCTGGAACACGTCTCTAGCCTAGACCTCTATGTTGTGCGTTATGTTACAAAGCGTTGTTAAGTTCATTCAATTTATTTTAGCTTGATCTTTTTAAAGTTTGCCTTTCAAGGTTCACCACGAGATGTATGATACAAATTCCTAAATGCAGTCTAAAGATGATAAGCAAGCTTTATATCTTTTCAACTTTGAAAATCCTAGCTACTAAGGGAAAAGAAAGACACCATCTTTTCTCAAAGAGTAATCAGCACACCCTAATGCACTTTTCCTAAATCCAACATGCAAACTATCAAATGCAAAATGCACAATGCAGGTGTTTTTTTTCGCTTTCTTAGTATTGATGCCTACAAAGAAAGCTTTTTGTACAACTTTGAATTTGCTTTTAAATGATCAATACAAACAAGTCCACTTTTTCGAAATCAGAGAAGATAGAAGAGATTACAACACTTAACGATTTTCGAAATAAAGACTCGTTTTGACACTTAAAAGAGACAAATTCAAACCAATAAGCAAAAGTAAATGTATAATCAATCTGCAAATAGCCAATGAACTCTTTGCTAAGATCACAATCAATCAGATCTGAATCAAAGGCTACAGGATGACTATTTTCCTCATGCAAAGGAAAACTGTAAATGACGCCACAAACACATAAAACACTCACAATCTTTTTGTACAAAAGGGGCTGGAATTTTGTTATTGCAAAGAATTGCTGTTGGTTTGAGACTGGAATCATTGGGTGCTTAATGCTTTGAAGGGGCTGAAGATAGGAATTCCATTTGCCGGGAAGGAGATGCTGGATTGGAGCCCTCTGGGTTGTATCTCTTCCTGAACCTTGTTATTCATCAATAAAGCTATCTTGGTTTCTCCTATATGCTGATGTATTTTGATGTATGAATGTATTAGTGTATTTGGTTTATTTCTAATCCTAAACTAGTTATGAATGTAAACATTTGTCTTTGTGTAGTGTTCTTCTCTTGTCTCAAGTAGCTGTTCTCTTGTCACAAGTAGCTGTTCTCTTGTGATCTTGCAGGAAGCTGTAGCTAGATAAGCAAGAAGGCAAGTAGCTGTGAACACCCAAAGAGAAGGGAGATTGGATCGAGGGATCTATTGATCTCTCTTCTTTCACATTTCATAAAGGAAGAAACCAACATAGCTATACTCGTTTGTTGCTAAGGCACTGTCACACCTTAGGTGGATAGGATCGTCCTGCATAGGCATTTTTCCCCACAACAGATTCTGGGTTCGATCCCCAGTGGAGTCGCCAATTTGTTGTGGGGAAAAATGCCTATGCAGGACGATCCTATCCACCTAAGGTGTGACAGTGCCTTAGCAACAAACGAGTACAGCTATGTTGGTTTCTTCCTTTATGAAATGTGAAAGAAGAGAGATCAATAGACTTACCGGTGTCTTCCGTTTGTCCCTCGATCCAATCTCGCTTCTCTTTGGGTGTTCACAGTTACTTGCCTTCTTGCTTATCCAGCTACGGCTTCCTGCAAGATCACAAGAGAACAACTACTTGCGACAAGAGAACAGCTACTTGAGACAAGAGAAGAACACTACACAAAGACAAATGTTCACATTCATAACTAGTTTAGGATTAGAAATAAACCAAATACACTAATACACTCATACATCAAAATACATCAGCATATAGGAGAAACCAAGATAGCTTTATTGATGAATAACAAGGTTCAGGAAGAGATACAACCCAGAGGGCTCCAATCCAGCATCTCCTTCCCGGCAAATGGAATTCCTATATTCAGCCCCTTCAAAGCATTAAGCACCCAATGATTCCAGTCTCAAACCAACAGCAATTCTTTGCAATAACAAAATTCCAGCCTCTAGATCTCATGGAGGAGAGATCCATATATAGATGTTTGGAGAGAGGATGAGTCAGCTTGAGATCTGACTAGTGTCCTCTCCCTCTGTTAGTTCTTGAGTCCACTTGGAGGTTCTTGCTTCCACTTGGAGATTTGGAACCTCTTACTCATCACCAGTCGAATTCCCTGAGGCAAGTGTCATTTTGGAAGCTTCCTGGGTTTTGACACCTTGAGAAATGAACCTGCCACTTGTCCACTCTCGTTCAGCGCAGGTAGCCTTTGTTCCAGTTGACATTCAACACAGGTAGCCAGTGTTGGCTTTGACATTCAACGCAGACAGCTAGTGTAGCCACTGAAATGATCCTGAATTGACTTGTTTCTGAGCAGTTTCAGGTGGAGAACTTTTGTGAATTGCTGTGGTTTGCTAGCCTTGTTCCTCTAGGGGTAGGAACAACATGTTTAGGGACTTTGGATCCCTTAGATTATGGACATTTCATGCTCAATGCTGCAAGGCACAAAAATGTCTATAACATATCATCTTTCACTTCTTCATGTTGATGACTCCATTCATATTAGTGGCCCAGTCTATTCCTAGCAATGCAGGATAAGTATTGTTGTCATCAACAATCTATATCACTTCAAAGTCCGTCTGCATGCTCTCGCCTTCGATATCAATTGATACCCCTTGCAAACTCCCCATGGGAAAAATCTTCTGTTGGTTCACCATTCATAATTGAATAGGGGACCACTATAACGTGGGCCTGCCCATGCATTCCCATGTCTACTTAGGTAAGACATTCCCGTCGAACCCCAGGTCCAAGATTACCTGATCCATTTTGTATTCACCAATCTGCACCGTCAACCTCATCTCCCTTCCAGTGTGTAATGTATGCTTTCCCAGTTTCCTGACTACGCGTAGTTCACCCAACCCTGCGCACCTAGTGATCAACTCTTGTAGTCCTTTAACTACCCTATTATCGTGCAACAACTTCATGCATGTATCTAAAAAGGTAGTAAGCATAGAAGGATCCGTTCTTGGTTCTGTTTGATCATTACTACCTGAAGTAGAGGCCTCTATGAAGATATTCTTAGATTCCATAAACGTCTCGTTTGCGCATTCCAATTCAAACTCTAGTTCCTTTGTAGGACCCTTGTGAACCCATGTATCATCCTCAGGCTGCTTCCTCTTATCTTCCCCTGTGGTCGTGCCACTTTTGAGAACCATATTCACAGTTAGGTCTTCTTCGCACAGTTCAGACCTCATCATCTAAATATTTTGAGTCGGAGTAGGCTGAAGTACTCCTTTCTCGCACATTTGTGGATCAACGTGGGACAATCTACCGCTTCATGATCGAACTGAGCACAGTATGAACAAGATATTCTCGTTGGTTTTGCACAATCGTGTGTGTAGTGACCTGGTCCTCCATAATTGTAACAAATTAATTGTCCGTGGCCCCTTCCTGGACCCACCCCTCCTCATCCTCGGCCTCAGCCCTGAATCCAACGCGCGCCATCCCTACGAATGGGTTGAGACCTCACGTTTTTGTCTTCATTCTATAGGTTGGAGTTCGATCCATCATTAATTCGTAGCTGTGACATGTACGATCATCATGGCCTACTGACCTACAGAAATTACAAACAGCTACCGGGGAGTCTGTGTATACTTCCGTAACAAATGACAGTTATCCGTCATGTGCTTTCCCCCTATCTGACAGATCATGCACCATAGTGCGGGTGCTGCACTCGGCCTTGCCTATGCCTCTAGTCTCAATGACATTGGCCCCCCTCCTGCCAAGTAGTTCGCGAATATTGGACAGTGATCCTTGTCGTGGCCCTAGCCTTTGCATTTTATGCACCATAGTTCCTCGCGTGCCTCCAACCGCGGTGCCCTATTCTGCTTCAAGCTCTACATTTCGAGGCATAGATTCTATAGCTGTGCATGGATTTGTTGAACTCCTAGTCGCAGATCCTATATTGGTGTTTCATGCAACCTCATCGCCATTTCCAAGGTGTCAGCCTGGGTTGAAAGCTTTTAACTGTGACAGTGCCATCCTCAGGTGGGGTGTCAAAGACGCCACAAACCACGTGCAGTGCTACACATCTGTTAGCGTCATATTAGCCTCGCAGATCATACTCTTCAGCCGCTGATCCAGATCCCATGGGGTCTCGCCTGGCAGCATCACAATCTCTTTAAATCTGATGATTGACTGCATTTCTGATTTCAGCTAGCTAAATTCTCTATTCAGCGCATTCTAGATCTCCACTATTCCTGCATTTGGGTGATCATTCAAGTGCTTGATATACCATGTCAATGTGCGATCCCATAGCATGCTCACCAATGTAGCCTTCTTAATGTTGTCATTTGTAACCCCTTGTGCTTCCCACACTGCTCTTACCACGAACCAGAATTGATCTGAATCCTGATTCCCTACTCCTCTGAATATAGGTAGCTTAATCACGCTTGCCATATTGAACTGCTGGCTTGGTGGAGGTGGTGTGGGCAGAGATGGAGGTGAAGGAGGTGAAGCGAGTGGTGGTGTAAGTGGAGATGGTAACTACAGAATGCACTGCCTTATCAAACTGACTGAACTCCTCAGAGAGACCCAAGCGAGCTCTTCGTCGCTCTCTCGCGAAGGTGAAATTAAGGGACTGTTTCCTAATTCCCTACTACCTCTGTAGATCTTTCCACTCTGCATCGTTCCAAACATTAATGTATTCGCATCACCTATTTTTCACATAACAACATCTTAATGCAGGTATTCAAATATTTAATGTACTTACCTCGTAGTCCCTTGAGGAAACATCTTTCTGCTTCGTTGTAGCTCACAGTCATGTCTATCGCAAATTCAGTGATAAATCCCCCTATTACCTGGTCAAGCCAATGGTCCACAGCTCACGTGACCTTATCTTCGAATGTCTCTAATCTGCGCACTAATTTTGGAGTCCACACTATCGGTTGATCGAGCTTGTACCTTCCCTAGCTATCGTCTAACCTCGCAATCCACTCATACAGTTCAGAAGGGAATGACGTGAAGAAGATCTCATGGATTTTTGAATATACGTAGCGATTTGGTCACCTCTTCTCGGATATCTGTGGAGCTCTGTTTTCCTGTGTCATGAACTCGTGAAGCTTCTTGTCCAACCACTCTTCAATTTCTTCCTTCATAGGGTTCGAATGGCACGACATCAAACATCCCTTAGGCAGAACTTGGTCCCAACAACGGAACCATTTGTTGGCTTGTTGGGGCCTGAACCAGGTTCAAAAATGATTTAGCCAAACAAATCCTAAGACTATCGGCCCTTTCGGCAACATCACGTAGTGCGCAGACTGAGGTCTCACCCGAGGTAGTATGTGAGGGTGCTGGAACCAAGTTTTCACACCCTAGGGATGTATTTATGAGGTCTAAGAAGTCCGTGAACCCAACCTAAGCACTTGCATTACTCCGCGTAGCCATCTGACCTTCGCAAATTGTGCGACTACTTCTGTTCAACTCTGTAAAGAGCACGAAGTGGTGCTATCTAGATCCTTTATCTTCACTATGCTATTATTATAGATCTTGACTTAATTGTGTGTACCCAATATTCTTATTGACCATTCAACATTCATAACAAGTGCGTGTAATCATAAAACTGTAAAGAGATGCATAAACACAACAGAAGTATAAACACACAGATCTACAAGCAGATGCACAATATTTCATAATCAACTTATCTTTTATTAATCCTTTGTTCCGATACAATCCCAACTCCACCCTGCGCACTCAACTGCAGGGGCCCGCGCAGATAGCTGCAGACTCTACCAGGCCTCTACGCACTCAACTGCAGAGCCTCTTACTACTACTACAACCCAAGAATCAGACTTACAGACTCAGAGTGAATTCCTCATTCAAAACCCATATTACTCCTCCACAACTAAGACTGACTTTACCCTTAGAGTCTCACTCTATTTATACAATCCCATGGTCCGCGGAACATGGGTAGGCTGACACATTTTATATTAAATTACATTATTTTAGGGCAGAAAACCCTAGACTCTCGTGCTCCGCACCCGCATTTTGCGGGGTCTTTACATTACATTGACCAAAACTAGGGCTTTAAGCCCAAAAACCATGCTATGTGGTGATCCGCTGCCCAACAAGAGGTCATTAATCAAAGTTGTTGTAGACCTATTGTCTCCAAACTTAGTTAAAAATTACTCTTGGAAAGCATCCCAGCTATTGATAGAAACTGGTGGTAACGAAGTACCATGATCTTGCTGCTCCTTGTAGAGTGTATGGAATAGTCTAACAACAACATCTTCTTCCATTATGCCATTCAAGTTAATCGATAACATGAAATTGTTTATATGTTCTTCTACTAATAGGCCATTGTCAGGATTAAATTTAGGGAGCCATTTTTTAGGATGTGCTAGCAATTGGGTCAAAGGTCCAGGCATTCTGATAGCTCCTGGGTTGGTCCATGGCCTTGGTTGAGGTTGATTATGTGCCATTGTTGAGCTATTAGTAGAAGAGGGTGATGAAGTAGTTGAAAGTGATTGGGTAGAGGATGTTGAAGCTCCTGTACCTGTTTGGACTATGATCTAAAGTTGGGAAACAAATGTATGACCTTGCAATGGTATGGATGGAATGGACGATGATGAGGACAAAGTCTCACTATTAGATTTTGATGGTGTCTTTCTAGCCCTTTTTCGACTTGGTAGAGGGAATTCAACTGGTGGAATGCCAAGCTTTTCACTCTTTGCCCTAGTAAGTGGTTGTGATGGGATATATTGGGAAGTAACACTACCTTGGGATAACTCAGACTCTTTTTTGGTTATTGAAATCCCCTGGAGTTTATGAATCAAATATTGTAATTCAGGAGGTTCAAGAGAAGAACTGTCTAGTTTGTTTAGGGTTTCAATAGTGGGTTTTGTATTTTTATTTTCAACTTCTCGCTTAGGAATAGGAGATTTAGAATGCGAAGGAGAAGTTGGAGGTGATGGTGAGGGAGTTTTACTCTTAGAATGGCATGTAGATTTAGATTTACTCACCATTCACAATCATGGCCTCCTTCTAGCACCAAAAATGTTGATGCCTATAAAATAGTAGCACCAACATTGGATGATAACCACCCGGTCCAGACCTTAGTGCAGCTCCTCTGTTTGGTATGGTCGCTCTGACTAGATATTAGGACCAGTTTCCCAGTAAAGTATGATTTGATGAATGGGTGTTTTAAATGTATAAAAAGATGATAGGTGGTTTAATCTATAAGCTCTAAAATATACAAATATATCTATATAACCCGAGTGATCTCATAATAATGCGATTCTTGATGATTCCTAGCAGACAAATGATAATATAGATTATTCACTTATCTACAGAAAGATGTATTTAAATGATGATTACTTTGAATAAGAAATTAAACAAAGTAATGTGAAAACATATCGCATAACATACTAATATTTATCGTTGACATATGTATACAATATAACAATTCTAGATCATTCAAAAGTGAAATAATACAGAGTTGTTTGAAACATGAGAATATATCAACAATAACAAATCAATGGAATGCTAATTACATAAAACAAGACAAGAAGAACAACAATAGAAGTACCATATGCATTTGGGTCTCGTTATGCAAGTAACAATCTGATCCAATCTTCTTATTCTAAAAACTCCAAGAAGATACAAAACTGCAAGTCATTATAAAGCTCTTTCACAACAAGTTTGAACCTCGATCCATGACTTATAAAAATAAATTGAGAAGTGCAGAAGTGAAAACTTCTCAATTCTAGTTTTATACAAATTGAGGACCCTTTCTAAAATGACATGAAAGGGTCTTTATAGTAAAATTAAAAATAAATTGTCCATAAAAATTGTTGAGAGTTGTTGGAACTACCTTCATCAAAATATGGGATTTGAATTCCAAAAATAGAATTTTGATAACCTTTGAATAGATTCATCACATCTATTTTTTATCTTATATCTTCAACTGACAAATCGAGAGCATGGTTTGGATTTCTAGAGGATGACTCATCCTAGAGTGTAACTATCCTGCGTATGTGGCATCTAAGAGGGTATCATGTGATCAACAACATCAACTAGGCACTTGATAGTCATATGTTGGCTATGTGGCTTGACCACAAAGGACCAATGCACATCCTAGTTAAGACTTTGTACTCTGTTGAGCTGCTCCTCCTTGGTGTCCAAGTCTTTCTTCCATTGCTTCTCTATAACTTTCATGTTTGGAAGATTTCTTGGGGAATAATTAGAAATTAAATTGGCACCATATAAGTTATCATTCACCAGCTCAATAACATTATTCATTATAACCCTAGCCTTGGAGGTAGCTCTTTCTACTTTTATCAACTGTGTTTCCCATTATAAAAACAATATATCTTTATGAGACTCTCCAATTTTAGCTAATTTAACAACTCTTCCATCTTCTTTGCTTTGCCAGGAGAGATAATTTATGACTTTATCATCTGCATCTTCAAATTCTAACCTGGTATTAACTGCTTGGTCAACCAGTGACTTCATTGTGATGCATAATGCATCAATAAGAGATATTTTCTGGCAGAGTAGATTCAGCTGTTGAGATAAAGCCTTATTTGCCTCTAAGGCTTCCTTTTTAGACTCTTCAATCTTGGGATAATATTTCAATTGTTCCATAGAGAGTTGTAACTGTGTGATTTAATCTTCCTTATATTTAATCTCTTGCTAATGTGTCAATTTAAGCTACTTGAGCTCTTGAGACAGTTGTTGTTGTCTTAGAATGGCCTGCTGGTCAATTTTTTGGTTTTCCAGGTTTAATTGTTCTTCAAGTTGCTTACTCTTTTGTTTCTCTACCATTAACTATTCCTCAAGTCGATTAATCTTTTGATGCTCTATTGTTAGCTATTCTTCAAGCTGATTAATCTTTTGATCCTTTTCTTTGATAAATTGATTAACTTCAGTTGCTTTATCAATTGTAGCAGTTGTGTAAGCCCCTACAACTTGAGATAACTTGGTGAAATCCTTAGAAGGATTGACCTCTAAATATTCCATATGACATTCATAAATTCTGATTGAGGAGCTATTTTCCTCTTTTTCCTCTACCTCTTGATTATAGCCCTATGTTTTGGGCTGTAAAACACACCCAAGGGTGGAATTTCCTCAATATTCAATGTAATCTCTCCTGAAGGATTTTCAGGGATTATTTCTCTCTTTTTGAACTGTGTCTTTGCCAGGTGTCTCTTCAATCACAATATCAAGAATAATGGGCCATTGTGTTCCGGGAGGCGCTGATGTGATAATGTTTTGAGGATCATTCTGACTTTTGATTTGTTGATCAAATTGCTCCCATTCTTTAATCAATATGGGATCAATGTGAACATCAGTGTTTAGTTGTTCACTGGCCTTATCACTTGTTTCAACTTCTCTAGAAATCTTTTCTATAACCTGCTCTCCGTTGTGTTCTGCTTGCTGAATGATTGGTGTAGTACTTAATAAATCCAAAGGTACTGTCAGTAACCTCTGTGTCCTGTATTCAATGAAGTTGTCCATTTTCTTAGCACCCAATTTCAATTTTGCCAGATGACTTACTATTGAGAATAAATCTATTAATGTAAATAAGTCATCAAACTCATCTTTCTCATGCAGGAATTTATTGACTTTCATCTGAGTGGTGAAATTGAAAGTAACCTTATTTGGGTCATTTTGTCTTTTAGGGATAACAGCTACACTCCAATCCTTTGTCTTGTTTTCTTCTTTCTCGGCACGTTTAAAATCATTCAATGAGTAGGTGCCGCAACGAAGAGGAAAGGGAGGCCACAACTGTTTCTTGGAGTCTTTAAGATTTCTAGACATCCCTTTTTCCACTATCTGGTAGGCTACTTCCTTGGCTAATAGCTTATCTAGAATGTAAAGTGGAAGGACATGAGGATCTGTAATGCTGCCAAAAACCCTAACATAGGTGAACCTCTCTTCTCCAAACCAACTTCCGATTGAGGTTAAATCAATGCTAGCCTCGTCAGACAACTGAGGAGCAGGTTTATTAAAGATAGCTTGATGGATGGGTAGGATGAAACCATGGAAAATCCTATATAAATGATTCTTGTATTCAGACTTCCATAAGTATTTATGGTAAATATGAATGGGGGTTGGATCCTGAACAGTCCATTTCCAACCTAAGATGGGAAAGTCGAAATTAAAACAAAATGTGTCAACTATGTAAGCACTCGTGCTTACATATAGAATGGGGGCACAACTCAGGTAGTGACAACTTTGTTCTTTCTATAATCCAGTATTTGACTAGCCATTTTATCCGATAAGATAGTTTCCCAATCCATCACAAAGGATTTTATCATTGCTTCTATCAATGGAACCATTTCAATAGAAAATCTAGCAGAATTAGGGCTTCCAAAGAGTCTACACATCATAGCAGCAACATAATAATATGGAGACACTAAGGAGTCCACAGAATACATACCAGATGATTCATGTTTGTGCTTGTTAGGAAAGTGTCTCCATTGCTTGATAGGGTCTAATTCAATCTGATTCTCCTTGGTGAAAGCTTCTAGGAATGATTTGTTGTAGCGTCGTTGGGGATCCGACAAAGTGATACATTCTCTTGACGTCTTCAGGTTTGAAGGATCTGAACATCCTTCCATCAGCTGAGAAGAAAGCTCTCTCCATTATGTTAATGCTCTCGATTACCCATATTACCATATTATTATATGGTAAAATCTTTGCACGGGATGCTATTTGATGGAGGAAGAGCTGGCCAAATCATTGAGCGTGTTTTCTAATTCATCAGTTCCATCAGTTGTTGCTTCTTCTTCTATCTCCTATGGATTTTCATTTTCAAGAAAAGCATATATGCCTTCCCACAAGATCTTACCAAAACCTTGACAGGTAGTGTTTGATATTAACACCAATTTTCCTTGTCCTTCTTCCACTGTAAGGGGAGCCTTTGTCTTTCAAGATTTCTTAGACATCTTGACTGACTACGTAATTCTGGATTTACACTAAAAATGAGAAAGAGAAGCGTGATAGGTGAAAAACTTTGAGAGCAGCCAATACAACTAATTATAGACTAAAATTAGTATATGCGCATTAGATGCAAAAGATATCATATAGTACATAGTCACAAAGGATGAAATCCTTAAAGGATTGTAACCATAACTGCCTCTTAATGCTTTACCGTAACCTCATGCTGTGAAACTTTAATGCTGAATTAATATATATTGCATCGCAAGTTTTCCAACAGTTCTTTTAGAACAAGTGCCATAACTCAGTAATTTTGCGATTAACGATTGTATTATTTTAATATTTGTAGAGCCATCACATATCGCAAATCGTGAGTTACAAGCACTATGTTTGAAAGAATTCTTTGTATTGTTGCGATTGCGATGTGCGATGAGCTGCCACGTAGAGTTGGCGGGTTCCTTTTCAAACTTGGAAAATCATGTTTTTCCTTCGTAAATCATGTTTTCCTTTATAATTGATTTAACACTATATCGTGAGTCTTCATAGTATATATTACTTGCTTCTATTGGGAGCGTAATATGAAATATGCGATCGTGATAGTTATATCACATTGCAAAGTTTCAATGGAGTGGTTTCAATGTTTTCCTATGGATTGGAGATATGTGATATGCGATAGCCTTATCGCATCGCAAGATTTCAACAAAATGCCATGTCTTATTTCTTAGGATTAACGATATGCGAAATGCGAAGGTTATATCACATCACATGTTTATAAATGGATCATTTCAATTTAAAACTTTGTGATGAGGAATTTTTGATGACTTTGATCGCATCACAACTTTCAAAATGTATGTTCATTGGTCTTAAGCAATTGCGATTTGCGATGAGTGGTTCCAAACACTCATAAAACAAATTTTATAAAAAAAGTATGGAAAATCTATTTTTACTCAAAAAGTTTTATTGCTTTTTATACCCTAAAGGGGACGTATTTCTTATTTATCATCTTTAGACTAAGATTAAAAATTTGAAATGGGGGGGTTGTTTTATAGCACAATAGGTACTAATGATTGGGTGAACTAATATTTAAGTAGTCAATCAAGAATATTGTTCCTCATAGATCACTCATGTATTCTCCACTCATGAATGTGATAAAAAATGTGGGTGGAAGTGTCATATCTAAATGTAGGATGGAGATCAATACCAATATCTTACTGTAATGGTAACTAAAAGTGGTTTAGGAACATTCATACCAAGGTGGAATAATCATGATAGGATGCTCAATCTAGTTTGGTATACCATTTTTTAGGGTTTCCAACAATGCTTTTTGGAAGAGACACAAATAAATATTGTCATCTTCTATTGAGTTGGATGAGCACCACAAGTGGTATGTGGTGATATGTGTTTTCATGTTCTCTCCTGGATTTCCCTTGAAATTGGGGATATCTGAAGGTAACTTGATGGGCATAGATAACCATTGATAGTTGTGGCATAATGGGTTGTTTGTGAGTTTTTCCAATAATGAAAAATCAAGAGAAATAGGAAATGAAATTTGGCTAATATGGTTGAATGGGTCTATAGGTAGTTATGGTCCTCCAGACAAGCCTTATGGTCCCCCCATAACATAGTTTCTAGAAGAAGGCATGTGATTAAAGAGATTAGTAGTCGTAGGATTTTGATGCCTTTTTCTAAGTGATGTAAGAGGATTATTACTCCTAGGGGGGATTACCTCTAGGGAAAAGGAAACTCCCAAAAGCATAACTACTAATGGGAATATATTTGGTTCAAGAGGGATAATATCCTTGTACAAAAGCACCCCATACATAGGAATATTCATAAGGAAAGTAGTACTAGGAAGGAAACTTCCCCTAGACACTTGACCTTCATTGTAAGGCATTCCTTCTAACTAATTACTATCCTAAGAATTATATGGTCCTTTGAAAACACTAGTACCCAAAAATTACTAGGAACAAGCATATACCCCCTAGAAGACTTCTTGTTATAACCTATTTCACCCTCATTTGGGGAGTTGCATTAGCCTTTATACTGATGACCCTTTTACACAGCTCCAACCCTTGTTTTTGAGCATTTTAGAGCAATGTTTTTGGTTATAATTTGTTATTCAACATTCCTATGCTAATTTGTAGTGTACATCCAAGATCTACAAAATAGTTTGTCCTTATCTAACCAACATGCTTTAATATTTTTCTAGAATTACTTGTTCCCTAGGATATTAGATCGATTAATTACTTTATGAATATGCTAGGGGAAAATTATTATCAAAGTTTCATAACTTCTCATCCCCCTGAGCATCCAAATTCATTCTCCTTGTGGGGTCATAAGGCATATAAATAATTTTCATATCAAGGGGAAAGATATATCTTGTACATGGACTATAATGTGAGAGCTATGTTGACATTGTGAGGAGATCCTGTAGGAGGAGAAGACTAAGTTTGTAGGCTAAAGAGGAGGTTGAATTCATGTCTGAAGGTATAATATTTATATGTATGTCATTCTAATTAAAATATAGATTGATTTCCTTCCTTTCATTATTGGTGTTCATGTTGTTTACATGTTGTTCATGTTATTTACGTTTTGTTCATGTGGGCATTTTCAATGGTGGTTATCATGCTAACTTAACCTTGGAGGAATATATTTTGGTATTTTTTGTTTGTTATTTATGTGTAGGAGCTTGGAGGTCAGAGAAGGATATTTGATACCCCTGAGCCTTCACTTAAAAGGTACAACTTCTCTCTTCTTCTTGAATTCTATGTTATGTCTTTCTTCATTAGAAGATTGTTTGGATAATTCTCTTAATTTCAGACACATTTTTCTAGTGAACCCTAGGTAAGGTTCATAGAGAGATAACTTGTTATGGTCGTGTAATCGTTGGGATGGGGTCCCCTTGTTTTCGGGAAAAGTGTCTATTCAGAACGGCCCTATCCCACTGGGTTGTGAGAGAGACCTCATAAACAAACAAGGAAAACTACTCTTGTATTCTCCTTTAAGAACTATAAACGAAGATGATTAAGATGAACCGACCTGTGCCTTGTGCTAGTTGTTCGATCCAATCTATCTTCTCTTTGCCAGCTTCCACCGATCTGCTCCCTCACTTGCCCAGCGTTACCAAGTTCCTGCAAGTTCACAGAAAAGAGAAACTACACAAAGACATGGATTTATGTTCATAAAAATCTTAGGATCAGTTTTAAGATAAACATACAAATATAACACACATCAGATATACAAGCATGTAGGAGAAACTCAAGTAGTTTTATTGAGAAAACAAGAAGATCCAGGAGGAGTTACAACCGATGATTCCTGATCCAGCATCAACCTCCCAACATAGAATCCCTTCTTCACCTCCAACAAAGCATAAATAACCCAATACTCTGATATCTATCACAAAACCAACAGTAATTCTCTGCAATGTACAAAATTCCAGCCTTTGGATCTCTGGGATGAGGGATCCATATATAGATGTATGCAAGGAGGATGAGTCAACTTATGATTTGACTAGTGTCTTCTATCTGTCAGTTCTTGCTTCCACTTGGAGACTGAGAGCCTCTTTCTCATCCTTGGTCGAATTCAGTGAGGCAAGTGTCATTGGGGAAGATTCTGGAAGCTTCCATTGTCTCTCCACCTCGCAGAATGACACTGCCATTTGTCATTTCCTGCTCAAAGCACCTTGGTAGTGCATTTAGGTGCGTTGCAACGCACCTAGCTAGTGTATTTGGGTGCTATGCAACGCAGCTAGCTAGTGGAGCAGCTGAAATGATCCTGATTTGACTGATTCTGAGCTATTTCTGGTGGAGAACTTCTGGGAGAAGCTGTAATTTGTTGACCTTGTTCCTTTAGGGGTCGGAACAATACTTTTAGGGACTTAGGATCCCTTGTTTTATGGACATTTCATGCTTGGAGCTGCAAGGCACAAAAATGTATATAATAGTTGCCCCCTAAAGTATGAGGCCGTTTATCGGGTGAAATGCTTTATTAGGAGGATCCGAAGTTCTTTCAATGCTGGGAGGAGACCTGTAATAAGATACAATACAATACATTATCTTCATATTGTTTTCATGATCTAGCTGAGGCGGGCATTCCCCTGCTCAGCTTTATAAATTCATTTTCATGTACATAGGACAGACAATCGTCTAATGGTAGACTGATGATTCTGATAGAGCCATCATCCTTTTGGTAGGATGATTATCTGTGTTGCAATGTTGTACATTTCAATGTCTTTATTTTCCTGAATATATATCGCAGCCCGGATGGATGAAACTAGATCCGGGGTCTTCAATCTCATCCGATCTTCACTCGAAGTACAAGTCGATCCATGTGAGAAATGTTTTGAAGTCGAACATGGAAAGACGTCGCTTGATTACCAGTCAATGATGTAAATTGTTAACAAGTGCGAGAGGAATCATCGATAATGATGATGACCCTCAAGGTACTGCAGTACAATTCACGTGGTGTGAATAAAGGACTTGGCGTCGAACACCACGCAAAATCTTTCGGTCGAAGGTCATTGATGTATACCGGTTGTCGGAAGTGAGAAACTTGCCATTGAGGCATGCAAGCTTCAAAGTACTGAATGGGGTGTTCCTAGATCCACTTCTTGGATAATGAGCTGATGTCGACAAGAAGCGATCCATCAAAGGAGGGCCTTAATGAATCCCACATCAATGACACGGAACGGAGCAAATGATTTTGATGGAGGTGAAAACGATCTGATGATATATGGTTCAGGATGGCGGTCATGAAAGAATGAAGTATAATGTATGGTAGTGGATGGGACACAGGTGACTTCTCTGGATGACTTCTCTTGAACATGTCAGTGACACTTATGTGATGGATTGGTAGAATTTACCCCAAATGTGGATGGTATGGCGTGACCATGGTGATGTGACCGGTGAATGAAACAACCCAACCTGATTCAGACACGGAGTTGAAGTGTCATGTTCAAGAGCGACTTGCTACCAATAAAGATTCTTTGAGTTTTTTTCCCAATTTTTTCCCAGTCATTGCTGACCAGTACCTCTTTATTTTTATCAAGCTTGAGGAGGATAACATATGCTTGTTCTATAATTTGCCCTTCGGGCAAACCCATCGCTATGTTTTAACGAGCCTAGCGATAGTGAAACTCGTTCTCATCTAAAGACAAGTTTGTCGCTATTAATCTTTTTAACGAGTTTAACGACAAAGATAACTCGGTCCTTTTCATTTTTAGAGAGTCTGAAAAGGTACGTAAAGATATCTCCAAAATTCCTTTTTCGTCATCTAATCCCTTAAGTCCGAAAAAGTATAAAACAATACAGAAGGGATGAATTTTTGATAGTTTTAACGAGCCGAACAAAACAAGCGCTTGATCTTTTTGTGTAATAATCCCTCAGGTCCAAAAAGATTAAAATCTAGAGGAGGGATAGCACTTCTTGTCCCTTTAACGAGCTGGAGAGGCCAATGGCTCAGCAATATTTTCATATTTTACGAGTCAGTTGAAAAGAGCTTAAAGGAGACTCGTCTTTTGAGGAACGAGTGATATAACGGGTAGCAGCTGATTCCAGGTAAGGTTTGGAATTTTCCAATCACGGCAGTGTCACAAGGATGGCTAGTGAGATCACTCTTCGCAGTTGTTCCTCAAAATGGGTAAACAATCAAATGGAGGTGAATGATCGGCCAATGTAAAAGTGGTGGTGACGGTGCAAACACGACCAAGGCTTTAATGGCTGGAGTACTACATTCATGGTGGTTATTTACTGGGGAATAGTTCATTTTTTAAACAAGCTTAAACGCGGGTGGAAACATTTGCTCGGCCTGGGTTTATTTTTTAACGAGCTTGAACCTCGCGGTAACACTGCTCGATACGTTTGCATGCCCCCAGCATAATAACGCAAATCGAGGTGCATGCCCCCCAAGCTTCATTGCATTCAACTCGGTGGTTGGAATGAAGGTTTACCCTTGAGACTTGGAAAGGGGATTTGTTTCATTTTTTAATGAGGTTGACACAGTAAAAGAACTATCCTCATGACTCCTTGTTTCATTTTTTAGCGAGGTCGACACAAGATAAGAACCATCCTCGAAGTCCAAATCCATTAGATCTAGAAGGTTTCATATTCCACTGTGGCCACTTCCACCAGATTACTCGGAGGTGGTAGGGCAAAAGTACCCATTAAGGCAGGTTCTTTTAGGAGACCTACTCTGATATTTTGAAGCGAATGATTGCTTCCATGGATCATTGGAATGCTTCCCGTAACTTGTGAACTGTTGGGGAGGAAGTTTTGCTGATCGACGATTGTAATCCCTCCTTGAAAGGGAAATGCAATCTTTCTGAAATAGGTCGACACAACCGCTGCCATGGCATATATCCATGGTCTTCCTAGTAGGATGTTGTAATCAAGATTTCCGTCGATTACTTCAACATCAATTTCTATTGTTTTGCCCCCCAGTTCAACTTGCAAGTTACTTAAAATCCCATATGGAGTGTATGATCGTCCATCAAATGCTTTTAACGTCGTTGACGATCTCGACAAGGGTGGTGAGCCTAAATTTTTCCAGCAACTCATCGACATAATACATGTAGATGCCCCCTCATCAATAATTGTTCGATGAACAGTTTTGTTGAGGGCTTTCACTTGAATAAGGAAAGGTAGTTGAGCTGGTAACTGAGGGTCATATCTTTTATGATCAAAGGCCACAAGATTGGAATCCATTGGGTCAATCCCACCTATTGCTGATAATAAATCTTGGTCTTGGGAGAGGCAATTTTGCGGTACCTCAAGTGTCGACATAGCGGACGACGATTGGGCTAGGTCCTCTATTATATTATAATTCTGTGTTATTTTTGCACGAGGATTAAATGTCGATTTGTGCACTACTCCCTTTGGCGACTTTATCATTTGTTCAGGAATGATGGGTGGCACAACTTTGGTCAAAGTTGTTGTCGAACTACTAGGTTGTTCATTAGCCTTGTTATTCGACACCTGTGGATTCCCATAATCTTTATTCCTTGCCAAAGCATCATTTTGCTGTTTTGAGATAGACAACATAAGCACTTGGGATCGGGAAGCATTTTGATTAGCAACCAGTTTGGTTCCCGGGCTTGGAAATGGATCAGTCAATACTGTTGAGGTCTTTGAACTCTTAAAGAGTTTCTTAACTTCAATTTTATGTGGACAATATCTCGTCCGATGATCCTCATCGCATATATGACTCCCCGCAGGGGGTTTCCTTTTTCTCCCTTTCTTTTTCTTCTTGCCCCCTGGTTGCTTCAGTTGTTTGCCCTTGTCGGTCGACACGGCATTTACTTCCGAGGCAAGAAGTTCCTCATTTGCATTTTGACTGGAAATCTTACGGGCCTTTTTAGATGTAGCCTTTGTCGATTTTGTGTCTGTCACACCAATCACGCCATCGATGGCATGAGAGTCATTGTTTGATTTGGGAGGAGGAGGAACTGAGAATTCCGGTCTAGGGGCATCAGGTATTTTATCGTAGAGTGTGCCGGACTGAGTGTAAATCAAGTCCAAATATTGCGCACGAGCGATAACTTGCTCTTCTGTGACGACTCCCCCTTTTGCCACATCTTCCGTGATGGAAGGTAGTAATGACTTGATAAACCATTCAGCTAAAAGTTGATCAGGAACATACGTTTTAACCATTCTACGACGACGTCGCCACTCATGTATATGATCAGATATGTGAGTGGTCGTCGTTTGTTTGAAGTTGGTAAGGAGTTTCGTTCCCATTTCATACCTTATCGGTAATTGAAAATGGATTAAAAAGGTTGTGGCTAGGGTACTGAAGTTTTCGAATGAAGCTCTAGGCAATTCGATATACCATTTTGTTGCCGGACCAGTTAGCGTCCTCTGAAAAAGGCGAAGCCTAATCGAATCATCGTTTAGGGTGTTTGATGAACACCACAGATGAAAGGTCATCACATGATTCGACGGATCTTCACCCGGATTTCCATTAAATTCAGGAATATATGATGGAAGTTTATGCGGAATAGCTAGCCACCAAGCGGCATAAGCAATTGGATCATTCGTCAGCCGGTTTAGATCTGGTAATTCTAGAGTTGCTACAAAGGGCAACTGTTGATTTAGGTTAGGTGAAGCATATCCAAGATAAGATGGAATTGTCTGAGCAGTGGGTCTTTGCATACCAGCATAATGTATTTGATGCTGGCAACTTTGACAAGGTTGATGGGCATAACCATTATAGTATGGTTGTTGATAACCGCTTTGGAAATGCAGTTGCCCATTACTTACAAAGACTTGTTGCTCAGGTCCTTGATATGATTGCTGGAATTGTGGTTGTTGAGATTGAACCAGCCCTGGTTGTTGGACCATCTGCTGGTGTCCAATACTGGATGATTGACCAAGATGAGGAGTCATAGTACTTGTTTGAGCCTGAGTCGCTCCAGATAAGGAGGCACTAACCTGAGGTTGTGATTGAGTTGTCGAGACAAGAGGTTGTTGTATTGCAACCTGAGAAACTTGGGGTTGACATACAACAGGAAGCGCTTGTACTTGCGACGCAATCACCATACCAGGTATAGTGGGAATATTCGACACAGGGTGGACTGGTTGCATTGAATATACAACCCTTGGTTGTTGAGGCAGTATTGGTACCCAACTGCTGGATGTAATTCCAGTTTGGCCTGAACTTTGTTGTAAACTCCCATATGGTTGTTCTCTGGGAGGGAACAATGAAAAGTCATACTGCCCTCCATATGGTGGCAATCCAGTACTTAAAGGGTAGATTGGCCTTTGAAGACACATTGGATCAATTTGTTGAGTTTCAACATAAGAAATACCAGATGATAATCCAGATGAAGAAATAGGAACTAACCATGTCGTCGAAGCAGTCCCTGATGGGACTCCGGCTTGTTGTTGATAACTTGCCGAGACAGATGGTATACCATTGAACATCGTTGGAGTAGCAGTAGGAGGCTATGCCACTGCTGTGTCGGACGACACAGTCCTGGATGTCGACGGTTGTTCAGACATATCTAGTCTATCCAAAAGATTTTCTAGCGATTCTACAAGAACTAGCGATGAAGGGAGACTAACTTCGAAGACCAACGAGGGAAAGGTGATGATTATTCCGTTCAAAATAAATTTTTAGACGCTTTGACACAACTTGTTTTTTCAATTTTTAAGAGTCGAGAAAAAACAAAAGATGACTCTAGTCTCCTTCGATTTTTAATGAGCCTGAAGTGACAAGTGCTCAGATGGACCTTTTCCATTAAGGAGTCTGAAAAGGAACGAAAGGGACTGCTCTGGAGGTCTAGGTAGAGGGAGTACCAAACCAATCGCAAAACTGCAGAATACTTTTTACGGTACGGCAGTCAATCTTCCCGAATGCTGTGTTCGGTGCATTGCGATCAGTAGGGCGGCCGACACGGCTTCCTATGGATAAAGGTTTTATGCCTATAGGGGTCTCCCAATATATACTCGATGGTACGTGGGAGCACAAATCCGTACTGGCACTTATCGTCTCAAAGTGGAGGAATCACCCAACCATCAGTGAGGACAACAGTTACCAGGCTTTACAACGCTGGAACACGTCTCTAGCCTAGACCTCTAGATGTTGTGCGTGAAGTTACAAAGCATTGTTAAGTTCATTGAATTTATTTTAGGTTGATCTTTCTTATGAAGTTTTCCTTTTGGGTTCACCACGAGATGTAGATGTAATTCCTAAAATGCAATCTAAATATGATAAGCAAGCTTTTATCTCTTTTCAGCAATGAAAATCCTAGCTACAAGGGGAAAAGAAAGACACAATCTTTTCTCAGAGAGCAAAGAGCACATTGTAAATGCACTTTTCCTAAATCAAGCCATACAAACTGTCAATATGCAAATGCACTTGTGCATGTATTCGTTTTTCAATTTCTTAATATTAATGCCTAAAAAGAAAGTTGTTATATAAATTTGAATTCGATTTCAAGTGAAAAACACAAACAAGCTTCTTTTCGAAATCAAAAAGTAGAGACGATTACGACACTTTATGATTTTGAAGTAAACACTTGTTTGGACACTAGAAATTCACAAATTCAAGCCAAAGGCAAAAGTAAAAGCGTAATCAACTGTCAACAGCAAATATACTCTCTCCTAAGATCAAAACGACACTTACGACAGATCTAGATCTAAGGGCGACAGTATGACTAGTTTACTTTTTCAATGGGAAACTGTAAATGACGTAACAAACACACAAAAACAAATACAGTTTCTTTTATAAAACTGAGGCAGAATTAAGGCAAAGAAAAGGGGCTTTTAAACAGACAAACACACTGATCACAGGCTTCAAAAATCAGAGGAAAAACTGGAAAAAGTGAGCAAAGAACCTCAGCTAGGCTGATCAACGCACCTGCTACACAGAGAAACTGAATTGCAACGCAGGTAGCCCTCTCGGGAACTGCGCTGAAATGCAGAGTCTCTTCATAGAGCCTGCACTGAAGCAGAAACGAGAATTGTCTTCGGGTTCTGGGTCACGGTTTGCAGTTTAATCTATGGTTTTTGGCCGGGTAAAACCAATCAATTGTATACAATCAGAGGGTTGATTTACAAGAGGTTTAAGAGCTATCACAAAGGGTAATCAGATCATTTGTGAGTTAACTGTTCAGATCATAAACAGGCCCAGTGAATGGACTAGATTAGCAGATTTCTACTTTGCATTTGTAAATGGCAAATGCAGTTCGATTCGCTACTCCTAAGTTTATGAGATGAACAACAATAGAAACACAAATAAACTAACTAGACACGATCCCCAATGGAGACGCCATTTTGTTTTCGGGAAAAGTGTCTATTCAGAACGACCCTATCCCACTGGGTTGTGACAGAGACCTCAGAAACAAACAAGGAAAACTACTCTTGTATTCTCCTTTAAGAACTATAAACGAAGATGATTAAGATGAACCGACCTGTGTCTTGCGCTAGTTGTTCGATCCAATCTATCTTCTCTTTGCCAACTTCCACCGAACTGCTCCCTCACTTGCCTAGCGTTACCAAGTTCCTGCAAGTTCACAAAAAAGAGAAACTACACAAAGACATGGATTTATGTTCATAAAAAGCTTAGGATCAGTTTTAAGCTAAACATACAAATATAACACACATCAGATACACAAGCATGTAGGAGAAACTCAAGTAGTTTTATTGATAAAACAAGAAGATCCAGGAGGAGTTACAACCGATGATTCCTGATCCAGCATCAACCTCCCAGCATAGAATCCCTTCTTCACCTCCAACAAAGCATAAATCACCCAATACTCTGATATCTATCACAAAACCAACAGCAATTCTCTGCAATGTACAAAATTCCAGCCTCTGGATCTCTGGGATGAGGGATCCATATATAGATGTATGCAAGGAGGATGAGTCAGCTTATGATTTGACTAGTGTCTTCTCTCTGTCAGTTCTTGCTTCCACTTGGAGACTGAGAGCCTCTTACTCATCCTTGGTCGAATTCAGTGAGGCAAGTGTCATTAGGGAAGATTCTGGAAGCTTCCATTGTCTCTCCACCTCGCGGAATGACATTGCCATTTGTCATTTCCCACTCAAAGCACCCTGGTAGTGCATTTAGGTGCGTTGCAATGCACCTAGCTAGTGTATTTGGGTGCTATGCAACGCAACTAGCCAGTGGAGCAGCTGAAATGATCCTGATTTGAGTGATTTTGAGCAGTTTCTGGTGGAGAACTTCTGGGAGAAGCTGTAATTTGTTGACCTTGTTCCTTTAGGGGTTGGAACAATACTTTTAGGGACTTAGGATCCCTTGGTTTATGGACATTTCATGCTTGGAGCTGCAAGGCACAAAAATGTCTATAACACCCCTGGGTCATTTTTTGGGTTAAAATCCCAAGTTTTGATGTAAATTTTGGTAAACGATGTAAATTATCCATGATTTGTGGATGTAAAGTGCATATATGGTTAGGAGTAAAAGTGGTTTTAACCCCTTATTCATGTAAATTTGAGTCGGCTTTGAGATCCACCCATGGTCCACAGACCATGGGATTATATAAATAGGTGTGTCTTAGAGAGTCTAAGGCATAATCAAAGATGATGGACATAATGGGTTGATAGAAGATAGCACAAAGAAGTGAGTGTTAGAGGAGGGAAAGGCTCTACATCTGAGCGTGCAGAGGCCTATAGTATTGTTTGCAGCTGAGTGGGAAGACCCCTGCAGCTGAGTGTGTAGGGCAGTCTTGAGTTTTTAATACCATACTGAAGATCAATAAAGAAGAATGTTGAAGAAATTCCTATGTTTATCTGTTTACTTCTATTATTTATGTTTGTGATATATGTTGTGATTGAATAATATCTTTATGAAATAATGATATATTGATGTGCAAATCTATGGGATAAGTCTTAATAACTGTACGCAGTGCATGTTAAATACTTTCACGAAGATTATAATAAACTATGTTATGTTTATTAAATACTCAAGTAGATTTGCATGAGCTCAGACCTAGGGCTATTGTATGGTGCACATAAGTGGATGATTCATCTGTTAAGGGTCCACAAAGACCTATCATAGACCTTCACTAAGCTCTGGAGATCGTTTAAAGGAAGTTGCAGTATCGAGCCCTAGGGGCTTATAGATCTAGGCGAAGGCAGCTCTAGGGCTTAAAAGGACATCACATTGATCTCTGGATGTGGAAACTTGGTTCTAGCATCCCCTCATATTGCTTTGGGTAAGACTTCAGCCAACGCTATGCGGGTTGATGCTGAAAGGGCCAGTACTGTAGGGTTTTGTTTGGCACAATTAAATTTGAACCTGGGTTAGGACCCACTAAGCCAACAAATGGTTCTGTTGCCAGGACTGGGATCTACTTAAGGAGCTATGTGATGTCGCATCACTAGAATCTGACCAAGAAGGAAATTGAGAAGTGGTTGGATAGAAAAATTCATGAATTTGCAGTGCAGGAGAACATGAATGCGCACCTACCAAAGGAGAAGTGGTTGGACAGATATTTGTATAAGGAAATACACAAAATTTTCTTTTTCACCTTCCCAATCAAACTATATGAGTGGATAGCTAAGTTGGTAGACGACCAGGGCGGGTGGAAGCTTGACGATCCAATAGTGTGGACTCCAAAGTTGGTACAGTGATTAGAAGCCTCTAAAGACAAGATCGTGCATGATGTCGACCACTGGCTCAATCGGATTATAGGAGTGTTTGGCATGGGATCCCTTGTAGCAGGTTTTGGGGCTTAAAGCCCGAGTTTTGGTCAATTGTATTGTAAGACTCTGTGAAGTGCAGGAGCAGAGCGCGAAAGTCTAGGAGGAGTCATAGGGCGGCCCACCCTAAGAATCGTAAAATAATGTAAAGTTGTGTCGGCCTACCCATGGTCCACGGACCATGGGATTGTATAAATAGAGCGAGGTTCTAAGTGTAAAGATAGTTTTTTGGCAAGCATGTAATAGATAGATGCGAAGGCACGGTTAGAGGATAGGGGGAAGTTGAAGTGTATTAGGTCGTAGTAGTAGGAAGAGACTTTGAAACTGAGTGCGCAGAGGCCTAGTAGAGTCCGCAGCTGAGTGTGCGGACTCCTGCAGCTAAGTGCACAAGGAAGAGTTGGGTCTGTATTTGGAACTAAAAGTTAATAAAGAAGACTATTTTGTGCATCTATCCTTGAATCCTTATTTTGATGTTATACATTTCCATTACTCTATTTATTTACTGCGCGCATTGGATGAATACTTGTATGAATGCTTGTATGTAAATTTAATTTAAGTAATCCGCTAATGAAGACTAATTAAGGAAGACTTGGGTAGATAACACGGGTCATGTTGCAACTAGAACTGCGCAAAGACAGTATCACAGGGCATGGCATTCCCGCAGGTGTGCGTAGCACAGTAAGTGCGAAGGTTGGACCACGTACCAATCACCAAACTACTTCAAGTGAGACCTCAGTCTACGCTCCGCGGACTGTTGCTGAAAGGGCCAGTAGTACCAGGACTTGCTTGGCTCGACCAACTGCTAGTGTGGACTCTGGAATTAGTGCACAGACTGGAAGCCTTAGAAGATAATATAGCGCAAGCTGTGGACCACTGGCTCGACCGAATAATAAGAGGATTTATCACTGAGTTCGTGGTGGACATGACCGTCAGTTACAGTGAGGTAGAGTGATGTTTTCTCAAGGGACCGCAAGGTAAGTATATTAAATCTTTGAATACCTAGATTAAGATGTTGTTATGTGAAAAGCGGGTTATGCAAATAAATTAATGTTTGGGACTACGTGGAGTGGAAGAATCTACAGAAGTGGAAGTAGTGAAGAATTAGAAAATAGTCCCTTAATTTCACCCTCGTGGGAGAGCGAGGACGAGCTCGCGAAAGTTTCTCTAAGAAGCGCAGTCAGTTTGATAAGGCAGTAGATTCCGCAGTTACCACCCACATCGCCACCCACTTCACCTCCTTCACCTCCATCTCCACCCACTCCACGTCCACCACCTCCACGTTTCAGTATGGTGAGCGCGATCGAACTACCAGTATTTAGAGGCGTAGGGAATGAGGATCCGGACCAATTTTTGTTCGTGGTAAGAGTAGTATGGGAAGCACAAGGTGTCACGAATGACAACATTAAGAGGGATACATTGGTGAGCGCACTGCAGGATCACGCATTAACGTGGTACATCAAGCACTCTAACGACCACCCAAATGCAAGGATAGCAGAGATCCAGAATGTGTTGAACAGAGAATTTAGCAGGCCAAAATCAAAGACACAGTCAATCATTGGGTTTAAGAGATCGCGATGCTTTCAGGTGAGGCCCCTTGGGATTTGGACCAAAGTCTAAAGAGTACGATCCACGAGGCCAATATTACGCTAACATATGCACAACATCTCACATGGTTTGTAGCATCTATGGCACCACACTTGAGGATAATGTTGTCACAATAGAAACTTTCTACCCAGGTTGAAGTGTTGGAAATGGCGATGAGATTGCATGAGACCCCGATACAAGACCCTGGGTTGGGAGTTCAAAAAATCCATGCGCAACTACAGAATTTGTGTTTGAAAATGCAAAGCTTGAAGTAGGATAGGGTACCATGGCCAGAGGCACGTGAGAAAGTATGGTGCATAAAATGCAAAGGCCAAGGTCATGACAAGGATCATTGTCTAGTGTTCGCGAACTACTTGGTAGGAGGAGGGCCAATGCCATTAAGACTAGAGGTACAGGCAGGGTCGAGAGCGGCACCCACTTTATGGTGCATGACCTATCAGATAGGAGGGAAACACACAATGGAAAATTGTCATTTGCTGCAAAAATATACACAGACACCCCAACAATTGTTTTGTAATTTCTGCAGTTTGGTAGGCCATGATGAGCGCACTTGCCACAATTATGAGTTAATGATGGATAGAACCCTGGCCTATAGAATGCAGACCAAAACGAAAGCCCTTGACCCAGATATAGGGATGGCATGCGGTGGATTTCAGGGGTGAGGTCGAGGATGAGGAGGAATGGGACCAGGAAGGGGACGGAGATACTTATTTGTTACAATTGCGAGGACCAGGGCACTATGCCCATAACCGTACCAACCCAACTAGGATATCCTATATGTATTATGCTTAGCTTAATCATGAAACAATAGATTGTCCTACATTGATCACAAAGATGCGCAAAAAAGGGGTATTCCAGCCTCCCCCAACTCAGAATATACAAATGATGAGGTCGGAACCACGCGAAGAGGACCCGAATGTAAACATGATTCTCAGAAGTGGTGCAACCACGGGAGAGGATAAGGGAAAGTAGCCAGAGGAAAGTATGTGGGTTTGCAAGCCTCCTACAAAGGAACCCGAGTTTGACTTAGAACCCGCAAAGGAGACATTCAGGGAAGCTAAGAAGAGCTTTACGAAGGCCTCCACTTCAGGTAGTAAGGATCAACTAGAGCCAGGAATGGATCCTTCGATGCTTACTACCTTCTTGGAGACGTGCATGAAACTACTGCATGACAACAAGGCGGTTAAAGGACTACAGGAACTGATCACCAGGTGCGCGGGGTCAGGGGAACTGCGCATCGTCCGAAAATTGGGGAAGCATGCATTGCGCATTGGAAGAGGAACGAGGTTGACTACACAAATTAGGGAATATGAAATGGATTCGGTAATCCTAGATCTGGGTTTAGACGCGAACGTATTATCGAAGAAAATATGGGAACATATGGGCAGGCTTTCGTTACAGTGGTCCCCTATTCAATTACGAATGGCGAACCAATAGAAGATTTTTCCCATGGGAAGGTTGCAAGGGGTAACAATTGATATTGAAGGCGTGAGCACACAGACGGATTTTGAAGTGATAGAGATTGTCAATGAAAACAATTCATATCTCGTGTTCTTAGGAATAGACTAGGCCACTGATATGAATGGAGTCATCAATCTAAAGAAGCACAAAATGATCTTCGAGAAAATTTTCTACATGTAGTAGTCCCACTGGACCCAGTCAAAGGAGCGCACTACACTGAACTAGTGTGCGACGATGATCTTGATTGTATTTACAAGATAACTGCGCCAGACCAAGATAGGGCGAATCCGACTACAAATGGGAGGATCTCTTGGGAGCACAAAAGCTCCTGCACTTAGATTTAGATGAAGAAGTAGAGCGCTGGCAGAATCAATTGCATGAAGTGACAACACTGAATTTCAACATGATGATTAGATCACTGCGTTGCATGACAATAGAGGCATGAGAGCTACCAACATATGATGGATTGACAACGATGGATGAATTATTGAGCAAATTTGAAAGTGCAGTACCGAAACAATAGCAGTTCGATGCGTTGAAATGGGCACTGCGTGCAACACCCGCACGATGGCGAGGTACACATCAAGAAAACTTTGAGGACTAGTGCGGATGTAGAAGGATGATGCGCCTATGGTTTGGAAGCCCCCAGATTCGAACGAGAGTTGGGTAGCTATGATGGAGCAGCTTACGTGCCCACCTGTGTCGATGGGTATAGACATGTGTTGTGCAGTCCACACAAGCACAACCCAAACTAAGGATCAAAAATCGGAACAGGACATAGCAGTAGGAAAGGCGACGTGCACCACAAACGTTCCATGTAGAGTCATTCAACAAGGTATACAGAATATTGAATACAGTTCACCAGGTGAGATGAACTGATTGGGACCTGCACGTACAAGTGGTCTGATGGGCTTATAGGGCTATGTGAAAAAATCTGAGCGTGGAAATGTTTTCGAAGTTGAAGAGCAGAGTCAAGACCATAGTTTTGGAGGAAGGGAATCCTCATGCAATATCTCCCATAGTTGGGACAGTACGCAAGGACCAGGACGAAGGAGTTATGTAGCCGCACAAGGATGAACATATGCAGATTCAGAGAGCCATTTGACGAGGGAACCTTAAGATTTGCAAACTCAAAGAAGATCAGGTACAACTGAGGCAAAAAAGCATGTTAATGGATGTGGAAATCAAAAATCTAGAAACTGAAATTGCGCAATCATGGTGCGTTGATAAAATGATAGGACAAGATATGGGCAGCAATACCACTGGATTAGAAGATTGTCACCAAGAATTTGTGGCTCTGCTACCATGGCTGTGACCATACCTTACCAAACAAGGTAACCAGGGGAGTGCACTGCATAAGGCAGAACGTGCATCACTGATTGTCGCGAGGGTAATTGAGGAGTGCCCACGGACCAGGCTGGAAGGCGAATTGAAGCCTCACATAGGTGGTGCAACCACCTGACTATCCATATGGAGCACAGTCTCAACACTCCAAGCAGTTGAAAGAGAGTGCGTACTATAAAAGAGTCTGTGAGGGAGCTGCGAGATCAGGAGGGTATGCATAGGATCAGTATGTCACAAGGGTTGCGTCTGCAAATAGGGGGATGCACTGTCATGTGGGTAGGCTAGGAGGTGACCATTGGTGTCACTATTCATGACAAGATGTCCAATTTAAGGTAAAGAGGAGCGGGTAGCAGGCAATTGAGACACAAATTAAGAGCTAGATTTGGGA
Source organism: Pinus tabuliformis (assembly GCA_031772625.1). NCBI lineage: Eukaryota > Viridiplantae > Streptophyta > Pinopsida > Pinales > Pinaceae > Pinus > Pinus tabuliformis. Next base: position 355,922,072 of record CM062813.1, read on the forward strand.
CGATCTGTCTCCAAGAAGGCATGAATGAATTAGAAGTGGGGGGAATGGTCAAATTCAAATTCAAAAGATGCTATAAAATCCCCAGGGCTAGCCATGAGGCAACACTTGGTTGTGTGAGAATTGAGCAGTTACAGAGCAGTGAGCGTCGCGTACTCTTACCACCTTTGACTATAGACATGATGACTGCTGCCAGAACAAGAGTGTGATTCGCCGAAGATACCACAGAGCCCCATATAGCCCATGACGAGCCCGGAGGGGTTGCATTTGTGCCAGAAGTTCCAAAATCGCCATGAATGCTACGGTCGAAGAAAGATAAGCAAACTATGGGCCCAGTCCATGTATCCCCAAGAAACCCATGGTTTGGCAAATTGTCAATGGCAGAAAAGGGAAAAGTTGTCACTGTTGAATCAAACAAAGAGGAGGAAGACTTGCAAGCTCTAATTGCTCAAATTGAGGTGCAAGATGATGTGGTAGAGGATGTCTCACCAATGCCTTTCGCAACAAAGCTACCTACCTATGTCCCCCCATGGAAAGGGAAAGCCAAGATACCGAAAGACTTGGAGGCCACAAAGAGTGCGCTCTAGACCCCGCTCCTCCTCGATGGTATAATGTTTTAAGGTCCGCCTTTAGGACGAATGTCTACCATGAAGTTTGAGGAATGGGACCTCACAGATAGTAAGAAGTTCCCACACTTGGCCATGGATAGTTTAATGAAGCATAAATGGGTTGCATGGTGTGGAGAAGGCTGGGTTACTCCATTTGCGATGGATACCCTACTACCACCATGCGCCCATCACCATTTTAATCATCAGGCAGCTGCTGTTCCTGGTGCATGATGGGTATCTATGGATGGGGAGCCTATTCCCATCATGACCGACCTAATTCACAGAATTTCTCGACATCCCTTCAAAGGACATGACCTCGCGGCCATAGTGGGAAAAAGCAGCGACTTGGCCCTCGTAGAAGCCATGAAGGCCAAGTATAAACTAGAGAAGGAAAAGCGAGGGTACGCAATAGCAAGCACTAAGGACAAAGGGGTGCATGTAGCCACCCAACTACTATTCAGCAAGTTGATGAGGAAATGCCATGCCGAAGAAGTACCAGTGTCTGTGATTGTGCTGGCATAGCAGTGTGCGGAGGGGGTACAGTTCAAATGGGCACAGTTCCTCTACGATGAGTTTCTGACGAATTACAAGGAGGCCTAGGAGCAGGGTAAGACCTTCCACTATGCGTGGTTGCTCTTATCCATCTTGTTGGTTGCAAGGGAACTACCGAAGGACAACCAGTTTGGCAGTATTGAGGATGGTCTGCCCGAAGCCGCGAGGTGTGCCTCGCTCTGGGCTACAAAAGACGCAAAGAGGATTCACAAGACGAAGGTGTTCTAATTGTTCATGGAGGCAAGTATCTGAATGTGGATCAACCGAAGGCTGTGTCTGTCTCCCACGGTATATAACAGCTTGCAAAGCTCAGCAGAGTTCAAGGTGGATATGCATAACCAGTATATCCATGCATGCAAGGATCCAGTGCAGAAATGGGTGATGCTTCCATTCATTGCAATGGATGATGCGATCTTCACAGTAATGGAGTCATCGCCTCCGAAGTGGCACACCCTGGACTTGGCAAGAATGGAGAAGGCTACAGCCCAACAAAGAAAGAAGGACACCAAGTTTCACATCTTATAGCTGGCTGAAAAGAGGTGCTAGGAATAAGAAGCAGCTGCACAGTGGAAGAAAACTGATGTAGTAGTAATGACACAGATGGCTGAAACCACAGCAACGCCAACAACAGAGCTTGAGGAGGGCCAGGAGCTGTCTACGGGGTAGCAAACCAGGGAAGTGGATAGGAAAGAAGAGTGTGTAGACCCCGGTTCAACATCAACCCAACTCAAGTGGCCATGCATCCCTGAGAAAACAGCTCCTAGGAAGAAGGTAAAGGCGACAAAGACATCTGTTGACCTGATCATGCTCATAGAAGGTGATTTGTTTGACATCGACGAAAAAATTCACGAGGTCACAAAAGGACATGCTCCAGGAAATGAGGATGGAGCAGAACACTTTGTTGGGGGCACTCAGCCCGCAACTACAAGGCTTACAGGCACAACCCCCCCAAATAGGTACAGTGGCTATGTATGTCACAACAGGAATTGTATAAGCTAAATAGATGTTGCACGCCCATAGGGACAACCCTTTCGTGTTGCCCGAAGGTGCCCTAGCAGCAACAAGTGAGGTTGACTGGGCTGCGATGAGTAGCGTGAAAGGTGTCAGCTTAAACTTGGCAGCCCTACCACGTGAAGCCCTATACCACTTACAGGATGGGGTCATCGCAAAGCTCCGTGCCAGGGAAGGTTGCACGATCCAGGTCTTGAACGAGCAGAAAATCAACATGGATTAGCTTAGCCTCTAGCAAGATGAGTTCGTTGTGCAGGCTTGTGGACTAGAGTAGATGGTAGAGGATGCGTGTGGGAGTGTCTCAGAGTTAGCCGTGCCAGAAGAGCTGCCAACAGCAGAGCGGGTCCACAAATTGGTGTATGAAGTCTACGAGGCCAGGGAGGAAATGACGAAGGTTTAGTTGGAGATGAACCTGCAGATCGCCGAGCTACGGTTGAATTCACAGCCTTCCATGCCCCCAGAGGTCAGAGAGAAACGCACCTGCGCTATCCAAATAGGGCTAGAGAAAATTGGCCAAGTGGTATAGGACTGCACTGGGATGTTGGATCAAGCACTAACCATGCTTACATACCTGCAGGAAGATCCAAATCTACAGCGCCTAGAGACAGAGGCGCATGAGTTGCAGCAAGAGTATGACAGTGTCTAGGGGACCGTGCAGACGGTTGTCCTTACTCAACGACTCGCCAAACTATAGTAGGCAAGGGCACTAAAGGACCAATTAGACACCGCGCAAAAAAAATAAGCCTTGCTTAAAGCGCACATCCAACCATGGATCGATGAAGCTTTCACAATTATAGCTACCATTGAAGGAAAGCTGGCAAAAATGCAGGAACTTTATTTAGTTAGACAGGAATGTGACCCTGCTCACGAAGGTTCAAAGATACGCGTGTAGCAAGTACAACAGATAGCAGAACAGTGTGCCATGGACACCCAAGCTGCATGAGACTTGCTGGATGGACTCCGCGCAAAGATTGACACACCAACAAAGTGACTCGGGATGAGTCATGATGATTGTGTTGGGGCCCTGTTGGGCATGGGATCCCCCGCAGCAGGTTTTGGGGCTTAAAGCTCGAGTTTGGTCAATTGTATTGTAAGACTCCACAAAGTGCAGGCTTGGAGCACGAAAGTCTAGGATGAGTCATAGGGTGGTCTACCCTAAGAATTGTAAAATAATGTAAAGTTGTGTCAGCCTACCCATGGTTTGCGGACCATGGGATTGTGTAAAGATAGTTTTTTGGCAAGAAAGTAATAGATAGATGTGAAGGCATGGTTAGAGCATAGGGGGAAAGTTGAAGTGTATTGGGTCGTAGTAGTAGGAAGAGGCTCTATAGCTAAGTGCACAAAGGCCTAGTAGAGTCTACAACTGAGTGTGTGGACCCCTGCAGCTGAGTGTGCAAGGTGGAGTCAGGTCTGTATTTGGAACTAAAAGTTAATAAAGAAGACTATTATATGCATCTATTCTTGAATCCTTATTTTGATGTTATACATTGTTGTTACTCTATTTATTTACTACGCACACTGGATGAATACTCGTATCAATGCATGTATTTAAATTTAATCTAAGTAATCTGCTAACGAAGACTAATTAAGGAAGACTTGGGTAGATAACACGGGTCACACTATGACTAGAACTGTGCGAAGACAATATCACAGGGCACGGGTGCCCGCAGGTGGGCATAGCACAGTAAGTGCAAAGGTTGGACCGCATACCAATCACCATATATCAGACATCCCTAGGGTGCGAAAACCTAGTTCTAGCACCCTCCCATACTACTTCAGGTGAGACCTTAATCCACGCTCTGCGGACTATTTCCAAAAGGGAAGGTAGTACCGGGATTTTCTTGGCTAAATCACTTCCAAACCTAGGTCAGGTCCCACTAAGCCAACAAGGAGGATTTGTTATAGAGTTCGTAGTTGATACCTCGGTCAGCGATAGTGAAGTAAAGCGATGCTTCTTCAAGGGACTGTGAGGTAAGTATCTGATATCTTCAAATACCTGGATTAAGATGCCCTTGTGTGAGAAATGGGTTATGTCATTTCCTTGATGTTTGGAGATATGTGAAGTGGAAAACTCTTTAGAAATCTAGAGAAAGTAGGTCTTGAATATAGCATGTTGATTGGACCTATTTCGAGCGACGACAAGAGAATGGTACAGGGCTCACCATGGAGTGTTGTCCAGCTAATAAGACATGGTTTTCCACAGATACATCATCCATCCACTCCACCTCCATCTTCACCTCCATAACATACACCTTCACCCACACCTCCGCCACCACCACTGTCGTTCAACATGTTGAACTCAATAAAGTTTCCAATTTTCAAGGGTATAGGGAGAAAAGATACAGATCAGTTCTGGTTTGTTGCGAATGTTCTACGGGCTGTTCAACAGATCACTGATGACAACATAAATAAGGCGCAATTAGTTACTGCTCTGTAGGATCACGCATTGACATGGTATATTAAGTATTGTGTTGATCATCTTATTGCAAAACTATCAAAGACTAGGGATGATTTAAATAAAGAGTTTAGTAAGCCTAAGTATGACTCACAGTCAGTGGTTAGATTTAAGGAAATCACTATGAGGGTTGATGAAATGCCACGGGAGTTAGATCAAAGGTTGAAGTGTGCGATTTGCGAAGCTAATATGTAGCTCACAGATGGTTAGTACCATGAGTTATTCATAGCATCGCTTCTGCCCCACCTAAGGGTTGCTTTGTCACAACAGAAGATAGGAACTCAAGCAGAAGCCCTGAAAATCATGATGAGATTGCATGTGACACCTATTTAGGACGTGACTTTGGGAGTCCAAAAAATTCACTTACAGTTGCAGAACCTCTGCTTGGAATTGCAGAGCTTAAAGAAAGAGAAGGAGACCAAACCAGAGGTGCTTAAGGAAGTCGGGTGTCTGAAATGTAAAAGGCAGGGGAATGATAAAGATCACTATCCTATATTTGATAATTATATCACCATAGGGGGACCAATTCCCCTGAGACCAGAGGCTCCAACAGGACCAAGCATGGGGGCTATGTTATGTTGCACTATTTGTCATGTAGCTAGAAAACACGCAATAGATAATTGTCATTTACTTCAAAATTTCGTTTAGACACCACAATAGTTGTTCTACAACTTCTGCAAATCAGTGGGCCATCACGAGAGCCACTGTCGTAGCTATGAACTAATGATGGAAATAATGCCTATGTATCAGATGCAAGCAGAAACTCGGCCTCTGGATTAGGGTGCCAAAGGAGCACACAGAGGATATCAAGGATGCGGAAAAGGCTGAGGAGGAGGAGGACCAGGTAGAGGTCACGATCAGGCTATTTTCTATAATTATGGGACACTAGGGCACTACGCGCAACAGTGTCAGAATCAGACATGCCCATCATGTCAATATTGCAGCCAGTTTGACCATACTATAGAAGAATGCCTATGTTGATAGCTAATATGTAGGGGAAGAAGAAATAACCTCAATAACCTACACAGAACTTACAAATGATAAGGGATGAGCCCCGTGAAGAAGATCATAATGTGAATATAGTGCTGAGGAGCAGAATAAAGACTAACGATGATAAGGGAAAACAACCTGAAAAGGACGAATGGGTCCGCAAGGCCCAAGAGAAGGAAGTTAGGTTCGATCTGGAGCATGTCAAGGATACTTCTATGGAGGCCAAGAAAAGCTTCACTGAGGCATCCACCTCAAGAAGCCAGAACAAGGTACCATAAACCAGCGTGCTTACAGAAGTTGATCCCTCTATGCTTACCACGTTCTTAAAGACCTGCATGAAACTTCTGCGTGATAGTAAGGCTGTGAAAGCCCGACAGGAATTGATAAAAAAATGTGCTGGTAAAGAAAATGTCTCTGATGGACACCGCATGGTTTGAAAAATTAGCAGACATGAGACAAGAACAGGGCGCGAGATGAAGCTCACCGGGAAGATAAGAGAATACGAGATGGACTAGGTCATTTTGGATGTTGGGTCTGACACGAACGTTTTACCTAAACAGAAATGGGAGAGAATGGGGAGACCTGCACTACATTGGTCTCCGATCCAGCTTAGAATGGAAAACCAGTAGAAGATCATCCCTATGGGATGACTACATGGAGTCGCAGTGGATATAGAAGGCACGAAAACACTGGCTGATTTTGAAGTAATAGAGATTCTTGACGTCAAAAATACATATCCCATGCTCCTTGGAATTGACTGGGCCATAGATATGAATGGAGTCATCAACTTGAAGAAGAGGACAATGTTGTTTCAGAGGAAATCACTTCAGGTTGTAGTACCATTGGACCCTACAGAAGGACCGCGCTATACTAAACTAGTCCATGACTATGAAGAAAGTGATGAAGAATTGGATCAGATCTACAAAATAACAGTGTGAGACTAAGACTGGATTAATCCAATAGCTTATGGATGGATTGCATGGAACTGGGAAAGTTTTTGTACCTTGGATTCAGATGAAGAATTGGAGCATTGGAAAAATCGACTGCATGAAGTATCTACGTTGCAATGCAACTTGATGACTAAATCATTGCGCTATGTGTCATCAGAGGTAAGAAATTTACCCTATTATGATGGTTTAACTGATGTAGATAAGTTTTTGGATGCCTTTGAATGAGAAGTCCTTGAGGATCATCAATTCCAAGCACTAGATTTGGCGCTGCACGCTACACCCGCATGATGGTGGGGTACGCACAAGGACAACTTCGATGAATGGCGAGATTACAGAAGGATGATGAGGTTGTGATTTGGTCATCCTAAAATTTTACTGACTGAGAAATACGATGGGAGAAATGATCCGTGTGATCATCTAGCGAAGTGGGCTAAAGCTTATCGAGCGGAGCCACAACCAGAGTGGGTGCACTTATTCTGTCATACTTTGTATACAATTCCTATGAATTTGTATCTAGAAACGGACCTCCACCATGGAACCAGAGTGGGATATATTAAGGGAACGATTCTTAATGACCTTCAGTTTTGAATATGGGTTCAAGAGAATTCATGAAGCTCTACAGGACGTTAAGGTGGCGATCTTCAGAATCCTACAAGAACCATTGGAGTGGATTCAACCAGATCGGAGCACCCAATTGCGCCATGCACTGGAATGCTATAATGTGATCGCTAAGGGGGAGAATGAAGATCCATGAAATATTAATATTCCAGAGGAAGAAGGGCATCACGAGGTCGAAGTTCTGCAAATAGAGAACCCGAACATCACTACGCCATTGAAAACCAAGCAAGTGAACATTGGTACTAAAGTAGAGCCAAAAATTTGTGAATATTAAGGATTACTGGGATGATGCCATAGTGGATAAAGTTGTTGACCTACTCCACGAGTACCAGGATCTTTTTCCTACCAATTTTCCAGACGTGAAGGGCATCATAGGTGACTTGGGTGTGACGAAAATCACTTTGAAATTGAACGCAAAGCCTATTAAGTAGAGGTAATATCACCTTAATCCCAAATACAAGGAAAAGGCTCATTTGAAGTTGAATAATATGCTAGAAGTCGGCATCAATGAGCCTATGGAAGAATCTGATTAGGTGAGCACGATGGTGGTTCATGAGAAGAAATAGAATGGAGAAATAAGGATTTGCGTAGATCTAAGGAAGCTTAATGATGCATGTGTCCATGATCCTTTTTCGACACCATTTACTGATGAGGTATTTGACAATGTTGGAGGGAAAGAGGCCTATTCATTCATTGACGGGTTTTCGGGGTACCATCAGATCAATATCGCTTCGGAGGATAGGAGAAAAAGAACCTTCGTGACGGAATGGGGTTGTTTCCAATATACTGTAATATCATTTGGGCTCAAGAATGTGCTAATGATATTCTATCCCATCGTTATAGTGAAATTTAAAGAGCTCATCCATAATTTCTTAGAGGTGTACTTTGATGACTGGATGATGTTCGATTTAGTGAAGTGCCATGTAACAAGTTTTCACCTCATGTTGGATATGTTTCGCAGATACCAGATCATGTTGAATCTGAAGAAGTGTTTATTCTATGTCCCCTTTGGGATTTTGTTGGGTCATGTGGTGTGCAATTAAGGACTGATGGTGGACCCTTCCAAGATCGTACTAATAGTGAATTTGGAGGCCCCAAGAACTATCAAACAGTTGCATGCAACGCCCGGACATACATGATATTACAGGAATTTCATCAAAGCTTATGCTCATATTACCATGCCCATGGAGAAACTGCTGAAGAAGGATGCTACATTATGTTGGGACGTAGAATGTTAGCAAAGTTTGGATGTATTAAAGGAAAATATGGTCACCATTCCAATCTTGGACCTTCCCAACTGGAAGAAGGAATTTCATGTACATGTCGATGCCTCTTGCATTGCATTGGGAGAAATGCTAACACAGGCAGTGAAGGAGAGATGGACCACCCTATAGACTTTGCAAGAAGGAAATTATTGAAGGTTGAGAAGAATTAATCCACGACAGAGTGCAAAGGATTGGCTATGGTGTACACACTTCAAAAGTTCAGGTACTATCTGTTGGGCAGACATTTCAAAATGTATACAGACCATTCTGCCTTGAAATACCTGGTCAATAAGCCTTTGTTGGAGGGGAAGATCTGCTGACGGTTGCTTCTATTCTAGGAGTATGACTTTGAGGTGATTGTGAAGCCAGGAAGGTTGAATGTAGGACCTGACCATCTGTCATGGATCGAGGCAGGAGGGGAGCCTACTAATTTGGAGGAAGGGTGACCTAATGCATAGCTCTTCATGGTGCCCATTGAAGATAACTACTTTATAGATATTATTCACTTTTTGACTATAGGGATGGCACCGAAAGGGTATACAAGTAAGCAAAAGAAGGAACTAGCAATGCCCGTGGTAGATTTCTCAGTGATTACAGGACATTTGTATAATATGGGTGCAGATGGGATATTGCGACGATATGTGCCTGATTTTGAGCGAAATAACATCCTCACTAAAGCTCATGGAGGGGTTGTAGGAGGACATTATGCAGGAAAGGTGGCAACACAGAAGATTTTGTGCACAGGTTTATGGTGGCCTATGACGCATAAATATTCTAAATCGTATATTGTAGGGCATGCGATGCATGCCAACAAATGGGTAGACCATCATGGTGGGACAAGTTGCCAAAGAATCCTAAATTATTGTTGCAACCATTTGAAAAATGGGCAATTGATTTCATTGGGCCAATTCAACCCCCAGGGAAGAAAACTGGTGCGCGCTACATCATCACCATGACGGAGTATCTAACCAGATGGGCAAAGGCACAACCAGTTAAGGATTGCACATAGGCTACAACAACAAAGTCTTTCTTTGAATATGTGTTAACCAGATTTGGCTACCCAAAAGTGTTGATGACTGATCGAGGTACACACTTCCTAGACGAGACAATCAACATGTTGACTAAGGAGTTCCAGGTCTATCACCAGAAGAGCACACGTATCATCCTCAGGATAATGGAATAGTTGAGGCCTATAATAAGACTTTGGAGAATGAGCTGAAGAATATTTGTAATGCACAGCAAAATGACTGGGATGCATGTGTACCTATAGTGCTATGGGCGTACAAGATTACTTGTAAAAAAATGATAGGATAAAAACCTTTTAGATTGATCTATGGTGTAAAAGTTGTGATGCCTATGGAATACATCGTTCCCAGTCTATTCATAACAGCCTTCATAGGAATGGATGATTGAAACTCCTTGGAAGAATGGCTTGCACAGCTAATGGAGCTTGAAGAAGACAGATTCTTGGCTGGACTCAATTAGCCAGTATAGAAGGAACATGAAAAATCATGGCACGATCGACACATCAAGCTACGCACATTCAAGGTAAATGATTTGGTATTGTTCTATGATAGTAAGTTCACTAAGTTTCTAGGAAAATTTCAAATGCATTGGCTGGACCCATATATTATCAAATAAATTATAGATGGAGGCGCAATTCAGTTCGCGAAGCTAAATGGAGAACCATTTCCAGAAAGGGTGAATGGAAGACGATTGAAGCCATATACAGGGGATCTTGCACAATGACGATATGATGACAAGACAGTCTTAGTGCTCCAAGCAGTTGTAAGGGAGAACGTGACTATAAAATACACTGCTAGGGTTGGAGAACTATGTGGCAAGTGAGTTGCATGGAAAATGGGGGAGTTGCAGTATAAGAAGTTGCGGGCAGGAAGCTGCACTATGGAGGGAAGTTCCACACAACAAAGCAGGAAAGTGACCGTTGGAGTCATTGTTCAAGGTTTGACATCTAGAAGATGGTTAAGAGGAGAGGGTTGTTGGCATTTAAGGCCAAAATACCTGAATATTTTCCACCAAAACAACATTAATGGTCGAATTTTGGGGGGAACAGTCGGATTTGAATTCAAAAACCCCTATAAATTACGCATGCCAGTCCAATAGAGAACACTTTGCACCCTTAGAATTTTTGAGTTGTGATGTCTGTTGCTTATGAACAGCTCATTTTTTGAGGATTTGGTCATGATCCTTGCATTTTCCAATTTACCAGAGTTGAATTAGAAATTCATCTTTGAAACCATGTTAGGAACAAGCCCTGCCAAGACTGAGTACTAGGGAATATGTCGCGTCTGAAGGAGCTGCTCCAGAGGTAGTTAGTATGGAATCTCTGGCTCTTGTGCCTATGATGCCGAGGTCGCCTAGGCCAAATCCTACCCCTATTAGAGAAACCCAGAAACCGAAGAAGGATAAAGATAAGAAGATGATGCCAATATGTGAATTTCCCAGAAAACACTCTGAAACTATAAAGAAGAAGAAGGATAAGAACCCTGAGAAGGTTGTCAATTTAGAGGCCAAGGAAGGACAGGGCACTAAGGACATAGATGCTAAGGGAATTGAGCCCATTACAAATATTCTTGACTATATACCTCCACACAAGGGGAAGGAAAAGGTCACCAAGGACCCAAATTTGGACAAATTTGTCATTTTTACAACCCTACTACCGGAGCAGGTTCCCTTCGAAGGTTTGTGCCTTGTGCGGGTCCCCCCACTATAGATAGAAGATTGGGACCTGGCAGATCATGAGTTGTTCGCTCACCTCGTGATAGCCAACTATATCAAGCATGTCTACTACCTAGAATTAGTTGTCACTGAGCTATAGATGGTGGAATGGATCCATGGAGTGGAGAATTCGAGATTGTTAAACTTGTTGTGGGTGCCCCATTATCACCGCACCACTATCAACACAACCTGTGTGCATCAATTACTTACTCTAGTGCACAATGGGTTCTTGTGGCTATGAGGGCCTATACCCATCATTGATATGCTCATCCACAGGATCATGTAATTGCCACATGAGGATTTGAATCCAACAAAGTTGATGAGCACCAGTATTGCAGCAAGGATGCTGCAACTCCTGGGCTACCATCTTTACTTATCAACCTGGGGTTCGTACAAACTTGGAGGTGATAGTGCTATATGCATAAGTAGAAGTGAAGGTACTGCATGTTGTCACTTGTTCATCTGGCGAGAGACCCCAGGGATTCTATGCTAGACTTCTATAGAGTCAGAAGAAGCTTGATTCTTTGATGGAAGAAGAGAAAATCTATTATAAGAGAGCTACTCTATTGTAGTAATGAAGAAAAAAACATGTCATGCTAAATCACAGTATATCCTAATTAACCATTTAAACAACTATGCTAAGCAGAATTGCTAAATCAACATTAACCTAATGTTGCTATCTAATTTACAGAAGTAAAGAGCATCAAACCAAACTAATGAGTAATCAAGGAAACTAAACTAAATCTGTTTTCACTTTCATGGTTTTTTTATGATCGGATAGTGTTAGAGTTTCACTAAATAACCAAATCGAAGCTCAGAAGTGGCAGTGTTTAAACAATATGCACAACAAAGTTCGAGAAGGAGTCAAGTGGAAAAGAAATTGAAGATCGAAATCAGCGAAGGGTGGAGGTAATGAGGCAACAATGCATATGAGTCGTTGGATCGATTAACGAATAGTAAAAATGGAGGATAAGCGGTGAATATCTTATCGCAGGAGATTACATGAATAGATGGATGAACAGGACTAATGAGAGATGAATGGTGGAGATCTTATCGCAGGAGATTAAGTCAATAGATGGATGAACATGATTAACGAAAGATGAGCAGCTGAGATCTTATCACAGGAGATTACATGAATAGATGGACGAATAGGATTAACGAAATATGAGCACCAGAGATCTTATCACGAAGATTAAGTGAATAGATGGATGGATCACATTAAGTGACATGGAGATTGAAGGAAAAAAAGGGCGTAATGATGGAGTGGTCTTTGTAGTTGGTAAGCAGTTTCTTACACACCCTCAAAGCTATAATTGGAATTCCTAAATTTTTCGCGATTAGCCTAAGTGAGTGACACGTAGCACATGAAAACCACTTTTCTCGCATGCTCTTGATCGGATATCGGCCATGCAAGAATTCACGCGAGATTGCGCGATAGTCATTGGATCATGTAGGATTGATCAACAGTGGAGATCAACCAAGCTAGTTGGTGATCAAGTGACATGATAGTCATTGGATTAAGTGAGGGAGATCAACAGTGGAGATTCGGAGTGCCTAAAGTAAAACGTTAAAATGAATATAGGTGGTAAGTGGTATCTCACGCACCCTAAGGACTGTAAGCTGTATTTCTAAATTTCACGCGATTAGCCTAAGTGAGCGACACGTAGCACGGGAAAACCACTTTTCTCGCGTGCTCTTGGTTAGGCATTGGTCATGTAATAATTCACGTGAGATTGCATGATAGTCATTGGATCATGCGGTATTGATCAACGGTGGAGATCGGCCAAGCTAGTTGGTGAGCCAGTGACGTGATAATCGTTGGATCAAGCAAAACAGATCGACAATGGAGATTTGGAGCGCCTAAAGTCAAAAGTTGAAATGAATATGAAATATGTGGTTAACAGTGATTGGTCAAGTTTGTTATGGATCGGACGGTAAGGAGATCCATGGGTGTAATCTGATTAGGACATGATTTATTGGCTTCCGCATACATTATGGATGAAGAAAGTGCTAAAGGAAATGAGAATATGCGTGAGATCTTATTACATAAAGATAACGATGAAATGAACCAAGTACTTAATCAAGACGACAAACTCCAAAGCTCATGTGAGAACTAGAAATTTATGTTTTTGGGGTTGCTAATGGGTCTCTTCCTCAAGTCATGGTCCCAGTGGGAGGAGGTGATGCCGAGACACCTGCTGACAACCTTATGGTGATCTTTTTCTCCTTGCTAACCTGCTAATTGAAAGAAGGCACAAATGGAAGAAATTAGATTATGGGTGCTGATTAGGGCCCTAGGATTTTATTGTTCAACTCTGATGAAAAGAGGTTCATTTTTCTCTCTGGCCAATATTATTTTCATCTCTACAGCCCTTGACTCCTCATGGTTCATCTATGATGCCAAAGCCATTAAGTGTGTATCTCCTAGCTCAGCATTAAGATCCCAAACATTCATGTCTGTGAGGGCCATGTTGTGCAAGTAAAACTCAACCATTTTGGCCCTACCCTCTACTATACATTGATCACAAAGATCAATAACTGCCTATAGTCCTGAAATGGGATGGTGCCCCTTTATGCTAGTGTTTTAATCTAAAATTGCAGCCATTGTTCTATGAGGTAAAGAGAATAGCATTTAGTTGGAATCCTACGTTGGATTGCTTCCAAGGAGAGGTTGGCCATACATACTAGTTGGTTTTCCCTTTCCTGCAGTTGTCCTCTCAGCCATGCATTTTCCCTCTCAAGTTGATCTCTCATTATTACTTCTCTATCCCTTAAGACACTTAGCTCTTTGTTTTTCATATCTTCTTCCTCTAGTTGTTCTTTCTCATCTCCATCAGTTTCTTCCTTCGTTTCCTCCTCTGTTTCAGCATCATCCTCCTTCTCTTCTCCTTCATCATGTTCCTTTGTATTAGTTTCTTCTTCATCCATCTCATCCCCATATAGCTTTGTAACTTCTTATTTTTGTTTTGCCTCCTCCTCACTGATATAAGGAATAACATCATAGGTGAGGGTTTTGATGTCATCCTCTACTAGTAAGTCTCTGAAGACTGACCATGTTATGGGGATCTGGAGGTTTTGGAGGGAATCCTCAATGAGGATCTTGATCAACCCATGGTGAACCAATTGTTGGGAATTCCCTTCCTTTACTTTGTTGCTGGAGTCTATGAGTCATTGCATCAATAAATAGGGTATGATGAGTCTTTGGTGAACTGGTGATTCTACCGCAAATCTTAATTCTTCAAGCATCCTAAAATGGTATCCATAAACAACGTTGTATCTATGGAATGGCAGATGAGGTGACAGGGTAGAGTGAATGAGGTGGATGGTAATGAATGAGGGTGGTAGATGACGTGGAGGAGATGAGATGGAGTGGATCGATTAGGGTGACCCGCTGCGGGGGTAGGGAGTGTACAGAATGTTCATCAAGCTTGAACCCCCCTGCAACAATATCAAGCTATAGATCTCGGTCAAACACCTTGACGTCATGGTCAACTGCGGGGGTTGAGCCTGAGTTATAACCCGTGCTCGTTGCTCCCCTGAAGAGCACTTTAAATGCCTCTCAAACACACTCTTACTTAAATCTTGTGCTATCGCTCAAACTTTAATATGGGTCAGGGCCCCACCTTACATCACATTTGAATGCCATAAAAAATAAATCATTGTTTTCAGACTCTTGCATTCTCTTTTTATTTTAAAAATAATTTCCTTTTTGCCACCTGACTATATGCTTTGTCGAAGGTGGCCAAGTTAACTGGTCACCTTTTCACTTATAAACCAACTAGCTCGTAACCATTACATTTTTTTATCAAATGATGCATATGAGTCAGTGAGCAGGATACTTACCTATGGTCTTGATGTCATGTTGTAGTTGTTGGAGATCAGAGGTGCTGCATTGTTTATTTGTTGCGTGGTCATTATTCTTCCTCCTTTGCTGTCTGTTGTCTGCTGTATGGAGCTCTTGGATCATCTTAGTGAAGACCTATAGCTGATGATTGATATTCTGTGGGATATGCTGCTACAAGACCTAACCAACCTACCATTCACCCTCAGATTGCTCCCTGTAGGTATTCAGGGGATCTTGTAGGAATAAGGGGATCCTGTAGAAAACACAGTCTTCACCTAAATAGAAGAAATGAAGTGTAAAAAACAATGGAATTGATGGAGAGGTGAGGAGATGAATATATGTGGGGTAGTGTTCCCTTTAGATCCTCTCTTTGCTCCTTGATTGTCTTTCTCGTCCAGCTACAAATAACAATTATGTCTTTTTCTCTCTTTTCTTTTTTTTGAAAAACACCTAGGCTACCTCAGAGAGATTTTCACCCTAGATGTTTGCCCTGGGTGCCTCTAGGAAGGTTTTCATGCAAGGATCTTCTTATTCCTTTTTTTTTCATTTTTTTTCATCATTGGGCCACCAAACAAGCTTTTCAACCCAAAGATGGGACTCAGGCGCCTCATGGAGGTTTTCACCTGAACCCTTATTCTTTTTTTTTTTCCTTTTTTTTCTTTTTCCAGTGACCTGATCAGGGAGGAGTTGGAACTTACTGCACCATCATCACTATCTTATTGATATTGCCAATGAAATCTTGTTTTGATAAAGGCCTCTTGTACATTTTTAATTGGTGTCCATTAACAAGCAATGGAATTGCTTCTTGATCTATAGTTCTGATTTGCACTGAACCATTATCATGGCATCTTTCCACCACATAAGGTATGAGCCATCTTGTCTTTAGCTTTCCCTTGAAGTCTTTATACCTATAATCATATAAAAATGCCGAATCTGTTGAGAATACAACAAGATGATGGAGCTTAGTGGAAAGGAGTCGCCTTCACTAAGTGGGTCCGCAGGCAAATTATGGCACAAAGTCTATTTTTAGACATATGGATCATGGTCTATGAGTTGCAAAATGTTGTTTATGGATGATTGGTCATGTTGGGAAAAAATAGATGGACTTCTATTTTTGGATCACAGTAGGAGTCATCAGAGTCTATTTTTAGACTGCTAGTCAAAAATAGTGTTAGAGTCGGTCTAGTTATCCCTCCATCAGAGATCAAAGCTCTTTTGCATTTCATGATTAGGTGTCCCATCAGTTTTGATCAGTTGCATTTCGTTAGGCATGCCATAACTCTAATGGAGTGGGTTGTGTCACTTATTCCCCTCGTACTTGGCACTGCTGGTTCAGGCCTGTTTATTAAAATAAATCTTCAAAGGTCATTTACAATCATGTTTTAAATTTTGAGGTCTTAGCTCTAGGGTTGAGTCAATTTTGTCTTAAAAAGTCTTAGAAGACCAGCAAGCCAGAGGGATGTCTTTGATAGATCATCACTTCAATAATTTTCATCATTGTACAGCTGAATAAGGACTTCTCTTCAAAACTCTGTTTTGAAGATAAGTTGCCATCTCATTTTTGTAAAAATTGTCAAAATTTCAAGTTCTCCAAATGTTGAAGCGCAGCCTTGGTCTCCTTTGCCAAAGCATATCAGAGCTATCCCTGCAAAAATTTATCAGAAGAAATCATTATTTCAACCATTTTTTTTTTTAAAAGGGAAAATAGAAAGTCAGAGCCTATTAATTTGAAAAAGTGTCAACATCCAAACATTACAAAATGGGTTTTGGTCAAGTAAAAAACAAAGGGGAGCCTATATAAAGACATTCCTCCTCATAAACAACTCATTCACCTCTCAAGAGCAAAGTGCATGCATGCTAAGGCGATTTTACAAGTTATTGAGAAAATCGGGCTAGTTTCAGGGGCGCGCTATGCATCAGCTGAGGCGCGCTACGCACCCAGGGGGCGCTACGCATCAGCACAGTTTTTTCAGTGCAAAATTACTTGTGCGCTACACACTAGGGGCGCGCTACGTGTTGGGCAAGACGTGCTACGCGTTGGGAATTCTGCCCAGAAATTCGCGAGCAAGTTTTCAAATCCTTTTCTAACTCAAGCAAACTACAGGTAGACTTCATGTCCATGCCTTGTACTCATTTTGGCAAGATGAATGTAAATAAATTATGCTAGCTATGCCATGAAACTAAATGTAAAAACCCTAAGTTGCTGTGTGGATTCAAAGGCCTAGTTTGCTAGGGTTTTAAGATTATATGCTGCCAAGGTTTTCCCACTTTTGTGTTTCTTATTCCCCCCATATTCACCAATATTTCCCTTAAAAATTCCTCAAAAAATTCTACACTATCCCTCTACAAAATTATAAACCCTACTTCACCCCAAACCCTACAATATCATAATTTCTATGCCCTTTCCCTTCCCTAAATTCCTTGTTTATTTTCATTGCCCCTAATTCCCTCATGTTTCCCTTTCCCTAACAATTCCCTTGTATTTATGTCCCCTTGGTAACAGCATTTTGAAAAAAGGACAAAGTCAAACAGTAGTCAATTGTGTGCACAATCAGCATATATATCCCAGTCATCTTGTTTTCATACAATATGTCACAAACCGAATTAGCTTATGAGCAGAGCTATGACAGTGATTCTACACCAGAAATAGAGGTGCCAAGGAGGTATCACAAGGGTGGCAAAGGTGGTCGGCATGTCAGGGAGGAGCCCACTTCTTTAGTTCATTTGCAAGCTTGTCCACTTGCAATGAACTATTTTTGGTACCAATCATGTTTTGAATATTGTGAGCGGATCTCAAAAATCCAACATCACCGAGAACTAGTTCGCTTATTTGTTCTACATTTGCAGAATGGTCATGTAAACCTTGCTGGAGTGGATTTCACCTTGTCACCTGAGATTATTGCTCAGGCCACCGGGATACCAAATGTAGGGGAGGACTGGAATAAGCGCCAGCAGTTAGACAGATTTCACTATGAGCCATATATCAAACCCGGGTGTATGAGGCACTTAACTGCTGTTTTTCCTTTCAGATTCCTAAGGGATGAATATGCACTGTTGATGAGACTTATTATTCGGTATTTCACTTGTGAGGGCAGATTTTCACCTCTATATTTGTACCATATCCGTTTGTTGATGCATTTCACAAGGGTACGAATGATGAACATTCCATTTTTCATGTGTCGCAACATAGAGAGGATGGTGCCTATAGTACAAAGGAAGAGCCTAGCACAGCAGCATAAGAGCATCTATCATTATGCACTGATTAAGATCATAGTGATGCATCAATTGGCACAGTAGGGTATTGCTTGGGAGGATTTCATTTCTCGCGATTTTTTCACGGTGCCACAGCCACCTCCCGAGATTGTCCATGATGAGGGAGGGCCTTCACATCAGTTTGACATTCCTGAGCCCGAGCCTGTCAGCACTCCTTCATATGTTACATATCAGAGAGGCCATAAGGCCTTATTTGCATCTGCACGACGAGTATTATCTCCACCTAGGGTGGAAGGGGTCTCGCCTTCTTCATCGGCACAGCGAGTATTATCTCCACATCAGGTGGAAAGGGTCTCGCCTTCTGCAACACAGGTACAGGTACAGGTACAGGACAGAGGCAAGCAACCCATATTTGATGAGGGACCTTCAGGAAATCCGGACACGGATATTATTGATCTTGATATCAGTTCTCCTAGCTCGGAGCTAAAGGAGATCATTCAACAACAAAGGGCTGAGAATCGCTTGTTGCAACAGAAATTTGAAACGGCCAATTGGACAATCAACTACTTGGAGCAACGTAACAAGCAGCTAGAAGATGAACACACTCTTGATGAGTTGCGGCAAATCCGAGAAGACCGAAACCTGGCCCGCAAGAGACCCGGTGATTTGACACCTATTGAGCAAGGATCTATGCTCATCTGAGTGAACACTCATTTAGAGAAATTATTAGCCAAGGCAAACAGAGACAAAGATATGCTTCATCATATGAAGAATCATTACTAGGCTCGCATGCATGTTTGCAAAGCGAAAATGAAGATCCTTAAGAGGCGATTGAGCAAGGCATTAAAACGGCGAAAAAGGCCCGATCCACTCCAAATTTTGGCCAAAGCCTCCTTGAAGGAGCATGGTACTTGATGATACACCCCTAGCTCAAATCTCAAAAAATTTGGAGAAGTTTTGGTCAATTTTGAAATTTTTGTATTAAAAACAGGTTTTTGCCCTCAACGCGTAGCGCGCCGCGCGCTACCCTGAAGATGGGGAGGTCCAACTCAAGAAAGGTTTGCATTTTTGGATTTTTCATGATGAAATAAACCTACTCAACCACTGCCAAGACATTTCATCAAGTTTTGGGCCCCCAAAAGGTCAAAAAACATGCAAAAAATGACCTTACTGCCCCTTTTTGGACACACAGGTAGCAGCCTTGGGGGACTTCACTTTTGTATGGGCAAATAGGCACCAAATTGAAAAGTTCCACTTGGGTTGGAAAGTAGACATCCAGACCTTTCCAACAAGCCCACCTGAGCTTAATTTGGATGCTGGGAAGTGCCCCAAAAGTGGGCTGAAAGGCGCGCTACGCGTAGGGGTTTGGCGCGCTACGCATCAGGGTATTTTCCAAGTTTTTCATCTTCAGCTCAGGAAAACGCAGCCATTTGACCAGTTTTGACTTTTGGAGGGATTTTTCACCTTCCTTGATGTAATTAATGAAATTTCATGTTGACATGACACTTATTTACCTATTCTAGAAGATTCATTCATAAAATAGCAAAAATTTAATGAATGAATTGGTTTCCTAGCTTATAGAGGCAAGTTGTTTTGATCTCCTAGATTGTAGTGCTTAGTTTAGAATTGGTTGAAACAGCTCCTAGGATGATGAGCTCGACCCCTAGAGGCAAGGGAATGTGTTAGCTTGCCTATATTATGTATCTTCTTAGTCATTTTCAAGGTTGGACTCTTTGGGAAGAGGCTTTGAGACCTTATTGTACATTTTTACTTCAGCATTTTGGCAAAGGGAAGACCAGGGATTTGCAGCACTATTTGGAATTCTTGTGGCTTTATGTCTTGATGGTGTGCTTCATTCAGTACTTGTAAGTTTGTTATGTGTATCATTTTCCCTCTCACATCTTCTGCAATTGAACAAATGAAGTGTTAAGGTAGAATCCATAAATTTACTATGCTCTGCCTTTAAATTTGTTTAATTTTCCATGTTTTCTTCAGTTTAAGGAGAACCCTTGCACTTGCTTGCTCTACTTAGCTCCTCACATATCAGATATATTCACCTCATCAGTTTAAAAGCATCAAAACGATTGCCTACCTTGCTCCAACCAGACCTCTGCAGAAACTGTGTCTCATCCCCGCACCCAAAATTGCTTTTCCCTTTGATTCAGCAAAAACCCCAAAAATCACCTTTGAACCTCTGCACTTACATATCTAGCCTAAGTTCAATATTCCTTATTGGTCATCTCGCCCCCTTTGAAAACCTTTAGCCGAGATAGACCCAGAGAGAGCCCTCTCCTGCTCTCGTAGGGCTAGCTACGAGGCTGAGCGTGGTATGATGTTGCCTTGAGTTTTGCCTTTCTCAGCCTGAGGCAGATTCGAGTGCTAACATAGTGGTGACCATACTGGGGATGAAATCTCAATGGTTTTCTTGCTGATGAGTTTGTTTCACAAGTCTTAGACGGAGCCTGAAGTTACGCCAGGTAGCCTTCGAAACGCTTTTGCCTTACATTAGCGAAAGTAGATAAACGCTGCTTCAGTCAATCTCCGGTTAGCTTGTGAAACTTGTTTTTCAAATCACCCCGGTACTTTTGATCATTCTAGACCTTTGGATGATTGACTCTAGAAAATGATTGGCTGAATTATTTTAATTCCTTGATTTTCTGATAAACACACTGGCTTCAAAAAGACATACGAGAGCTAATCCAGATCCGAATCCACCTCCTATTTACGAAAATCCAAACTTGATTCGAAAAATCCTCCATCAAGAAAGCTCGCGACTCCCTTGGTTAAGTCTCATTCATGTCCTGCAATTTTTGAGTATCTTGAAGAACTTGATTTTGACGAGAAATTTGAATTGTCACTGTTTAAAACTCAATCTGAAAGTACACTTGATTCTTTAGTTCCAAATCCTGACTTTGCTGCAACTCTTAAATTTGAAAAACATAATAAATTAATTGAAAATTTTATCTTGAGGCACCTTCAGAATGATATTCAGGCCACAAATATTGCTGATTTCTTAGAAGCTGCATCTGAGAATATTGCATATGCTGTCATGGCTTCCGCTTCGAAAAATCCCACCGAACCGCCTTTCATTCCCACCATTCCTGTGCAACCTATAATTACTTATTCAAAATCTGCAGCTAATTCCCCTCCTTCATCCCACATCACTTCACCTCCACCTACACCACCTCATACTCCTCATACTTCGGTTACATCTTCTCCACCAACTACTCCCAGACCAAATCCGCCTAGAGCAATGGCTGCCCGGTTTGCCCCTCTCGCTCTTCCTCAAGATTTGCATGATATGCCCGTGGATTATCAGAGTAAGATTCCTTTATTTGATGGCACTCCTCAAAGTGTGTCCGCTCAGCAGCACATAGACAAAATGGCAAATTTTTGTGATTTATATGAGATTGATGAAGAGGATGTAACTATGCGGTTGTTTGTGCAAACATTCGGAGGAGAGGTAAGAAAATGGTTCAGAGGCTTGGGAGCCGGAATTATACCTACGTTGGCTGAACTTCAGAGACAGTTTTTGGATCGTTGGGAACTCAGAAAGGATCCGCTTCAGATTAATGCTGAGTACAATAATATCAAACGCAATCATGGTGAGTCTGTCCAAGACTACATTATCAGGTTCAATACAGTTTATAATGCTATTCCGGATGATTTAAGACCATCTAGAAAATCAGCTCTTCTTAAATTCCCGGATGGTTTTGATCCGGAGATGGCTTATTCATTACGGGATAGAGATCCGCCTACTTTAGAAGATATGCAAAAGATTGTTGTTAATGTTGAGGCAAATCTGAATGACAAGAGAGCACGGTTAAAGGCAGAGAAAAAAGTGACTATAAAGGAAGAATCTACATCAGAACCGCCTTGGCTTCGTGAGATGGAAAAACTGCTCAAAAGAGTCAACCTTGACAAATCAGCACCGCAGATTCGTAATCCAAATTACCGTGGCCAGCAACAACCTCAGTTCAGAATTAAGCAACGTGAACCAAGAGTACAAGAGCCGGTAGCCCAGCAACCGATCAAGACTCCTCTTTTGCAGAATTTTGTGAGTCAAGATTCAGATGAAGATGTTGATGTAGTAGGGTACCAAAATCACTTATTTACTCCTAATGATCTGCCCGTTTACATCACTGAAGAAGACGAGTATGGAGAAAGTTCAGGCGCCCAGCAAGATGAAGATTTTATCTTAGCTAATGATGTAGATTTAGATGATTACCAAAGAGGATATTTGAATGCCTTGTCCACTCAATAGAAACATTATTCATTAAGGAACTGGGATGTGCCTATCAATCCGATTCAAAAATGAAAAGAAGCTACAACACCAAAGACGGATTCACCGATACCACAGAAAAAAGGAAAGGAGACAATTGATCCCACAACTAGCAAGATAGCAACAGCAGAAAGGACAAATCAGGCAAGTATAATCAAAGATAGGAGAGAAGTTTCGGTCAAAGAAGTCGACAAAGTTTCAGCATTTAGTTTGGAAAATGAAATTTCCAAATTAAAAATATCTATTCCTTTGACTGAAATCATGAAAAACAGCAGCTACCGAGGTCAAGTCTCTAAAATTCTGAATTTTGATCCCATGTTTGACACGGTGAACGTTGAAGATGATAGGCCAGAATTGATATTTGGGCCAGCATTGGATGGTGAGTCCCCTGATAGTGATGTTCCTCCCTTTTATATCAGTTTGAGATTGCATGAATATGTTTTGCACAATGCTATGTTCGATTCAGGTGCTTCGCACAATTTGATGCCAAAAGCAATCATGGAGAAGCTGGGGTTAGACATTACAAGGAAATATCATGATTTGTATTCATTTGATTCCAGCCGTGTAAGATGCATCGGGCTTATCAAGGACTTGGTGGTAAGTTTAGATCAAATCCCAGCGAAGAATGTCTTGATGGATGTGGTTGTGGCGGACATTCCTCCACATTTTGGTATGCCACTTTCAAGATCTTGGGGGGCTAAGTTGAAGGGCACTCTACAGTTAGACTTTTCTTATGCTACAATTCCAGTCTTCGGTCAAATGAGAAAGCTATATCGGGAGCAAAAAATGAAATATATGATAACCAACAAGGAGAAGCCAATCAATCATCCTGTAAATTATGTACATACAGATTTGGAGTTGTTTGTTTTGTTTGCTGATAGTTTTAATGAGATAGATAGTCAGTTAGTTCAGGCAGAAGATATACCAGAGATTACCGAAAATTTTAGAGAAGTTCTGCAAAAGGAAAGAGAAGAAAAGTCAGCTGCCATGGAGCAATCAGCTGAAGATAAGGGGCAGCAAATAGAAAAAACAGAATTAACACAATTTCAACACTTGGAAGAAGATGAAGATGGTCTTTGGACCATGGATTTTGATGGCGCTGTGGGCAGTGATGGTGCTGGTATTGGTGTGTGGATTCGAAGTCCCTTTTCCACCCGAGACAAAGTTCCAAGCAAGGTGAGAGTATGTTCTTATAAACTAGCATTTGATTGTTCAAATAATGAGGCAGAATATGAGGCTCTCATTGCCGGCCTTAAGATTCTTAGAAAGCTGAAAGCAAAGAAGATTGCGGTCTATGGTGATTCTGAGTTGGTGATAAAGCAAGTTAAGGGTGAGTTTCAGGCCAAGCATCCTCGTATGAGGGCTTATCGAAATGCAGTCTTAGATATTTTGAAGTTATTTTCTGATCATACTTTGACATGTGTGCCTCGCATACAAAATGGTGTTGCTGATGGACTTGCTAAGGCAGCAAGCAATTTAAAAATTCCAATGAATTCTAGCAACAAGTTTGAGATTCATGTGAAACATCGTCCCACCGTCCCAGACAATCAGCGATGTTGGCAAGTCTTTCAAGATGATGAAGAGATCAATCAGTTTCTGCAAAATAAGGGTAAGTTCAAAGATACCTCAATAGATACTGAACATGACGATGGTAGTGATAATATACAAGTTAATCAAATGGACGTGCTGCAACTTAAAGACAACATTATTCCTAAGGGATTGATTCCTTTAGAGGAGCTGTTTGACCAAGATGATGTGGCCCGCAAACCGACATTAAGACCGACTGAAAAAGGTGTTGAAGAGGTAAATATTGGGACAGCTGAAAATCCTAAGATGGTAAAGCTATCTAAGTCATTGTCACCAAAGGTAAAGGAAGAGTATATCAGATTGTTGTCTTTATTTTCTAATGTTTTTGCATGGGATTACTCAGATATGAAAACATATGACACAAATATCATTCAGCATACTATTCCTATAAAGCCAAATCAGAAGCCTTTTCGTCAGAAGTTGAGGAGAATCAATCCGAAGCTGCTGCCATCAATTGAAAAAGAGGTAAACAGATTGTATAAGTCAGGAATCATTGTGCCTATCTGATTTTCAGATTGGATATCAAACTTGGTACCCGTAAGGAAGAAAA
This sequence comes from Pinus tabuliformis, assembly GCA_031772625.1. Classification (NCBI taxonomy): domain Eukaryota; kingdom Viridiplantae; phylum Streptophyta; class Pinopsida; order Pinales; family Pinaceae; genus Pinus; species Pinus tabuliformis. The sequence goes on from CM062813.1 coordinate 355,946,733, forward strand.
CAGGTGAGATCCGTTTATGTATTGACTTCAGAAATTTGAATAAGGTGTCCTTAAAAGACAATTATCCGCTGCCCAAGATGGATCATATATTGCATCGAGTAGTTGGAGCATCAAGGATGTCGCTACTCGATGGCTATTCTGGATACAATCAGATTTTAGTACATGAAGATGACCGTGACAAGACAGCATTCACCACTCCTTGGGGAATGTTTCATTATGCAAAGATGCCGTTTGGTTTGAAAAATGCGGGCGCCACCTTTCAGTGCGCAATGGACGTGGCTTTCGCCAATGAGAAAGATGTGTTTTTGGTTGTTTATCTTGATGACTTAACCGTGTTTTCAAATTCAGATGAGGAACATTTGTATCATTTGAAAATTGTTTTCCAAAAGTGCAGAAAATATGGCATTTCGCTGACTCCGAAAAAGAGTCTTTTCGCCATGGAGGAGGGCAAACTTCTTGGCCACATCATTTCTAAAGATGGCATCCATATTGACCCTGCAAGTGTTAAAGCCATTCAGCAAATTGAACAGCCCCGAAACAAGAAAGAAATACAGTCTTTCAATGGTAAACTGAATTTTCTGCGTCGCTTCATTCCAAATCTAGCAGAGCATCTTAAGAAATCACGAGCATGCTGAAAAAGGGCAGTCAGGTAAAGTGGACCGAAGAGGCGGTGAAATCATTTAATTTAGTGAAGTTAGCTCTTTCTTCAGCTCCTATTTTGATCAGCCCAAACTACACTCAGGATTTTATTTTGTTCTCATTTGCTTTTGAGCACACTTTGGCAGCTGTATTAATGCAAAAGAGGGAAGGTGTTGAAAAGCCCATTGCTTTTTTCAGTCGGATTATAAGAGATGGAGCATTAAAATATAACATCATTGAGAAGCAAGCACTTGCGCTTGTAAAGGCCTTGAAAGATTTCCGTGTGTATTTATTGCATTCCCATGTTCTAGCTTATGTTCCTAATGCAGCAGTTAAAGATATTTTAGTGCAGGCAGATCCAGAAGGCAGGAGGGGTAAGTGGATTGCTGCATTGTTAGAGTATGATGTGGAGATTAAACCAACCAAGCTGATCAAAGGTCAAGGACTCACCAAGTTAATGGCTGAAACGAATTTGCAAGTTCTAGACATAAATTTGATTGCTGCCATGTCTGATGAAGATGAGGAGAATTCATCCGTTCAGGTATTTGAAATGTTCCTTTCTTCTCCTTGGTATGCTAACATTTTATATGTACTTTAGCATTTGTCTTCACCTCTCAGAATGCCTAGAAACAAAAGTAGAACATTGAAAATGAAAGCTGCAAAATTCTGCATACTAAATTCTGCACTGTATTGGAAAGATCCTGGTGGAATGTTGTTGAATTGTTTGGTAGAGGAGGAAGCCAAAAGAGTTGTGGAAGACATTCATAGAGGTGACTGTGGAGGCCATCTGTTTTGGAAAACCAAAGCGAACAAGATTCTAAGGGCAGGTTATTATTGGCCTTCATTATTTTCAGATGTATATAAGGTTGTTAAAAACTGTCATGAATGCCAAATTTTCGAAGGGAAGAAGAAACTACAGCCTTTGCCTCTCAAACCAATTGAGGTCAGCGCACCTTTTTAGCAGTGGGGATTGGATTTCATCAGGGAAATTCATCCAGCATCATCAGGACAGCATCGATGGATATTGACGGCCACGGATTACTTCACAAAATGGATTGAAGCAATTCCTACTCGACAGGCTACGGATGCGGTAATTATCTCTTTTCTTGAAACCAATATTTTATCACGTTTTGGATGCCCAAGTAAGTTAATCACAGATAATGCAGCAGCATTTAAGTCAAAAAGGATGGTTGAGTTTTGTTATAAGTACAATATCATCTTGGGACATTCAACCGCATATCATCCTCAAGGAAATGGATTGGCAGAGTCATCTAATAAATCTTTGGTCAATATCATTAAGAAATTGTTGGAAATCAGTAAAAAGGGATGGCACAAGAAATTAATAAATGCATTATGGGCTGATAGGGTGAGTCAGAAAAAGTCTATTGGTATGTCTCCTTTCGAGTTGGTGTACGGAACAGACACGGTTTTTCCAACTTCGCTTTCTGTCCCAGTAGTCAAATTGCTTCAAGAAGCGGGTAGTGAGGAAGATCCTATGCAGAGAATGATTAATCAAATGATTCATTTACAACAGACATGGGAGGAGGTATTTCAAAACACTTGTAAGTTGCAGGAGCGCATCAAAAATATTTATGACCAGAAAGCAAAGGCGGACACATTTCAGCTAGATGAGGTAGTTTTGAGATGGGATGCTCGACATGAAGACAAAGGAAAGCACGGCAAATTTGACAACTTATGGAAGGGTTCTTATAAGATTGCAACATATCGTGGTCAGAACGATTTTCTTCTCAAAGAAATGAATGGAGATGAATGTCCTGGAGGGCCAATTAATGGTCGACTGTTAAAGAGATATTACTTCTGAGTATTTTCTGCTCATTTCATCATCATTGTACATATCATTTTACTTTTATTCTATTGCACATGTAAAGCTAATTTATCATCTTCAGTCTGGGGCCCGAGGTGAAGGCTATAATTCTAAAAATGAAGGTTAGTTAGTCTAAGTTTTTCAAGTCAGTTGTCAAAATCTTTTAGTTTTGAGTCTAGTTTGGTCAAAGCAGTTTGGTTTTTCAGTCAAATTCTCAAGTTTTTGTGTCGAAAATAATGACTCCATATCCCAATGAATGAAGGCACTGTCTAGCTCTTACAGAGATCTGCGGTTCTTGGCATCTCCAAGGAGCTACCATCCCCATTGTAGCCAATGTTAGAGTCGGTCTAGTTATCCCTCCATCAGAGATCAAAGCTCTTTTGCATTTCATGATTAGGTGTCCCATCAGTTTTGATCAGTTGCATTTCGTTAGGCATGCCATAACTCTGATGGAGTGGGTTGTATCACTTATTCCCCTCATGCTTGGCACTGCTGGTTCAGGCCTGTTTATTAAAAGAAATCTTCAAAGGTCATTTACAATCATGTTTTAAATTTTGAGGTCTTAGGTCTAGGGTTGAGTCAATTTTGTCTTAAAAAGTCTTAGAAGACCAGCATGCCAGAGGGATGTCTTTTATCTTCAATAATTTTCATCATTGTACAGCTGAATAAGGACTTCTCTTCAAAACTCCGTTTTGAAGATAAGTCACCACCTCATTTTTGTAAAAATTGTAAAAATTTCAAGTTCTCCAAATGTTGAAGCGCAACCTTGGTCTCCTTTGACTAAGCATATCAGAACTATCCCTGCAAAAATTTATCAGAAGAAATCATTATTTCAACCATTTTTTTTTTTAAAGGAAACCAGAAAGTCAAAACCTATTAATTTGAAAAAGTGTCAACATCCAAACATTACAAAATGGGTTTTGGTCAAGTAAAAATCAAAGGGGAGCCTATATAAAGACATTCCTCCTCATAAACAACTCATTCACCTCTCAAGAGCAAAGTGCATCCATGCTAAGGCGATTTTACAAGTTATTTAGCAAATCGGGCTAGTTTCAGGGGTGCGCTACGCATCAGCTGAGGTGCGCTACGCACCCAGGGGGCGCTACGCATCAGCACAGTTTTTTCAGTGCAAAATTACTCATGCGCTACGCACCAGGGCCGCGCTACGTGTTGGGCAAGGCGCGCTACACGTTGGGAATTTTGCCCAGAAATTCGCCAGCAAGTTTTCAAATCCTTTTCTAACTCAAGAAAACTACAGGTATATTTCATGTCCATGCCTTGTACTCATTTTGGCAAGATGAATGTAAATAAATTATGCTAGCTATGCCATGAAACTAAATGTAAAAACCATAAGTTGCTGTGTGGATTCAAAGGTCTAGTTTGCTAGGGTTTTAAGATTATATGCTGCTAAGGTTTTCCCACTTTTGTGTATCTTATTCCCCCCATATTCACCAATATTTCCCTTAAAAATTCCTCAAAAAATTCTACACTATCCCTCTACAAAATTATAAACCCTACTTCACCCCAAACCCTACAATGTCATAATTTCTATGCCCTTTCCCTTCCCTAAATTCCTTGTTTATTTTCATTGCCCCTAATTCCCTCATGTTTCCCTTTCCCTAACAATTCCCTTGTATTTATGTCCCCTTGGTAACAACATTTTGAAAAAAGGAAAAAGTCAAACAGCAGTCAATTGTGTGCACAGTCAGCATATATATCCCAGTCATCTTGTTTTCATACAATATGTCACAAACCGAATCAGCTTATGAGCAGAGCTATGACAGTGATTCTACACCAGAAATAGAGGTGCCAAGGAGGTATCACAAGGGTGGCAAAGGTGGTCGGCATGTCAGGGAGGAGCCCACTTCTTTAGTTCATTTGCAAGCTTGTCCACTTGCAATGAACTGTTTTCAGTACCAATCATGTTTTGAATATTGTGAGCGGATCTCACAAATCCAACATCACCGAGAACTAGTTCGCTTATTTGTTCTATATTTACAGAATGGTCATGTAAACCTTGCTGGAGTGGATTTCACCTTGTCACCTGAGATTATTGCTCAGGCCACCGGGATACCAAATGTAGGGGAGGAGTGGAATAAGCGCCAGCAGTTAGACAGATTTCACTATGAGCCATATATCAAACCCTGGCGTATGAGGCACTTAACTGCTGTTTTTCCTTTCAGATTCCTAAGGGATGAATATGCACCGTTGATGAGACTTATTATTCAGTATTTCACTTGTGAGGGCAGATTTTCATGTCTATATTCGTACCATATCCGTTTGTTGATGCATTTCACAAGGGTACGAATGATGAACATTCCATTTTTCATGTGTCGCAACATAGAGAGGATGGTGCCTATAGTACAAAGGAAGAGCCCAGCACAGCAACATAAGAGCATCTATCATTATGCACTGATTAAGATCATAGTGATGCATCAATTAGCACAGCAGGGTATTGCTTGGGAGGATTTCATTTCTCGCGATTTTTTCACGGTGCCACAGCCACCTCCCGAGATTGTCCATGATGAGGGAGGGCCTTCACATCAGTTTGACATTCCTGAGCCCGAGCATGTCAGCGCTCCTTCATATGTTACATATCAGAGAGGCCACAGGGCCTTATTTGCATCTGCACAGCGAGTATTATCTCCACCTAGGGTGGAAGGGGTCTCGCCTTCTTCATCGGCACAGCGAGTATTATCTCCACATCAGGTGGAAAGGGTCTCGCCTTCTGCAGCACAGGTACAGGTACAGGTACAGGACAGAGGCAAGCAACCCATATTTGATGAGGGACCTTCAGGAGATCCGGACACGGATATTATTGATCTTGATATCAGTTCTCCTAGCTCGGAGCTAAAGGAGATCATTCAGCAACAAAGGGCTGAGAATCACTTGTTGCAACAGAAATTGGAAATGGAAAATTGGACAATCAACTACCTGGAGCAGCGTAACAAGCAGCTAGAAGATGAGCACACTCTTGATGAGTTGCGCGAATCCGAGAAGACCGAAACTTGGCCCGCAAGAGACCCGGTGATTTGACACCTATTGAGCAAGGGTCTATGCTCATCCGGGTGAACACTCATTTAGAGAAATTTTTAGCCAAGGAAAATAGAGACAAAGATATGCTCCGTCATATGAAGAATCATTACTAGGCCCGCATGCATGTTTGCAAAGCGAAAATGAAGATCCTTAAGAGGCGATTGAGCAAGGCATTAAAACGGTGAAAAAGGCCCGATCAACTCCAAATTTTGGCTGAAGCCTCCTTGAAGGAGCATCGTACTTGATGATACACCCCCAGCTCAAATCTCAAAAAAATTGGTGAAGTTTTGGTCAATTTTGAAATTTTGGTATTAAAAACAGGTTTTTGCCCTCAACGCGTAGCACACCGCGCGCTACACTGAAGATGGGGAGGTCCAATTCAAGAAAGGTTTGCATTTTTGGATTTTTCATGATGAAATACACCTGCTCAGCCACTTCCAAGACATTTCATCAAGTTTTGGGCCCCCAAAAGGTCAAAAAGCATGCAAAAAATGACCTTACTGCCCCTTTTTGGACACACAGGTAGCAGCCTTGGGAGAGTGCACTTTTGGAGCGGCAAATAGGCACCAAATTGAAAAATTCCACTTGGGTTAGAAATTAGACATCTAGAACTTTCCAACAAGCCCACCTTAGCTTAATTTGGATGCTGGGAAGTGTCACAAAAGTGGGCTGAAAGGCGCGCTATGCGTAGGGGTTTGGCGCACTACGCATCAGGGTATTTTCCAAGTTTTTCATCTTCAGCTCAGGAAAACGCAGCCATTTGACCAGTTTTGACTTTTGGAGGGATTTTTCACCTTCCTTGATGTAATTAATGAAATTTCATGTTGACATGACACTTATTTACCTATTCTAGAAGATTCATTCATAAAATAGCAAAAATTTAATGAATGAATTGGTTTCCTAGCTTATAGAGGCAAGTTGTTTTGATTGCCTAGATTGTAGTGCTTAGTTTAGAATTGGTTGAAATAGCTCCTAGGATGATGAGCTCGACCCCTAGAGGCAAGGGAATGTGTTAGCTTGCCTATATTATGTATCTTCTTAGTCATTTTCAGGGTTGGACTCTTTGGGAAGAGGCTTTGAGAATTTATTGTACATTTTTACTTCAGCATTTTGGCAAAGGGAAGACCAGGGATTTGCAGCACTATTTGGAATTCTTGTGGCTTTATGTCTTGATGGTGTGCTTCATTCAGTACTTGTAAGTTTGTTATGTGTATCATTTTCCCTCTCACATCTTCTGCAATTGAACAAATGAAGTGTTAAGGTAGAATCCATAAATTTACTATGCTCTGCCTTTAAATTTGTTTAATTTTCCATGTTTTCTTCAGTTTAAGGAGAACCCTTGCGCTTGCTTGCTATCCTTAGCTCCTCACCTGTCAGATCTATTCACCTCATCACTTTAAAATCATCAAAAAAATTGCCTACCTTGCTCCAATCAGATCTCTGCAGAAACTGTGTCTCATCCCCGCACCCAAAATTGCTTTTCCCTTTGATTCAACAAAAACCCCAAAAATCACCTTTGAACCTCTGCACTTACATATCTAGCCTAAGATCAGTATTCCTTATTGTTCATCTCGCCCCATTTGAAAACCTTTAGCCGAGATAGACCCGGAGAGAGACCTCTCCTGTCCTCGTAGGGCTAGCTACGAGGCTGAGCGTGGTATGATGTTGCCTTGAGTTTTGCCTTTCTCAGCCTGAGGCAGATTCGAGCACTAACAAATAGAAAAGTCAAATATTATTGTCTCATAATAATATTTAGACTATAAACATTATCTTATTCTTTGGAGCACTTCAATTTGAGCTACAGATGTGGCACATGCAGCTGTCAAAAGGAAATACACTTTTCTTGTGATTTAGTTGAGCTATTGCATGTAGGACGTCAGTTAGAACTCAGGTGGTTGAGTTCTATGGAGTTGGATGTGGAGTTGTGTTTAGTTTGAATTGGTTAAGCTAGTTGTAATTAGTCTAACTGCAAATAGACTAGTGATGAGTGATGTGAATTAATTGATTAAATTAATTCACTAATTATTAACTCATAATGCAACTGAAGAATACATCAGTTAACTTAGTGCATGCACATTTCAGTGGAGACAGGTGTTAGAGGTTGAGATTACTATCAGTTGTGACTATAGTTGTGCATGAGATCTTGCACAAGCAATGAATTGAGTATGCCCATGATGATTGCCCAATATATGCCTAGTAGAATAGCCTATGCTCACGTGATTTCCAGTGTGAGTGATTCTCAGCAGGTATTGTGCAATAGAGGCAGGCAAAGCAGTGGAGAAGATTTGAGCCTGTGACTTGTTCGGATCTGAGCTAGTTTTGTGTGTAACAGGTGGAGATAGTGCTGGATACTTGTGAGGAGTATTGTACTATGTATTGTTACATGTTCTCAATCATTAATATATAGATAGTATGGGGTTTTTAGCTGTAAGCTTTCCCCGGGTTACATACTGTGTTAATGTGTGCATGCGATTGATGTTTCATTGTTTTTGATACTGCTAAATTGATGATCAACGTAGAGGAGCTTATTTATTGTGCATGTATTCCGCAATAGTGCGTGATCAAGATAATCTCTGTTGAATAAGTGTCATATTATTCAAAATTTCTACATGGTATCAGAGCTGTTGATCATCAAATCTACTATTCAGGAAGTGTTTACATTTTCTTTCTTCAGGCAGAGTCTGCAATCGCACCAGGTAGCCTCTGGATTCGTCCTTCCTTTGGAAGGTGAGATATCCGGTAAAAGCCCATACAGTCAATCTATATACAAGAAATAATTTTTTCTCACGAATTCTAGATCAGAGGCGGTTGAGTTTGGAGCTGGTGGAATTCGAATTTGCAGCAGTGTTTTCTTAGTATCAACGTGGCAATGTCTTTCAACGGGTTGCGATTGGAGTATGCTCTTGACAGCAGCTCGAACTATATTGCATGGAAGGAAAGGATGGAGGCAGTGTTGGATGATAATGGGCTGAAGGATTTCATAGAGGCTGATGTCCCAAACCCTACTGATGTTACTCAAGTTGATGCTTGGCAAAAGGAGACAGCAAATTGTCGAAGGATTCTGTTGGAGGGCGTGAAGGATCACATTGTGTCCAGCCTGCATGGAAAGGCTTCTCCATACTTGATGTGGAAAGTATGAATAGATCTATTCCAAAGCAAGAGCGATCAGAGGAAGCTGGAGCTCAAGGATAAACTCAGAAACATCAAATGTGAGAAAGGAGACAGTATGCCCAAGTATCTCACGAAGTTCACTTAGTGTCGAGATGAGCTAGGAAGTGTGGGGGTAACTGTCGATGTTGAGGACTTGGTGAGCTTGGCTCTCCTTGGTCTTCCGAAGAGTTGGCATTCCTATCAGGACTCTGTCAATGGTCAGGAGAAATTGCCAGGATGGGAGAGACTTTGGTTAGATCTCGTGCAGGAGGAGATCAGGCGGAATACTAGGGACGGATCTTCATCAAAGGGACCTAATGAAGAAAGTTGCACTTTAGCTGCCAAAGCAAAGAAGGGGAAGAGAAAGAAAGCTTCTCAGTCTGGTGTGAAAGGCAAGAAGCAGGACATGTCCAAGGTGAAGTTTTTTCACTATCACCAGCATGGACACTATGCCACTAATTGTCCGCAGAAGAAGAAGAACAGGCAAGTTGTTGGATCTACAGTAGGAGAGCCTCTAGCCTCGCAGTTTGAGCTTGATTTTTCATTGATCACATGCTTGGTTTCAAGTGTGATGGGATCAGTGTGGTTCTTGGACAACGATGTGCCTTTTCACATGACATGAGATCGAGATTTTTTTTTTTTCTGATTAGGAGGACAAAGATCTCGGAGTGCACATCGAGATGGGCGATGATGGTAGATACAGTGCGACCGGTATCGGTACCATTTCCTTTGAGAGGGATTCCGGTAAACCCTTCGTATTAAAGTAAGTGATGCATGTTCCAGGATTGAAGAAGAATCTTATCTCTGTGGCGTTGTTACAAGACAAGGGATATGATGTTGTTTTCAGTGAGCGAAAGGCTTTCCTACGCAGCAAGACAACTGGAGAAACCCGGAAGATAGGGGTTCGAGTGAGGAACCTTTATCAATTGCATGTAGATGGATGCATAGCAATGGCATGTAAGGTAGAAGGATTGGTGAGCCGAGATGATGGCGAGCTGTGGCATAGGAGATTGGGTCACCTTCACCATGGAGCCTTGAAGATACTACAACAAATCACTACAGGGTTTCCTAAAGGCACTCTTGTGTAGTCAGATCAGTGCAAGGGGTGTACTTTGGGAAAGTTTGTGAAAGCCACCTTTCACGAGAAGGATAGTCACGCCATGACGATCCTTGAGAGAATTCACACAGAAGTGTGTGGACCTTTCTCAGTAGCTTTGACAACAAAACATAGGTATTATGTGATCTTTGTTGATGATTTCTCTCATAAGTGTTGGATCTTCTTCATGGATAAGAAGAGCGAGGCATACTCAAAGTTCTGTGAGTTCAAAGCACTAGTCAAGAAGGAGTCGGGGAAGAAGGTGAAGGCTCTTAGGAGTGATAATGGTGGTGAATACATCTCTGGCGAGTTCAAGGATTTCTGTAGTGCAGAAGGGATTCAAAGAGAGATCATAGCTCCCCATAACCCACAGTAGAATAGGGTTGCTGAGCGGAAGAACAGAACGATCGTGGGTGCTGCACGGGCGATGTTGCATGATCAGGGCCTACCCCTTCACTTGTGGGTGGAAGCATGCAATACAGCAGTATATGTGCAGAACCGTTGTCCTCACAGGATACTTGGCATGAGTACACCTGAGGAGGCTTATTCTGGTAAGAAGCTTGATCTTTCTCATTTGAGGATTTTTGGTGCTAACGTTTACATGCATGTGACGAAGGATGCCAGGAAGAATTTGGAGCCAACCGCATAGGTTGGGATATTTGTGTGGTACACTGATACGCCCCACAACTATCGTGTGTATTTGCCAGACAGTGGTAAGACTGTTGTGTGACAGGATATAAAATTTCAGGAGGAGAAAGCCATGAAGTGTTCGCTTGAGAGGGAGCTACACTTGCATGCAGATGAGGAGCTATTAGTTCCTAAGGATGAGCTTTAGGATGTGGATCAGCCACAGGACGAGGTTCATGGAGTGGAAGAGACCACTCATGCAGCGCCAACCATCAGAGGGCAAAAGCGCTTGACAGAAGCTGAGCGACTGGCTCAAGATGCAGAGAAAGTTGTAGGACCACCTACAGCCCAATGCAGGCAGAGACAGTCACCTGATCGATACACTAGATACATGGATCTTGTGAGCAAATGTGTTGTGACTAAGCCATCCTCTTTCGAGGAAGTTGTGGAGGATCCTGCATGGGTAGACGCCATGGTGGAAGAGTATGATTCGATTGTTAGAAACAGTGCATGGGAGATTGTTCCTAGACTGGAAGGAAAATCAGTGGTGGGTTCGAGATGGATCTACAAAGTTAAGCAGGCAGCTGACTGGAGTGTGGAGAAGTACAAGGCAAGATTTGTTGCCCGAGGCTTTTCATAGATAGAGGGGATCGATTATGAGGATACCTTTGCACCTGTCGCAAGGTATTCTTCCATACGGATAATTCTTGCTCTCTCAGCGTAGATGGGGTGGCACATTCATCAGATGGATGTGAAGACTCTGTTCCTCAACAGAGTCATTGAGGAGGACGTGTACATTGAGCAGCTCGAAGGTTTCTAGATCTTCGGTAGCGAGTCGCATGTGTGCAGGCTCAAGAGAGCGTTGTATGGGTTGAAACAAGCACCACGTTCTTGGTACACACAAATAGACAGCTATTTCACCAGACTTGGATTCTCCAAGAGTGAGGCAAATCCTAACCTATACCAGATTGTGGTGGAGGGTAAGTTACTTATCATTGTAGTTTATGTAGATGATTTGATTCTAATGGGTGATGAGCTGTTGATACTTTAATGCAAGGATGATCTTGCTAAGGAGTTTGAGATGAAGGACTTGGGCCTCCTTCATTATTTCTTGGGATTGGAAATTTGGCAGCGCAATGATGGACTATTTGTTTCTCAGGGTAAGTATGCTCGGGAGATACTTGAGAAGTTCAAGATGCATGGCTACAAGCCTGTTGATACTCCTCTTCCTGGAGGTTGGAGGAAGGAGGATGCCACTTCAGCAGAAGAAGTGGATGCCACTGTTTATCGACAGTTGGTGGGGTCGCTTATGTATCTGGTCAATACATGACCCGATATATGCTATGCTGTTAACCAGCTTTCACAATCTATGGTTAAGCCAACCAAGCTCTTCTAGAAGGCAGGCAAGCATGTATTGCATTATTTGAGAGGCACATCGGGATATGGATTGTGGTATAGACAGGAGGATGAGGTGAAGCTATGTGGCTTCACAGATGCAGATTGGGCAGGGAGCCCAACAGATAGAAAGAGCACATCAGGAGGGGTCTTCAGTATTGGGTCGACAGCAGTTTCTTGGTATAGCAAGAAGAAGAGATCTGTGGCACTCAGTTTAGTAGAGGCCGAGTATATGGCAGCAAGTTTGGTTGCATACGAGGCTATATGGATGAGGAAGATCCTGGTCAGTTTGTTCGGTTCTTACTTGGAGGCTACTGTGATTTACTGTGATAGCCAGAGTTACATTAAAATCTCGGCTAATCCTGTATTTCATGATAGATCTAAGCACATTGACATCAGGTACCATCATCTTAGAGATTGTGTGCAGTGGAGAATCATGTTACTTTCATACATTCCAATGGAGGATCAAGATGTTGATATCTTGACGAAGGCGCTCACCAGGAGCAAATTCAAATACCACCGAGGCAGGATAGGGGTTGCTGATAATCCATATCTTGTTGAGAGGGAGTGTTGAGAATGCAACAAGATGATGGAGCTTAGTGGAAAGGAGTCGCCTTCACTAAGTGGTCCCGCAGGAAAATTATGGTGCAAAGTCTATTTTTAGACATATGGATCATGGTCTAGGAGTTGCAGAATGTTTTTTATGGATGATTGGTCATGTTGGAAAAAAATAGATGGACTTCTATTTTTGGATCACAACAGGAGTGATCAGAGTCTATTTTTAGACTGCTAGTCAAAAATAGAAAAGTCAAATATTATTGTCTCATAATAATATTTAGACTATAAACATTATCTTATTCTCTTGGAGCACTTCAGTTTGAGCTACAAATGTGGCACATGCAGCTGTCAGAAGGAAATACACTTTTCTTGTGAGTCAGTTGAGCTATTGCATGCAGGACGTCAGTTAGAACTCATGTGGTTGAGTTCTGTGGAGTTGGATGTGGAGTTGATGGAGTTGTGTTCAGTTTGAATTGGTTAAACTAGTTGTAATTAGTTTAACTGCAAATAGACTAGTGATGAGTGATGTGAATTAATTGATTAAATTAATTCACTAATTATTAACTCATAATGCAACTGAAGAATACATCAGTTAACTCAGTGCATGTACTATTCAGTGGAGACAGATGTTAGAGGTTGAGATTGCTATCAGTTGTGACTATAGTTGTGCATGAGATCTTGTACAAGCAATGTATTGAGTATGCCCATGATGATTGCCGAATATATGCCCAGTAGAATAGCCTGTGCTCACGTGATTTCCATTGTGAGTGATTCTCAGCAGGTATTGTGCAATAGAGGCAGGCAAAGCAGTGGAGAAGATTTGAACCTATGACTTGTTCGGATCTGAGCTAGTTTTGTGTGTAACAGGTGGAGATAGTGTTGGATACTTGTGAGGAGTATTGTACTATGTATTGTTACATGTTCTCAATCATTAATATACAGATAGTGTGGGGTTTTCAGTTGTAAGCTTTCCCCAGGTTACATACTGTGTTAATGTGTGCATGCGATTGATGTTTCATTGTTTTTGATGCTGCTAAATTGATGATCAACATAGAGGAGCTTATGTATTGTGCATGTATTCCGCAATAGTGCATGATCAAGATAATCTCTATTGAATAAGTGTCATATTATTCAAAATTTCTACAAGCCCTCTTGAAATTGCTTCTCCTTAATATGTCTATCATGCCAGATCTTCCTCTAAAGCTGAACTATCTTTGTATGTAGGAGGGCTTGCATTCTGAATTCATCCAAGCCATTCAATTGGAACAATATTTCTTTCTGTGCATGACTGAGATCCAAATCTAGTTGGGCTGCCATCCTCAATGTGTTATATTCAAACTCAATGGACAACAAAGCCTTTTTCCCATAGACCAGCTCATAGGGTGTAAATCCAGTGGTGGTCTTCCATGTTGTATTATAGGCCCAGGTGGCCTCAACTAGTCTCTCTACCCAATCCTTCCTGTTGCTGCTTACTACCTTGGTTAAAATTCTCTCCAGTGCCTTATTTGTCACCTCCACTTGCCCATTAGCTTATGGATGGTAAGGAGTGGAGGTCTTATGCTTGATTTTGTGATGGCTGAGCAGTTCTTAAATCATATTGGAGGTAAACTGGTTGCGTTGGTCTGTGGCTAGCTCTCTAGGGTACCCAAATTTGTAGAATACATTCTCCTTAGGAACTCAACCACCTTCTCTTCTGTTTCTGCCTTAATCGCCTTAGTTTAAGCCCACTTGGTCAAATAATCAGTGCACATAATAATGTACCATTTTTGCTTTGAAGGAGGGTTGATAGGCCCAATGAACTCCATGCCCCACTTGTCAAATGGCTTGAAAGTCACTTGAGTTTGTAGGGGAATTTCATCTCTTGGAGTAGGCTTTCCCATCCCCTGGCACTGATCACACTAACTAATGTACTTTTTCACATCCTAACGAAGAGTGGGCCAATAATATCCTGCTTGTAACACTTTGAATGTTGTCCTCGTTGCTGCAAAGTGACCTCCGTAAGGCCCATCATGTCAGGTCAGAATGATGTCAAAAACTTCATCTTCCCTTACACACCTTCTCAAGATTTGATCTAGGCCAAGTTTGAAAAGATTACCCCCAATCCAAGTGAAGGGGGCACTTTTCTTGACTATCTTGCTCTTTTCTTTGGAGGGCAAGTTTGGTGGAAACTGTGCTGATACCAAATAGTTTGTTATATTAGCAAACCATGGGGAGAGAACTGAAATAGAAAACAAATGCTCGTCTTGTAACTAGTCATCCACCATTCTTTCTTCACCTACAGGCAGATTCATCCTAGATAGAAAGTCTGCAACAAAATTTTCCTTACCAGGATTATCAACAATAGTTAGATCAAACTACTGTAATAAAAGCAACCATCTTATAATTCTAGCATTCACATATGGTTTTTTCATTAGATATTTGATTGCAGCATGGTCAGTATGCACAAATGTTTGATATCCTGTAATGTAATGCCTAAATTTGTTTAATGAATGCACAACAACCAGGAGTTCCTTTTTGGTCACAGTATAATTTAGCTCAACCTTTGACAGGTTCTTACTGATAAAATAGATGGCATAGGGCAATTTCTCCTCTACCTAACCTAAGGCTGCTCCTATGGCTTTGTGTGAGGCATCAACATGAATATGAAAAGGGAGGGCCCAGTTTGGGCCTCGAAGAATTGGTGCAGTGGTTAACTTACCCTTTAAAATGTCTAAGGCCTCTTGACAACTTTTTGACCATATAAACTTATAATCTTTGGTCAACAACCCAAATAAAGGAGGGGCCAACTTGCGTAAGTCCTTTATGAACCTGCGGTAGTATCCAACTAACCCTAATAAACTTCTGACATACCTCTGCTTTTGTGGAGGTGGGACCCTTTGGATTATTGTTGTTTTGTTCGGGTCCACCTAGAGTCCTTGTTGAGATATTGAATGACCTCGCACGGTCCCTTCAGTAATTAAGAATTCACTTTTTTATGGATTGAGAGATAGGTTCATTTCAATGCATTTGTGCAATACTTTTGCTAGGTTAGTCAGTGATCTTTGAAAATCATAGCCATAAGGTGTAAAATCATCCATATAAATTTCCACCGCATCATGTACTAATTCAGCAAGAATACTCAAGACTTCTCTCCAGAAAGTGGTAGGAGAATTGAATAGGCCAAAAGGAAGGACCCTATAGGCAAAGTACCCCAAGGATAGGTGAATGTGGTCTTATCCTGGTCTTTTGAGCAGAGTTGGATTTGGTTGTACCCACTGAATCCATATGGGAAAGAAAAGAACTTCTTCCCTACCAGGCCATCTAACACTTGGTAAATGAAGGGTAGGGGAAAATGATCCTTCTTTGTGGCTTTTTTCAACTCCCTGTAATCGACATAAATCCTCCACTTACCATTTTTCTTGAGAATTAACACTAAAGGAGAGACCCACTCATTGTCAAAGAGAGGGTAATTGAATCCTGCATCTAGCAGTTTTTGCAGTTCTTCTTTGACTATATATTTAAGAGCTGGATTCATCCTCCTTTTTGGTTGTCAGACCGACTTACAACCTTCTTTGATGTATATGTGGTGAGGACACACTGAGGGGTGTACTCCCATCATTTCCTTGTAACTCCAAGCGAAGGCATCTAGGTTTTCTCTCAACATGTTGCATAGCTTTTCCTCTTCAAGAGAAGAAACATATGGATTAATTTTCAAAGTTTTCTCTGGGCCAAATTCTATGGTTTTGACATGGATTGGGTTGGAATTGGCCAAGCATAAGTCAATTGGATGTTTATTCTCGGTTTCCCTTACTTCTTCTTCTAATGGTAACAAACTAGGAGTTGGAATTTGGAGCAGGTGTTCAATTAAGTCATCCTCATCTTGTTGTCCTCCTCCTATGGTTGCTTCCAAAGCATAAAGTTGGGCTGAATAAGCCTCATCTTCCTCCTTCTCCTCCAACCATAAAGGTAAATCATGCTCTAGAGAAGGTTGATCAGGAGGGTATAGGACTAACTACTTGGACATATGCCCATTCTTGATGGTCATGTTCCTAGCTCTACAACTAATGTAAGCATCGGTTGTAGCCAACCATGGCCTCCCAAGGATGAGAGGGTAACCAGTAAGCTTAGCCTTAGGCTGGAGAACTAGAAAATCTGCAGGGTACTCCCAGGAGTCAATGGAGAAGATCACATCCTCCAGAATTCCCTCGGGGGTGACTGTGGAATGGTTTGCAAGTTGCAGAACTATTGTGGTCTTCCTCAATAACCCTTGGAGGTTGAGCTTGAGCATGGTGTCCCTGGTCATCACATTAATGGCAGCCCCAAGATCGATCAGAGTGTGTGGGATGATGGTGCCATTGATGTGAACATCTGCTATACAGCTTCCAGGGTCAAAATATTTCGAACATATTACCTGCCCCAGCATTAAGTCAGACAGCTGCCCAATGACACTAATGGTAGGGGCATTCCTTTTTCTTCTTCCTAGATGCTTGAAGCATTTCTCCTTAATCAACTTATTATAAATGGAAACATCTTTTATTTCTTGGAGAAGGGGTATCTTTACACATAGATTTTTCAATTCTCCCAGAAGTTCAGTTTCTTCTGGGGTAGGCTAGAGTGGTTCGGCTAATCTCTTAGGAAAGGGTGGGTATACTTTAAGGTTGATTTCCTCTCTTTCTTCCTCAACCTCCCTATGTGGAGAGGGAGGTTTGTTATCTGGGAGAATTATCCCAGATCTTAGGTTGATCTCCTGGTTCTACAACATAAGTTGGGTATGATGTATCTCCACTATATACTTGTTGAGCTTGCCTATTGTTCGGGTTCGGATTTGGTTGGGCATGTATCTGGGGCTGCTCGGGTGGAGTAGAGTGTAGGAGTTGTGGTTGGGTAGGTGGTGGAGGCAATAGAGCTGGAGCATTGTTGTATTAGGGCCTCCACCCCTAGAATGGGGTATTCCACTAAGGTTGTGGTAGAATGTAAGGTTGAAATTACTAGTTGGCTGGCTGAGGATGATACTATGGTGAATAGGACCAAGGAGGGGGTGCAGACTAAGAAGGATGAGCAGGGGGTCCCCAAGAAGGTATAGTTGTGGTTTGGTTGGGGTTGTAATATGCATGGGATGACCCTTGCATACCCTGCTGGTATGGTCTAGGCCTAGGAGGTCTCCTTTGGTTGATGTAGCAAAGCTACTCAGTGGCCGCTTCAGCTCCTTGATATACATCTTTAAGTCTAAGCAAATAAGGGCACTTGTTTTTGGAGTGCTTTTCTTCACATACCAAGCAAATCTCACTGCAATTTAGTGGACATTTGTTCCTAGGATGCCTCCTGGTGCATCTAGGACAAGAGATGGCCAAGGCTCTCTCTGCTTCCTCTTGCTTCCTTTTGATGTTCGTGGTGTCCAATTGCAAGGCAATGGTTTGCAACATCTCACTTTTGAAATCTTTGAGCATATTTCCAATTTCACCCTTGATGGATGAGTTGGAAGATGAGGTACTAGCCATAGGTTGACTACTCTTACCCTTTTTCCTGGCTACACTAGAATGGTTTCTAAAGATAGTCTTGATATCCTCATAGGGTAATTGGTAGATATCCCCTCCTACTAACAAATTTAAGGTATCCAAAAGGTCTTCCCTTACTCCTCTAAGCAGTACTAGCTTTAGTGACTTGGGGTCAAGTGTGCACCTGGCCCTTTTGTAACTGAGCTGGAATCTTTCTTCATAGTCATCTAAGGATTCATCCTAAAAATCTCTTCTTTAGTATCCTTTGACCTACAGTAGTCCCTATATTTGTTGTTAAAAGCCTCCTTCATCTGAGACGAAGTTGTGATGCTATCTCCAGGTAAACCCACGAATCAATGCAATGATGCATCCTTGAGGGTAGATGGAAACAGTTTTAACTTCTTCTCATCATCTGTATAGTCATAGGTTTGGCATATAACAACAAACTAAAATAGGAAAGTGTCAGGGTCCTCTGTGGTCAAGCCATGGAAATGAGGTAGAGTTGAGTGGCTTATATTCTTCATCTTAGTGTCCCCATTGGTTTCCCTGATGGGGAAGGCACCCTCAATTCTCTCTCTATTTCCTCTGTCATTTCGGTTTTCAGCCATTGGTTCAGTAGGAATAGGTTCCTCTTCTTATTCTTCCCCTTTAGGTTCTTCAATTATGTGAGGTTTCTCACCTAAAGGTTCCTCCAGTTCACAACCACCGAAGAAGAGAGAAGGTTGCTTGTTGCATGCAGTAGGGGTATTTGGCAAGAATTTCCCTAAACGGTCCCTAATCCTATGAGGCATGAAAAGAAATGTTTTTGGGTTGGTTTTTGTAAGATTTTTTAGCTGGAAAGTACTTTGCAGAAATGAAATTGTTGATTGATTGAAAACTACTGACAGAAAGAAAAGTTGCTTATTGAATTGAAATTCTACTTGCAGAATGGAAAGGAAAGAAGATAATGATAACTGAAAGAAAGTAAGCTACTAGATTACTTTTGCAGAAATAAACTAATGGTAGAAAATTGAAGACTAGAAATAGAAGAAAAGAAAGTAGTAATCACATTCTACTCAAACACCTCCCCTAAAACGATGCTAAAAAGTGATGAGTGCCAGTATTGTAGCAAGGATGCTGCAACTCCTGGGCTACCAACTTTATTTATCAACCCGAGGTTTGTACAAACTTGGAGATGACAGTTCTATATGCACAAGTAGAAGTGAAGGTCCTGCCTGTTGTCACTTGCTCATCTGGTGAGAGACCCCAGTGGTTCTAATCCAGACTTCTATAGAGTCAAAAGAAGCTTGATTCTTTGATGGAAGAAGAGAAAAACTATTCTAAGAGACCTACTCTACTGCAGTTATGAAGAAAACAACATGTAATGCTAAATCACACCATATCCTAATTAACTATTTAAACATCTATGCTAAGCAGAATTTCTAAATCGACACTAACCTAATTATGTTATCTAAGTTACAGGAGTGAAGAGCATCAAACCAAACTAATGAGTAAGCAAGGAAACTAAACTAAATCTGTTTTCACTTTCTTGGTTTTTTGATGATCAAATAGTGTTAGAGTCTGATTGAATAACCAAATCGAAGCTCAGAAGTGGTAGCGTTTAAATGATATGCAAAACAAAGTTCAGGAAGGAGTCAAGTGGAAAAGCAATCGAAGATCAAAATCAGCAAAGGGTGGACGTAATGTGGGAGCAGTGCATAGGAACCATTAGATCAATCAGCAAACAGCAAAAACGGAAGATGAGTGATGGATATCTTATCACAAGAGATTACATGAATAGATGGACAAACAAGACTAACGAGAGATGAATGGCGGAGATCTTATCACAGGAGATTAAGTCAATAGATGGATGAATAGGATTAACGAAAGATGAATGGTGGAGATATTATCACAGGAGATTACGTGAATATATGGATGAACAAGATTAACGAAAGATGAGCAACAGATATCTTATCACGGAGATTAATTCAATAGATGGATGGATCACATTAAGTCACGTGGCGACAGAAGGAAAAAAAACGTGTGGAATGATGGAGCGGTCTTCGTGGGTGGTAAGCATTTTCTCACGTGCCCTCAAAGCTGTAAGTGGAATTCCTAAATTTTGCACGATTAGCTTAAGTGAGTGACAAATAGCATGAGAAAACCACTTTTCTCATGTGCTCTCAATTAGATACCAGTCGTGCAAGAATTCACGCGAGATTGCGCGGTAACCGTTGGATCGTGTGGGATTGATCAACGATGGAGATCAGCCAAGCTAGTTGGCGATTGGGTGACGTGATAGTAGTTGGATCAAGCGAGGTAGATCGACAATGGAGATTCGGAGTGCCTAAAGTCAAACATTAAAATGAATATAGGTGGTAAGTGGTATCTCATGTGCCCTAAGAGCTGTAAGCTATATTTCTAAATTTCACGCAATTAACCTAAGTGAGTGACATGTAGCACAGGGAAACCACTTTTCTCATGTGCTCTTGGTCGGGTTTCGTTCATGCAATAATTCATGTGAGATTGCGTGATAGCTATTGGATCATGCAGGATTGATCAACGGTGGAGATTAGCCAAGCTAGTTGGCGAGCAGATGATGTGATAGCTATTGGATCAAGAAAAACAGATCAACCATGGAGATTTGGAGAGGCTAAAGTCAAACGTTGAAATGAATATGCGACACGTGGTTAATGACGATTGGTCAGGTTTGTTATGGATTAGACGGTAAGAAGATCTACGGGTATAATCTGATTAAGACATGATTTATTGGCTTCCACATATATTATGCATGAAGAAAGTGCTGAAGGAAATGAGAATATGCGTGAGATCTTATTACATAAAGATAACGATGAAATGATCCAAGTACTGAATCAAGACAACAAACCAAATCTCATGCGAGAACTAGAAATTTGTGTTTTTGGTATTGCTGAAGGGTCTCTTCCTAAAGTCATGGTCCCAGAGGGAGGAGGTGAGGCTGAGACACTTTCTAACAACCTTATGGTGATCTTTTTCTCCTTGCTAACATGCTAATTGAAAGAAAGCACAAATGGAAGAAAACTAAAACACAACCAATCTATGCTACACTGTTATAATGGAAATGTACGTACTTAAGAAAATGAATGATTAAACCATGAATCTATGCGCTACACTGTTGCAATGGAAATGCATCTATTTAATCAAATGAATGATTAAACTATGAATCTACGCTAGCTTACATGTACAATAAAGAGGAGCCTTAGCTGCTAGGGTTGGGCCCTAACCCAAGAGCTTCATCCTTCTGAGTTAACTCAATGCTGGCTTGAATCAAAACTCATTCTTATTATCAAAACAATAGATTACATCAAAAACTATCACAAGTATTGCAGCTCGAAAATAGAGTAAAGTTTTACAATAAAAAATCTAAATCCTACTAAGGTCCTAGGCCTCTCTACTTATACAACTAAAGTCTACAATGAATTCCTTAAAATTAGGGAGGCTCAGCTCCCAAACTCGAGATAATCTA
Source organism: Pinus tabuliformis (assembly GCA_031772625.1). Classification (NCBI taxonomy): domain Eukaryota; kingdom Viridiplantae; phylum Streptophyta; class Pinopsida; order Pinales; family Pinaceae; genus Pinus; species Pinus tabuliformis. The sequence continues at coordinate 355,968,017 of CM062813.1, forward strand.
GTGCTTTGACTTTCACTTGCTTGGTTTCCTTCTAGTCCTCATGATTTGGTTGTTTACACTCCGAGCTAATGGAGGAATATTCGAGTTTTGACCAAGGTCTTTACCAAAATTCCTTTCTTTTATCCTTTAATCCCGCGTTAAATGCACATTAGACCACAAACCAAAATATCCAACTCTAACTCATCTCATAAAAAAAATATAATCAAAATTATGCAATAAGTTGTGAGAATAGTTGGTTTGACTAAGCTAGGAGGTGAATTAAGGTCCATATAATTACCCAATGATGAGGCTCATCACAAGGAGTTTGGTGGAAAGATAGGAGAAAAGGATTTGGTAGACAAGATGAAGAATAAATTTTCCCTCATGAAAAATCCATGCAGATACTCAATCACTTCCATAAACAACCCCATGAAGAAAATTTGCACACAAATCTTAGTCGAGAAGGTGATGAGGAAGTGTCGCGTGGACGAAGTTCCAAGGCTCATGGTTTCTCTAGCTACACAATGCATGAAGGGTGTGTAGTTCAACTAGTCAAGATACCTATGCTGTGAATTCCTCGCGAATTTCCGCGAGGTCCAGGATGAGACCAATCCATTCCATTATGCTTGGTTCTTGCTCTCCATCGTGTTGGTCACATGGGAGCTGCTGAAGGACAACCATTTTTATCCGTTGAAAGAAGGATTTCTAGAGGCCATGCAGTTTAACTCCTTATTTGCCACAAAGGATCCCACATGGGTCACAAAAACAAAAATATTATGGGTTTTGATGGAAGCAAGCATCCGCATGGCCATCAACTATCACCCATGGTTGTCCCTGACTTTATACAAGTAGTTATCAGATTATGCCGCATTCAAGGCTGACTTTGACTCAGTCTACATTCAGGCATGGAGGATCCCTAGCAGAAATGGCATGACTTGCCATATTTGGTCACAGATATCGATATATAGGAGGTAATCAAGCGATGGCCAATAGAGTGGCATGCCCCCTTAGACTTGGATGCTGGAACTAGTAAGGGCGCAAAAAACTTGGAAACAAAGAAAAGGAAGGATGCAGCCAAGTAGGTTTTAAAAAATTTGGTCATGCAACGGAAAAGGAAGCCGCAAAGAAGGCTCAAATGGAGAAGGACCACATTGCTAAGGAGCAGGATGAGCAAGAGCAGTGTGAATTAAAACGTAGTGGACTGAGGAGGAAGAGTAGTCTGAACAGGGCAGTGGAGGCGATGAGGGGAAGAGCACCCAATTTTAGCTAAATAAGCGTAGACAGGAGAACAAGGAAGGTTCCTAGAAAAAGAAAAAATCAGACAAGTCGCATGGTGATCCCATGATACTGATGGAGGGCGATCTCGATGAGATCGATGAAAAAAATATGGGACACTACCACTAAAATGCTGCAACAGTTCGAGAAACAGTATATGTAGATGTTTGGAAGCATCAAGAATGATTTGTGTGAGTTGCAGATGTAGGCTAATAGGATACAGGTGGGCACAGGTCAAGCGAGCGCAGCACAAGTTAGCCTGACACTGGGGATGAGCCGGGCTACAGAATTTGTAATGACCATCGACCTTTGAACTATTTCTTTACCAGAAGGGTCCCTATGCATAGAGTCAGTTGATGACCACATAATCTTAAGTACCCTTAAGAACATCGAGCTGAACATTGCAGCACTCCCCAATGAGCTTCTTCATGCACTGCAGGTAGGGGTGACAAAAGAATTGAGAGTTCAGGAGTAGCGCGCTCTTAATTTGATAAGTGAATACAGGGTGAACAATGAGCAGATGTTCATTGCGAAAACACAGGCCTTAAAGGGAAAGGAAACACTACATGCACAAACTGTTGGAAATAATACTAAGAGGGGGGTGAATCAGTATTATCAGATCAATAATTTTATTTCCCAAACAAATTTATATACGCTACTTCAGTGAAGTGAACTAGCATGTACATGTGACTGTGCTTAAAGAAACCAGAGTATATGCAAAGAACTTGTTATTTACACAATTTATCATGTGTTGAGCTTAAACTAGTATATCAGAGATTTATTAGACAGTGCAGTAAAAGCATAATAAAGCATCACACATATGCAACACACATGAACACCAAGATTTAAGGTGGAAACCCAATGTGGGTAAAAACCACCTGATGTTGTCATCTCTGTCTTCTTTTAATAATAAGAAAAAATGTTTACAATCTTGTACTGATGTAGACTCATACTAGTACGCAGGCTTCTACCTGTAGAAGGTTACAAACTTTTCTCGTTTTGCAACATCTACTGGAAGGGAGTTATAACCCCCTAGCTCTTGTACTAGCCAATATTTTTACTAGTATGTAGTTTCCAGCCTACAGAAAACTCCACTCTTCCACCAGGGATCATGTTTCATGAATTTTCAGACTAGATACTCCTGGATCACAACACCACAAGCTTAAGGCCGCGTTTCATCAAATTTTCACACTGGACCCATCAAAGCCTTTTAGACTTAAACTGCATCAACCAATATTCAGTTAATCTGACAATCAGATCACTGACACCAAAACACTGTGTTGAACCCAAAACCCTACACCATCATCCAGAACTAGTTGTAACCTCAAAAATCATGCATTAGAGTGTACACGCTACTTGATTGAACCCAACCTGCGTGTATATGCTACTTCCTTTAACACAACTTGTGTATATCTTTAACGATACTGGATCATAAACTTCTGAACCAAAAACTGTACCAATCAGTGACATTCTGAATATCTATTGTCATATTACAGAGTTCAAAACAGCTAGCAGCAAGTATCACCCTTCCTTCTTAATCAATCAATCAATCAGACTCAATTTCCTTATACAACAATGCTACGTTCGGATCTAAGAGGACTTCATTGACAGACAACAGTAAAACAATAGAATTTGATCAGATAGATCAGTCATATCTGAACATAAGCTTTTATTTTTGTATATGCTACTTGAAAGATTCGAACCTGCATGTACACTCGGTTTGGCCAAAACAAACCTGCGTACAGATCTGCAAATTTTGACTCGGGACTTTGCTACAATTTCAAACTTCAGACAAACCCAGATCATGATAGATAACAAGTAGAACTGACACAAAACATTAGATCTAGTATTAACCAATATCAGATCATTCAAGAATAAGTCATTTCAAGTCTCATGATTCTTGATCCAATGTTGAACTCAAGGTGCACATGAAAATTTCAGATCCAGTCCCGAACATAACCTTGAAATATAATATGTACTTCAGATAGAAGTATTCCTTATAATCTCATTTCTTGCACACCTTGGCCTAATGATCTTCTCCTCCTTATATACTCTTAGGCCTTCCTCAATACCTTGGACCCAATACCTAGGGTCAATACCTTGGACCAAAAACTTGGTTTTCCAACATGTATGCACTTTTCCTCCTGCGAAAGTGCGTGTATACTTTATACGCTACTTTTGTTCTATTAAACTGCGTGTATATGTGCCTTGGACAAATTGAACCAGCGTATACCTCTCTTTCTTCATTATTTGGAGTTTGATCTATAATCTTTTGCTGTTGACCTGCTACACTGTGGGCTTTCATCTGAGTGAGTTACCATCAAGGACAATACCTGTATCATAATGCCAACAATGTCCCCCTTTGGACTTGATGGAAACAACAACACCAAGACACTCTCCCCCTTTGACATCAAGGGAAAAGGGCAGACCAAGATATTCTCTCCCTTATGTTGTTCATGCTCCCCTTTAGTACATGCTGAATTGTATGATTGAGCTACCCTTTGTAAATGTTGAGATGCACTGAAACCATCCATGATCCCCTTGAGAACAAGCAAAGTCTGCAAAAATATTCTCGAAAATAATATCATGACTCTATAACTCAACTATGTGAGTATGACCTTCCTATCGCCAACGACTCATAAATACATCCATCTCCCAACCAAGTGGGGATATACCAAATTTTACTCATCCACCCAACCAAGTGGGGATATACCAATTGTTTATACATGACAGAAATATAATTACATCATCCATCTTATGCAGAGTGTGGATAGAAATTACATCATTTGTCCAATAGGACTCATTCAAATGTATGAGAAGACATATCACACCCTAGAATTTTACATGACTTAAGCAAAAAAAGGTATATATATCAGAAGCCATAGCTGGACTTAGCAACCATAATGCCAACAATGCATAATAAGAGTGAAGGCTAATGCTCCCCCTGAACTTGTGCTACCTATGCATTATTAACAAGTCAATGGTCAAGGCATCTTTATCAGCTAGATCAAAATTTATGAACAAAGCATATCAATAGACTGTAATCATCAACATCAGACAAAGCACCCATATCAGAGCCTGCCCCACTATTTTTCTTGTCTGAAAACATATACGCTCCTTGACCCACAGAAACTTGTGTGTGTACGTGACTATACTTCATGAAACACGCGTATAATAACCTTTCTCTGAAAAATTAGATTTAACAGCAGGATGATGCAACAACTACTCCCAGCTTTTGTCTTAGATATTCAAATGTTTCTCTGGGCAGTGGTTTAGTGAATATATCAGCAACCTATTCTTTGGAGGGAACATACTCCAATTTGACCTTTTGTTCAAGCAGTTGTTCATGTAGAAAATGGTATTTGATGGGTATGTGCTTGGCCTTGGAGTGCATGACTAGATTATTTGAAATACTAATGGCACTTGTATTATCACATAGAATGGAGATGGGTGGAGTATATGTGATCTAAATGTCTTGTAAGGTTTTCATCATCCAAAGTAGTTGTGTGTAGCAAGATGCAACAACCACATATTCTGCTTCAGTTGTAGATAAAGCAATTGAACTTTGTTTCTTGTTGAACCAAGACACTAACCTGGAACCCATATAGAATGCACCACCACTAGTTATTTTTCTGTCATCAACACTTCCTGCCCAATCTGCATCTGTATATGCATGAAGAGTAAGATCTGCATCTCTAGGATACCATAAACCAAAGTCTTGAGTTCCTTCAAGATATTTGAAAATTCTTTTGATTGCCTGAAGGTGTGATTCCTTTGGATTTGCTTGGAATCTTCCAACTATTCCTACTACATGCATGATGTTAGTTCGGGTACCTGTTAGATAAAGCAGACTGCCAATCATGGATCTGTAAGTTGGTTGATGTACTGTTGTTGATTCATCATTTGAGCTAAGACTGCATCCTGTTACCATTGGGGTACATAAAAGTTTATAATATTCCATTCCATACCTTTTCAAGATCTATTTGAGATATTTGGTTTGTGAAAGAAAAATACCATCTTTATTTTGTTGAACTTGTAGACCAAGAAAATAGGTAAGTTCACCAAGCTAGGACATTTCAAATTCTTGCTGCATTACTAAAGAAAAAATTCTGACTCATGGATTCTTCATTGCTACCAAAAATTATATCATCAACATAAACAATAATAATTAGCAACTTATCAGTTTCAATCGTTGTATATAGATTGCTATCTGCTGAACCTTTTGTAAAACCTTGTTGGTGTAGATATTTGTCAAGGTGATAATACTAGGCCCTTCGAGCCTATTTCAGACCATAGAGGGCCTTTTTGAGTCTACATACAAGTTTTGCATCATTTCCAAGAATGAATCCTTCTGGTTGTTCAATATAAACTTCTTCTTCTAAATCTCCATTCAGGAAGGCTGATTTTACATCCATTTGGTATACTTTGAATTTCTGAAAGCTAGAAAGAGCAAGAAACATCCTTATGGCTTCAAGTCTGGCAATAGGTGCAAAAGTTTCTTCAAAATCTATACCTTCTTGTTGAGCATACCCTTTACAAAAAAGTTTGGTCTTGTTTCTAATGACTTCTTCATTTTCATTCAGCTTGTTTTTGAATATCCATTTAGTTCCTATAATATTCTTATCATGAGGTCTAGGAACTAATTCCCAAGTATCATTTTTTTCAATTTGCTCAATTTCTTCATCCATGGCCTTGACCCAAAATTCATCTTTGCATGCTTTTTTTACATTTTGAGGTTCGGTGGAGGATAGTAATGCTAGATAGCTTGAGGTCCCTGTAATAGTTCTTCTTGTCTGTACACCTGCCTCTTTTTCCCCTAAAATTTGAGTTTCTGGATTATTTTTCTGAACATACCTGGACGAAGTCTTTTCTTCTACCATTATCTCTTCTTCTAGTGCTTCATTGGTTTCTTCTTCAATATGATTTTGATTCGATGTGGGAAAATAATCCCCATCTTCTTCATTGTCATAATCTTCTATTGATTTTATCTATTCTAGTTTTTTGCATGCTTCATCAACTACAACATCAATGCTTTCAACAATTTTTCCAAGTCTTTTATTATAACATTTATATCCTTTACTTCTAGAAGAATAACCAAGAAGAATACATTCATCTACTCTAGGTTCAAACTTACCAAGTTTTTCATCAGTCCTTTTGATATAACATTTGCTTCCAAAAACTTTAAATTATTTTATAGTAGGAGTCTTGCCATACCAAAGTTCATGTGGAGTTTGAGTGTTGTTTACCCAAACATTTGCTTGGTTGGGAATAGTTACGGCAGCGAATGGAGCTTCACCCCAGAAGGTTGCAGGAGTTCCAGACTCATCTAGCATAGCTCAAGCCATTTGTTGAACTGTTTTGTTCATTCTTTCAACCACACCATTTTGTTGAAGAGTCCTTGTAGTGGAGAATTGCCTTTTTATTCCATGTTTTTCACAAAATTCAAAGAATTCATCCGAGGTAAATTCCCCTCCTCGATCAGATCTGAGGCATTTGATTTTTCGATCTGATTCATTTTCAACCAAAGGTTTGAAGGCTTGGAAATTTTCAAAAGCTTCATATTTATGCTTTAGAAGACTTATCCAACACATTCTAGAAAAATCATCAATGAACAAAATAAAGTATTCTTCTCCACGAGGTGACTTTTTCCTTGATGGTCCACATAAATCAGTATGGACAAGTTCAAGAGGTTTACTAGCTGACCCTTCCTTTTCCATGAAGTGAACTCTAGTTTTCCTGCCGATTTGACATGGTTTACATATTTTATTTTCTAGGATGCTGATATCTAGAAGATCACGAACAACCCTTAATCTGCATGCTTTTCTTATTCGAGAAAAGCTTAGATGTCCCAATCTTCTATGCCACAGCTAGTTTTCATCATTTTTGCTTAGATAGCACTTTTGTTATCCTCCCTTGAGTATGTATAAGTTGTTTGGATTTCTTGTAACTTTGATCACAGCCTCTCCTATATCAAGCTCACGAAAAACACATCTGTTTGATCGAAACACCACTTCATTTCCATGATCACACATTTGACTGACACTCAACAGGTTATGCTTTAAACCGTCTACATACATAACATTTATAGCTTTAACCTTTTATTTCAAGAAAACAAAGCCTTTACCTTTTATGATAGCAGGAGTGTCATTTCCAAATGAGACATTCTTTTCCTTTTCTAAGGCATTATATGAGTGAAGTTTTTCTTTGTCACCCGTTATGTGTTTTGAGCATCCACTGTCAATGTACCACTGATTTTCTTGTCCTTATGCATACAAGACTATACCACATCTTTCTGTTTGATATTCTTTCCTTCTCCATATCTTTGGATTTAATGGAGTTTGCTCCTTTTGAGATGTTTGCCAAAATTTTCTCCTGCATTCAGATTCTTTATGACAAAAGTTGTTACAGATGGAGCGTTCTATTTCATTTTCAACAAGAGAAAAGTTATTATAGGAAATTTTCTTGATCCCTATTACATTCCTCTGATTTATTGCTTCTCTAGTCATGATGGTTTTGTACGCAACACATTGAGCAGCTTTGTGTTCAAAATTATGACATGAAAAACATTGCCCATTAAAGAAGTTCCTGCGACTATCGAATCTATTGACCTGGTGATTGTAGTTTCTATTGATATTCATCTTTGGAGAAAATTGAGTATGATTTACCTGAGGTTGGTTGTGGCTTCTATTCATCCTTGGAGTAAATTGAGTCTGATTTACTTGGTGATCTACTTTATGCCTTTGCTGACAATTGTCATACTGTTCACTGGTCTTTGCTGCATCAAGATAGCTTTTGGTGGAGGTTGATGGCTTCTGTGATTGAGATGATTCTTCAGTATATCCAAGACCTGTTTTTATCAGAGGAGAACGCTGAACTTTAATAATTTCATTTAAAGTTTTTGATCCTTTAGCAAATCTAAGATTGAGAGATTTCGTTTTCTCAAGATCCTTTCTTAGACCCACAATTTCGCATTCTAGTTTTTCATTGCATTTCTCTTTCTCAGCAAGTTGGTATGTCAAGGTATCTATAATCATATTCTTTTCTTCTAAAGATATTTTGAGTTTAGATATTTCTTTGTGAAAGTCATTTTTGGGCATGGAATCACTAAATGGATAACGCGAGACCATTGTAACCTAGGTTACTACACCTACTATGGATTCCGCACTTTCACCGCGCACCTATCACAATATTTGTCATCAGGCAGCTGCTTTGCCTAGTGAACGATGGGTACTTATGGCTGGAGGAGCTTATTCCCATCACGACGGAGCTTATCCACGGGACTTCCCGACTTCCCTGTAAGGGAAAGAACCCCGCAGAGATAGCTGGCAAAAGTGGAGAATTGGCACTCGTAGAGGCCATGAAGAAAAAGTACAAACTGGAAAAGAAGAAGAGATGCTACACAATCAGTAGCATTAAAGACAATGGGGTGGGTGTAGCCACCCAACTGTTGGTTGGGAAGGTGATGAGAAAATGTCGTGGAGACGAGGTACCAGTGCCAGTGGTTGTGCTGGAAGAACAATGCACAGAGGGGGTCCAATTCAACTGGGCCGAGTTCCTCTGCGAAGAATTCCTAACCAACTACAGGGAAGCTCAAGAGCAGGGCAAGACCTTCCAGTACGTGTGGTTGCTCTTGTTTATTTTATTGGTGAAAAGGGAGCTGCCTGAGGACAATCAGTGCCCTCATATTGAACAGGACTTGCCAGAGGCTGTAAAATATGGGTTGCTCTACATAATGAGGGAATCCACGAGGATCCACGAAACTAAGATCTTCTGGGTGCTCATGGAGCTACATGTCTTGATGTGGATTAAAAAGAGGCCACGCCTATCCACCCCAGTGTACAACAATCTGCAGAGCTTTGCAAACTTCAAGGCATATATGCACAATGTGTATATCAAGGCGTGTAAGGATCCGGTGTAGAATTGGACCAAGCTTCCTTTCATTGAAATTGACGATGCCATGTTCTTCGTGCTCGAATCATGGCCTCCCAAGTAGCATGCCCCAGATCTAGCAGAAAGGGATAGAATAGTAACACAGAAGCAGAAGGATGCGACCAAGTTGCGTGTCACGAATTTAGCCTAGCAGAGGTGCAACGAAAAAGCGGCCGTGGAGGTAAGGGCTGCCCGTGAAACAACAAAAGCAGCCACATAATAGGCAAAGGCTACCGAAAGAGTAGCAGCAATACAAGCAACAGGGGCCACTGCGATGCAAGAGGAATGGGGCCAGAACATGTCTACATGACAGGGACCAAATACAGTAGAAGGCGCGACCCCAAGCACAATGTCCACCCAACTGAAATGGCTGCATGTCATGGAGTGGTCAGGTCGACGAAAGAAGGCCAAGGCTTCCAAACTACACATTGAGCCAATTACATTGACAGATGGTGACCTCTATGACATCGGTGACACAGTTTGCGAGGTTACCCGGGAAGTGCTCCAAGAAGCTATGACATAGCAACATAATTTGTTGGGGGCCCTAAGGGTGCAGCTGTAGGAACTTTAGGTGCGGGCTCCACAGGAAGGAACAGTAGTAGCCTACAGTGCCACAGGTACATCAACCATGGAGCAGCTGCTGCACGGAAAAATGGCCAACACCATAGTGCTACCGGAAGTAGCGCTAATAACGGAAAGTGAGTTGGACAGAGCTGCGGTGGGAAGGATCAAGGGATTTGGCCTAAACTTGGCTACCCTTCTGTGGGATACATTATATCAGTTGCAAGACGAAGCGATAACAAAACTCCGCACTAGGGAAGGACGCACAGTACTAATGCTCAGCGAATAGAGAATCAACATTGAGCAGCTTAGTCTACAGCGCGATGAAGTGCTTGTGCAAAATCAATAGCTAGAGCAAATGGTAGAGGAAGCATGTCATCGTGTTCTAGAGCTAGAAATCGTGACAAACCCACCATTTGGAGTGCGAATCCAGAAATTAGCCAGTGGATTCCGTGAGGCAAAGGAGGAAGCAATGAGGGTACAGCTGGACCTCAACCTCCATATTGCTGAGTTGTGATTAAAGGCGCATCCCTTTACGCCCCTGGAAGTTAGGGAATAGCGTTCTGGCACCATTCAAAAAGGGCTGGAGAAAATAAGACAAGAAATATAGAACTACATCGCTATGTTGGAAGAATTCTTCGCGGTCCTCACTTCATTACAGGAGGACCCCAACATACAGCTCCTGGAAATGGAGGTGGGGGAGCTTCAAGTGCAATATGACAGTGTGTTCAAAATGGCACAGACAGTTGTCCTGACCTAATGACTTGTGAAGATATAGCAGGCAAAGGCATTAAAGGAACAGGTGGATGTCACGCAACAAAAAGAGGCAGTCCTTAAAGTGCTCATCCAGCCCTTGATTGATGAGGCCTTCCTCATCACTATAGACATTGAAGGAAATCTCACATAGATGAAGGCAATGCATGCCTTAAGACAAGGATTTTCCCCTAATAGCGAGACTTCGGCCGAAAGAGTGAAGCAGATCCAACAGACTACAGAATAGTGCATTGCAGTCCTTCGCGTAGCACAGGATTGGTTGGAAGGGCTTCGTGCCAAGATCGCCGCACCAGCAGAGTGACTCATGATGAGTCATGATGATTGTGTTGGGGGCCTGTTGGGCATGGATTCCCCCCACAACAGGTTTTGGTCAAAGGTTTCGAAAGACTCCGCGAATTGCGAGCGCAAAGCACGAAGTAGAGGTTAAGTCATAGGGTTGTCCGCCCTAAAGTAATGTAATGTAATGTAATGTAAAGTCATGTCATCCTACCCATGGTCTGTGGACCATGGAAGTGTATAAATAGAGTGAGGCTCTAAGTTGTAAAGATAGTAGATGATAGGGAAAGTAGTGAAGGAATGGTTCGAGCTTAGAGTAGGATTCTAAGTGTATTGGATCATAGTAGTAGGAAGAGGCTCTACAACTGAGTGTGCAGAGGCCTAGTAGAGTCCACAGCTAAGTGCACGGACCCCTGCAGCTAAGTGCGCAGGGTGGAGTCGAGTTTGTAATCGGGACAAAAAGCTAATAAAGAGAACTTTATCCTAATTCTGTGCATCTAGTCTTGAATCATTATTTTGTTGTTATGCATTACTTTTAATCTGTTTATTTCCTCCACGTATTTGAGTAAATGATTGTATGGTTTAGAATACTTATATATGAAAATAATCTAAGTAATCAGCTAACAATGCATAATTAGGAAAGACTTGGGTAAATAACAAGGATCATGCTGCGAATAGGACTGCGTGAAGACAACATCGCAGGCTGCGAGGTGCCCACTGGTGTGTGTAGCATAGTGAGTTTGAAGGTTGGACCGCGTACCAATCCCAACATATCAGACATCTCCAGGCTGTGAAAACCTAGTTCTATCACCCTCCCATACTACTTCGGGTGAGACCTCAGTCTGAGCTCCACGAACTGTTGCTGAAAGGGCCAGTAGCACCAGGATTTTCTTAGCTAAATCACCTCTGAATTTGGGTCAGGCACCACTAAGCCAATAGTCTTCCTCTTCTAAAGCATCCAAAAAATTATCATTGTCATAAGCCATGAGAATTCTATGATCTTGTCCAGTTTCATCTTCATCACTATTAGATAAACCATCACTATCTTCATGAGTATAGTAACTCCTTTTATTCACAACTTGTTTTCTATTCCCTTTTCCATATTCCTTTTCTTTTTCAAATTTATCTTTATGAGGACATCTGGTAGCATAATAACTGACTCTGCCACAAGAATAGCATTTGAAGGGTAACTTACCTCTAAATCTTCTAGAGCCCTGTTGAAGCTTTTTCACAAAGTTTACCTCATCTTCTTCTTCTGAAATATGTCTTGATTCATTGTGTTCTTCCTTTTCTTTTGTTGAAGCTTTGAATGTGGCTTCTCTCATATCTGATGGTCCTCCTTTTCTCATCTCAAAGGCAGTTAAGATTCCATGAAGTTGTGTCATAGTGATATTCTACAGATCCTATTTTCCTTCTATGGCAAACACTTTGGGTTCAAATTTAGCAGACAAGGATCTCAAAACTTTCTCAACTAAGGTAACTTCCTTAATTTCTTCACCCAGATTTTTCATATAATTGAGAACCTCATCTATACGTAGGAAGTAACTAGCTATGTTTTCATCACTATGCATCTTAAGAGTTTCATACTGAATTCTGAGAGTTTGAAGCTTAGCACGTTTTACCTGAGAGTCTCCTTCGTAGCTCATAATGATTTTGTCCCATATTTCTTTGGCTAATTTGAGTTGCATGACTTTGACAAACTCTAATTGTGACAGACTTCCCAATAAATTATTGACAGCTTTGGCATTGGTTTCATATTTCTTTTTACCTATCGTATCTGTAGGAATTGCTATTGGAAATGTATATCCTCCTTCCACAATTTCCCAGACATCCATTCTAAGCGATTGTAGATAGGTTGTGGTTCTTATTTTCCAATAAAAAAAGTTTCTCCCATTGAAGATTGACAGTCTGATGGATCCCATGCTTTCTTGATTATTCATGTCAATGGATCTCCCTTCAAGCGATCAAGCTTCTTCTGAAGGACCTGCTCTAATACCAATTGTTGGAAATAATACTGAGAGGGGGGTGAATCAGTATTATTAGATCAATAATTTCATTTCCCAAACATATTTATATACGCTACTTTAGTGAAGTGAACTAGCGTGTACACATGATTGTGCTTAAAGAAACCATCATATATGCAGAGAATTTGTGATTTAGACAGTTTATCATGTGTCGAGCTTAAACCAGTATATCAAAGATTTATTAGACAGTGCGGTAAAAGTAGAATAAAGCATCACACATAAGAAACACACATGAACACCATGATTTAAGGTGGAAACCCAATGTGGGTAAAAACCACCTACTACTGTCATCTCTGTCTTCTTTTAATAATAAGAAAATCTATTTACAATCTTGTACTGGTGCAGACTCATACTAGTATGCAGGCTTCTACCTGCAGAAGGTTACAACCTTTTCTCATTTTCTAGCTTCTACTTGAAGGGAGATAGAACCCCCTAGCTCTTTTATTAGCCAATATGTTTACTAATACATAGGTACCAACCTACAAAAAACTCAACTCTTCCACCAGGGACCATGTTTCATGAATTTTCAGACTGGATACTCCTAGATCACAACACCATAAGCTTAAGGCCACGTTTCATCAAATTTTCACACTGGAACCATCAAAGCCTTTTAAAATTAAACCGAATCAACAAATATTCAGTTAATCTGAACAATCATATCACTGACACGAGAACACTGTGCTGAAACCAGAACCCTGCATCATCATCTAGAACCAGCTGTAACCTCAAAGATTGTGCATTAGAGTGTATGCACTACTTGGTTGAACCTAACTTGCATGTATATGCTACTTCCTTTAAAACAACCTACGTATATCTCTAAAGATATTGAATCATAAACTTTTGAACCACAAACTGTACCAATCAATGACATTCTGAAGATTTACTGTCATATTACAGAGTTCAAAATAGATAGCAGCAAGTATCACCCTTCCTTCTCAATCAATCAATCAATCAGACTCAATTTCCTTATACAACAGTTCTACATTCAGATCTAAGAGGACTTCATTGATAGACAACAGTAAAACAACAGAATTTGATCAGATAGATCAGTTAGATCTGAACATAAACTTTTCTTTTTGTATATGCTACTTGAAAGAGTCGAACCTGTGTGTACATGTGCTTTGGTCGAGATGAAGTTGCGTACAGATCTGTAAATTTTGACTCAGAACTTTACTGGAATTTTAGACTTTAGACAAACCAAGATCATGATAGATAACAGGTAGAACTAGCGCAAAACATCAGATTTGGTCTTAACCAATATTAGATCATTCAAGAATAAGTCATTTCAAGTCTCATGATTCCTGATCCAATGTTGAACTCAAGGTGCACATGAAAATTTCAAATCCAATGCCAAACATAACCCTGAAATATAATATATACTTCACATAGAATTATTCCTTAGAATCTCATTGCTTGCACACCTTGGCCTAATGATATTCTCCTCCTTATATATTCTTAGTCCTTTCTCAATACCTTGGACCAAAACCACTTAGGATCAATACCTTGGACCCAATACCTAGGGTCAATACCTTGGACCAAATGCCTTGGAGCAATTACCTTGGACCAAAATACCTTGGATCAAATACCTTGGACCAAAAATTTGGTTTCCCAACATGTTCGCACTTTTCCTCCTGTGAAAGTGTGTGTATACATTATACGCTACTGTTTTTATGTTAAAATGCATGTATATGCACCTTGGACAAAGTGAACAAGCGTATACCTCTCTTCCTTCATTCTTTGGAGTCTGATCTGTAATCCTTTTTTATTGACCTGCTGCACCGTGAACTTTCATCTAAGTGAGTTGCCATTAAGGAAAACACCTGTATCATAATGCACAAAGGATCCATAGCAGAAATGGCATGAATTTCCATATTTGGTCACAGATAGAGATATACAAGAGGTAGTCAAGCAATGGCCAGCAGAGTGGCGCGCCCCCTTACACTTGGATGTTGGAACTAGTAAGGGCACAAAAATCTCAGCAAAAAAGAAAAGGAAGGATGCAACCAAGTAGGTTTTACAAAATTTGGCCGCACAACGGAAAAAGGAAGCCAGAGAGAAGGCTCAGATGGAGAAGGACCTCACTGCCAAGGAGCGGGCTGATCAAGAGCAGTGCAAATCAGAATGTAGTGGAAAATCCCCTTCTCTTGAGACTGAGGAGGAAGATTAGTCCGAACAGGGTAGTGGAGGTGATGAGGGGAAGAGCACCCTGTTTCAGCTAAAGAAGTGTAGGCATAGATGAAGGAAGGTTCCTAGAAAAAGAAAAAATCAGACAAGTCACAGGGTGATCCCATGATACTAACGGAGGGCGATCTCGACGAAATCGGCGAAAAAATATGGGACACTACCACTGAAGTGCTGCAATAGTTCGAGCAACAGTATATGTAGATGCTGGGAAGCATCCATAAGTATCTGCGCGAGCTGCAGATCTAGGCTAATAGGATACAAGTGGGCACAGGTCAAGCGAGTGCAGCACAAATTAGCCTAGCATCGGGGATGATTCAGGCTGTGGAATTGGTAAGGACCATGGACCTTTGAACTGTTGCTTTTCCAGAAGGGTCCCTACATGCAAATTTGACCGATGAGCACATAATATTAAGTACCCTTAAGAACAACGAGCTAAACATTGCAGCACTCCCTAATGAGCTTCTTCATGCACTTTAAGCAAGGGTGATAGAATAATTAAGGGCCCGAGAGCAGCGCACTCTCAATTTGATAAGTGAATATAGGGTGAACAATGAGAAGATGTTTGTTGTGAAAACATAGGCCTTAAAGGAAAAGGAAACACTACATGCACAGAATTCCAAGCTCGAGTTTGTAGTTACAAAGGCATACAGAACAGTGCCAAAGCTTCACATTCCAGAAGATGCACAGACGGAAGCTAAGATCTGGAAGTTAGTTGCAGGCGTCCGCAAGGAAAAATCAGAAGTTGGATGCATTCAATTCGAACTCAACATGAAAATAACGGAGTTAAAGCTCAAACTATAGCCTACAACTTTTCCTGAGGTCAGGGAGCAGTGCAGAGCCACCATTAAATAAGGGATGCTCACTTTGGATGCCGCAGTCGCTGACTGCTCGACCTTATTTGAGTAGGCAATGGAAGTGGTGATGACTCTGTAGGAAGACCCAAACCTACAGATATTGAATACACAAGTTCACGAGATGCAAAAGAAGTATGATGAGGTTGGGGAAATGGCACACTCAATTTCTCCAAGTTACACAACTCCTAGCCAAGTTACAGGAGGGGAAGCAGCTCCTCACATAGGTAGAAGCAACGCAAAAGAAGAAGGTCCTCCTTAAGGCCAGGTTGCAGCCTTGGTTAAAACAAGTTTACCAAGTCACAACTAACATTCAGGAAAAGCTAACAAGATTGCAATAGACCCAACAAATGATGAAGCTAGCCGTGGAAGGGCCAGTTACCAAGCAGCTAGTGAAAGAAGTGAATCAGGCAGCTATGCAGGGTGTTGTCAAGGTTACAGTAGTATAGGTGGAGATGGGGGATCTTCACAACAAGATCGCAGTGTGAGCCAAGTGAAGTGTGGGCAAGTCATGACCTTTGTGTTGGAGGTCTGTTGGGATGGGGTACCCTGGGTCAATTTTGGGGTTAAAAACCCAAGTTTTGATGTAAATTTTGGTAAAATATGTAAAGTCTCCATGATTTGTGGATGTGGAGCATGTAGATGGTTAGGAGCAAAAGGGGTTTTAGCCCCTTCCTTATTTAAAATTGAGCTGGCTTTGAGATCCACCCATGTTTTGCAACCATGAGATTGTATAAATAGGTGTGTCTTAGAGAGTCTAAGGCATAATTAGAGATGATGGATGTAATGGGTCGATAGAAGATAGCGCAGAGAAGTGAGTCTTAGAGGAGGGAAAGGCTCTGCAGCTGAGTGCTTAAAGGCCTAGAGTAGTGTCCACACCTGAGTATGTGGACCCTTACAACTGAGTGCGCGGGGAAATCTTGAGTATGTAATACCATATTGAATATCAATAAAGAAGATTGTTGAACAAATTCTTGTATAAATCTGTTTACTTCTATTATTTGTGTTTGCAATATATGTTGTGATTGAATAATGTCTTTATGAAATAATGATCTATTGATGCGCGACTCTATGGGATAAGTCTTAATAACTATACACAATGCATGTTAAATACTTTCGCGAAGATTATAATACACTATGTTATTTTTATTAAATAGTCAAGTAGATTTGTGCAAGCTCAAACCTAGGGCTATTGTATGGTGCACGTAAGTGGATGACTCATTTGTTAAGGGTCCACAAAGACCTATTGTAGACCTTTGCAAAGGTCTAGAGACTATTTAAAGGAAGTTACAGTACTGATCTCTAGGGGATTATAGATCTGCGCGAAGGAAGATCTAGGGCATAAAAGGGCAACAAACTGATCTCTAGATGCAGAAACTTGGTTCCAACAGCCCCCCATACTACTTTGGGTGAGACCTCAGCCTACGCTACGTGGGTTGATGCCCAAAGGACCAGTAGTGTAGGGTTTTGTTTGGCACAATCAACTCTGAACCTAGGTCAGGACCCACTAAGCCAACAATAATTTCAACTATAACACTTCTTTAAAAGATATTTTCCTAAACTTTATATGGAAAAAATGGGAATAGAGGAACTAGGTGGGAACTAATGAACTCTAGATTGCGAGATTTGACTTTCCAAGTGCGATTCTAGTAAATGCAAGGGACATTAAAATACTAGAGAGGCTAATTGGGGTTATAAAAGAAACCAATGGGATGCTCTAAAGAGAGAATGGTGAAAAAAATTAGATTGGAGAAGAGTAACTTATCACACTAATTATAGGTAAATAAGATATCTCAATATACAACGGTGAGGTAGATGTTGATGAAGATCCAATATCCCCCATGGTCAAAGTGTCACTCTTACCAAATATAACCACCCCTCCCACATTTACCCACTTTCACCGACCTGCCAAGGTAAACATGAGCCAAGGGACACTATGACAAGAATCAACCTCCTAAGTACAATTAAGGAAGTGGAATCAACAAACCTAAACTTTATTGACCTTAATTAAGAGTTACATTACCTCGAGGAGCTAAATAACCACTCCAGGTGCCCAAACCCTAAACTAGCTTGTATTTTTAGTGATATGGTCTCCCGGTCACTTGTATAAAAAGGAAAGCCAGTGGTTGTAACCCTTTAGTCACATGGATAACCCTACGTCCTAGCTGTAGTCTAGATTTTCCAATTCTGAGAATGTGACCCCGGAATCTGAGCATCTTTTTCAGGGCTAATATCCATACCTTTTCCTAAAACTTGATAAAACTTTCAAGAATGATGTATGACACAAGGAAAAATCCATTAATAAAAAACTTAGTCAATAACTTGTCCTAACTAGGCCTAACCATGACAGTCAATTTGTCAAACACATTGTGAACATGTAATCTACAGGTCATAAATGCATATCTAATCATAGCGGTCTAATACTTATGTAAAAATCATCAAGAATTGCTATTGCCCTCTCACCATAGCTGCCTTAAAATCTATTAGGTAATGTATTCAATAACCAATCATTTACCAATAAAAAATTGATAACATCGATACTATAATATACCATAAAACCATGCTTATAACCAGCATATAACTAGATTAATAGAAATGATAGAACAACCATCAAAGCCACATAATAAAAAGTATAAATAATCATGAAATACCATAGGAAAATAGATCTTATTAACATATGAAAAATCCAACCAAGTTAGGGACTTCCATGTACCACCCGACCATAGATTGGGCTGAACCAAATATTTCTTTTAGACAATCATCCCCATGCCATATTCCAAGCGTGAATGTGGGATTCATAACAAAACAACCAAATATTCCTTAGGCTTTACCGCAATCCCACCAAATCGATCAAGGGAATCCTAGGCCCGAAACAGGCACCTACATAACTATGCTTTACCGCAATCCTTCCATTACTGGTCAAGGGATTCCAAGGCCAAAATGAAAAACATACACTACTAGGATTTACCACAATCCTACCAAAACTGGTCAAGGGATCACTAGGCCCTAAACAAGCTTGGATGCCTCTATATTTCTTCACCAATACATTGAGGAATTTTCCCATATCCACCCTCAGTATTTACCATAATCTCTCCAAAACTGGTCAAGAGATTCCTAGGTCCTTGGGAACTTTCCTGAGACTACCTAACTCGGTTCCAAAACCATCCAATAATCCAAATCTCAACCAAATGAAAGAACCTCATCACACCATATATATTCATAAATGGAAAGGAAAGGATGAAACCATTGTCACACCTGGAAAAACCCATGCTAATGACAACAAGAGAACCAAATAAACACATGCATGTACCATGCATACAAAAACTAGTTATAAGGAAATCGTATATGCAACTCGATACCTACAAGTAATCCCACCGTAGCTTCTTGATACAAATCTTCCTTGATTGATCCTTGCTTTTATTTATTTCTTGAGAAGCTAATTAGCTCATAGCTTTATGAATATAGATATTATCATGACATCAACATGTGGTCTTGATTTCAAACAAAGTGAACCAATCAACAGTTGAGGAGCATTGGAAATGATGACATACAGTTTGCTTTATTGTGATTAAATCAAGTCAACATGATGGGCATGTATGAAGGATTTCCCATTAGTAAAAACCCTATCCATAGTGATAGCCCAATCTAAGGTACTAATGATTGGGTAAACTAATATTAAGTAGTTAATCAAGAATATTCTTCCTAATAAATCACTTATGTCTTCTCCGCTCATGAATGTGATAAAAAATGTGGGTGGAAGTATCATGTCTAAATATAGAATGGAGATCAATACCAATCTATTATTGCAATGGTTACTAAAAGTGGTTTAGGAAAATCCATACCAAGGTGGAATAGTCATGATAGGATGCTCAATCTAGTTTGGTATACCATTTTATACAGTTATCAACAATGCTTTTTGGAAGAGGCACAAACAAATATTGTCATCCGCTATTTAGTTGGATGAGAACCACAAGTGCTATGTAGTGATGTGTGTTTCAGGTTCTCTCCTAGATTTCCCTTGAAATTTGGGATATCTAAAGGTAACTTGATGGGCATAGATAACCAATGAGATTTGTAGCATATTAGTTGTTTGTGAGTTTTTCCAATTATGAAAAATCAAGAGAAGTAAGAAATGAATTTTTTGTTAATATGGTTGAATGGGTCTAGAGGTAGTGATGGTCCTCTAGACAAGCCTTGTGGTCCCCCCATAGCATAGCTTCTAGAAGAAGACATGTGATTAAATGGATTAGTAGTCCTATGATTTTGATACCTTCTTCTAGGTGATGTAATAGGATTATTACTCCTAGGGGGGATTACCTATAGGGAAAAATAAACTATCAAAATAATGACTACTAATGGGAATATATTTGGCTCTAGAAGGATAATATCATGGTACAAAAACACCCCCATACATAGGAGTATTCGTAAGGAAAGTAGTACTTGGAAGGAAACATCCCCTAGACACTTCCCCCCCATAAATGAATTTTGACCTCCATTATGAGGCATTCTTTCTAACTAATTACTACACCAAGAATTATATGTTCCTTTGAAAACACTACTACCCAAAAATGAATAGGAACACGCATATACCCCCTAAAATACTTCCTATTATAACCTATTTCACCCTCATTTGGTCAGTTTCATTAGCCTTTATACTAATGACCCTTTTCACAGCTCCAACACTAGCTTTTGAGCATTTTAGAGAAAGGATTTTGGTTATAATTTGCTATTCAACATTCCTAGTGTACATACAACATCTAGAAAGTAGATTATCCTTATCTAACCATCATCCTTCAAGATTTTTCTAGAATTACTTGTTCCCTAGCAGATTAGGTAGTTTGATTCCTTTATGATTTGACTAGGGGATAATTATTATCAAAGTTTCCTAATTTCTCGTCCCCACGAGCATCCAAATTCATTCTCCCTATGGGGTCAAAAGGCATATATATAATTTTCATATGAAGAGGAAAGATAGATCTTGTACATAAACTATAGTACGAGAGCTCTGTTAACATTGTGAGAAAACATTGTAGGAAGAGGAGACTAAGCTTGCACGTTGAAGAGGAGGTTCACTTCATGTCTGAAGGTATACTATTTATATATATGTCATTATATTTATAATAGAGATTGATTTCCTTCCTTTCATTATTAGTTTTCATGTTGTTTACATGTTATTCATGTATGAATTTTCAATGGTGGTTATAATGCTAACTTAACCTTGTAGGAATATATTTGGGCATTTTTTGTTGGTTATTTATGTGTAGGAGCTTGGAGGTCAGAGAAGGATATTTGATACCCCTGGCTATTCACTTGAAAGGTAAAACATACCTCTTCTTCTTTAATTCTATTCTATGCCTTTCTTGATTAGAAGATTGTTTGGATAATTCTCTTAATTGCACACACATTTTTTGGTGAACCCTAAGAAAGGTTCATGGAGCAATAACTCCTTATGTTTGTGTAATTTCAGCTACAACACTTCTTTAAAGATATTTTCCTAAACTTTATATGGAGACAATGAAAGTAGAGGAACTAGATGGGAACTAATGAACTCTAGATTACGAGATTTTACTTGCCAAGTGTGAATCTAGTAGAAGGAAGGGACACTAAAATACTAGGGAGACTAATTGGGGTTATAAAAGAAACCAACAAGATGCTCTAAAGAGAGAATTGAGAAAAAAATTAGATTGGAGAAGAGTAACTTTTCACACTGATAAGAGGTAAATGGGATATCACAATACACATCACTGAGGTAGATGTTGATGAAGATCCAAACCCCCCATGGTCAGAGTGTCACTCTCACCAACTATAACCACCCTTCCCACATTTACCCACTTTCACGACCTTCCAAGGTAAACATGAGTTGAGGGATAATATGACATTATTCAACCTCCTAAATACAATTAAGGAAGTCAAATCAACAAACCTAGACTTTACTTACCATCCTTAGGAGTTATAGGACCTCCGAGAGCTAAATAACCACTCCAGATGCCCAAACCCTGAACTAATTTTCATTTTTAGTGATATGGTCTCCCAGTCACTTGTATAAAAAGGCAACCAAGTGGTTATAACCCTCTAGTCGCATGGATAACCCTTCCTCCTAGTTGCAGTCTAGATTTCTCAGTTCTAAGCATGTGACCCCAAAATCTAAGCCACTTTTTTAGGGCTAATATCCAGGCCTTTACCGAGAACTTTATAAAAATTTCAAGAATGATGAATGACACAAGGAAAAATCCATTAATGCAAAACTTAGTTAATAAATTGACCTAACCAAGCCTAACCATGAAATTCATAATGTCAATCACATTGCGAACATGTAATCTACAGGTCATAGATGCATATATAAACATAGGGGTGTCATACTTATCTAAACATAATCAAGAATTTTTAATGCCCTCTCACCATAATTTCTTTAACATATATTAGGTCATGTATTCAATAGTCAATCATTTACTAATCAAAACATGATAAGATCCATACTAGAATCTTCCATAAAACCATGCTTATAACTAGAATATAAATTTATTAATAAGAATGATAGAATAACCATCAAAGCCACATAATAAACTATATAAATACTCATGAAATACCATAGGAAAATAGATCTTATTAACACATGAAAAATCCAACCAAGTCAGGGACTTTCATGTACCACCCGACCATAGATTAGGTTGAACCAAATATTTCTTTTAGCCAATCACCCCCATGCCATATTCCAACCATGAATGTGGGACGCACAACAAAACAACCAAATATTCCTTAGGATTAACCAGAATCCCACCAAAACCAGTCAATGGAATCCTAGGCCCGAAACAAGCACCTACACATCCAGGCTTTACAACAATCCTGCCATTATGAGTCAAGGGAATCCTAGGCCCAACAAACAACCATACACTACCAGTCTTTACTGCAATCCTACCAAAAATGGCCAAGGGATCACTAGGCCCTAAAAAATCTTGGATGCCTCTATATTTCTTCACCAATACCTTGAGGAATTTTCCCACCTCCACCCTTAGACTTTAGCATAATCTTGCCAAAATTGGTCAAGAGATTCCTATGCCCTTGGGAACTTTCCTGGGACCACCTCACTCGGGTCCAAAACCATCTAACAATCCAAAAATCAACCAAAGGAAAGAACCCCATCACATCATGGCTATTCAAGAATGGAAAGGCAAGGATGAAACCACTGTCACACCTAGAAAACCCCATGACTATGACAACAAGAGAACCAAATACACACATGCATGTACCATGCATGCCAAAACTAATAAGGAAATCATACATCCAACTCAATACCTCTAAGGAATCCCATAGTAGTTGCTTGATACAACTCTTCCTTGATTGATCCTTTCTTTCCTTGCTTTCTTGAGAAGTTAATTAGCTCATAGATTTTATAAATATAGATATTACCCTGTGGTCTTGATTTCAAAAAAGGTGGACCAATCAATGGTCGAGGAGCATTAGAAATGATGCCATACAATTTGCTCTATTGTGGGTAAATCAATTCAATATGATGGGCATGTATGACGAATTTCCCATCAGTAGAAACACTCCCCATAGTGACATCCCAACCTAAGGTACTAATGATTGGGTGAACTAATATTTAAGTAGTCAATCAAGAATCTTGTTCCTAATAAATCACTTATGATTTCTCACTCATGAATGTGAGAAAAAATGTCGGTGGAAGTGTCATGTATAAATATATAATGGAGATCAATATCAATCTCTTGTTGCAATGGAAACCAAAAGTTGTTTAGGAACATTCATGTGAAGGTGGAATAATCATGATAGGAAGCTCAATCTAGTTTGGTATACCATTTTTTTAAAATTATCAGCAATTATTTTTGGAATAGACATAACCAAATATTGTCATCCACTATTCGAGTTGGATGAGCACCACAAGTGGTATGTGGTGATATGCATTGTCATGTTTTGTCTTGGATTTCCCTTGAAATTGGGGATATCTGAAGGTAACTTGATGGGCATAGATAACAATTGAGAGTTTTGGCATATTGGATTGTTTGTGAGGTTTTCCAATTATGAAAAAATAGGAGAAGCAAGAAATGAAATTTGGTTAATATGGTTGAATGGGTCTAGAGGTAGTGATGGTCCTCCAGACAAGCCTTGTGGTCCCCCCATAACATATTTTCTAGAAGAAGACATGTGATTAAATGGATTAGTAGACCTAGGATTTTGATACCTTTTTCTAAGTGATGTAAGAGGATTATTACTCCTGGGATGATTACCTCTAGGGAAAAAGAAACTCCCAAAAGCATGACTATTAATGGGAATATATTTAGCTCTTGAAGGCTGATATCCTGGTACAAAAGAACCCCCATACATAGGAATATTCATAAGGAAAGTATTATTAGGAAGGAAACTTCCCCTAAACACTTATGCCTGCTTAAATAAAGTTTGACTTCCATTGCAAGGAATTCCTTCTAACTAATTACTATCTGAAGAATTATATGGTCCTTTGAAAACTCTACTACCCAAAAATGACTAAGAACAAGCATAGACCCCTAGAATACTTCCTATTATATCCCTTTTCACCCTGATTTGGTCAGTTTCATTAGCATTTATACTGATGACACTTTTGCACAGATCCAACCCTTGTTTTTGAGCATTTTAGAGCAACGATTTTGGTTATACTTTGTTATTCAACATTCCTATTTTAATTTGTAGTGTACATACAACATCTAGAAAATACATTGTCCTTATCGAACCAACATCCTTCAAGATTTTTCTAGAATTACTTGATCCCTAAGAGCTTAGATCGATTGAATCCTTCATGAATTGGCCAGGGGAGAATTATTATCAAATTTTCCTTACTTCCCATCCCCCAGAGCATCCAAATTTATTCTCCCTATGGGTTCTAAAGGCATATATATAATTTTCATATCAAGGGGAAAGATAGATCAAGTACGTAGACTATAGTGTGAAAGCTTTGTTGACATTATGAGGAAGTCCTATAGGAGGAGGAGACTAAGGTTGCAGGTTAAAGAGGAGGTTGACTTCGTGTCTGAAGGTATAATATTTATATGTATGTCATTCTAATTATAATAGAGATTGATTCCCTTCCTTTCATTATTGGTGTTCATGTTGTTTACATGTTGTTCATGTTATTTACATGTTGTTCATGTATGAATTTTCAATGATGGTTATCATGCTAACTTAACCTTATAGGAATATATTTGGGTATTTTTTATTGGTTATTTATGTGTAGGATCTTGGAGGTCAGAGAAGGAGATTTGATAGCTCTAGGTCTCCACTTAAAAGGTAAAATGTCCCTCTTCTTCTTGAATTTTATGTTATGTCCTTCTTGATCGGAAGATTGTTTGGACAATTCTCTTAATTGCACACATGTTTTTCTGGTGAACCGTAGGCAAGGTTCATGGAGCAATAACTCCTTATGGTTTTGTAATTTCAGTTACAACACTTCTTTCAGGATATTTTCCTAAACTTTATATGGAAACAATGTGAACAGAGGAACTAGGTGGGAACTAATGAACTCCAAATTGTGAGATTTTCCTTGCCAAGTGTTGGGCCTTGAAATTGTCATTCACTTCCATTACATTTTCACTTATATTTCCATATTTTCACCTTCACTCCACCTCTATTTCATTACATTTACTTCCATTTCATTACATTTACCTTATCATTATCATTATTGGGTCACATCTATGTTTTTCCAAACTTTATTAATTCTTAGCATTTTTAAGTGAATTTATGGTTAAAAATTAGAAAATAATGTGCATATGCTTATACCTAACATGCGGGATGAGATTGTTGACATGTGTAGGTCAAAAGGAAGCTTCTAAAAGATCCTTATGTGGCCTCCCAAAACCAAATTCGAATTTGAGTGGAGAAGATCATAAGATCATGAGGATATGTGTCTCATTTCCTATTTGTATTGAAACTCTAAGAAGACATGTGTCTTATCATTTCCTACTTTAATTGTAACCCTAGAAATATGGGGAGAGATTCATGGACTCTCATTAATGAGATAGCTTCTCAATTTTTTGTATAAACAGGGGAAGTTTTCTCTTATCATCTTCATGTGTAAAATTGGAGTTATGCTCAAGCTTTGAACACAGAATTAGATTGTGGCACCTTACTCATGAATGTTCCTTCATTTTGACTTGTTTTTTCTTACATATAAAGCATCTCGATTTACCATCTCTCACACTTTTAGATCATCTACCTAAAATGTGTGAGATTTAATTTCCTTTATAGATTAAAGTTCATTTGCTTTCTTAGTATTAGTTTTAGAATGGCTGTGTAGTCTTTGCTTTTCTAAAAAAAATTCAATAGGGAAGATTTATGTATTTTCTATTTGTATTAAGTTTGAGGCAAGAGCTTATAGTTATTTAGTTTCCTTTCATGTTCTGTTATTTACTTTCTTAGATCAAACTATCAATTCATTGTATAATTGAATAAAATATCAGGTCAAGAAGGTGACTTCAAATTGGGTGATTGAATGTTCAACTTATGCAATCATTGAGCTTTACTTTTTCATACTTTTATATTTGCTTTTAAGATCTTCATTTAATTGCATTAACTAATATTCCTAAAGATGATTTTAAGAAATTGATTTAATCATATTTCAAGATTGAATGGTCAAATATTTAATACATACAATTACTGAGTTATTTTCTGCACACTTTACCTGCTTTTCTAGGACATTAGAAGTTAAAGTATAAATAGTTGCTTACACATCATCTCAAGAAGGTAACACTTCACAATTGAATGCTGGAGTAACTAAGTATACATTAGTGGTTTTTTATTTCACAGGTTAGTTAAATTTCATTTTCATTATTTGATTTCATAGAATTAGATGAATTACTTTTCGTTATTTTGTAGTTAGATTGATCTAAACTGAAAGACAATTTCTAGCACATAAAGTGCACGCATACTTCACAAGTTTACGAAACCCCTGGGTTGACAAAATAAATGATAGGAAATCACTTTGCCCCAACATTTTGGCGCCTTTGTCTGGGAATTGTGCATAGGAACTATCTTTCACTTTAGAGTGTAATTTATTTGTTTTTGTTTTTACTAACCATTTATGGACAAAGGGTCTAGAATACAGGCTAAAGACCACATTGAGGAATGGTATCAAAAAGTGGTTACACCACAATATTCATCCATTCTTCAAGAGATCCTTGCAGCAAATCGAAAGGTCAAGTCGATTTCGCATATCCTTACAAACAATAAGGTACATTTTTCAAGTTGGGATATGAGCATTTCAAAAATTCTAATCTGTAAATGGCTTCATTGGAAGCATGAATATACTAAAAAAATAAAATTAGATAGTAGGAAAATAAAAATAAATTTTTATAGTTTTTAGGATAAATTTGATGTTTTATGGTGCAGTAAGAACCACCCATCTACTATCCCTTGGTAGGAAAAAATTGCAATAAAACAAATGGTTAAGAACAAGAGCACAAGTGAAGATCACAAATGATAATTTAAGGTATGAGATCAAGCCTTTTCATTTTATTTTTGTAAAACTTACAGAGGAATCGATTGATAAAATCTTGACTATGCTAACAAAATAAATCTCTCAAGTATGCTTTCCTTCTGCACTTCGTGTCACCTGGAGGATTAGAAAAAGAAATTGTTTTGTTAGTATATCATAAAAATTATTTAGCTACTGTAAGACTTGCAAATCCATGTGCAAAAATCCTTACCTCTGTAATGCAAGAGTTTTCTGCAGGATTACAAAAATGATGCGGTTAGATTTCTTCAAAGCATTGTCCCATCTTTTATCTCATTCCAGATTTTGGCTATAGTTAGATCTTCTATTTTCCTTTGCTAGAAGACATCCATGCAACCACAATCCCAACCTTAGAAACCTGCAAATCAAAAATCATGGGAACACTTCTAGAAAATGCAGCAGCATAAACACATGATTTTAAAATGAAAATTCTGAGAAAACCAGGGCGAATCTGAAAAAAATGAGACATTGGTTTTCTTTGGAACGGGGGAAATTAGGTAATCTATGAATTATTTGCTGGATTTTTCAACCGTTTAGGAGAAATCCAAAATTGATTTTTACAGAAAATGTAATTGCCAGAAAGTATAAACTATCTTGACACCCGATTTTAAAACAAATTGTTTGAGCAAACCAGGGCGAATCTGAAAAAACTGGGACATGGGTCTTTTCGGGAACGGGATGAATTTGATAACTCAAAAACTATTTCCTTGGATTCCCAATCATTTGGGAGAATTTCAGGGTTCTTCAGAGCTCCATTTTGCATATTGTGTGAGGGAAAAACAATTTGTTTTGAACTGTTTTAACATGGCAAGTTGAAAGCAGAAAAATCCAAGTGAATAAAAACCTCTACTCCACATGGCATGTGGTCTAAGAGTCCAATTTGATTTAATAAATTTGATTTTAAAAGAATCCAAGTGAATAACAAACTTTGCTCCACGTGGCATGAGATCTAAGAATCCAATCTGATTTAATAAATTTGATTTTAGACACATATGTGTCTCATTTCCTATGTGTCTCATGATTCAAAAAAAAATAAAAATCATTTTCTTTATTATAATTTCTTTTTGATAAAGAAAATTAAAAAATAAATAATTAAAAAATAAAAATATTTTTTTTTTTCAATGATGTAATCAACTTTTTTGAAGCAATTTATAAAAACGGAAAATACTTGCAAAATTTGATTGAAATAAATTTTTTAGTACAAGTACTTTTTCATATTTTTGCCACTTCAAATATTTTTACAGCATGTTATTTTTGCAGCACAGATGATGATTCAATAATGGCTTGTAGAACAATTGGAAAATCATTTAGATGATTTATGAACAGTTGGTATTAATATTATTGTTGTGTATTTTTCTATGAAGTTTTAACCTACAGAGCACATCAAATCTTTGTGACACCAATTGTTTTAATGAGCACAGTGCATGAAGTCATCCGACAACAGGCAGTTAATTTAATTTTCATTTTTATTTCTTAAAAATGGATTGTTATCGATATCATGAATTGGAATGAATATAACACTTTTGATTTTCCTTAGTCTATTTCATTTGAAATTTTGTGTAAGAATCAGAAAGAAACTTATCATTTCTTTTTGAACACACTTATGTTCTTTATGTCAAGTCTTTTTTTGCAGGTATGGGATGATCGAATGATCATTAAAGAAAACTAATTGTGTGCACAATTGGTCTTCAAAACACTGATTCCATGAGAAACATAAGAACAAGTCCATGTCCATATCCACCAAAACCATTACCCTTCCTCCCTTTTGAATTATAAATCCAGCCAAGCAATTCAAAGCAAGCTACAATCATTTTTCTCAGCAAGAGTCAGTTGTTCATTCTCCTTTATTCACATACACTTTCTGCTTTACCCACAAATAAAAGCAAGAAGCTCACTTACATGCTTATTACCCATTGTCATTATTATTTTCCATTGTCATCTTCCATTTTCATTTTTCCTTTCCTATCCTTTTTTCATTTCGAAAATAAACCCTGCTTCAATGCAAATTATTGAGTCCATAGTCCTTTGAGTCTAAAATCCTTGCAAAAACACCTTAAGGTTTGCATGTTGATGAACAATGGGAATACATCAATGTCCCTTGTTCATCGGATCTTCTAGGTACTCGACAACAACAAAACTATTCGTACTTATCAAGATGTGTTTTGGCATCTTGACTCTCATTGTCATCAATGGTGAGAGTTCTCATGTTGACTAGTTGCATCTATTAGTGGACACTAACTCTAAGTCAACAATTTCCCACTATGTTTAACATTAGAACATTTATTCACATAGCAGGAATTGTGCCAATGAGTTTTGAAGACATGAAGACTATCATCTTCAGCATTTTGGAGCAAATGTAGAAGATATGCAGCTACAAAACTAGATGGCAGCTGCAGAATCAGGTAGCAGCTGCAGAACCAGATAGTAGCTGCGGAATCAGGAAACAGCTGTAGAATCAGATGAAAACTGCAGAATCAAATAACAACTGCAGAATCAGATGGCAATCGCAGAATCAGATGGCAACAACAGAATCAACACTATTCTACAGTAGATTCAGCAAGTTTTAATAAAAGCAAATAAAAAGTCATCTTGACTCTTTTCTCCATGACTTGTCTAGCCACTTGAAGAAGATTATGATCATAATTTTATAGCCACCACACATGAAACTCATCCATTTCTAAAGGGTAAGTTAAGGTATGTCATTTTCTATCTTTTTACCATAAAATTCCTTGAAAATCTAGAAAGATAATTTTTGGAAAAAACATTTCTCTTCCTCATCTCATAAAATTGTCAATATCATCAGTTGGGGGGGATACATTCATATTCATATTTTGCCATATTCATATCACATTCAAGAGCCCACATACTTTCCAAAGATATTAACTATTAAATTATTGTTATGAGCATACAAAGGCTTGTCAAAAGTACTAAAAAATGATAATTGGATACAAACAATCATGGTTTTCACACAAGAACCAACTATGACGCAATCCAATAAAGATATATTTTGCAGCAATAATCAACTTATCATTATGTAAAGTTCAAAGATCAAAAGTGAATGTAACAATAAAATATGGTTGTAACACAAGAACCAACAATGTTGCAATTCAGTTAAAAGATTTTGTAGAAGCATGAAGTTACCAAATTATATTATGTAAAGTGAAGCCAAAGCTCAAGGATAAAAAAGAATTAATGTAATAGATTGCATGACGACATGCAATAGCTTCAGTTGGGGGGTATGTTGGGCCTTGAAATTGTTGTTCACTTCCATTACATTTTCACTTATATTTCCATATTGTCACCTTCACTCCACCTATATTTCATTACATTTACCTCAATTTCTTTACATTTACCTTATCATTATCATTATTGGGTCACATTTATGTTTTGCCAAACTTTATTAATTCTTAGCATTTTAAAGTGAATTTATGGTTAAAAGTTAGAAAATAATGTGCATATGCTTATACCTAACAAGTGGGATGAGATTGTTGAAGTAGGTCAAAAGGAAGCTTCTAAAAGACCCTTATATGGCCTCCCAAAACCAAAATCGAATTTGAGTGGAGAAGATCATGGGATAATGAAGATATGTGTCTCATTTTATATTTGTATTGAAACTCTAAGAAGACATGTGTCTTATCATTTCCTATTTTGATTATAACTCTAGAGATATGGGGAGAGATTCATGGACTCTCATTAATGAGATAACTTCTCATCTTTTTGTATAAATAAGGGAAGTTTTCTCCTATCATTTTCATGTGTAAAATTCGAGTTATGCTCAAGTTTTGAATACAGAATTAGATTGTGGCACCTTACTCATGAATGTTCCTTCATTTTGACTCAGTTTTGCTTGCGTATGGAGCATCTCGATTTACCATCTCTCACAGTTTTAGATCAGCTACCTAAAATGTGTGAGATTTAATTGCTTTTATAGATTAAAGTTCAGTTTCTTTCTTAGTATTAGTTTTAGAATGACTATGTAATCTTTGCTTTTCTAAAAACATTTCAATAGGGAGGATTTATGTATTTTCTAATTGGATTAAGTTTGAGGCAAGGGCTCATAGTTATTTAGTTTCCTTTCATGTTATGCTATTTACTTTCTTAGATTCATTGTATAATTGAATAAAAGATCAGGTCAAGAAGGTGACTTCAAATTGGGTGATTGAATGTTCAACCTATGCAATCATTGAGCTTTACTTTTTCATGCTTTTATATTTGCTTTTAAGATCCCCATTTAATTGCATTAACTGATATTCCTAAAGATCATTTTCAGAAATTGATTTAATCATATTTCAAGATTGAATGGTTGAATATTTAATACATGTAATTACTGAGTTATTTTCTGCACACTTTACTTGCTTTTCTAGGACATTAGAAGTTAAAGTATAAATAGTTGCGCTTACACATCATCTCAAGAAGGTAACACTTCATAATTGAATGCTGGAGTAACTAAGTATACATTAGCTATTTTTTGTTTCACTAGTTAGTTGAATTTCATTTTGATTATTTGATTTCATATAATTAGATGAATTGGTTTTCGTTATTTTGTAGTTAGATTGATCTAAACTGAAAGACAATTTCTAGCACATACAGTGCATGCATGCTTCAAAAGTTTATGAAACCCCTGGGTTGACCAATTAAATGACAGGAAATCACTTTGCCCCAACACCAAGTGTTAATTTAGTAAAAGAGACATTAAAATATTAGGGAGACTAACTAGGGTTATAGAAGAAATCAATGGGATGCTCTAAAGAGAGAATGGAGAAGAAAATGATATTGGACAAGAGGAACTTATCACACGAATAATAGGTAAAGAGGATATCGCAATATACATTGTTGAGGTAGATTTTGATGAAGATCCAATATCCCCCATGGTCAAAGTGTCACTCTCACCAACTGTAACCACCTCTCCCACATTTACCCACTTTCACCCACCTTCAAGGGTAAACATGAGCTGAGGGATACTATGAAATGACACAACCTCCTAAGTACAATTAAGGAAGTGGAATCGACAAACAAGGATAATTTTAGGGGCGAATGTTCGCCCTTTGGCGAAATTAAGGGGTTTTAAATTTTTAGTGGGCGAATATTTTGTATCATAGTACATTTTTACAAATCACCTCAAATAGCCCACCTTATTTTAAGGGAGAGGGTAAAAAAGGTAAATTTAGCCCTTGAAATTAGGACTTACAACCTTCCATTCGCCCATTTTCAAGAATAGGTTTTATTTAAGTGAATCCTATGGGCCAAATACCATATTTATAAAAGAGGTATGGTAAATTAATAAAAATATAAATAAATGAGAGGTATGGTAAATAAATAAAACATTTTTTATATTTACTCCATAAGTCACCTTATATACATGTAAGGGTGTAAACAAATAAAAATATAAGTAAAGTGGAGGTATGGTAAATAAATAAAACGTCTTTTTATACTTACTCAAAAGGTATGGTAAATAAATAAAAATATAAATAAACTAGACGTATCGTAAATAAATAAAACCTCTTTTTATATTTAGTCCATAACCCTCATTCTATTTATGAAGGCTCAAGAAAGAGGTTTTATTTAAGTGAATCCTATGGGCCAAATACCATATTTGTAAAAGAGGTATGGTAAATTAATAAAAATATAAATAAACGAGAGGTATGGTAAACAAATAAAACATTTTTTTATATTTACTCCATAAGTCACCTTATATTTACGAACACTCAAAAAATGGGTTATATTTAGGTGAAACCTATGGCCAAAATACTATGGGACAAATACCATGGACTAGATTGTTATTAATACCATGCAAAAAACCATTATTAACCCTAATATTAGAATTAATAAAAATAAAAATGGCACATGGTATTGACCCATGGTATTCACCAAAATGGCACATGGTATTGACCCATGGTATTCACCTGGAATGTAGCCTATTTAAATGGGGGAATTAAACCAGCATGTAGCCTATGCTAAGATTCACTAGGACTTTACAAAGTTTTATTATTTAGTGAAAGACACGCCAAGATCTTACAAGATTTTATAATTGAGTAAAATATTCTAATAAAAATAAAAATGGCACATGGTATTGACCCATGGTATTCACCAAAATGGCACATGGTATTGACCTATGGTATTCACCTGGAATGTAGCCTATTTAAATGGGGGAATTAAACCAGCATGTAGCCTATGCTAAGATTCACTAGGACTTTACAAAGTTTTATTATTCAGTGAAAGACTCGCCAAGATCTTACAAGATTTTATAATTGAGTAAAATATTCACCATGCCTAGTGAGAGATTCGCCAAAAAATTATATATACATATTATATTATTGATAAAATCGCCTTCCATTTTTCCTATATACCATGGAGATTCGCTGATTTATTATATTTATAAATTTAGGGGGGGTTCTTAAAATTTTCCCTGTCGACAAATCTAAACTTTACTGACCATCCTTAGGAGTTACAAGACCCCCAGAAGCTAAACAAACACTCCAGGTGCCCAAGCCTTGAACTAACTTTCCTTTTCAGTGATCTGGTATCCTAGTTGCTTGCATAAAAATGCAAGACAATGGTTGTAACCCTTGAGTCACATGGATAACTCTGCCTCCTAGCTACAATCCAAATTATCGAGTTCTGAGCATGGGACCCCAGAATCCGAGCCACTTTTTCAGAGCGAGACCTTTTCCCAGAACTTCATAAAACTTTCAATAAAGATGAATGACTCATGGAAAAATTCATTAATGCAAAAATTAGTCAAGAACTTGACCTAACGAGGCCTAACCATGACATTCATTTCATCAAACACATTGTGAACATGTAATCTACAAGTCATAAATGCATATCTAAACATAGGGGTCACATACATATATGAAAATCATAAAGAAATTCTAATTCCCTCTCACCATAGTTGTAATAACTTATATTAGGTCATGTGTTCAATAACCAATCATTTACCATTCGAGACATGATAAGAACCATACTAGAGTTTGTTATAAAACCATGTTTATAACTAGTATATAACCATATTACTAATAATGATAGAACAACCATCAAAGCTTCATAATAACAAGTATAAATACTCATGAAATATTGTAGGAAAATATATCTTATTAACATATGAAAATATCAAAGAAGTTAGCGACTTCCATGTAACACCCGACCATAGATTGGGTTGAACCAAATATTTCTTTCAACTAATCACCCCGTGCAATATTCAAAGCATGAATGTGGGAATCACAATAAAAAAACCAATGCCTCCTTAGGATTTACCGCAATCCCACCAAAACTGGTCAAGAGAAGCCTAGGCCCAAAAAATCACCTACACAACCAAGCTTTACTGCAATCCTTTCATTACCAGTCACGGGATTCCTATGCCCAAATAAAAAACATACACTACCAAGCTTTATCACAATCCTACCAAAACTAGCCAAGGGATCACTATGACCTAAACAAGCTTGGATTACTCCATATTTCTTCACTAATACATTAAGTAATTTTCCCGTATCCACCCTATTTCTTTACCGTAATCCCACTGGAACTAGTCAAGAGATTCCCAGACCCTTGGGAACTTTCCTCTGACCACTTCAATTAGTTCCAAAACCATACAGAAATACAAAGCTCAACAAAATGAAAGAACCCCATCACATCATGATTATTCGTAAATGGAAAGGCAAGGATTAAACCATTGTCACACCTGGAAAAAACCATGCCAGTGACGACAAGATTACCAAATACACACATGCATGCCAAAAGTAGTAAGGAAATCATACATGCAACTCAATACCTGCAAGTAATCCCACTGTGGCAACTTGATACAACTCTTCCTTCATTGATCCTTTATTTCCTTTGCTTTCTTGTCCTTCCTTTTCCTTCCTTTCTATAAGTGTGTAAGAGTATGAGAGAGAGATAATAGAGAGAAAGCTAAAACTAAAAACTATCAAAAGGTTGTGAATTGATCCTCATAAGCCTTTTTATTATTGAGACCTCTATTTCTTCAGTTTCCTCTATTTTTCCTTCAATTTCATCCTCACATGCAACCTATGACCTTTCACCTTCATTTTCTCCTATTTTCCATTATTTTCATAAATAAAATGCTAATTAATGCCTCTTTTCCTTTTCAAAGCTTTTGCCAATTTCTTTACCCATAATAAACCAAATGAACACCCACTAGGATGTTTTTCCCAACATTCAGTTTGGAATATGTGTCCCATGAACTTGGTATTATTTTACCTTTATTAAATTTATTAGATGAACTTTTAACTCAGGGATGTTACACCAACCATGGGATGAGAGAACAAGGAAAATTGATTTTGAAATTTCACACCCATTTACATGAGTAAAGAGTCAAAAAGGTTAGTGAAAAGTGGATTAATGTTGATTAGTGGAACCTCATATATTGCTTCAAGGATAACTATTTCTTCCCCCCCTCTAAACAAAAAAACCCTCTTGGGCTCAATTTGATCTAATTCCTCATCTGTTGGAGTTAACCTATGTCTCTATGGTGGTGGGCCTTCCTCTCTAGGAGGAACACTTTGAAGTCTTCGAGAAAAACAGATAATATATTCAACCACAATGAAAAATAAATTTAAATAATTAAATTAAAACAACCCTATGTCCAACTAGACTAAAAAAAATGATAATTGGGGTTATATTAAGTGGTGAAGTGGAATGGTTGTTATCTTCCCAACCCGCATTCAAATCCCCACTAATGACACGATGAACTATAATTCCTTGACAAATATTGTTGTAATGGATTCGTTCCTATGAATATTGTTGTATTGGCTTCAAGCCTTGTGAAATCTTAAGTAAGTATACCTATGGGTTGGCCTAGTACTAGAAACCTCACTCTAGCCCTCAAGATAATAGTGAGGTTGTTTCCTTTCCATGAAAAAGAAAGAAAAAATGAAACCAAATTCCACACCCCTAAAAAAATATAAGAAATAGAATTAGGAAAATGAAACAATATAGAGGCATTCCAGAGATGGTCCTATGATGGTCAAGGCCTAGGTCCAACTAACAAAGGTAAGAGAAATAGTAAAGCTAACCTCCCTATGCCAACCTTGACCAACTCAAGTGATGTCTCTCAAATGACACCAAGTTTCACCCCACTGGAGGATTAATATGGTGATACAATTTTTGTCTCATGTACCATGATAGTTCCTATTGCACTAACCTATGCATATTTCCTAAAGAATGATAACAAAGTACCAACTTTTAATCAACCTATTGGGGGGATAGTTGTGGGTTGTGACCATATGCATGAGAAGGTAAGCTAAGACTAAAACGTCTATGAAGGATTGTTCATAGTGAAATTGGTTCCCTAAAGAGATGTACATATGTGCAGAATCCAACGAGCACCAAAAATTAAAATGAAGAGGGATATATCTCCATATTTCCTCCAATGGATCCTCAAACTAAAATCCTATGTGAGGTTGTATTCCCAACAACGGTTTATATAGTAATTGACTTTTGTGACTTTCTAGTGATCTCTAGTTTAAATTATGGCCTTAAATAGTTTACTATCCAACCCTATTCCAAGGCCCTATGCCCTATTATATGTTCGCTTTCTATAACCAAAAATGTCTAAATAGTTATGATTAGTGCTTAGTTTTTAGTTTTCTATTGCTACTTAAAATGGAAGAAAGTGAAATTATAGCGTTGCATGTAATATTGACGAATTTCTAAAATCCACACTATATGAAATATGCACTTTCTTTCCAATTTAATGAAAAATAGTTAAAGGAGAGGAATAGCCATTTTTTATTTTTCCAAGTGAAAAATACTCTTCACTCTCAGTTAATGGTCACCTAATAGATTCAAATATTTGAAAGGAAGTTAATCATTATTTCATACTTTTCAATCCAAGATCACTAAATCTAAATTTTCACTCACAAGAACTCAAGAGCACCAAAATAAGGCTTTGATAAGAGGAAATATTTGGAAACAAAGCTACACAAATAAAATATACAAAGGAAGTTGAAATTCACAGTACAATGATGGAAGCCAAAGAATCCAAGTCCCTCAATGCTTCTGCAAAGAAAACAAATCCAAAATTAAAATGAAACAATACCTATAAGGAAAATTCACGGTTCCTTAAATTTCCTTAAGAAATTAGAAAAAAAGTACTAAATGGATGTCTAGATCAATTTTTATACACCTAAGGGCCTATTTGAATCACCTATTACCAAATGAATGAGATTAGAAAGGAAAGATGCTACTTGGGAAACAAATATGAAAGTTAACTTTGGCATAAGGGATTAGGGCATATATACTTTGGAAATATTTTCAAGTTGAACAAGAAGGAAGCTATAAGGGATATGCCTAAAATTACAAAGCCTTCAATATTATGTGCAAGTGTTGTCAACATGGAAAACAAATGAGATTTGAGTTCAAAACTAAGGAACATTCCACGACAAAACAACTAGAACTTGTATACTGATTTATGTGGGCCAACACCAACAAAAGGAATAGATGGAGAGAAATACTTTATGTTTCTTTTTTATTACTAGAAAATGATGACCTAGGTTTATTTTCTTATAAAGAAGTCAAAAGCTTTCGAAAATTTCAGAATATTCAAGCAACTTGTTGAAAATGAAACTGATTTGAAAATCAAAAGTTTGAGATAGATAATCATTAGTGGAATTTTGAGTGAAAAAATGGGTTTCAAAACAAAAAATGTATGAACAAAATTAACTTGAATATAATCAATTGGATTCAAGATGATTATGTCATCCCCAATGGAAAATATTTTGGAGGGAAAAGAATAAAACTACATTTTTTAATTATATTTTTAGGTGATCTCCTTATATGTTTATTCAAATGTCAAGTTTCGACATCTGTTGGATGGAATTAAATTCCACATCCAACGAGTAACCATTCTACATATGTCTTAGAATACCCACATTAGAAAAAAATGAAGATACATTAAAAAATCATGTTGAACACAATTTTTAATGTATCTTCAATTTTTTTCGATGTGGGTTTTCTTAGAAGTACACAAAGTGGGTACTTGTTGGATGTGGAATTTAATTCCACATCCAATGGGTATCTAGACTTGAAATTTTAGTAAATTTGTAAGGATATAAGTCAAAAATACAATTAAAAAAACAAGTAGTTACCTTTCTTTCTCTTTAAAAATTGATCTCTTATTTTATTATTTTAACTATTATTTTATTGTTTTCCTTAGGAGTCCCGTTTTAGACATCAAAATTCCCCTAATAAGAGGAGAATTTAATTCAAATGAATTCAATGATTATTGTAAAGATCATGGAATAAGAATACACTTGTCAACAACTAGAACTCAATAAAATGGAGTGGTTGGAGGAAATAATAGAATTATGGAAGAAGTGTCTAGAACTTTGTGGCACAAATATAGGCTAAGTAGTATATTTTGGGTACAAGTAGTATTGTTGGCTTGAGGGGTCCTGACCCAGGTTCAACATTTATTAGCCAAACAAATCCCTACACTACTGGCCCTTTTAGCATCAACCCGCAGAGCGCGGACCAAAGTATCACCCAAAGCAGTATGGGGGGATGCTGAAACCAAGTTTCCGCACCTGTAGATGGTCGTGATGTCATTTTATTCCCTCTATGCCTTCCTTCGCATAGGTCACTTCGCTCTAGGGCTTGCAAGACGAGCCCTTTATTCTATCCCTTAATACCTCCACAAAAGGGTATGATTGACCTTCGTGCAGCCCTAGCTTGCTGCACAGGTACTTTCATGCTGGTATGGTAGCGTGCCGTGCAGATTACCCAATTAGTCTAAGTGATTTGCTTATCTTATAAAAAAAATAAAGCTAACACCGAGTAAATAGATATCCTGGACCGCGTTCAGTTATCCAATGTATTTGTATTCATTCGCAAATCATATAAACATAATAAAGGAAATTCATATATAACATATCAAGATGCATCAACAGAACAAAGACACAAAAATTACAAAATATATTTCTTTATTAATATCTTTCAAGTGTTTACAAACTCTGTCCACCCTGCACACATAGCTGCAGGGGTTCCTCGCACTCAGTTGTGGACTTCTACCCTAGGCCTCTGCACACTCAGCTGCAGGGCCTCTACCTATGCTACGACCCAAGACTTAGACTTCTTACTTCAGAGCTATGACTCTCTTCTATTGTATGGTATGTCTCTCAAACTACTTACAGCTTAGCTATTTTTATACAATCCCATGGTCCAATCTTACAGCCGAATTTAGTTTACAAAACTAAGGGCGGACTACCCTTTATGAGACAATCCCTTCGTTCTTCGTGACCACAAAATGCGGAGCCTTTACTATTTTATTACAAAATTTGACTCAAACATGGGCTTTTAACCCCAAAACTGCCCTTGGGGGATCCCGCTCCCAATAGGATTCATAGCACAAACATCATGACTCACCCTCGAGTCACTCAATAGGCATGGAGATATTTGCAAGAAGCCTGTCCAACTCGACCCGTATGACTGCAACCTCGACTGCGCACTAAGCTGCCACTTGCTTCGCATCTTCCACTGTCTTCTCAGTCACTGCTCTTGCACTCTCAGCCTGAAGTTTTTGTTGCGTTGCTTGCAGAGTCACAAGATTTCCTTCAGTATTTCCTGTGACTACGTAAGCTTCCTCTAGCCAAGGCTTTAGTCGCACCTTCATCATTAGTTCCTTGTACAACACTTCATCCACCTGTTCCTTCAACTGCTTGGCCTCTTGCAGCTTGGCTAGCCTCTGTGTCAATGTAACAGTTCGCGTTGTGCCCTTAACTTCATCGTAGCGTTGTTGTAGCTCACGTGTCTCCAGCGTTTGTATATTTGGGTCCTCCTGCAAGCTTGTCAAGACCTTGAATGATTGCTTGAAAAATTGTGTGTAGTCTGCTACTGCACTTTCCACCGGCGTGACTGCCTCTTGACAGCGATCACCCGTTGTTCCTTTACCTCTAGCAATGTGTAGGGCTGGGCCCTTAACTGGAGCTCAGTAATTTTTATGGTCAACTCTAGCTGAACCTAAGCCATCTCAGCCTGAGTGTCACACACCCCTGTGGCCAATTTGGGGATGCAAATCTTGATTGGCTCCTCCTCCGGAGTGGC
Organism: Pinus tabuliformis; assembly: GCA_031772625.1. Taxonomy (NCBI): domain Eukaryota; kingdom Viridiplantae; phylum Streptophyta; class Pinopsida; order Pinales; family Pinaceae; genus Pinus; species Pinus tabuliformis. The sequence goes on from CM062813.1 coordinate 356,008,423, forward strand.
CAAATTTGGGACCATTCAACATGCCTCCTCAATGACCTACATAATCCTCTTACTCTGGTTGGTTGCCTCGATCTCCATGGTGATGGCAGCATTCCTCTATAGGGCCATCTATTCGTTGTTGATCTGTTGTTCGCTGATCACTTGGAGGACGCGGTGCTCTCGGGCCCTCATTTCTGCAATTACTCCATCCTACAAGAGGTGGATTGCTTCATACAGAAGCGTTGTTAGGTTCAGCCAAAATCCCTTCGAGGCATTTATAGTGGGTCTGTCAGCCTCATTTTCTGTGGTCAGTGCTCCATCCGACAGCACTATCACACTGGAAGCCTTCATGCATAGCATATCGGTAGCCTCTAAAGTGTTGATGGCTAAGCTGCAAGACACCATACCAGCCTGCAACACGCGAGTCTGCAACTCCTGCAACCTGGTCTGGATAGTCCCTAGGATGATCTGTTGCTGCTATTCAAATTACTGCAGGGCCTCCGTAGTGACATCTCTGACTGAGTCATCGATATCATGTAAGTCTCCCTTCGTCAATGTGATAGGGTCCAGCAAGGTCTTAGTCTCCCTAGATTTCTTTATGGACCCACCCTTCTCTAGCTCTCTTGGGTGCTTAATGTGGGTGGATATCTCCTGAGGGTCTACACTGAGCTATTCTGTGTCTTCCTCTTCTATTGCAGGAGAAGGCGACCGCACACCTTTGTCAGAGCCATGCTCTGTTCCACTTGCTTGCTTACCTGCCTGATTTTCTGCCTGTTCCACTTGGGCCTTCTTAGTGGCCTCCTTTTTCCTCTTCTTGACCAACTGTGCCATCTTCACCTTGGCCTCCTTCTTCTTCTACGTAGCAAAATTTCTTCTACCCACCTCCAAGTCCGTGGTAGTGCACCACTCCACCAGCCATTGATCAAGCACTGCATCAATGGCGTCATCCATGGCTAGATATGGTAAGTCGTACCACTTCTACGTAGGGTCCTTCCATGCCCTAATGGAGACTCGATGGAAATCGACTTTGAAATTGGCATAGCTCTGCAAGTTGGCATACACCGTGGACAACAATCATGGCTTACGATTGATGGCCATCCTGATATTAATCTCCCTCAAGATCCAGAAGATGTTGTTGTCCTGAATTCACTGCATGCCCTTGGTCACCCACAGCGAAGTGTACTTTGCTACTTTAGGGAGGGCTGGTGCAACTGAAGGGAACTAGCTATCCTCTAGTAGCTCCCATGCTACCAGCACAATCAACAACAAGATCCATGCATAGTGGAACGTCTTGTTGAGATCTTGTGCTTTGCAGTGGTTTGCCAGGAGCTCTCCGCGAAGGTAGTCTAACTAGTTAAACTGGAATCCTTCAGCACACTGCTGCGTGAGCATGACGACAGGCGCCGGCACCTCATCAGCGTGACACTTATGCATCACCTTCCCTATGAGGATCAGCATGGCCACCTTCACAGCGGAGTCGCAGATGCTGGAGATAGTGTACCTACGCAGCTTCTTCACTAGCTTAAATTTCTTCTTCATTAACTCTGCGAGAGCCTGTTTGCCACCCTTGCCACCAAAGATCATCGTTGGATTCTCACCTGTATATGGCAAGTGTGTTATGTAGTGAATCAACATAACAGTGATGGGTATCAGCTCCTCCAGCCACAAACACCCATCATGCACCAAGCATAGTAGCTGCTTGATAACCAAAACTATCATCGGGGTGCGGTTATAGTGCAGCACCTAGAGCAGATTGAGAAACCTTGCCTTCTCTACTCCCTCAAGCCACCTCTGTAGCTCCAAGGTGGTCACTCCCGTATTCGTATCTATGATGTGGCACACCAACTACTCAGGTCTATGATGGGAACTTCCCATGGTCTGCCAAGTCCTAGTCTTAAAGCTTCAGTATTGGCACTCAGGCCAAGCACAGACCGTCGAAAGTAATTTTATCTGGTAGCAGAGAGGCTTGCAGGGGAGTCTTACTCTCATTAATGTCCTTTGGGACCTTGGACTTAGGCTTGAAGGAGGGTCTGTACCCTGCGCTTCAACCTCCTCCACTTCGGCTCCCACATCATCATCATCCATCAGGATGTCTTCAATGTCCTCCTTTTCTAGCTCTAAGTTTATGGCCTTGCCCTTCTCCTATGAAGTGGGCTTTTCTGGATTTCTCCTTGGTGAGGCGTGCACCGGTATGGCAGGTTGCTTTCCCTTCTTGTCCTTCTTAGTCTCCTTAGTTGGGGTTGGCTTCAGTCTCAGAGTTCTTGGCGCTTCAGCCACTTCTGAAGCATCTACTTCTACCTCTATTTCCATTTCCTATGCTGGCTCCTCTACTACTTGTTCGGTATTTATAATCTCTGGGGGTGCACACATGATGTTATGCAAGAATTCCTGTGTTTCCGTCGAAAAAGTCTCAAATACCTTAGTAGCTATCAAAAGCTTGTATTGCTCACGACTCATACGCGCCTGAGAACTCAACAACTCAATTCTCAAAACCCCAAGTGTTTTTTGCTGGATAGCCACTTGTAATTTATAGGGCACTTTGAATTCAAATCTGACCGCTCCCCCCAAATTCGGTTCATTAATGTCGGATTGGTGATAGATTTTCAAGGATTTTAGCCATAAATTTCGTCTTAAATGCCAGTTGCCCACTCCATTTGGCCTAACTTCTGTCATCTTTTCATGAACAATGACTGTAACTGTCACTTTCCAATCAACCTGTGTGATTTCTCCCTGGGTAGTGCAGTTCCCTCTAAGCTGCCGCGAACCCAGTGACACTTCCTTGCTTCGCACCATCCTCCAATCATGCAGCTCCCCAACCTGGGCAATTTATTTTATACTCTCGTGCCTCCTTTTAGCTACCTGGAGTGCTAAGACTATTCTACCTTCATTTAGTCACATGGCCGGACCACCAGTGTATGGCTTCAAGCGACTGCCATTCACCTTTCCAGGGAAGGGTTCTCCATTCAATTTGACTAGTTGTACCGCTCCTCCGTTGGTAGTCTCCTTAATGACATAAGGCCCTAACCAGTGCATCCTGAACTTCCATGGAAATTTATCAAACTTACTATCTTATAACAAAACTAGGCCATTTACCTTAAAGGTGCGCATCTTAATATGTCAATCATGCCATGCCTTTTCGCATTGCTTTTGGGCCTATTGGTGAAATCCAGCCAAAAATTTCTCTTCCTCGAGCTCATCCAGTTGTGTGAGCCTTTCCTCTAAGGCTCCATGATCCGTCATACCTGTGAGTGTTTCTATGCGTAGACTAGGCACGATGTATTCCATAGACATTACTGCTTCAACGTGTTGGGCAAGGGAGGCCCTGCATAACAGTTTTGGGGCTTAAAGCCCACAATTTTGGGTAATAGTATGGTAAAGGCTCTGCGAAGTGTGTGCTGTGCGAATTGTAATGGGTGAAGTCAAAGGGTTGTCTGCCCGAAAATAATGTAAAATAATAGGAAGCGAGTCGGCCTACCCATGGTCTGTGGACCATGGGAATGTATAAATAGAGCAAGGCTCTAAGGGTAGAATGGGGTTTTTGGTGAAGATATGATGTGTTATGGGTTTTTGAATGCAAAATTCGATCTGAGTCTGTAAGTCCGAGTCAGGTTGGGTAGTAGTTAAAGCAGGCTCTGCAGCTGTGTGCGTAGAGGCCTGGTAGAGTCTGCAACGGTGTGTGTGGACCCCTGCAGCTAAGTGTGCAGGGTGGAACTGATTGTACTGAACAAAATATTAATAAAGATAAGTGTTTCTGAGTTATTGTGCCTTTGGTCGCAAATCTATACGTTTATTTTTATGTGATTTTATGCATATTTGTAAGATTTATGGTTGCGCGCACTGGTTATAACTATTGAATGTTTGATTAAAGACCTTAAGAATTAGATCATATCTATAATAAACACATTAATAATAGGAATCTAAGAATTGCCTCGTCACCGAGCTACGCGGAGGCTAGACAACTCTACAGAGTAGCACGAGTGCGTAGATCGGTTCACGACCCTTCCAGTCCTCATTAAGACATCCCTAGGGTGCGAAAACCTAGTTCCAGCACCCTCCCATACTACCTCGGGTGAGACTTTAGTCCGTACTCCATGGATTGTTGTCGAAAGGGCCGATAGTGCAGGATTTTTTTGGCTAAAACACTTCTGAACCTGGGTCAGGCCCCATCAAGCAAACAAATGGTTCCATTGCCGGGACCAGGATTTGCCTAAGGGATGTCTGAAGTCAGAACACTGGAACCCTATGAAGAAAGAGATTGAAGATTAGTTGGATTAGAAGCTTCACGAGTTCATGGTACAGGAAAACAAAACTCCACAGATATTTGAGAAGAGGTGGTTGGATCGCTATATATACACGGAAATCACGAGATCTTCTTCACGTCCTTCTCGTCAGAACTGTATAAGTGGATCACGGAGTTAGCTGACAATCAAGGAAGTTGCAAGCTCGATCAGCCATTAGTGTGGACTCTAGAGTTGGTGTGTAGGCTAGAAGCATATAAAGATAAAATCGCACAGGTGGTAGATCATTGGCTAGATCGGATAATAGGAGGGTTTATCACTAAGTTCGCAATAGACACAACCATGAGCTACAATGAAGCTGAGTAGCATTTTCTCAAGGGACTGCGAGATAAGTACATCAAATCACTGAATACCTGGACCAAAATGCTGTTATGTGAAAAATGGGTTATGTGAATCCATTGATGTCTGGGATAACGTGGAGCAGAACAAGCTACCAAGGGATTGAAGGATTAGAGAACAGTCCCCTGATTTCACTTTCACAAGAAAGCGAGGAGGAACTCGTTGGGTTCTCTTCGAGAAGTGTGGTCTGGTTGATAAAGTAGCACATTTCATAGTTACCACCTCCATCCATGCCATCACCCACTTCACCTACATCAACCCCATCTTCACCCACCCCACCTCCACCACCTCCAAGGGTTGGAATGGCGAGTGCGATCAAGTTGCCCGTATTTAGAGGCATAGGAAATGAGGAACCAAATTAGTTCTGGTTCATGGTAAAGGAAGTATGGGAAGCTCAAGATGTTACAGACAATAACATTAAAAAGGCTACTTTAGTGAGCGCGTTGCAGGATCATGTGTTGACGTGGTATATCAAGCACTCTAGAAATCATCCAAATGTCAGAATAGTGGAGATCCAGGATGCATTGAACAAAGAGTTTAGCCGACCAAAATCAGAAACTCAGTCAATCATCAGATTTAAGGAAATTGTGATGCTTCTAGGCGAGACTCCATGGGATCTAGATCAATGCCTAAAGAGTATGATCCGTGAGGCTAATATGACGCTTTCAGATGCGCAACACTGTGCCTAGTTTGTGGCATCCCTGACACCGCACCTAAGGATGGCATTGTCACAGCAGAAGATCTCAACCCAGGCTGAAGCATTAGAGATAGCGATGAGGTTGCATGAAACTCCAATACAAGATCCTGGGTTGGGAGTTCAACAAATCCATGTGCAACTACAAAACTTATGCTTGGAGATGCAGAGTTTGAAACAGGATAGGGCACCTCGGCTAGAAGGGTGAGAAGTGTGGTGCATAAAATGTAGAAGCTAGGGCCACGATAAGGATCATTGTCGCATATTCGCAAAATATTTGGCAGGGGGGGACCAATTCCATTGAGACTAGAGGCACAGGCAGGTCCAGGTGTGTCACTCGCACTCTGGTGTGCGATTTGTCAAGTGGGAGGAAAGCACGTGACATACAACTATCACCTGTTGTAGAAGTATACCCAGACTCTGTAGCAACTGTACTGTAACTTCTGTAGATCAGTGGGTCATGATGAGCGAACATGTCAGAGCTATGAGCTAATGATGGATAGGACCCTAGCCTATCGAATGCAGACTAAAACACGAGGTTTCGATCTAGCCATAGGGGCACGTAGTGGATTCCAAGGACATGGATGAGGGAGAGGAGGAATGGGATGTGGACGAGGGCATGGACAGCTGTCTATTATAATTATGGAGGGTTGGGGCACTAAGTTCGTGATTGTACCAACCCGACGAAAATATCTTGTCCCTACTGTGAGCAATTTGATCATGAAATGGTAGATTGTCTGATGTTGATCACCCAAATGCACTAGAAAGGTGTACTACAGCTTACTCCAACTCAAAATATCCAAGTGATGAGGTTCGAACCACATGAAGAGGACCCCAACATAAAAATTGTACCCAGAAGCAGCCCAACAACAGGGGAAGATAAGAGGAAACAACCCAGAGAAGATTTGAAGGTGCAGAATGCTCCTACAAAGGAACCTGAGTCTGAGATGGAATGCATGAAGGAAACATTTAAGGAAGCTAAGAAGAGCTTTATGAAGGCCTCTACTTCAGGTAGTAAGGATAAACTTCAGCCTGGAACGGATCCTTCTATGCTTACTACCTTTTTAGAGACATGTATGAAGCTACTACGTGACAATAAGGTAGTTAAGGGACTACAAGAGCTAATCACTAGGTGCGCAGGGTCAGGAGAGCCATGCATGGTTCGGAAACTGGGAAAGCATGCTTTGCACACCCAGTGGGAATGCAATTGATGACACAAATTGGTGAGTATGAGATGGATCAGGTCATCTTGGATTTGGGGTCAGATGTGAATGTATTACCAAAACAAACGTGGGAATGCATGGACAGGCCCATACTACAGTGGTCTCCTATTCAATTACAGATGGCCAACCAACAAAAGATCTTACCAATGGGAAGGTTGCAAGGGGTGACAGTGGACATTGAAGGTGTAAGTACGCAGATGGACTTTGAGGTAATAGAAATTGTTGATGACAGTAATCCGTACCCCGCATTGCTAGGAATAGACTGGGCCACGGACATGAATGGGGTCATCAACCTAAAAATATGGAAGATGATATTCGAGAAAAAGTCGTTCCACGTAATAGTTTCGCTAGACCCAGTCGAAGGAGCCTGCTACACTGAACCTGTGCGCGATGAAGACCATGACGATGAACTAGACTGCATCTACCAGATAACGACGCAATACCAAGATCGGATGAATCAAAAAATGGACGGGAGAATCTCATGGGAGCACAATAGTTCTTGCACGTTGGATTTAGATGAAGAGATAGAGTGATGGCAGAACCGATTACAGGAAGTAACAACGCTAAATTGTAATATGATGATTAGATCATTGCAAAGTGATAACCGAAGAAAGGAAACTACCAGCAGATGATGGTGCAACAAATGGGGAGGAATTCGTAGACCACTGTGGAACTACAATCATGGAGCACAAGCGACATGGTGCACAAAAAGGGACGCTGCACGTGACAACTACGCAACGGTGGAGTACACCTTGGAAGATTAGGTGGAATGGGTGCAAATGTAGAAGGCAACTGTGTGTATGGGTTGGAGACCCCCAGTGTCGAACGCGGCCTGGGCAGCCAGGACAAAGCGGTTTGGGCACCCACCTACGACGAGGGATGCAGCTGTATGTTGTGCAACCACTGCCCCAACTAAATCTGTGCGTACCAGGGGCTCGATGGGCCTATAGGACTATAAAAAAAGCAGGGTATCTGAAGATGACCCTATTTGCGGTCAGACACGATGAAACTAGGAAGGCGGAGAGAATTTCCCCGACCACCACCCCTACAGTTCGGACTAAATGCAAGGACTTGGGCAAAGGAGATTGGCAGCTTCAGGAAGCCATTCGGCATGGGAGCTTGAAACTTCGTAGACTTGATGAAGAATGGACATGGCTGAGGAGGAAAGGTGCAATGTTGAATGAAGAAATCAACAAAATGAAAACTGGAGTTGCACAAGTAGGACGTGCAAATCTAAGAATAAGGTGGCCAGACTTGGCCGACCCTACTACGGTACTAGAACGAGCTGTGACCCTACTATCATCGCTATGACCACACCAACAGGGGAGTGTACCATACACAGTAGAGCATGAGGGGCTACCGGATACAAAGGTACTCAAAAGTTGCCCATAGCCTGTGCTAGCAGGAAAATTGAAATCCCACACTAGGGGTGCGACCACCTGACTATCCGTAGGAGGCCCAGTCTTAGCACTCCACGGAGTTGGAAGAGGGTGCGTGACTATAAAGGAGTCTATTGGGGGGTTGCGCTGCTTAGACATGGTGCGCAAAATTAGTATGAAGCACAGAACACGTCCACATACAAGGGACCATGCTGTCACGTGGGGAGGATGGAAGGTGACCGTTGCAGATATTGTTCATGCCAAGAAGTCCCATTTAAGACACCAAGGAGTGGACGGTGGGCAATTAAGACACAGGGTTGAATGGATCTACTAGAAAAATCGCATTAATGAGCCACGAAAGGGGGGAATGGTTGAATTTGAATTCAAAGAGGCATATAAAGCACAAGTGGCCTATCACCAAACAAACCTTGGCACTTTGCATATTAAGTCATTCTGTTATCAAGCAGACAGGAGCATGATGAATGAGGCAGTCGTGAGAGAAATTCTGTGGTTTCAAGCATTGCCAAAGGATATGTAGGAGTCCCTAATTAGAATGATATCCATAACCAAGGACGTTATGCAAAACCCTACGCTATAGGTAAGGGTACAAGAAATATCCCTAAATCACCCTGGATGCCGCGGACCAAGAAGGACCGACAAGTAGGAGGACCGGTCTAGATATCTCCGCAAAATCCATGATTAGGAAAACTATTGATGGAAGAAAAGGGAAAAACGATTACTATTGAGAGCGATGATGAGGAAAAGGATCCTCCGACCTTTGTCAAAGTGATAGAACTAGAGGAAGAGATGGAATAAGATATCCAACCAGTACGGGCTCCAGAAAAACAGCCTAAGTATGTCCGTCAATGGAAAGGGAGGGTCAAGGTACCTAGATATTTGGATGCTGTTAAAAGCACACGTATAACCCCATCCCTCCACAAAGGGGTTTTGTTCAAAGGAACAACGATTGGTTGCATTCCCACTATGAAATTTGAAGACTGGGACCTTGCGGATACTGAGAAGTTTCCCCATTTGGAAACTAGTGAACTGATGGAACAAAGCATGGAGGGGGCCATTACAACACTACAGCTGTAGAAATGGCTGCGAGGGGTGGAGGAGGCCGGGCTACTCCACCTCCTATCAATTCCACATTTTCATTGGGCCCCAATCATGATATTTGTCATCAGGAAACTACTCTACCTGGTGCTCAATGGGTACTTATGGCTAGAAAAACCCATCCCCATCACAGTGGAGCTCATTCATAGGATCTCTCGGCTTCCTTGTGAAGGAAGGGACCCTGCAGAAATAGTTGGCATGAGTGGCGACTTGACGATTGTGGAAGCCATGAAAAAGAAATATAAGTTGGAGAAAAAGCAAAGAGGGTATGTTATTACTAGTATTCAGGACAAAGGGGTCTGCATTGCTACCCAGTTCCTAGCAGGAAAGGTGATGAGAAAATGCCGAGGCAGTGAGGTACCAGCAACAGTGATCGATTTAGCTAAGCAATGCACAGAAGGGGTACGGTTCAATTCAGCACAGTTTCTCCACAACGAATTTCTGAAAAACTGCAGGGAGGTCCAAGAGTAGGGTAAGACCTTCCACTACGTGTGGTTGCTCTTATCCATCCTATTGGTTACAAGTGAATTTCCCGAGGATAGTCAATTTCCTCCCCTGGACCAGGATTGGCCAGAGGCAGCAAAATACACGTCGCTATGGGCGATGAAGGATGCCACAAGAATCCGAGAAGTCAATATTTTTTGGATACTGATGGACATGAGCATATGATAGTGGATCAACTAGCAACCCCGCCTATCTGCTGAGGTATATGACAGTGTGAAAAACATTGCTGACTTTAAGGTGGATATGCACCATGTGTATATCTGGGCACGCAAGGATCTAGAGCAGACGTGGACCATGCTTCCCTTCATCACCATTGAAGACGTTGTATTCGCTGTGATTGATACCTGGCCACCGGAGTGGCGGGAACAAAATGCAGTCGGGTGCGATGAGACTGCAATCCAAAAATAGAAGGCTGCCACCAAGTTCCTAGCACAACAAAGCAGAACGAACAACTCATTGAGGAAGTTTGGGCGTCCCGAGAGGCAACGTAGGCTACCACAAACAAGGTGACAACAGGAGGGCTACTACAACAGAGGACGAAAGAGGCCTGAACGTGACCACAGAGCTGGAAATGGATAATGTGACGGAAGGTGCAGAGCCAAGCACCACCTGTTCACCCTTAAAACAACTGCGCGCGACAGAACAGTCAAGGTCACGGAAGAAGACCAAGGCATCCAAGTTGGACGGGGAGCCTATCACATTGACCGAGGGTGACCTATGTGACATCAGTGATATAGTTCGCAAAGTCACCAGGGAGGCACTCTAGGAGGCAATGATGGAGCAGTAGACTATGTTGGGGGCACTCAGGATGCAACTGCAGGAACTTCAGATATGACCCCCACAACAAGGAAGGGTAGTTGCCTACGGGGCTACGGGTACGTTAGCAACTGAGTAGTTGCTGCAAGCCAAAATGGTTGACACGGTCATGCTACTAGAAGGAGAACTAACAACAGACAACGTGGAGTATAGAGCCACGGTAGGCCAAATCAGAGTATTGGAATTAAATTTGGTTGCCCTCCTGCACGAAATTTTATACCAGCTACAGGATGGAGCAACGGTAGAGCCCCGCAGTAGGGAAGGTCATGTTGTACAGATGCTCAGCAAACAACGAATCAACATTGAGCAGTTGAGCCTCCAACATGATGAAGAGTTAGCATAGACTCGACAACTGGAGCAAATTGTTGAGGAAGCATGTCGTCGCACCCATGAGCTCGAGATCACAGAAGATTTTCCAGTAGGAATAAGGATCCACAGATTGGCCAGTGGATTCCACGACGCAAAGGAGGAAGCAATGAGGATACAGTTAGAACTCACCATGCAGATCGCAGAGCTGAAGCTCAAGGTACAGCCAGTGACACTGCTAGAGGTCCGAGAGCAATGACAACAAGCCATTCAAGCAGGATTAGAAGACATAGAGCGTGCCATACAGGATTGCACTGGTTTGCTAGATAAATCACTCTTCACCCTCACGTCACTACAGGAAGACCCAACACTCCAGCGATTAGAGACTGAAGCATGGGAGCTGCAGCAGGCTTATGACAATGTTCAAGGAACCGTACAGACAGTTGCTCTTACTCAGTGGCTGGCTAAGATGAGGGAGGCCTAGGCCCTACAAGCTCAGGTAGATGCCGCTCTCCAAAAAGAGCAGTGCTTAAAGAACGTATTCAGCCTTGGCTCGAGGAAGCATTCATGGTCACCACCAAGATTGAGGGAAAATTGGCACATATGCAGGGCCTATATACACTCAGGAAAAGAATTTCACTTGGTGACGAAACGTCGAAGATACACACACAACAGATATAGCAAACAATGAAAGAATGCGTTGCGGACATAAGTGAAGCGTAGAAATTGTTGGATGAACTTCGTGCAAAGATCACCGCACTAGCAGAGTGACTCAAAATGAGTCACAATGATTGTGTTGGGGGCCTGTTGGGCAAGAGAGGCCCCGCGTAATAGTTTTGGGGCTTAAAACCCATAATTTTGGGTAATAGTATGGTAAAGGCTCCACGAAGTGCGCGGAGCACGAATTGTAATGGATCAAGTCAAAGGGTTGTTCGCCTGAAAATAATGTAAAATAATAGAAAGCGAGTCGGCCTACGCATGTGTTACAAACCATGGGAATATATAAATAGAGCAAGACTCTAAGGGTAGAAGGGGGCTTTTGGTGAAGATCTGATGTGTTATGGGTTTGTGAATGCAATATTCGCTCTAAGTCTGTAAGTCCAAATCAGGTTTGGTAGTAGTTAGAACACACTCTGCAGCTGTGTGCGCAGAGGCCTAGTAGAGTACGTAGTTATGTGCGTGGACCCCTGCAGCTAAGTGCACATGGTGGAACTAATTGTACTAAACAGAAGATTAATATAGGTAAGTGTTTTTGAATTATTGTGCCTTTGGTCGCAGATCTATATGTTTATGCTTATGTGAGTTTATGCATATCTGTAATATTTATGGTTGCGTGCGCTGGTTATAACTATTGAATGTTTGATTAAAGACCTAATGATTTAGATCAGATCTATAATAAACACATTAATAATAAGAATCTAAGAAGTGTTTGGTCGCCGAGCTACACAAAGGCCAGACAGTTGTGCAGAGTAGCGCGAGTCCGTGGATCAGTTCGTGACCCTTCTAGTACACATCAAGACATCCCTAGGGTGCAGAAATCTGGTTCCAACACCCTCCCATACTACCTCGGGTGACACTTTAGTCCGCGCTCCGTGGATTGTTGCCGAAAGGGCCAGTAGTGTGGGATTGTTTTGGCTAAAACACCTCCAAACCTAGGTCAAGCCCCATCAATCCAACACAACGCCATAAACAAGCAAGAAGGGGGTTTGCCCAGTCAATTTTTTGCATGTCGTTCAATAAGCCTATAATACTCCAAGTATGTGTAGGTCTCAATCACTTCGCTGAGCATTGCAAACCTTGGTCAGTGCATTTTCAAGCACTTTATTGAACGCCTCCACTATCCTGTTAGCCTGTGGGGGATAAGGTGTGCTCTTCTAGTGGTATACCTGAAATTCCTTCGTTAGCATGCTAATCATCTCATTTAAGAAGTGCATACCATGGTCACTCATCAAGATCTTCGGACAGCCAAATCATGTCAGTATGTACTCAAAGAGGAACTTTGTAGTGGTTGAGCCTATGCAATCCTTCATAAGCTATGCCTCCACCCAATGAGTCAAATACTCTGTAGCAGTGATAATGTACCTTGCTCCTGTCTTTCTTTACAGCTGAATGGGTCCCACAAAATCTATCGCCCACTTCTCAATGGTTTGCAACGTCATATGTGGATTCAAAAGCATCTCATCCCTCTGTGATGGCCTGTTAATCCTTTGAAACACATCACACACCCTGCAATATGCTTTTGAGGTCTAATGGAGGGTTGGCCACCACAACCCTGCGCATAAAATCTTCTGCGTAGTTTCTCTCCATGCATAATGTCATCCCACAACACCCCCATGATCATCCACAAGGATGCTGATTGTTTTGGACTCAAGTACATACCATCACAGTATCTCATTGGTCCCCATCTTGTACAGATGCCTAGCAATGATAGAGAAATCTATTGCATGCATTACTAATTCCTTCCTCTACTAGACAGTGTATCCTTCCGGTGCAGTACTTGTCATTAGGAATTGTATTATATCCTCAAAATGACCATCCATGACATGCACTGCAAATAGTTGCATGTCAAGCAATCCTTCTTCCAAGTTAGTGGGTTCCTCCCCTATTTCGATGCGCAACAGATGGTCTGGTCCTGCTTTCAGTCATCTGGGCTTTACAATAACTTCAAAATCATATTCCTGGAAAAATAAGAGCCACCTGTAGATTCACCCCCCAACACAGGCTGATTGACCAGGTACTTCAGCGCAGAGTGATATGTATACATCTTAAAATGGCCTCCCAACAAGTAGTGCCTATGCTTCTAGAGTGCATACACCATCGCTAGCCCTTCGCACTCGGTGGTGGAATAGTTCTTCTCCGCTTTGGATAATCTTTGGCCTGTGAATGCGATAAAATGATCCAAGCCTTCTCTGCCAGCATTTGTCAGTACTACTCCCAGCGTTATACATGACACGTGGACATGTACCTGAAACTTCTTCTTCCAATCTGGGAAGACTAGAATTAGTGCGGTGACAATATTTTCTTTCAATATATCCAAGCTCTTCTTACAGTCATCTTTCTAGCAGAATGTGACATCCTTCTTCAACAATTTTTCCATAGGCGTGGTGATCTGGGCATAGCCTTTGATAAACTTTCTGTAATGTCCCATATGTCCCAGGGTATCGCGTAGTTGTTTCACACTCCTCGATGCTTCCAAATTCAGTATCACTATGATCTTCGCAGGGTCTACCACCAATCCCTGCCTACAAACCACATGCCCCAACAGGTTCCCAAAAGGAACACAAAACAAACACTTCTTGAGATTAAGCGTGATCTGGTATCTTTGACAAGTATCCAGCATCAGGTGTAAGCTCGCTACATGGCATCTAACCAGCCCAAACATGGTCCAGTCATCAAAATATACCTCCAGGAACTTATGAATAAACTCCTTGAATGCAACAACGACTACGCACAAGAAGATTGCAACCGCATTCTTCAGTCCAAATGGAATTATAGTGCGCTGAAAACAACCCCACTCAGTCACGAAGGATGTCTTTCTCCTGTCCTCCAATTCGATTTGATATGGTGGTACTCAGAGAACCCATCAATAAAGGAATATGCTTCCTGGCCACCTACATTGTCCAACACTTCATCAGTGAACAAAGTGGTTATATCAAGGTTCTCAATCTGCGGTCGTTCAACCTCGTGGTGACCCTCTATTTCCAGAATTTTAATCTTCCACGGATCCTCATCCTCTTCCTCAATAGCTACAATTAAAATTATAGTGCATGACTCATCTGAGTAGCCCATTCAGGCTTATTCAGGTCTAAAGGATCATGTAGTATCCTAAAGACTGTTGCTTTCACCTCTTGTAGCACTTCATCAATACTATCAAACCTATCCTCAAAACTGAATGTCATCATGAATCCCTCGCGCAGGATATCCCATTCGCCTGTCCCATGGCTGATCTCGGTTTCTACATACCAGTTCATCGAGATGATATCCAAGATGTGACAGAACAAGTGCACCCATTTAGGTTGGGGCTTTTCTCCATAAGCCTGGGTTCATTTGGCCAAATGCGCACACAGATCATCCTGCCCATCATACTTGTCTGTCATTTGCATCTTAGGTTTCCCAAATCGTGTTCCCATCATCCTCCTACATTCGCACCAATCATCAAAGCTTCCCTTATGCGTACCCCACCATCTTGCGGGCATAACGCGCAGTGCCTAGTCCAATGCCTGGAAGCACTAATTTTCTGGTACCTCCCTTTCAAATGCATCCAGAAAGATATCTACCCCCTCCAGACCATCATAAGTAGGAAGATTTATGACCTCTGAGGACACACAATGCAATGATCGGGAAGTCATGTTGCAGTTCAACGTAGTCACTTCATGTAACCGGTTTTGAACAGCGCTCGAACTCTTCATCGGAGTCCGAAGTGCAGGAACTCTCACGATCCCAGGTAATCCACCCATCCACAGTGGGATTCACCCAATATTGATCTTGCACCATTATCTTATAGATACAATCCAAATCATCATCACTCTCGTAATCGTGGACTGGTTCCATATAGTGTGATCCCTCAATAGGATCTAGAGGTACTATTATGCACAGCGATTTCTTCTCAAAGATCATCTTTCGTCTCTTCAAATTGATTACCCGGTTCATATCAGTGGCCCAATCAATTCCTAGGAGTGTAGGATATGGATTGTTTTCATCCACTATCTCTATTACTTTAAAATCAGCCAGCGTGCTCGCACCTTCAATATCCATAGTCACCCCCTACAGCCGCCACATGGGGATGATCTTTTGTCGATTGGCCATCCTTAGTTGAATCAGAGACCATTGCAGCGCGGGTCTCCCTATTCATTCCCAAGTCTGCTTTGGTAGGACGTTCACGTGGGTCTAAAATAACCTAATCCATTTGATACTCTCCTAACTGCACGGTTAGTCTCATTTCCCGTCTTGTTCTTGTTTTATGCTTACCAATCTTTCATACTAGGTGCGGCTCACCCGACGTAGTTCTATCGCATCTATTGATGAGCTCTTGTAACCCTTTCACAGCCTTACTATCATGCAGTAACTTTAAATAAGTCTCCAAGAAATTTGTGAGCATAGAGGGGTCCATCTCCTGCTCAGGCTTATCCTTGCTTCCTGAGGTGGAGGCCTCAACAAAGCTCTTCTTAGCTTCCATGAAGGTTTCACGTGTATGCTCCAAATCAAACTCAACCTCCTTCGTCGGAGCTTTGCAAACCCATGTACTATCTTCTAGTTGTTTCCCCTTGTCATCTCCTATTGTGATTCTACTTCTGAGAACTATATTTACATTTGGATCCTCTTTGCGCGGCTCAAACCTCATCATCTGTAGGTTCTAACTTGGTGGAGGTGGTAGCACCCCTTTATCACGTATCCTATCTATCAATGTAGGACAGCCTTTCATTTCATGATCAAACAACATGCAATACTTGCCTGATGGACGTGTTGAGTTAGTGAAATCGTGGGCATAGTGTCCTGGTCCTTTGTAATTGTAGTAGATCAACTGTCCTCGACCTCTACCAAGTCCTCCTGCGTCTCGACCTCGTCTACGCCGTTGAAATCCTATCCACGCCATCCCTACGCTTTGGTCAGGGGGCTGTGTTTTGGCTTGAACCCTATAGGCAGGAGTTCTGTCCATCATCAATTCATAGCTCCTGCAAGTACATTCATCATGCCCTACCGACCTACAAAAGCTGCAGAACAGTTGTGCGGTGTCTGTACAAACTTCTATAGCAAATGACAGTTATCCGTGGTATGTTTTCCTGCTACTTAACAGATAGCGCATCATAATGTAGGCCCCGCGCTAGGTCCTCCTTGAGCTTTTGGCCAGAAAGACATCGGTCCCCCTCCTATAATATAGTTTGCAAAGATCAGAAAATGGTCCTTGTCATGCCCCTGACTCTTTCATTTCAAGCACTATACCTCCTCGCACACCTCGGGTCAAACTGTTCTATCCTGCTTCTGACTTTGCTTCTGAAGGCACAGATTCTTCAGCTGCGCATGGACCTGCTGAACCCTGAGGTTTGGATCTTGCATCGGATTTTCATGTAGTCTCATGGCAATCTCCAAGGCCTCTACCTGAGTTGTTATCTTCTGTTGTGACAGCGCAACCCTTAAGTGTGGCAAGAGTGAAGAAACAAACCACTCGCAATGTTGTTTGTCTGTTAGGTTCATGTTGGCTTCGCGGATTGTACATTTCAACCTCTGATCTAGTTCCCAAGGTGTATTTCATGGCTGCATGTCGATTTCTTTGAATCCCACAATCGACTGCACCTCATATTTAGGCCTAATGAATTCTCTATTCAGTGTTGTCTGGATGTCTACCACTCCAAAATTCGGGTTATCATTAGAGTACTTAATATACTAGGTTAGCGCGTGATCTTGCAAAGCACTAACCAGCGTCACCTTCTTTATATGATCATGTGTAACACCTTTAGCTTCCCATACAGCCCTCACAACGAACCAGAATTGGTCTGGTTCCTCATTTCCCAAGCCTTTGAACAAAGGCAGCTTCACCATATTTTCCATACTGAACTGTGGTGGACGTGGAGGTGGAATGGGTGAAGTTGGAGGTGATGTTGGTGAGTTCAGAGGCGGTGTGGGTGGGGTGGTATTCGTGGGAATCCTTGTGTTATTAACTGAATAACACTTCACAAAGAAACCTTCGCTATCTCTTCTCATCACCTCGTGGAGGTGAAACCAATAGGCTATACTTCAGACCCTTTTTTCCTTCATTCCTGTAAGTTTTTCCGCTTCGCATAGATTCGAACATCACGGTAGCTACATAAACCATTTTTTGCACAATAACATTTTAATCTAGGTATTCAAAGATTTTACGTACTTACCTCACAATCCTTTGAAAAACTGCTACTCTACCTCGCTGTAACTGACTGAAGTGTCAACCATGAATTCAGTTACAAATCCTCCTATAACGCGATTGATCAAATGGTCGATAGCGCGAGCAATCTTATCCTTCGATGCTTCCAACCTTCGCACTAGCTCCAAGGTCCACACAATAGCACCGTCAAGTTTCCACCTTGCTTGGTTATCTGCGAGCTTCGCAATCCACTCATATAGCTCAATAGGGAAGGAGCAGAAAAGGATCTCATCGATCTTTGTATACAGGTATCTGTCCAACCACTATTCCTTTGTTAGTCGTGGGTTACTGTTATCCTATGTCATGAATTCGTGGATCTTCCTATCTAACCAATCCTCGATCTCCTTCTTATTTAGATTCCAGTGATACGACATCACACATCTCTTATGCAGATTTCGGTCCCGACAACAGAACCATTTGTTGGCTTGAGTGGGCCTGACATAGGTTCGATGTTAATTAGCCAAACAAATCCCTACACTGATGGCCCTTTCGGCATCAGCCCGCAGAGTGCGGACCGAAGTCTCACTCAAGTAGTATGGGGTGATGCTGGAACCAAGTTTCTGCACCCTGAGATGGTTGTGATGTCGTTTGATTCCCTCTATCCCTACCTTCGCGTAGGTCGCTTCACTCTAGGGCTTGCAAGACAAGCCCTTTATTCTATCCCTTAATACCTCCATGAAAGGGTATGATTGATCTTCGCACAACCCTAGCTTGTTGCTCAGGTACTTTCGCATTGCTATGGCAACGTGCCATGCATTTTACCCAATTATTCTAATTGATTTGCTTATCTTATAAAAAAAAAAAATCTAACACCGAGTAAATAGATATCTTGGATCGCATTCAGTTATCCAATGTATTTGTATTCATTTATGCATCATATAAAAATAATAAAGTAAATTCATATATAACATATCAAGATGCATCAACAAAACAAAGACACAGAAATGCAGAATATATTTCTTTATTAATATCTTTCAAGTGTTTACAAACTCTGTCCACCCCACGCACACAGCTACGGGGGTTCCCCACACTCAACTATGGACTTCTACCTTAGGCCTCTGTGCACTCAGCTGCAGAGCCTCTACCTATGCTACGACCCAAGACTTAGACTTCTTACTTCAGAGCTACAACTCTCTTCTATTGTATGGTATGTCCCTCAAACAACTTAGAGCTTAGCTCATTTTATACAATCCCATGGTCCATGACCATGGGTAGATCTCTTATAGCCAACTTTAGTTTACAAAACTGAGGGTGAAATACTCTTTATGACACATAATCACGCTCTACAACCATAAAATGTGGAGCCTTTACTATTTTATTACAAAATTTGACTCAAACATGGGCTTTTTTTGGGTTGTGTTATAATCTTTCCACGACTAGCCCACATAGTTAACCAGGGGATTAGAAGGGGGGCAGAGCCCCCCCTTCATTGTACCGATTGCATAGTGGGGGGAGGGGCTCACAGGGGATTTGAGGGGTGTAGGTAACCTCACTCTATGGGTTTCGGGGCAGCGCCCCAGAAAATTTTGGTTTTGGAACCTATGTTAGGTTGGGTGGACCCACCTATGGTTTTGTGCATGATTTTTTCACATGTTTTTTGGACACAATGGTTTTTGGTCCATGGTTTTGAACGCGATGGTTTTCAGTCCATGGTATTGGATGCTTTGGCATGTATAAATATGTATTATAACATTGAAAGGAACATAATGAAATATCAAGTTGGTAGTCCCGGTTTTGGGATCCAGGGGAAAATATCTGTGTATATGTGTTTTATGTGTTATGCTCTCGCATTGTTTATTTTCTGTGTTTTAGAATTCATATGCAGGTAATTTCTATACAGGGTTAAAACCTACATTTGGTATCAGAGCTACTTTTGGCTTCAAGGGGATGCCTTTGTTTCTGAGAGGTTTTTCTCAGGCCTATGGTAGACCCTGTTCAGTGGGAGATCTGTGAGATCGATTCTAGTGGTGAAAGAAGATGGTGAGCAGTGGAAAGATAGAGATCGAGAAATTTAATGGTCAGACTTTTGAGTTGTGGAAACTCAATATGGAGGATATGTTGGTGGATAAAGATTAATGGATCACAGTAGATCTGGGTACTAAACCAACGGGAGTGTCTGATGAAGAATGGAAGAAGTTGGATTGAAATGCAAAGAGCACAATACGATTATGTGTCTCAAATTCAATATTTCTGAATGTATTAGGGGAAGCTACGATGAAGGATTTGTGGGACAAGTTAGGGACTTTGTACCAATCTAAGTCTCTGGTGAATAAATTGTTCCTGCAGAAAAAGTTGTATAACCTGAGGATGAAAGATGGAGACTCAGTGACAAAGCATTTGAACGCATTTAATACTGTGGTAAGTCAGTTAGCATCTTTTGATATTAAAATTTCAAGTGAAGACAACTGCATCAATTTGTTGTGTTCTCTACCAGATTCATGGGATAGTCTAGTTATTGCAATAGGTAGCAATGCAACTGCCTTGCAGTTTGATGAAATAGTCTCATCCTTGCTAACGGAGGAGATGAGATGGAAAAATATGGAGAGCCAGAATGGTGATGCCTTGTCTGTACGAGTACGGTCCCAGAACATAAACAAAAATAAGTCATCGAGTGGGAGATCTAAATCTAGAGGGAGATCTAAATCTCCAGGAAAACCTGCAAAAGTGGTGTGCTGGAAATGCAGAAAGGGAGGGCACTACAAAAGGTACTGTAAATCTAAAGCTCCTGATAAAGGAAAGGGATCTGATGATGCTCCTTCTGCAGAGGCAAAAACCACCTCAGATGAAGGTGGGGATGTGTACTTGGCTTCTTCAACTACACATGTAGATCATGAGGCATGGTTGATTGACTCAGGTGCATCCTTTCACTTCACTCGCCATAGAGAGTGGTTCTGTGAGTATGAGAAATATGATGGTGGTGATGTCTTCTTGGGAGATGACAGGAAGGCTAGAATCGTTGGTCACAGAAACGTAAAGTTGAAATTGCAAGGTGGAAGGGTTAGAACACTTCTGGGTGTTCTACATATTCCTGCATTGGCCAGAAATATGATTTCTATAAGCAAGTTGGATGATGCAGTTGTAAAAACAGTGTTTGAGAAGAAGACCTATAAGATGGTTCAGGGGGCACTGGTATTGATGTGGGGAGTTCAGATTGGAACTCTGTACAAGTTGCAAGAGAGCACTATTGTTGATGGGTGTAATAGTTCTGAAAGTGGAGTAGAAAATCTAGTGGTCTCTGGAGAGAAGACCATGCTGTTGCATCGAAGGTTTGGACATATTGGAGAGAAGGGCCTTCAAATACTTCATGGTAAAGGTATGGTAGAAGGTATGAGTAATAGCTCTCTAGATTTTGATTTCTGTGAAAATTTTGTATATGGGAAGTAGAATCGGGTGAGTTTCCCCTATGGTGGTAAGAGGGTGAAACACATATTAGAGCTTGTGCACAGTGATGTGTTTGGACCTGTGAAGGTTCCATCACTGGGTAAGTCTGTGTACTATGTATCATTTATAGATGACTTCTCAAGGAATACATGGATATATTCCTTAAGAAGAAATCTAAAGTCCTTAACAAGTTTAAAGAATTTGAGGCTCTGGTGAAAAGCTAGACAGAGAAGAAGATAAAGGTGCCGAGGATAGATAATGGTGGAGAGTTTTGCAGTAAGGAATTTGAAGAATTATGTAAGAAGTGTGGTATAGCACAGCAGAAGACTACTCCATATACACCTGAGAAAAATGGAGTTGCAGAAAGAATGAACAAGACATTGATGGAAAGGGCAAGAAGCATGCTCAATGGTGTCGGGTTAGGATAGGAATTCTGGATAGAGGCAGTGGAGACAACATGTTACCTAGTCAACAGATCACCTTCATCAGTGTTGGAGGATAAGACTCCACAAGAGGTATGGACTGGTAAGAAACCCTCTCTTTCACATCTGAGGGTATTTGGATGTGATGCATATGTACATGTTCCAAAGGAGAAATGAACCAAGTGGGATAGTAAATCTGAAAAGTGCATCTTTATTGGGTATAAGGATGGTTTAAAGGGTTATAAGCTTTGGAACCCAATAATAAGGAAGGTTATGTACAACCGAGATGTGGTGTTTAGAGAGGTGAAAGATGTTATTAAACATGAAGTCCTTTACCCTCTCTTTCACATATGAGGGTATTTGGATGTGATGCATATGTACATGTTCCAAAGGAGAAATGAACCAAGTGGGATAGTAAATCTGAAAAGTGCATCTTTATTGGGTATAAGGATGGTTTAAAGGGTTATAAGCTTTGGAACCAAATAATAAGGAAGGTTATGTACAGCCGAGATGTGGTGTTTAGAGAGGTGAAAGATGTTATTAAACATGAAGTCCAACCAAAGGAACCTGAGAAGATAGAGTTTGAGCTAAAGGAGGAAGAATTAGACTCTACAGTAGAGGAGGAACCAAAAGATGAAGAGCCACAAAATCCGTGTGTGAGAAGATCAGTTCAAGAAAGGAGGTAGCCAGAAAGGTATAGTCCATCTGCTTTCTATTCAAATTTTTCTTTATCTATTACTGATGATGATCCCATAACTGTGAAGGAAGCAATAGATTCAGAGGATGGAAAACTCTGGAAAGAGGCCATGGTTGATGAAATGCATCTTTGCACAAACATGAGGCTTGGGATTTGGTGGAGTTGTCAGCTAGAAGGAAACCCATTGGCAACAAATGGGTGTTCAAGAAGAAGACAACGTAGAAGGAAAGGTGGAGAAATACAAAGCTCAGCTGGTAGCAAAAGGTTATTCCCAGGTGCCGAGAATTGATTTTGGTGATATTTTTTCTCCTATTGCCAAGGTAACTTCTATTAGATTACTTTTATCTGTTGCTACTGCTTTTGATTTTGAGGTAGAATAGATGGATGTGAAGACAATATTTCTTCACAGGGATCTGGAAGAGGAAATCTACATGAAGCAACCTGAAGGCTTTGCGGTGAAGGGTAAGAAAGAACTGGTGTGCAAGTTAAAGAAGTCTCTGTATGGCTTAAAACGGTCACCAAGGATGTGGTATCAGAAATTTGATACATTTATACAGGGACTTGGGTTCACCAGAAGTAAAGCAGATCACTGTGTGTATTTTAAATTAATTGGCAACCGTGTTATTTATCTGGTCTTGTATGTGGATGATATGTTTTTGGTTGGAAATTACAAAGAAATTATCTAGGATTTGAAGACCCAGTTGTCCTCCAAATTCGACATGAAAGATCTTGGTGCTGCAAACTATATTTTGGGCATGGAAATTAAAAGATATCGGACAAAGAGAAAGCTTTGGTTAAACCAGAGGAAGTATGTCGAGACAATATTCCAGAGGTTTAATATGCAGGATAGTAAACCGATGAAGGTTCCTATTCCTGTAGGTGTAAAGTTATCTACTGAATAGTGTCCCAAGACACAAGAAGAGGAAGAGGATATGTCCCATGTTCCATATGCAAGTGTAGTTGATAGCCTGATGTATGTGATGGTTTGTTTGTACTAGACCAGACATTGCACATGCAGTGGGAGTATTAACCAAGTTTATGTCAAAACCAGGGAAGGAGCATTAGATAGCGGTGAAGCAGGTTTTCAGATATTTGCGTGGCACTAGTGATTATGGTTTGTGCTACCAAGGAAGACGAGGATTTGACAGAGTGTTGGATATTCGTGGCTTTGATGATGCAGACTCGGCTGGAGATCTGGATCAGAGAAGATCTACAAGTGGGTATTTTTTTAACCTATTTGGAGGTGCAGTCAGTTGGATGAGTAAGAAACAATATGTAGTGGCACTATCAACTATAGAGGCAGAATACATGGCAGCCACTCATGCAAGCAAGGAAGCAGTTTGGTTGCAGAGATTATGTTCAAATATGGGGTTAGTACAGGAAGCTATAAGGATAGATTGTGATAGAAAAAGTGAAATTTTCCTGGCAAAGAACCCTACATATCATTCAAAGACAAAGCACATTGATGTTCAGTATCACTTTGTGAGGGATATGATAGAAGACAAAAAGGTGTTTCTGGTAAAAGTCAACACTTTGAAGAATATTGCAGATGCACTGACAAAATCTGTGACCTTTGAGAAGTTCTCTTGGTGTAGAGAAACAATGGGAATTGTAGGGCTGGATAAATGACTAAACTCCCTTGTGGCCCCCTCTGGAAAGAAAACAACAAGTGGGTGAATGTTGGGTTGTGTTATATTCTTTTCACGACTAGCCCACGTAGTTAACTGGGGGGTTAGAAGGGGGGCTGAGCCCCCCCTTCGTTGCGCCGATTGCATAGCGGGGGGGGGTCATAGGGGGTTTGAGGGGTGAAGGTAACCCCACTCTACAAGGTCCAGGGTAGCGCCCCAGAAAATTTTGGTTTTGGAACCTATGTTAGGTTGGGCAAACCCACCTATGGTTTTGTGCTTGATTTTCACACATGTTTTTTGGACATGATGGTTTTTGGTCCATGGTTTTGGACGCGATGGTTTTCGTTCCATGGTATTGGATGCTTCGGCATGTATAAATATGTATTATAGCATTGAAAGAAACATAATGAAAAATCAAGTTGGTAGTCTCGATTGTGGGATCTAGGGGAAAATCTTTGTGTATATGTGTTTTATGTGTTATGCTCCCGCATTGTTTATTTTCTGTGTTTTAGAATTCATATGTAGGTAATTTCTCTACAGGGTTAAAACCTACAGCTTTTAACCCCAAAAATGCCCTTGGGGATCCCACTCCCAACAAGTACATACAATTGTTCACATTTTGAAAAAAGCATTTCTTAGAAGCAACAATGACAAACTCCTTATGAACTTGGAAGGGAAGATCAAATAATGTCAATTATTTTAGAATATTTGGAATAAAATGTTACATAAAGAAGGATAACCAAAAGTTAGGAAATTTTGAATCCATATAGATGAAGACATACTTGTTGGGTGCTCGTGTAAAATAAAAGCATACAAGTGCTACAATATTAGACTCAACAATATAGTAGAAATAATCAATGTAAGAAATGATGAAAAAAACTAGTTAAAGACTAAGAATGAGTGAAAAAATCCACACATCTTTTAAGAATAGGAAGAGGAAGAACCAAAGAAAGAGGAAGAAAAAGAGGAAGAGGAACACCAAGAAGAAAAGCATCCAAAGGTTGAACAACAAGAAGAAGATAATCAACAAGATTTTAGACACCTTCCAAGACACCTAAATGCTGGTATTAGAAGAATCATACGCCAAAAAAAATCATTGGGGGGAAGAGTGTAGGAGTAGAAAGCAGAAGAATAAAATAGAAAAAAACACCAGAGAAAAGGAATCTATCACTATTGTCCAAAATTGAACCAAGTAACTTTGAGGAAGCTACAAATGATGAAAATTATATGAAGGCAATGGAAGAAGAACTAAATCAAATTAATAAGAATGAAACGTGTGAACTTGTTCCAAGGCCCAAGAACAAAAATGTGATTAGTAAACAATGGGTCTTTAGAAACAAGCTAAATGAAGATAGAAAGGTGACTAGAAATAAAGCAAGGCCATTGTGCAAAGGATATGCCCAAGTTTAAGGGATATACATTGAAGAACCATTTTCTCCAATAGCCAAAATGGAAGCAATTAGAATTCTCTTGGCCTATGCATGCTCCAAAAGAATTAAAGTGTACCGGATGGATGTAAAATTCATCTTTCTTAATGGGGAGCTATAAAAAGAATGCTACATATAAAAACTAGAAGAATTCCTATTATCAAAAGATGAAGACAATGTTTGTAGATTAAAGGAAGCCTTGTATGGACTTAAGCAAGCCGCTAGAGCTTGGTACTCAAAATTGGACAGGTATTTTCAACAACAAGGATTCAGAAAGGGAAATGTAAACAATAATCTCTACATAAAGGAAAATCAAGAAAATATGATATTTGTAGACAGTTTTATTGAAGAGGTTGTTGAGAAAGGATATAGTTGGAAACAAGGACAATACTAATAGGCAGGAGGGGGGGTGAATCAATATTGAAGGAATTTTACCAATTTAAAACATTCTTTCACCTGATGTAAGAACACTAGGACACTATTGAGTACTTCAACAATTAATTAAAATAATCATGACAAGAAACAATATCAACAATCACAATGGAACAAATAAATTCTTCAAAAGCTACTCTTCAATTCATTCATAAGGCAAGCTACAACTTGTTTTTACAATTCACTAGCTACAACAAGCAAGAAGATACAACTCCCTCATTTTTTCACTACAACTGAAAGGAGCTACAACCCTGTTTTCACTGTGACAACGACCCTCCAAAATTTTTGTGTAAGTCAATTTTGGAGCCTACACGAACTATCATTTAAAGCCCCTTAGTGTCATCACATTGTTTTTTTTGTTATTCGTGTGTTTTCTCCTAGTGTTGCATCCTCATAAGTCAATCACCTAACCCTTAGAAGTGCTTGTGTTATCTACCCATGGTTAGGTGGACTCATGACTTTTATTTAGTTAGAAACTAGTTTTTCCCCATGCACACACTCGGAAAGCACATGAATAACACACAAAAGAAAACAAAAGTGAAAAAAAACATCTTTTAAGGAAAAATTGCACTTCTATTTGATGAAGACATGCTTTTGTGTTGAGTGCACTCCTTCGGGTCAAATAAGTGCACCCTCCTTGAGGGCACTCCTTCATGATAGTAAAATTTGTCATCCTTGAGCTCATTCCTTCGTGTCAAAGACATGCACCCTTCTTGAATGCATGAATAAGCCTTCTTGTTGCATGTGGGTGCACTCCTATAAAATAGGAGCCCACATAACTCCCCTTAACCAACTCGTTCACTCATCAACAAGTGGAGATCATGCATGAAACTGATTTTCAAGTAATTTTTTTTAAATCAACCCAGCTAATCATTCATTTTCACAATCATTTTCATCTAGGTTGGGTGCACAACTATGGATCAAGAAACTCTTCATCGATCTATGTTACAAGTAAGTTTTGCATGTTGAATCTATTGATTTCCTTTCATGATTTCACTGTCAATCTTTCTTTCCTTGCTAGAATTTCTTTGCTTTTTAGTTTATTTACTGGAATTTTTGTTCAATCTTGTTTATGCAAGTGTTAATATGTCGTTGCATTCTGAAACACTGCACATTCCTCAACTTTTAAGATTCTCACCATGATTTTTTAAACATCCATAAAATCTTGTAGACCCTTATTCTTCTCATTTTTATCACAAAATCTTGTTGCCAGACTTATTCTTGAGCCATCCTTAGGAAGAGCACACTTTTGGAACCCGAAGCCTAATAAGCTTTGAAAAGTATGCCCATAATAGACTAGTCTCCCTCTTGAGTGCACTCCTTCACACAAAGAACTGCGCCCTCCTTGAGTGCCAAAGATTTACAATTTGTTTGATTAATTGAAGGGAGAAGCAGTTTTCTTGAAGATTGATTTGATATCAGGATACCATCAGGTGCACATCAAAGAAGAGGATATCTACAAGACTGCTTTCTGGACCCGGTATGGGCATTATGAGTATGTTTTGGTTCATTTCATTTTGACTAATGCTTTAGCTACTTTCATGTGCTCGATGAATAGTGTGTTGTGTCCTTATCTAGACAAGTTTGTGATTGTATTCATTGATGATATATTGATATATTCTAAGAATGAGGAAGATCATGCTGAACACTTAGCAACATTGTTAAGATTTCTAAGAGAGAATCAGTTGTATGCAGAGATTAGTCAATGCAATTTTTTTCAGATAAAGGTACATTACTTGGTACATGTTGTTTCCAAGAAATGCATAGAAGTGGATATGGGAAATATCAGAGATATCATAGAATGGGAAGCTCCTAGGAATGTGGACGAGGTTATATCATTCATAAGGTTAGCAGGTTATTACAGGAGGTTCATTGGAAACTTGATCAAGATTGGATCATTCTATTTTTTGTCATCCATCTCGGTGCATCCATAGTGGAAAAATGGAGGAATCAACTCATGGGACCATTTTCATTGGTGGAACCTAGTTTGGTAAAATAGGGTCTGAAAACTTCTAGGAGTGTTTTGAGGCATCAAACAACGTTTTTTGGGGGTAAAAATTTGTCACTTTAGTGCGTCAATCACAGTCCATATGAAAAAGTTATGCCACTCAGAAGTTGACCTTCCTGTTTTCACACGGATAGTTCGGGAGGATGTTGCGTCAACCCCAATTATTCATGGAAAAGGGCCTAACCACATGATTATGATGTAAAATACTCTAGAAGAGTCTATATTGTAACTCTAGTTAAGAGTTGATGTAGTCAAAATTAACCACTAGTAAGCTCTCGGGTCGTGTTATAACCAGGCCACTATGAAGCAGAGGAATTCCATTATTTCAAGAGAATTTTGTTTCATAGTTGATCAAATATATCTAGGAGAGCTGGGAGGTGGAGCAAACAAAGAGTATTTGCACACTGTAGAGGCCCATGGGCCATAGGCATTACTTCTTTGTATTGTTGGCATTTTGGCACAGGTGTGGCGCTACGGTACAGGTGTTGTCCTTGATGGCAACTCTCTTTGATGACAGATCTCAGTCCAGACTACAAGAATGAAGAGAAATTTCATATACGCAGGTTCATTAAGCCCAAGTTGCGTATACACGCTGGTACGCTATATACTAAGTCGCGGATACGCAGGCTCACTATATACGAAGTCGCGTATACACGCAGTTTCATGAACAGAAAAGAGCGTACATGTCGAGAAGCTTCCCTTTGGTCCGTGGTAGTTAGTCCTCGGTACTTGAGCCTATGTTTTTGACCAAGGTATCTCGACAGACGTGTTGATCCCTAGTTTTGAAGTTGATGGTATTGTGTTACTATGGTTTTGGACCGTGGTATTGTGAAGGGCCTAAGGCTATATAAGGAGAATAAGATCATTAGGAAATTGCACTGAAAAAGTCTTGAATATCTGATAAAGAAAGAGATCTAGTATGCAGGTTCTGGGTTGCTTGATCTAAGCTAAGGAGAGATCACACCGGTTGATGCAAGACTAGATCTCAGGATAGATCGGGATCAAATGGTTTGAAATGAACTATCGGTATATGGTTGATTACGCATATTTTTAGATCTGCATACTGACGCAATGTTATGTTCTGAGTATGACTGATGTCTGGTACAACTGCAAGTTATGAGAAATTATTTTTAGATCTGTATGCAGGTTGTCTTTGGTAAAAGCGCGTGTATACGCGGGTTGGTTTCATTGAAGTAGCGTATAACTTTTGAAGCTTATATTTTGGGGTTACAGTTGGGTCTGATTGTTATTGCAGAAGTTCTGTAGTCTACTCTGTGTTCTGGTGACTGGGTGTTGACAGGGTTTCAGTGGTTCAGTGATTCAAAGATTGATGATGCTAGTATGATCTGTTATGAAAACTGATGAATTGTGGTCTTCAGATTGTAATGTTGTGCTTCAGGAATATCCAGTCTGAAAATGTATGAAAAGTGGTTCCTGAAGGAAAGAATATTGTAGGCCAGCACCTACGTACTAGTATCTTAGCTAGTACAAGAGCAAAGGGGGTTGGAGCTCCCTTCCAGGAGAGTCTGGAAAACGAGAGAAGGTTGTAGCCTGCGTACTGGTATAAGGCTGCACCGGTACAAAATATTGTAAACTGAAGTTTCTTATTAAAGAAAGATAGAGACGACTTGCAGCAGGTGGTTTTCACCCACATTGGGTTTCCACCTTATATCATGGTGTTCATGTTTGTGGCTTTTGTGTGATGATCTGTTCTGTTATACTGCACCTGTTTACTTTTAATATGGTTAATAATGTCCTGATGCATTTACTGAAGATAAACTAACTGAATCATAAGATTTCTGGTTATACGCTGGTTGCTTTAGACACAGTAGCGTGTACACGCTGGTTCACTTAACTGAAGTAGCGTATATATTTCTGAGTATGAAATTGAAAAAGTTTTATTGATCTGATAATACTGATTCACCCCCCCCCCTCAGTATTATTTCCAACAATTGGTATCATAGCAGGTCCTTCAGAGAAGCTTGATCGCTTGAAGGTAGATCGTTCATCATGAGCAACTACGAGAGAGAAGCATCAATCAGGCCACCGGTTTTTGATGGGACAAACTTCAATTATTGGAAGGTAAGAGTTACTGCCTATCTTCAATCTCTTGGTACAGAAGTTTGGGACATCGTAGAGACAGGCTACACTTTTCCTTCAGCTACTCCTACAGATTCAACCGAGAAAAAGAAATATGAAACAAATGCGAAAGCAGTCAGTACTCTATTAGGATGTATATCCCAATCGGAATTCATGAAGGTAATGCACTATAAATCCGCAAAAGAAATATGGGACAAAATTGTCACGAGCTATGAAGGAGACGAACAGGTAAAGCGTGCTAAACTTCAAACTCTCAGGATTAAGTATGAGACTCTCAGAATGTATAATGATGAAAGTGTGGCTAACTATTTCCTTAGGGTAGATGAGATTGTCAATTGCATGAAAAACTTGGGTGAAGAAATAAAAGAGGCTATTGTGGTTGAAAAGGTTCTAAGATCATTGTCCCCCAAATTTGAATCTAAAGTGTCTGCACTAGAAGAAAAGGAAAATCTACGAACTCTTACTATGTCTCAGCTTCACGGAATTCTAACTGCTTATGAAATGAGAAAAGGAGGTCCATCAGACAGAAGAGAAGATGCTTTCAAGGCTTCAGGCAAAGAAGATTATTATGAAGCAAGTCACGTGCCAGAAGATGAAGAAGAAGAATCAAATTTTGTCAGAAATCTTCAAAGGGGTTCTGGAAGGTTCAGAGGTAAGTTACCTTTTAAATGCTTTGCTTGTGGAAGAGTAGGTCATTATGCTGCCAAATGTCCTCACAAAGATAAGAATGACAAGGGAAAGGAACCTGTTAAATGGAACAAGAAATAGAATGAAAAGAAGAAAAGCTATTACACTCATGAAGATAGTGATGGTCTTTCAAATAGTGATGAAGATGAACAGGGTAATAGATATAAACTTTTAATGGCTTTTGAAGATGATGACTACATGGATGCTATAGATGTAGAAGGCTTTTGTGAAGAAATGAATAATCTCAAAGTTTTCTTAGAAGAGAAAAGTGCTATTATTGATTCTCTACAATGTCAACTAGCGGAAAAGGAAAAACATCTTGAAAAATTGGAATGTGAGATTGTTTGTCTTAGAAAGGAGATTGAGAAAACAAAATCGATTAATCTTAAATTTGTTAAAGGATCTGAAACCTTGGATGAGATTATCAATGTGCAGCGTTCTCCTCTGATCAAGACAGGTTTGGGATATAATGGGGAAACATCTCAAGCTTCTACCTCTAAAAGTTATCTTGATGCAGCAAGGAGGAGCGAGCAAAGACCAAATAAAAGTCATCAGGTGAATTAGGGACAGTTAACCTCAAGAACAAATAAAGACTATCAAGAAATTCGAGGACAAGCTACCTTAAGGACAAACAGAAGCTACAATCAGCCACAGGTAAAATCTTCCCAATTTGCCCCAAGAATGGATGTCAATAGAAGCTACAATCGGTTGGATGATAGATCTGATTATCGCAGAAATTTCTTTAATGTCCAATGTTTTTCTTGCCATAACTTCGGTCACAAAGCAGCTCAATGTGTTGCCTACAAGACAATCATGACTAGAGAAGCTCAAAAGCAAAGAAGTATGACTGGAACCATGAAAAGGACTTATAACAACTTTTCGGTTCTTGAAAATGAAGTTTAATGCTCTATTTGTAATAACTTTGGTCATGAAGACTCTGAATGCAGGAGCAGGTTCTGGAAGACAACTCAGAAGGAACAAACCTCAAATGTCAGAACATGGAGAATAAAGGAACCGCAACCAGAAAGATGTGGGATAGCCTTTTATGCAGAAGGTCAAGAAAGTCTATGGTACATTGACAGCGGATGTTCGAAGCATATGACAGGGGACAAAGAAAAACTTGAATCATATACCGCATTAGAAAAGGGAAAGAAAGTTTCTTTTGGAAACAATATCTCTGTAGCCATAAAAGGAAAAGGTGTTGCTCCGTTGAAAGAGAAGGTCAAAGCTGGAAATGTTTTGTATGTTGATTGATTGAAGCATAATCTTCTGAGTGTCAGTCAGATGTGCGATCAAGGAACAGAGGTAATATTTAGATCAAATGGATGTTGTGTTCGTGATCTTGATACAGGTGAAACAGTGATCAAAGGAAGAAGGACTCCAAATAATCTATACATATTTGAAGAAAGACAACAACAATGCTATTTGAGCAAGGATGATGAACACTGGCTATGGCATCGAAGGTTGGGGCATCTAAGCTTTCCACAAATAAGGAAAGCATGCAAATATCAGGCATTTCGTGATCTTCCAGATATCAAAATTCCAGACAACACCATATGCAAATCATGTCAGTTTGGAAAGAAAACCAGAACTAATTTTCTTGAGAAGGAAGGATCAACTAGCATGCCTCTTGAGCTAGTACATACAGATACATGTGGTCCATTCAGAAAAAGAACACCTCGAGGAGAAGAATATTTGATATTATTCATTGACGATTTCTCCAGGTTTGTCTGGTTAGGACTTATGAAGCACAAAGATGAAGCATTCAAAAAATTCAAATCCTTCAAAGCCTTGGCTGAAAATGAATCAGGACACAAAATTAAGTGCCTCAGATCTGACAGAGGTGGGGAGTTTACCTCGAATGAATTTTTCGATTTCTGTGAAGAACATGGGATAAGAAGAGAATTCTCTACAGCTAGAACTCCTCAGCAAAATGGAGTTGTGGAAAGAATGAACAGAACAGTCCAACAAATGGCTCGTGCTATGCTTGATGAATCAGGTACTCCCGCAACTTTCTGGGGTGAAGCTGCACATGCTGCGGTTATTATTCTCAACAAAACAAATGTCTGAGTAAACAACACTCAAACTCCTCATGAGCTCTGGTGTGGTAAGACTCCTTCGGTGAAGCACTTCAAAATCTTTGGGAGCAAATGTTATATTAAGAATACTGATGAGCAACTTGGCAAACTTGAACCAAGAGCAGATGAAGGCATTCTTCTTGGTTATTCTCCACATAGCAAAGCATACAAGTGCTACAATAAAAGACTTGGCAGAATTGTTGACAACATTGATGTTGTGGTTGATGAGAAGGGATACATTCCTAGGCAAGTTCATCATGAAGACATCGAAGAAGATGAAGGCTACCCTCAAAGACAGAATGATGAAGAAGAACCTCAAGAAGAACCAGAGGAGCACACAAGAATAGAAGAGAAGACTCCATCCAGATATGTTCAGAAGAATCATCCAGAATCTCAGATTGTGGGGCAGAAAGAAGCAGGAGTACAAACAAGAAGAACAATTGCAGAAGCTTCAAGCTATTTGGCATTACTCTCTTCCACTGAACCACAAAATGTGAAAGAGGCATGCAAAGATGAATGTTGGGTCAAAGCAATGGATGAAGAAATTGAGCAGATCGAAAAGAACAACACTTGGGAATTGGTTCCTAGACCAAAAGATAAGAATGTCATAGGGACAAAATGGGTCTTCAAAAATAAATTGAATGAAAATGGAGAAGTAATTAGAAACAAGGCCAGACTTGTTTGTAAAGGGTATGCGCAGCAAGAAGGAATAGATTTTGAAGAGACCTTTGCTCCTGCTGCAAGACTTGAGGCCATCCGAATGTTTCTTGCTCTCTCAAGCTTTCAAAACTTCAAGGTATTTCAAATGGATGTGAAATCAGCCTTTCTGAATGGAGACCTAGAAGAAGAAGTATATATTGAGCAGCCAGATGGTTTCATTCTTGGGAATGATCCAAACCTTGTATGCAGATTGAAAAAGGCTCTCTATGGTCTCAAACAAGCTCCAAGGGCTTGGTACTATCGTTTGGACAAATATCTTCACCAACAAGGTTTTTCAAAAGGATCAGCAGATAGCAATCTCTATATGAAAGTTGAAAATAACAAATTGCTAAAACTTGTTGTGTATGTAGATGATATTATCTTTGGCAGCAACGAAGAGGCTATGAGTCAAAACTTTGCCTTGGTTATGCAGAAAGAATTTGAAATGTCATTACTTGGAGAATTGACATACTTTCTTGGATTGCAAATCCAACAAAATGAAGGAGGTATTTTCTTGTCTCAAACCAAGTACCTCAAGCAGATCTTGAAGAAGTATGGCATGGAAGATTCAAAGCCAGTATGTACCCCCATGGTTACAGGATGCAGCCTCAGTACAAATGATGAATCAGCAGCAGTTCATCAACCAACTTATAGATCCATGATTGGGAGTTCGCTTTATTTGACAGGTACCCGACCAGACATTATGCATGCAGTAGGAATTGTTGGAAGATTTCAAGCCAACCCAAAGGAAACTCATCTTCAGGCAGTCAAAAGAATCTTCAAGTATCTTCAAGGGACTCAAAACTATGGCTTATGGTATCCTAGAGATACAGATCTCACTCTTCATGCTTACACAGATGCAGATTGGGCCGGAAGTGTGGATGACAGGAAAAGCACAAGTGGTGGTGCATTCTTCATGGGTTCCAGATTAGTATCTTGGTTCAACAAGAAAGAGAGTTCGATTGCTTTATCTACAGCTGAAGCAGAATATGTGGATGTGGCATCTTGTTGCACACAACTTCTTTGGATGATGCAGACCTTGTAGGATTTTCAAATCACTTGCACTCCACCTGTCTCTATCTTATGTGATAATACAAGTGCAATCAGCATTTCAAAGAATCCAGTCATGCATTCAAAGACCAAGCACATACCAATCAAGTATCACTTCCTCCGGGAACAAGTGCTTGAACAAAAGGTCAAGTTGGAGTATGTTTCTTCTAAAGAACAAGTTGTTGATATTCTCACAAAGCCGCTGCCCAGGGAGACTTTTGAATATCTCAGACAAAAGCTGGGAGTACTTGATGCTTCATCATGCTGTTGAAGCTTGTCTATTCTAAAGAAAAGTTGGTGTACGCGTGTTGTATAAGGGATATCCGCGTACATACGCTGATTTATGCAGGTGAAGTCGCGTATATGGAGTTCTGAACAGCAAGGGCAGACTCTGGTTGGAGAAGGTCTGAGATGGGTATGTCAGAGTCCTTCAGGCACAGTTTCAGGGGTGCAGCAGGCACAGTTTCAGGGGGAGCAGCTTAAAGTCTAATAAAGAATTGTTGGCATTTAGATGTTTTTGGTTCTAGTTCACAACTGTTGTTGGTTTCAGGAGAAGGAGCACAGAAGGAAATCTTGGTTGCTGATCTAAAAGATGAATATCAGATGCTGTTGGTGACTTTCATAAGTCTTGGTCTAGATTTTTCATCTCTATGTCATGTATCTCTTTTGTGATATCTCTTTTATGATGTCAAGGTCATGTAACGGCCTATGTTGGTTTCCCCACTATGCCTGGGATGAATGATGTAATGTAATTGGTTGTTATATGTAAATTTCTGATGTATCCCCTCTTGGTTGGGAGTATGGATGTATGTATTGAGTCTTTTGGTGATAGGAAGGTCCTTTATGATGTATAAGTATTGGTTCTTTTTGAAGAACATCTTTTGCAGATCTTGCCTACATTCAGGGGGAGCATGTTCAGCATAGCAGAGCAGAGATATCAACATGTTCTCAGGGGGAGCACAACCCTTTTCCCTTGATGACAAAGGGGGAGAATGATTCTAAGGATATTGGGGTTGCCATCAAGTCCAAAGGGGGAGATTGTTGGCATTTTGGCACAGGTGTGGCGCTACGGTACAGGTGTTGTCCTTGATGGAAACTCTCTTTGATGACAGATCTCAGTCCAGACTACAAGAATGAAGAGAAATTTCATATACGCAGGTTCATTAAGCCCAAGTTGCGTATACACGCTGGTATGCTATATACTAAGTCGCGGATACGCAGGCTCGCTATATACGAAGTCGCGTATACACGCAGTTTCATGAACAGAAAAGAGCGTACATGTCGAGAAGCTTCCCTTTGGTCCGTGGTAGTTAGTCCTCGGTACTTGAGCCTATGTTTTTGACCAAGGTATCTCGACAGACGTGTTGATCCCTAGTTTTGAAGTTGATGGTATTGTGTTACTATGGTTTTGGACCGTGGTATTGTGAAGGGCCTAAGGCTATATAAGGAGAAGAAGATCATTAGGAAATTGCACTGAAAAAGTCTTGAATATCTGATAAAGAAAGAGATCTAGTATGCAGGTTCTGGGTTGCTTGATCTAAGCTAAGGAGAGATCACACCGGTTGATGGAAGACTAGATCTAAGGATAGATCGGGATCAAATGGTTTGAAATGAACTATCGGTATATGGTTGATTACGCATATTTTTAGATCTGCATACTGACGCAATGTTATGTTCTGAGTATGACTGATGTCTGGTACAGCTGCAAGTTATGAGAAATTATTTTTAGATCTGTACGCAGGTTGTCTTTGGTAAAAGCGCGTGTATACGCGGGTTGGTTTCATTGAAGTAGCGTATATCTTTTGAAGCTTAATTTTTGGGGTTGCAGTTGGGTCTGACTGTTATTGCAGAAGTTCTGTAGTCTGCTCTGTGTTCTGGTGACTGGATGTTGACAGGGTTTCAGTGGTTTAGTGATTCAAAGATTGATGATGCTAGTATGATATATTATGAAAACTAATGAATTGTGGTCTTCAGATTGTAATGTTGTGCTTCAGGAATATCCAGTCTGAAAATGTATGAAAAGTGGTTCCTGAAGGAAAGAAGATTGTAGGCCAGCACCTACGTACTAGTATCTTAGCTAGTACAAGAGCAAAGGGGGTTGGAGCTCCCTTCCAGGAGAGTCTGGAAAACGAGAGAAGGTTGTAGCCTTTTGCAGGTTGTAGCCTGCGTACTGGTATAAGGCTGCACCAGTACAAAAGATTGTAAACTGAAGTTTCTTATTAAAGAAAGATAGAGACGACTTGCAGCAGGTGGTTTTCACCCACATTGGGTTTCCACCTTATATCATGGTGTTCATGTGTGTGGCTTTTGTGTGATGATCTGTTCTGTTATACTGCACCTATTTACTTTTAATATGGTTAATAATGTCCTGATGCATCTACTGAAGATAAACTAACTGAATCATAAGATTTCTGGTTGTACGCTGGTTGCTTTAGGCACAGTAGCGTGTACACGTTGGTTCACTTAACTGAAGTAGCGTATATGTTTCTGAGTATGAAATTGAAAAAGTTTTATTCATCTGATAATACTGATTCACCCCCCCCTCTCAGTATTATTTCCAACATGTACCTATATCCATATTTCCAGACAGAGAAAGAGAGTGAAGTGACTTCACCTTCCAGCTGGGTTTTCTCCTGAAAGGGTTTCCTAGAGAGAATATCTTGTGTCTTTTGTGTGCGTGAACTTATTTTGTCATTCTCTACTTTTCTCCATAATTTCCATTCACATGCAAGCACTAATTACAGTTAAATCTATAGATCTTAGAATTTAATAAAACTGTAATAGTGTAGAATATCATATTTTTAATAGAATATTATCAAATCTGTTGTGACAAACTTTCCAGTGGAATATCCACGACATTTTATGGATAAAAAATTCTCATGGATTTCATATCTTATTACATCATTATAGAGGAAAGGAAATAAATTTGAATGGATAGAGGAATGTGTAACAAGTTTTCAGTAGTTGAAGAAGTTTCTTACAAATTCTCTAGTTCTAAAGATTATAGATCCATATAAAGAGTTCACGGGGTGTACAAATTCTTGCAAGAGAGGACTTGGTGAAGTCTTGATGTAGGAGGGACATGGGGTATGTTATGAGTCAAGGAAACCAAATGAACATGAATAGAATTGTGTGACTCATGACCTTGAGTTGGAAATGATCATTCATGCCTTAAATATGTGGAGGCATTATCTTCTTGGCATATAGTTTGTATTGATGAGTGACCATAGTGGATTGAGATATCTATTTGATCAACCTAATATAAATTCCAAACAAGTTATATGGTTGGCTACCATTAGTGAGTTTGACTTTGAGATCATATACATCAAATGAAAGGATAACAGGGTTGCATATGCTTTCAGTAGGAGAGTGCAGCTGAACCATCTTGTAGATGTGAGCTCTTATGGGATATATTTATAGGATTGGATCTTATAGACAGGATAACATGATGACAAGTACAGGGATCTTAGGCAGAGGTTACAAGTTACAATATGTGGACTATCATCTCATGACAGATGGCTTGGTGAGATTTTGGGGGCATGTTATATGTGTTAGATGACAGTGAGCTCAAGAATCTTATCTTGAGGGAGTTTCATGTCAAGCCATATTTAGGTCACCCAAGATATCAAAATATGTTGATAGTTATGAATACGTTCTACTATTGCATGGATTTAAAGAAGGAAGCAATGGAGTTTTTTGCTAGATGCTTGGATTGTCAGTAGGTGAAAGATGAGTGTAAGCACCCAGCTAGTTTGTTACAACCTCTTTTGATTTTGGAATGGAAATGGGAGGTCATTTCCATGGATTTCATTATAAGTTTGCTGAGCACATCAAAGCAACATGTGTCCATCATGGTTGTGGTTGACAGTGTGATCAAGGTAGCTCAATTCATTCTAGTGAAGACTACTTATTTAGTTAGTGAGGTAGCGTAGGTCTTCATCAGGGAGATAGTGAGGTTGCATGGTCTTCCAAAGATGATTGTGTCAAACAAGGATTCCAAGTTCACTTCTAGTTTTTGGAAGTAGTTATTTGCAGGTTTGGGTAAAGTGTTTTCCTTTAGTAAAACTTATCATCCACATACATATGGAAAGATAGAGAGGGTCAACAGGATATTATAGGATATGTTGATGATGTATTCCATGCATCAACAAAGGAGGTGGGAAGAGTATCTTCCACTGACGGAGTTTTCCTACAATAATGGGTATCATGAGTCATTGAGGATGAGCTCATTTGAGGCACTTTAGGGGTGGATTTGTAATACTCCCATTAGCTAGAGTGATACAGTGAAAAAGGTACTTATAGGACCAAACATGTTGGCAGACATGAAACAAGAAATGTAGGTTATGAAGAAGAATTTAAAGGAAACACAAGATAGACAGAAGATTTATGTACATCAAAACATGGAACTTGAGGAGTTCTAGTTTGGGGAGCATGTTTACTTGCACATCAAGACCAAGAAGAGCTCCTTGAGGATTGGATCATGTGCCAAGTTTGCACCTCAGTGTTGTAGGCCTTTCAAGAGCCTTGGGAGGATTGGACCAGTGACCTACAGACTTGCACTGCCTCTGAAAGTGAAATTTCATGATGATTTCCATGTTTCATTACTTACAATATATATGAAAGATGTTGATCATGTTATTGATTGGTCTGTATTATAGGTGGAGCCAGAAGGATAATTCTAGTCGAAACCTCAGTGCATATTTCAGTAGAAACAAGTCATGCTCTAGAACAGAGCAATCAAGCAAGCTAAATGTAGTGGAAGCACTTTGGACCCGATGAAGCTACATGGGAGATGGTTGATCAGATGCAGGCTACGTATCCTTCTTTATTTTTTGTTTGAGGAAAAGGAGTTTTGGCGTATGTATATATTTATGTATGGTTATCATTGTAAAAACCACAATGAGCTATGTTATAAAGATCCAATAAGCGCTATGGTTGTTATGTTGTCATGTTTGTTATGATGGATTTTGATTTTGAGAAAGTTTTTCATTATGAAAACTAAATCAAGTTAAGCTATAAAGCTCCAAGGGATGCATGTTTTTCTTTTCAGAGGTATTTCTAGTTATAGGCACCATTAAACAATAAAGATGGCATTCCCCTAATGGGAGGTTTCTGTAACAACCCTGAGTTTAAAATTTCATGTAATAAAGTTAATAAAGGAAAAACAAGACAAAGTTCATGGGACAAATATTCCAAGCTTAATGTTTGGAAAACAATCCTAGTGGGCATCACTTGTTTATTATGGCTAAAGGGAAATTAGCAAAGGCAATGGCAAAGGATTTGAAAAGGAAAAAATGAATTAACTGGAATTTTATTTATGAAAATAAAGGAAATTAGGAGAAAAGGAAGGTGAAAGGTCATAGGTTTCATGTGAGGAGGAAATTGAAAGAAAATAGAGGAAAAAGGAAAAAATTAGAGGCATCAATAATTAAAAGGCATCAGAGGATTAGTTCATAGCTTTTGTCATCCTTTTGTTAGTTGATTTTTGGAATTGGCTTCAAAGAGGCATCAATAATTAAAAGGCATCAGAGGATTAGTTCATAGCTTTTGTCATCCTTTTGTTAGTTGATTTTTGGAATTGGCTTCAAAGAGGAGAATAGCACCAAGAGGAGAAAGCAAGAAAAGTAAGGAAAAGGAAATAAAAATGAAGAAAAGGAAAGAAAGGATCAATCAAGGAAGAGTTAGATCAAGTAGCTTCAACGGGAATAATTGTAATTAATAGGTTGCATGTATGATTTCCTAGCTGGTTTTGGCATGCATATTATATGCATGTGTGTATTTGATTCATTTGTTGCCATTCACATGTGTTTTTCTTGGTTTGACAGTGGTTTTAGACCTACCTTGCCATTTCCTGATAGCCATGGTGTGATGGGATTCATTCTTGGTTCAGCTTTGGATTGCTAGAAGGTTTTGGATCCAGGTGAGGTGGTCTCAGGAAAATCCCAAGTTTTGGGGGCAAATATGGTTTTCTCTTGGAATCCCTCAATAGGTGGGTGGAGAAAGTAAAATTTCTTAAGGGATGGTGAAGGAATTCTAAGGCATCCAAGCTCAATTTGGTTTATGATCTCGGGACTAGTTTAGGTGATATCACAATAGTGTGAGGGTGGAGGTGGTTTAACCTCTGGATTCCCTTGGTTGTTTATGTTTTTGTTTGTCCTGTGAGATACCACATTCATGCTTAGAATATGGCATGGGGGTGATTGACTGAAAGAGAGATTTGGTTCATTCCAATCTATGGTTGGGTGGTACGTGGAAGTCCTTGACTTGGTTGGCTTTTGAATATGTTAATAAGAGCTAATTTCCTCTTGTATTTTATGAGTAAATGTATTTGTTATGGTGTGGCCTTGATGGTTGTTCTATTATTGTTATTATCCTGGTTATATGTTGGTTATAAGAATGGTTTATGGAAGATTCCATTTATGGATCTTATCATGTTTTGACTGGTAAATGAATGGTTATTAAATGCATAACCTAATAGATTTTATTGTAGCTATTGTGAGAGGGAATTAAGCCTTCTTGATGATTCTCAGATAAGTTTCACATCTCCATGTTCAGATATGCATTCATGACCTATAGATTTCATGTTCGCCATGTGTTTTACGAAATGTTTGTCATTGTTAGGCATGGTTAGCTCAATTTATTATCTAAGTTCTATTTTGATGGATTTTCCCTAGTGTCATTCATCATTCTGGAAAGTTTTATCAAGTTATTTGAAGAGATGTGGATCCTAGTCCTAAAAAAGTGGCTTAGATCTCGGGGTCACATGCACACAACTATATAAATTAGACTGTAGTTGTTGGGAGGCAAGGTTATCCATGAAATTGGAGGCCTACAGTAATTGACTTTCGTTGTTATGCAAGTGAATAGGATTCCAGATCACTAGAAATTAAATTTAACTGAAGGTTATGCTACCTGGACTGGATGTCTAGCTCCTGGGGCTCCTGGAGCTCCTGAGGAAGGTCAGTAAAGTTTTGGTTTGTAAATTCCACTTCCTTAATATAATTAGGAGGTTGAGTCATGTCATAGCATCCCTCCACTCATTTTTACCCCGACAGGCCAGTGAAGGTGGGTAAATGTGGGAGGCATCGTTACAGCTTCAACATCGTAGAATGGTAGTTAGCCATGTAGGAGGAACTAGGGCCAATGGAGGACACCATGGCATGATGATATGATGAAATCAGAAGAAAGAAAAAGAACTAGTAAAACTCCTGAAAGTGATAAACACAGTAGTTGACCATCTTCAAGAATTGACTTCCAAGTATTCGTATGCTTCACAACATTTTTGAAAGAAAAGACAGGATTTGCGTAGAGATAGACAAAGTTTAGCTGAGACTTCCCCATCATAAAAATATGAATCTTAGGGAATAGTTGATTAGTACTATTGTTGCTTATAATTGATTGCACAATGGTTTTGAGTCTCTAACGCAAAAACATGGGACTTCTGTAATAGGATCACTTGAACAAATCAGAGGCCGAGAAATCATCTTCTAGGAGATCAAGAAATACATTGAATAAATCAAGCAAGAAAAAAAAGGAAGGATTGGAGGTTACCAAAGACATTATGTTTGCTTATTGGGGCCTGACCTAGGTTTAGAGTTAAGTTAGCTAAACAAATATCAGTACTACTGGCCCTTTCGGCAACATTCCACAGAGTGTGAACTAAGGTCTCACCCGAGGTAGTATGGGAGGATTCTAGAACTAGGTTTCCGCACCCTAGAGATGTATGATGAGTTCAAGTGGTCTGCATTTTGACCTTACATGTGAGTTTCTTCATGCACTTTCCTGTACTTTGCAACCCGATATATTGCCTTCACACAGCCCTACCTAGGGGCTGAGCATCGTGCTCTGCATTATTACCCAAGATCTTATAGGTATTCCAACGTTAGTTACTTAGCTTTGCCCTCTTGAGTGCTTTAAGTGTACCTAACAATATAAACCATTCATACAGGTGCGCACAGTAAATAAATAGTACATTTGCAAATTATATCAATCATTCATTAACCCAAGAATAGGTACACAAAATGATAACAAACTTCTCTTTATTAATTCCTTCCTCGGTTACAGATTTGACTTTGCGCTACGCACTCAGCTGCAGACTACTAGGCCTTTGCGCACTCAACTGCAGAGCATTCTCCTACTCTACAACCCAAAGACACACTTCAACTTGCGACTCAATTACTTAGACACTTCTTCTTTTCCATTCTCTACTTCTCTCTTAGAGCCTCGATTTATTTGTACAATCCCATGGTCTGCAGACCATGGGTAGGTCTATCTAGCCGACATTACATTACAAAACTAGGGCAGACAACCCTCCGACTCTATCATACTTTCACGCTCTGCGTTCGCAATTCACGGAGCTTTACAACAAGACCCCCACAGACCCCCAACACAAACATCGTGACTCGCCCTCGATCACTCTGTCCGTGTGGTGATCTTTGCGCGGAGTCCCTCCAATTGTTCTCGAACTATGCATAGGTCAGCAGTGCACTGAGCTACTGCTTGCTGGATCTAATACATACGCTATTCAGAGACCTCTGTGCCGGGAGTGCTTCTCTGCATCAATGTTTGCATCCCCTGTATGTATGTGATCTTGCCTTCAATGTCTGTCGTGATGGTGAAGTCATCATCGATCCAAGGTTGGACGCACTCTTTTAGGACTCCTTCCTTATGGTGTGCCACGTCCACCTGCTCCTTCAGTGCTTTAGCCTACTGCATCCTCACAAGCCTCTAGGTGAGGACCACTGTCTACACAGTTCCTCGGAAACTGTCATACTATTGTTGGAGTTCTCACGCCTCTGTCTCTAAGAACTGGATGTTGGGGTCCTCCTGCAGAGTTGTGAGGACCTCAAGTGATTCTTCCAACATGCTGGTGTAGTCTCGCACTGCACCTCCAATTTCCTCCAATCACGATGTGATAACACTAGCATGCTATTCTCTGACTTCCGAGGGAGTGGATGGTTGCGCCTTTAACCATGGCTCAACGATCTAAAGATTCAGCTCCAGTTGAACCTTTGTCATTTCCTCCCTAGCCTCACGAACTCCTGCTGCTAACCTATGGATCTGCTCCTGTGCTGGTATATCTGCTGGAATGGCTAGCTTCGGGATGCTTCAACAAGCGTCATCTATCAACTACACCAGCTATTGATTTTGCGACACCAATTCGTCGCGCTGCAAGCTTAGTCATTCCATGTTTATCTTTTTCTCACCAAGGACTTGGAGCACGTGGCTCGCCCTAGCTCGCAGCTTTGTAGTTATTCCATCCTGAAACACATAAAATGTCTTGCATGGAAGGGCAGCTACATTAACACTAAGACCTTTCATTGCACTAACCGAAGGCCTGTTAGCCTCATTTGATGTCACTAGTGCCCCTTCTGGCAACACTATTATGTTTGTCATCCACGTGCACAACATTTACTCAGTTGCTGTGGATCTGATTGTGAGGTTGGTCAAAAGGGTACCAAGCTGATTGGAGCGTGCCTATAATTCTTGC
Organism: Pinus tabuliformis; assembly: GCA_031772625.1. Classification (NCBI taxonomy): domain Eukaryota; kingdom Viridiplantae; phylum Streptophyta; class Pinopsida; order Pinales; family Pinaceae; genus Pinus; species Pinus tabuliformis. The sequence goes on from CM062813.1 coordinate 356,052,071, forward strand.
AACCACTCTGAGGGCCCCCAACACAGTTTGGTTCTCCTGCATGAAATCTTGGAGAGCCTCATTTGTGACATCGTGCACCGTCTCACTGATTTCATGCAGATCACTCTCGATTAGGGTGATCGGGTCAATGGACAATTTCGAGGCCTTGGCCTTCTTCCGCAACCCTGCCCGCTCTGCTGGGTGTCGGCACTTCAACTGTGTGGACACGGTTCATGGGTCCGCACCTCCTTCTTCTACTTCTACTTCCTTTGCCTACCCTTGTGAAAGCGTTGTTTGGCCCTCGCCCACCTTCGCGACTGCTTCCTGTGCTGCTGCTACTACTGCAACCTTTTCCTGATCAACTATTTTCCGTGCCGCATCCTGCACTGCCTGCACTTCTGCTGCTACAGTTTCCTTCCTTCATTTTTCATCCAATTGTGTGATGCGCAGCTTGGAAGTGTCTTTCTTCTTTTGCGCGGCCGACTTCTCGAGTTCTACGATGTCTTGGGCGCACCATTCCAGTGGCCATGCCTCCAATACATTGAAAATGGCATCGTCAGTGGCTACAAAGGGTAGCTTTGTCCACTACTTCATCGGGTCTTTGCACGCCCTGATATATATATTATGCATGTATGCCTTAAATTCTGAAAAACTCTATAGACTGTTGCAAACTGTGGGTGACAACGACAGCTTACGATTGATCCACATGTGGATGTTCATCTCCATGAGCACCCAGAAGATCTTGCTATCGCATATCCTTGTATCATCCTTTATGGCCCAAATCGAAGCATACTTCGCGGCCTCCGGTAAATATTTGTCAATTATGGGGAATTGACTATCCTCCGGCCTACGAGCACTATGGACAGCAATATCCATGCATAGTGGAATGTTTTTCCCTGTTCCCGGGCCTCACGACAATTCTCTAAAAATTTCGTGCAGAGGAATTCAGACCAGTTACTGGACCCCCTCCGTGCACTGCTTGGCTAGTGCGACCACCCGCGCAGGTACCTCGTTTGCGCGGCACTTGCGCATAACCTTTCCTGTGAGGATTTGGGTTGCCATGCGTACTGCTTTGTCCTTGATGCTAGAGATGGAGTGGGCCCTCTTCTTCTTTTCAAGCTTGTATTTCTTCTTCATGGCCTTTGCGATGGCCAAATCACTGCCTTTTCCTTCCGATATGGCCACAGGGTCCTCTCCTTTGTATGGAAGCCGAGAGACGTGATGAATCAAGTCGGCCATGATGGGGATGGGCTCCTCCAGTCATAAACACCCATCATGCACTAGGTAGAGTAGCTGCCTGATGACGAAAATGGTTATTGGGGCGTGGTAGAAATGCAACACCTAGAGTAGGTTCAGTAGCCCAGCCTTTTCCACTCCGTGCAACCACTTCCACAGCTCTAACGTTGTCACCACCCCCACGGTGTTCTTCTTCATGAGGTTTCTGGTCTCGAGGTGAGGGAACTTTTCATGGTCAGAGAGGTACCAATCTTCGAATTCCATGCTTGGCACGTGGCCTAGGTGCGTGCCTTGAAACATAATGCCATCTGGGAGGAGTGGGGTCTGGAGCGAGCTCTTGGTCTCGTCCAGGTCCTTGGGCACTTTGGCCTTCCCTTTTCATGGGGGGACATAGGTGGGCAGTTTTGTCATTGAGTATGTAGGGTGAGTATCCACCTCCATGGATTCATCTTCTTCTTTTGTGATGATAAGCTCCTGCAGATCTTCTTCTTCTTCGTTTGTTTCTATAGTGATGGCTTTCCCCTTCTCCTCCATCAACAGTTTGCTACGCAGCGGGATTTGTAGGGACGCGCATACGAGAGCCATTGCTTGTTTGTCCTTCTTGCGTCTTAGTGTGCGAGGTGATTTTTGGATTTCTGCCACAATATCGACACCTTCAGGAACATCCCCCATAGTTAGGGCCCGCACGGCCTCCTCAGCGGTCACTTCTACTATGTCCATAACATCTTGAGTAGTTGCCATCGTACTCGTCCGAAAATCTAGCACTCGCAAATTCAGGGGCTCAATCAATGCTCAGCTCACAACACTCAGGGCTTTTCTCAATCGCTCAATTTGTAAATGACCAAGTGTTGTTTGCTAGGAAATCCTTTGTATTTTATAGCGCTTTTTGAATTCGAATTCGGTCGCTCCCCCCAATTCTAGTTCATTAATGCTTTCTTGGCGGAAAATTTTCCCAAAACTTGCCCATAAATTGCATCTTAAATACCTGCCACCCGCCCCATTTGGCCTCAAGTTGAGCATCCCATTGTGAATAGTGACTTCAACGGTCACTTTCTAGCCAACGTGTGCGGTAGCATAGCCCCGTGTGCACGATCGCAAACCTTTTGACTTTTTGTTTCTACACGCAGCTCCAGCCTTGTGCAGCTTCCCGGTAGAGTAGTTTATAGTTATGCACTTCCTTTCAACTGCTTGGAGTGCTAATATTGTTCCTCCCTTGGCTAGTCAGGTGGCCGTGCCACCTGTGTGAGGTTTCCTCTGGTCATCCAACATTCTTCTTGGGTAATACCTATCTTTCACCACTACTGGCAGCGTCACGCACCTTATCATCTACAGTGCATCACCCTTTAATTCTCTTAGTAATATGTGGTCCAAGCCAAGGCATCAGACTGATCAATTCACGGCAATAGTACCCAGACTTGCCAGCATGATCGTGCACACCCTATTTTATCCTTGTGGTCTTCTTATCGAGCAAATCATCCCTTATCTTGTCTTCCAGCGTTTTCCACTTCTACCAAAGCACTTTTCTTCTTTAATCGCACCCTTTCCTTTTGACGTTCTTGGAGCCTAAAATTTTCTTGTTGGATTTCTGCTTCCAAGGTTCCGCGAACCATCATATCCATTGGTGCGATCATGCGTGGTCTAAGTTCTCCAAGTATTATAGGACTTACTTCAGTTGCTTCATACTCTAGCCTTGGTGGTGCCTGCGTGGTCAGGGTTTTGCACGTGCTCCTATATGCCCAAAGAACTGCTAGTACGCACAGGTCCCAGTCAGCCCGCTTCACATGGTGGACCATGTTCAGTGCTTTGTGTACTCTGTCAAAATCTTCTGCGTGAATATGGTTCTATGTGCTTGTTCTTACCATACTTCCTGGTCCCAAAAGGAGGGGTTTTTCGCACCATTGTCTTGCCCACTCCTGCTTGCCGATCATTTTTCCTACAGTGCAGACGATGTGCCTTCATGCAGGTTGCGTACCATATGCCTGTATCCATCTGGAAAGGTGGACACGTGGGCCGTTTTGTCTGACATACTTGGCTTTTATCTGCATCTGAGGCTTCCCAAATCATAGGCGCATCATCCTTCTGCATTCATGCTAGTCCTCAAAACCTCTTTGACGTGTACCCCACCATCTTTAGTACCCATTTCAGAGCATCGAAACGTTGTTGTTCCGGTACTTCTCTTTCAAATTTGTCTAGGAAAGCATCCACCTCGCTCAACCCATCATACATAGGCAGATATCTTACCTCGATTTCCACGCAGTGCGGTGACCTTGTAATCATGTTACAGTTGAGTGTGGTTACCTCGTGTAACCGGTTCTACCATCATTCTATTTCCTTGTCTGAATCTAAGGTGCAGGAGCTTTCGCGCTCCCACGAAATCCTACCATCTACTGTTGGATTTACCTAGTCCTGCTCCTATGTGGTTATCTTGTAGATACAGTCTAGATCATCATCACTATCGTAGTCACGCACTAGCTTTGTGTAGCACAATCCTTCCACGGGGTCTAAAGGTACCACTACAGGCGGTGACTTTTTCTCAAAAATCATCTTACGCTTCTTTAGATTTATCACTCCATTCATGTCAGTGGCCCAATCTATTCGTAGTAGCATAGGATAGGGATTGTTTTCATCAACAATCTCTATCACTTCGAAATCTGCAAGTGCACTCGCACCTTTGATATCTACTGTTATTCCCTGTAATCTTCCCATAGGTAGGATCTTTTGATGGTTCGTCATTTGAAATTGAATAGGAGACCATTGTAGCATAGGCCTGCCCATGCACTCCCATGCCTGCTTTGGTAGGATATTCACGTCCAATCCTAGATCCAAAATCACTTGATCCATTTCAAATTCCCCGATCTGCGTGGTCAATCTCATCTCTCTTCCTGTTCGCATTGTGTGCTTCCTGAGCTTCTAAACTATGTGCAGTTCTCCTAGAATGGTTCCAGCACATCTAGTGATGAGTTCTTGCAATCCTTTCATAGCTTTCCTATCACGTAACAACTTCATGCATGTCTCCAAAAATGTAGTGAGCATTGATGGGTCCATTTATGGTTCTAATTTGTCTTTACTTCCTAAAGTGGAGGCCTTTGCAAAGCTCTTCTTAGCTTCCATGAATGTCTCCTAAGCATGCTCCAAATCAAATTTTGGTTCCTTTGTTGGAGCCTTGATAGGCACTCTCTTCGAGCTGCTTGCCTTTGTCATATCCTGTCGTGATACCACTTCGGAGCATGATATTTACATTCGGGTCTTCCACGCACAACTCAAACCTCATCATTTGCAGGTTTTGAGTCGAGGGAGGTTGGAGTGCTCCTTGATCACAGAACCTCGCTATCAGCGTGGGGCAACCCTCTGTCTCATAATCAAACTGGGTACAATATAAGCATGATGGTCTCATTGGATTTGTACAATCGCGGGCATAATGCCCTGGCCCTTCGCAATTGTAACATATTAGCTGGCCACAACCTCTTCCCAGTCCCATTCTTCCTCGACCTTCTTTGTGCCCCTAAAATCTAGTATGCAACATCCATGCATTTTGATTTAGGGCCTATGTTTTGGTCTGAACTCTGTAGGTAGGAGTCTGATCCATCATTTTTTCATAACTTCTACAGGTGCGATCATCGTGGCCTACTGACCTACAGAAATTATAGAATAACTGCTGCGAATTCTGCGTATACTTCCGTAATAGATGGTAGTTATCTGTAGCATGCTTCCCTCCTATCTGACAAATCGCACACCATAATGCAGGCGTTGTTCTTGGTCCTGCTTGTGCCTCCGGTCTTAATGGCATTAGTCCTCCTCCTGCCAGGTAGTTCGCGAAGACTGGGCAATGGTTCTTGTCATGTCCCTAGCCTTTGCATTTTACACACCATGCCTCTTCACGTGCTTCTAGGTGATCCTTCCTATCTTGTTTCAAACTCTGCATCTCAAGGCAAAAGTTTTTCAATTGTGCATGGATCTATTGAACTCCTAGGTTAGGGTCTTGTATTGGGGTCTCGTGCAATCTCATCATGATCTCCAAGGCCTAGGACCGAGTAGTTAGCTTCTATTGTGACAACACGTTCCTTAGATGTGGTGTTAGTGATGCTACAAACCAGGCGTGGTATTTCCCATCTGTCAAGGTCATATTGGCTTCCCGAATTGTACACTTCAATCTCTGATCCAGCTCCCAGGGGGTCTCACCTGGAAGCATCACAATTTCCTTAAATCTAATAAATGATTATGTCTCTGATTTTGGCTTGCTAAATTCCTTGTTTAGTGAAACTTGGATATCTGCGATCCTTACGTTCGGATTATCATTGGAATTCTTAATGTACGAAGTTAGTGCACGATCCTGTAGAGTATTGACCAGCGTTGCTTTCTTTATATTGTCATCCGTGACTCCCTGCGCTTCCCATACAACCTTTACCATGAACCAAAACTGGTCTAGATATTCATTCCCTACTCCTTTAAACACTGGCAACTTTATTGTGCTTGCCATATTGAATTGTGGTGGTGGTGGAGGTGGTGTGGTCAAAGACGAGGTGAAGATGGTGAAACTGGAAATGTTGTAGGTAGAAGTGGCATGCGCTGAATTCACTGCTTTATCAAAATGATCGCACTTCTTGGTGAAACCTTCGCGAGCTCTTCCTCGCTTTCTCGCAGAGGTTAAATCAAAAGGCTAGTTTCTAGTTCTGTGCTACCTTTGTTTCTGTAGATCCTCCCAAGCTATCAATTTATTCGCATAACCCACTTTTCACACAATAGCATTTTAATCTAATTGTTCAAAGATTTAACGTACTTACCTCATGGTCCTTTGAAGAAGCGTCATTTCACCTCACTATAGCTGACTGAAGTATCTATCGCGAACTTAGTGATAAATCCTCCTATAATTTGATCAAGCCAGTGATCCAAAACACGCACGATCTTATCTTCCAATGCTTCCAGTTTGCGCACTAGCTTTGGAGTCCACACAATAGGTTTGTCAAGCCTACACCTTCCTTGACTATCTTCTAGCTTCATGATCCACTCATACAACTCAGAGTGGAAGGATGCAAAGAAAATTTTGGGGATTTCGGTATATAAGTAGCAATCTAACCACTCTTCCTTTGATAATCACAGATTCCTATTTTCCGGCACCGCAAACTTGTGAATATTTTTGTCCAACCACTCTTCAATTCCTTTCTTTGTCAGATTCTAGTGATACGACATCAGACATCTTTATGCAGATCCTAGTCCCAACAACGGAACCATTTGTTGGCTTGTTGGGGCCTAACCCAGGTTCAAAGTTAAGTTAGCCAAACAAATCCCAGTACTATTGGCCCTTTCGGAAACAGTCGGCAGAGCGTGGACTAAGGTCTCACCCATAGTAGTATGGGAGGGTGCTAGAAATAGGTTTCCGCACCCTGGAGATGTCTGCTGAGTTCAAGTGGTCCGCGGTTTGACCATGTGCGCAGGTTGCTTCACGCACTTTCCTGTACCTCACAACCCGATATATTGCCTTCACGTAGCCTTACCCAGGGGTTGAGTGTCACGCTTTGCATTATTACCCAAGATCTTACAGGTATTCCAACATTAGTTACTTAGATTTTCCCTCTTGAGTGCTTTAAGTGTACTTAAAAATATAAACCATTCATACAGGTGCACACAGTAAATAAACAATACATTTGCAAATTATATCAATAATTCATTAACCCAAGAACAGATACACAAAATGATAACAAACTTCTCTTTATTAATCCCTTCCTCGGTTACAGACTTGACTCTGCCCTGCGCACTCAGCTACAGGGGTCCGTGCACTCAACTGCGAACTACTAGGCCTTTGTGCACTCAGCTACAGAGCCTTCTCCTACTCTATGACCCAAGGACACACTTCAACTTGCAACTCAATTACTTAGACTCTTCTTCTTTCCATTCTCTACTGCTCTCTTAGAGCCTCGCTCTATTTATAAAATCCCATGGTCCGCAGACCATGGGTAGTTCTATCTAGCCGACATTACATTACAAAACTAGGGTGGACAACCCTATGACTCTATCATACTTTCGCGCCCCACACCCGCAATTCGCGAAGCTTTACAACAAGATTCAGTCAAAACTTGGGCTTTGAGCCCTAAAACATGCCTTGGGGGGATTCCATGCCCAACACATTATTCTACAATACACCATCGCATCAGCCAAAGCTCACATGAAACTTTCATGGCCATGGAATATTGTACAGTCAAGGTCCAAAACTATATTGATGGAGGCACTAGAAGTGAAGATGTGATATGTGGGGGACTTACCAGTTTAGGTCAAAGTCATCTCAATAGAGTTCAGGGCATTACACACATACAACAAAAATGAGCTCCATGAGGAACCAAATTATTTGTCAATTTGAGACTTTGTCCTATTATTAGTTTTGTCTTATATATCCATTGTCTCATATGTGATTTATCTTTTGTAATAAATGGTATGTAATGAAGTCCAGGGGACACATGTGGAATGTGAATATCCAAATATGGAATGTAATAAGTCATGTATATAATATAAATATTCATAGGAGTTGAAAAGTCATGAGGAAGTTAAAAGGTCATTATTATTTGTTATAAATAGCTCCTCATAACTCAAGATAGGGGATGGGATTCTTGGAGTCTTTCCTTGGCTTCTCTTGTAGTGTAGAGGAGATCGATTATTCTTTGGAGAAGTAAGTTGTGGCTTCATGTTCCACTATTGGATATAGTGTTTCATCTATGTAACAATGTACTAGGGATCCTTCATTTTTAATCAAAAGATCTATGAGCTAACACTTCTTCATACATGTATTGTAGATATAGTAAGACTATTCTTGTTATTTTATGGTCTATGTTGCTTTAGTTACGTACTAAGTTAATGAATTAATTTTTTGCTTAGCTATGTTTATTATTGAATAAGTGCTGTTATGATTTCATGACTGTTCTTTATTATGTGGAATAAATTTTAGCTAATCAACAAGCCTTTCTCTTCCTTCCCAGGCCCCCTTTAGGATAGTACTACTACTCTTCTAACTGGAGGATCATTTTCCTTTTACCATCTGTGGAATTTCCCTCATTAGGTGTCTCACAAAGATCACGTAGTTGCTTCCCCAAAGAGGTGTTGTTTTCTCTTTTGTGTGTGTGTAACCAAGGCATATATTTGAAACGTTTCCAATAGTGGTTGGACTGTATAGCTGGATGGGACTCCTACCCCAAATGGTGTGAGGTCTAATTAGGACTTCATTTTCGGGAGATCCCCTTACATGTTGGAAACATCCAACACCATCAAAAGCTTTGGCACTACAAGGAGGGACATATGATAAGATTAGCCTTTGAAGTTGGATTGAATCTCTTACCTTTAGTGGCTTCATCCTAGATCATAATCCCAATGTGTTTTTCTAATGTTTTAGATCTTTCAATCCCCGCATACTTTTTATACAACTTATCACTTTAAAATTCGATGGAAAGGGTATGAAATCCGTCCTTGAATATGAAATTAAATTTTCTCAATTTTGTTTCTTGAATGGTGTTTATTATGAATATATCGTCACATAGTTGGTTGTTTACCCTTACATTGGATGGTCATGCAAAGCAATGGTTTTATTCTTTACCCACTACTTCTATCTCATCTTTTAAGCAATTGGTTAATGAGATTCGTCATTTTTTTGACAAATATGAAAATCAATATGTTCTCAATGAAATATATTAGCTTATAATGGAATCCAATGAATCTCTTGAGCATTTTGCTGATAGATTCCTTCATCTTGTTATGAACTTACATATGAGAATGTGGATTAGCAGTTCTTGAATGAAAAGTTTTGTTTCCTAGTTTGGATATAAAGTAAAGTTTTTTAATCTAATTCATCATTTTCTCTTGATCAAAAAGTATTTCACCATCCTAAGGAAGAACCATATATGCCTTTTGTTCCATGCCCCCCCACCTTTTTGAAGTTTCGTGTTTTGAACCTAAACCAATTAGTAAATTGGAGGACAAATTTGTTGATGAAGAATTATTTTTTCCATCACATCTCTCCCCTGATGGTGATTCATATGATCTTATCAATCAACCACCATTAAATATTAATACTTATCTTGTTGAACCTCTACCCGTTAATCAAGTTGAATCCTTGGACAACCATGACCCTGATGATTTCAATTTCTCTGAATTATATGGTAATGATTGTTCAGCTAACATGGATAAATATTTTTTCCTAAAAGAATATCTAGATTTGCAAGAATTTCCAATGGAGTCAAATGTGATCATTGAACATTTTCTTTCATGTATATATCCTTTTGATCAAGAAGATGACATGCTTATCATTGAGGATTTTTTTGGAAATCTCGAAAATCTATTTGATCAACCTCAATTTTCTTTTGAATCTCATGATTTGAATAATGACTCATGTTTAGATAAGCATATGACCATGTTTTCTTAGAATTCAAATTTAAGTCAGGTGGGTAGGACACTTTAGCATACGATTATGGTTATGTGAGGTTCTTGTTACCTTAATGGTATTTGTGATTTTGGTTAGTTCAAGATTCTCTTAAAAGCTCTTGTTGTTAATTCCATCTCGTGGGATGTTGACCCTCTCTTGAGGGATTCTCATTTTCTTCACGTAAAATTTGTTAGCTCTCAAGAAGCAAAGTTGAATTTGATTGTTGAACTTCCACCGCTACATCCCATCACAAGAAAATCTTTAATCTGTGATGTGGGAATAGACAGTGGTTTTAACAAATGTCAAAATTTTCAATCTAACCTATCTTCTGCATCATCCATCAAAGAACCTCATTCAAAAGACAACATGGATCATGGTTAGCCTATTGATGTCTCTTATGTTGTAGATTTGTCTTTGATCATTTTTGTCCTGTCATATTTTCCCTAAAGGTTGTTTCCATGATCTTATCGCGGAATCCCTAGAGGAATCTTATTAGTCAGGGACCATGTCTCATGGCCTGTACTTGCATGTGTTTCATCAAGTCTTGTATAGTCATAGACCTCTTAGTTACTATTGTTGTGGAGTCTCTCATTTAATATAAATGTCGACTCTGTTACACCATTAGGATTGAACTTCCTATTTCTATGTGTTAGTGTGTATGTAATAAATGGTTTGTCCTTTTCATTGTATCACATTTTATTCTAGTCTTACAGGATCACATCCTTCCACCAAAAGGTTGGGAGTAACTTCTATGGCTGCATTGAAAGTTACATTTCACATGACTCGACCCTATACTTTTTAGTTTAGGATAGGATAGCTTGCATTTAGTTAGATGCATCACATTCTTGTTTTGTTTTTTCATCTTCCCTTTTTTCTCTTTTGGTTTTATTTCTTCTTGAATAAAACCAGTTTTGAGCTTCAAGATGATGTGGCTAATATTTTGTGAAAGGAAAGTTGTGGTAACATACAACCCTTGGCTTATTTGTTACCCTCTTCTTTGTTTTGGTTTATGTCTTTTAAGTCAATGATTTTTTGATGGGAAATACAATCCTTCATCCAATAAGATGTAAGAAAACCATGAGGCTCGTATCCTTTTAGGTTTCGCATTCTTGCACTCGTTCATGTTTATGAATAGTGTGTTCTTTATTATCTATATGAGTAGAGTAATATAAGGGGAAAATTTTTAGCAAACAAAGCAAAAAGGTATTAAACCTATCTCTAAAGTAGAAACCTCTTTTGTTCTCAATAAGTCAAGATCCTTCTTTCGCCCATTGAAAAATAATAAGTGCTTATACATTGTCCCATGAAAAAGAAAAGAAAAAAAAATAAAGGGTGAAAGAAGGGAAAGACATCCTACGTAGGGAGGTGAAGCAAGTGACTTCACTAGGGTACTGTTGAGGCTCACTAGTAGCGAAGCAACATTTTTTTTCTTAAAGCGACTCCATTGAGCTACTATCTAGGCCTGCTGGCAAAAGATCAATGCCAAATATGTGAAACTCATACCCTAATTTTTTTAACTCACTGTACTATACTACCCTTACGTCGACAGGATAATGATATGGCTTCCTTTATGTTGAGTTACACCAGTAGTGGAACTAGGAAAACTATATCTTTAACTGGGAAATATTGGGGAGATAATATAACTCATTGATTGAATTAATACTTCCTAGACGAATTGAGACTCCGTACCTACTTGAACCATTTCAGAGAAGCCAGGATTACCCCATTGTGTCACCAAGTGTTATCATTGTGATACTGACCCTCCAAAAAATTTTCCTAAGTCAATTTTGGAGCCTACATGAACTGTCGTTACAAGCCCCTTAGTGTTTTCACATTGTTTGATTTGTTATTCATGTTTTTTATCCTAGTGTTTCATCCTCCTAAGTAAATGTTTCCTAAGTCTCCTCACCTAACCATTATAAGCACTTGTGTTATATAGCCCATGGTTAGGTGGACTCATGAATTTTCTTGACTTAGAAATTGGCCTTTTATCCATGCACACACTCGAAATCACATGAAAAGCACACAAAAGAAAACAAAAGAGAGAAAAAAGCATCTTTAAGGAAATTTTGCACTTCAAGTTGATGAAGACATGCTCTTGTTTTGAGTGCACTCCTTCGAGTCACAGAAGTGCACCCTCCTTGAGTGCGCTCCTTCAAGTTGATCAAAGGCACCCTCCTTAAGTGCATTCCTTCATGCCAAAGATGTGAACTCTTCCTTAATTCTTGCATGAGCCTTATTGTTCCATGTGGGCTTACTCCTAGAAAGTAGGATCCCACATAACTTCCCTTAACTAAATCATTCACTCATCGACAAGTGGTGATCATGCATGAAACTAATTCGCATGTAATTTCTTTTAAATCAACCCAACTAATCATTTATTTTCATAATCATTCTCATCTAGGTTGGGTGCACAACTATGGATCAAGAAAGTCTTCGTTGATCTACATTACAAGTAAGTTTTGCATGTTGAATCTATTGATTTCATTTCATGTTTTCATTGTCAATCTTGCTTCCCATGTTGGCATTTTTTTGTTTTTTAGTTTATTTACTACTGCTTCAGTTCAATCTTGTTTTTTTAAGTGTTAATTTGTTGTTGCATGTTGAAACTCTACACATTCCTCAACTTTTCAGATTCTCACCATGATTATAATAACATCCATAAAAGCTTGTATTCTTCTCATTTTTATCATGAAATGTTGTTTCCAAACTTGTTCTTGAGCCATCCTTAGGCAAAGGGAACTTCTGCAACTCAAAGCCCAACCAACTCTGAAAATTGCACCAAGAATAGACCAGTATACCTCCTAAGTGCACTCCTTCACCACAAAGAACTAAATTCTCATTGAGTGCATGAACCCACCTCGAAGGCTTGAATGATTTTCCTTCATCACTTCAGCATGTGCCAGTGTTCCCTCCGTACCCTTAAGTGCATGAGCACATCCTAAAGTCCTAAAGGCTTGAAGGCTTGTCCCTTCATCCTCTTAGAGTGTGGAGTGTGGTCTCTCTTCTTCCTTGAGTGCATGAGCACACCATGAAGGCTTGAAGGCCCGAAACCTCACTCCATCCCTTCGAAGTGCACCAGTGTGCCCTTGAGGTTTTCCCTCTCTTGCTTGAGGGCCTGAGCGCACTACAAAGCCCTCAATGACCCTTGACCCCCCTTCGTGATTTGAAAGTGTGACCTCCTTGTTCTCATACCTACTTTCTTGTGCATGCAAGTGATTATGTGCTTTCATTCGTAGATTTACATTCTCGGTTACATTTAATGACCCTTTGAAAATGATTTGTTGAGACATTGTTGCATAATTAGTTTCGTAAAGCTAGTCTTTTCATCATGAGTGTGCTACCACAAATAAGTGTTTGAGCTACAAGTATTGTTACTCTTTCATGATTTTTTGAAGCCATGTCTCCCACTACATTTAAATTGGCCTCCAAGGAAGCCTCAAAAGAAAGAGTTGAGGAAGAAATTGAAGTAACAAATCCAACCATTCGCATATATGTAGAAACACAGTGATTAATTGATAAGTCTACAGAGGTCACATTGAGCAGCATAAAAGACACATTCATCTAGAAAGGGTTTCCTGATAACTTGGAAGATTTGGAAGAATACATCAATATCAAGCGGTCCAGGATGCATAAGATCACCTGAAAATTCCCATTCATCCCTTGTGTGGAAGTGATTGAACGGATTATTACACACATGGATGGCTCTCATCTTGTTATTCACAGTCAAAGTGGTGGTAAAATCACCACCAATTATGGAGAAGACATGCATACTTACTAAAAGATGCTTAGGCCCAAAAAATATGAAAATAATGACTTCTACACCAGATGGGCTGACCTCGACACAAGTGACATTATCAAATATTTGTGATGAGAGCCTACTGAATTTCAACACCACCCATCTGCAGTTTATTTGACCAAGATTTGCATAGATGTATATCAATATCTTATTTCCATGTGTTTTTGGTTGCATGGGCAGAAGAACACTGAGGTTTTTGAGGAAAAATCAGTATATATGCTCAATATGGCAGTAACTTGTCGTACAACTTTTAATTGGGAAGATAGATTGTCATTTGAGTTGCAACATTATGTGGGGAAGGAAAAAGCATATTTGAGGGTGAATCAGGCCCTGAAATTCTATATGTATACATTTTTTTTAGATGGAACCTATGCACAATATGCATTCCCTGGAATGTACTAGAACTGGACCCCTCAAGACAAGTTCCTAGTTTACTTTCACTACAGTGTTTTCAGAATCAAGCTTCAGAGGCACATATGACAGGTTGGATGAACACTTCTTTATAGTTATTTTCCATACGATATTTGAGATTTATCCTCCTTACATGACAGAATAGGTGAAGGAGTTAATACGTGATATCACAGACTAGTTTGCAATGCCTTAGGGTACATACATAAAATGTTTTGGTTGTCAGATATCCCTTCATCTCATGTCACGATATGTGACCAATAAGGTGGTCATGCAGAAAGTAGCAAATTAGTTCGACAAGTGATTGTCAAGAGCCCTTCATAGGAGGAAGAAATCCCCTTGGCCCACCTTCCCTTTGATGATCATATTTTATGAGCTGAAGAACCACAAGGCAACAATGATAGGAATAAAGAAGCGATATCACCTGTGCCTTGCAACAAAGGAAATCCATGGATATGATCCCAAGAGAGTGTGGAGGAAACATTATGAAAGGATTAGTTTCAATTTTGTGTATGCATCAATGTCCAAAGTAGAAGATGAGAAGGTGAAGAACTAGTATAATATGGTTAGAAAGGTACATCCAAGGATGGAGAATAGTTCATCCTAAGATCCACCAGCTCAAGACATGCAAGTACAGGAGGAAAAATAGATAACCCCTCAAGCCAAGGAATGTACCTCCTAAAAAGAGGATCATGTATGATTTGATAGGAAAGAGCAGTAGGAAATGGAAAGTTGATCCTTTGAATACATGATCTATTCAAGCATAACAAGGGAGGAGATAACCAGAGGAATAGGAGAAGAGGAAGAAAGATTAGTTTCTTGAGAAGCAATGAGAAGAAGAAGAAAGGAGAATAATAAGATATGAATAACAGAGGAAGTCCTAGGAGGAAGAAGCAACACAAAGACTCAAAGAAGTACAGTTGACTCGAGAGATAGAAGAGGAAGAGTTGGAGGAAGAGGATACCATCCAACCCATGGATGATGAACCAGGTTCTCCAGAAGAATATCCTCTCACAAGTGGTCATATTCCATTTGGAGAAATGGGGATCACACCTCCACCTTCGAATAGAGTCATGGATGTGTGCAGTGCCATGTTTCATTGGCTTAAGAAGAGGATCATGTAGTGGAGATTAATATACTTCTCAAATGATACTCAAAACAAAGTCTTAGTATCTACAGAAAAGTTGATAACATCCAATACCAGAATAATCCCAGCAAAATCATGGTGGTAAATGTTTCCTTCACTACAACAACACAAGACAAATCTGAATATATGTTTAATGAGAATACTAGATTAAGGAGAGAACTTGCTACAATGAAGCAAGAGGTGGAACATCTTGCAATGGAGAATCAACAGTTATCTTCACACAACTAGAACAAAACAGAATGATATTCATCCATGCAAGAGGAACTAGGGCTAATATAGGACACCATGGTAAAGTTATATCACAAGATGATACTTCTACAACAAGTGGTGGCTCCTCTCATCGGAATTTAGAAGAAAGTACAAGAAGTGGTAAAACTCTAAAAGTGAAAAATAGAGTTGTTGAATATCTTCAAGAGTGCACTACCAAATATTCAGATGCTTCACAACATTTCAAAATAAAACACAATATTTTTGCGAAGATTGACAAAGTTTAATTGAGAATCCACCATCATAACTATATGTGTCTTGGGGAATAGTCGATTAGTACTATTTCTACTTATAATTGACTACACAATGGTTTTGAGTCTCTAACATAGAAACATGGGATGCCTACAATAGGATCGCTTGAAAAAATCATAGGAAGAGAAATCATCTTCCAAGATATCAGGAAATAAATTGAACAGATCAAGCAAGCAACAAAACAGGAAGGTTTGGAGGTTACCAAAATACATTATTCTACAATATTCCATTGCACTAGTAAAAACTCATATGAATCTTTCATGGCTATGGAATAATGTAAAGTCGAGTTCCAAGACTATTGGCAGAGACACTGGAGGTGAAGATGCAGTATATAAGGGAATTTCTAGTTCGAGTTAAAGTCATGTAAACAGAGTTCACAACATGGTACACATACATAACAAATGATCTTCATGAGGAATAAAATGATTTTTCAATTTGAGACATTGTCCCATTATCATTTTTGTCTTATATAGCCATTGTCTCATATGTAATTTGTTTTTTGTATATAAACAACATGTAATGAAGTCCAAGAGACATGTGGAATGTGAATAACTACATATGGAATGTAATAGGTCATGTATATAATATGAAAAGTCATAGGAGTTAAAGAGTCATCAGGAAGATCAAAGGTCATTATTATTTGTTATAAATAGCTCCTCATAACTCAAGCTAAGGGCTTGGATTCTTGGAGTCTTGCGTTAGCCTCTCTTGTAGTGGATAGGAGATAGATCAATCTTTGGAGAAGAAAGTGGTGTATTGTGAAACCAGCTCAAAAAATAGAAGAAAAGATAGATAAATGCCTTCAAAATCAGCCTCTTCGAGGGGGCAACCTCCTTTAAATTACACAAATGAACAATTATTCGATGATACAAATGAAAATACTTCCTTTCTATATATAGGAGTCTAAGGGGTCATAATATAGTCAGAGCCAACATAACAATAATAATCTAAGGGCACAACAATAACAATAGTGGGCTTCTAAGAGGCACAATAATAACAATATGGGTACTACATGGGCACAACAATATAATAAGGGGGTTGCACTAATAATAATAAGGGTTACACTAGTAGTATAGGGACCTAACATGCCCCTCTCCTTCAAAAAGTGTCTTCCTCAATGCTTGAGTAGTTTTAGATGCTTCTGTATAAAATTTTCATCCTTCCATGTGGAATCTTCAGGGGGTAAGTTCTTCCACTTGATGAGATACTCTGAAATTGATCGATTTCATAGCTGTCAACTTCTCGGTTCCGTGAATGCTTTAGGTTCCAATATGATTTTTCCTTCCTTGTCAAGTTCTGGCAATATTGTTGGAAATGGCATCTTCAGCAACTTTTGAATGAGTTCCCACCCTGCTTCGCCATTCTTACATTAGTCCCTTTCTTTGTTTATCAAATTTGGTTGGATAATTATACCAACCTCTACCATTTTTGCAACCATATGTTCAATTTCACTCCATTGGGCATATGGATATCTATAAGGCCTGATGCTTGGAGGAACACTTTCTGGAATCAAATGAATAGCATGATCATGATAATGAATACGTAGGATACCTTTCAGAGTCCCAAATACCTTGGAATGATTGTCCAATACTTTTTGGAGATTTGTAGAAATAGACGATTTTGATGTGGGAACCATTAGCGAACATAATTGTGAAATTACGCCTCATTGTTCTTTCTTTAGAAGCTTTGTCATTCCGTTAGAGCTGATTATATTTATTGGTTTCCCTGTGAAACCCCTTAATTCAACTTCCTTTCCTTACAAATAAAATTTCATGAAAAGTTCTTGAAAATTAAAAGCTATTGTACCCAAGTATTGTAGCCATTGGAATCCTAGTACAACATCAGCACCACCCATTGGAATGGAAAGCATTGGGCTATTCAATACATATTATCCCATGGATAGCTTAATATTATGTCACTTTCCAGAGCAATTTATGGTTCCTCCACTTACAACCGTCACATGACACTCTGGTGTTGGATATAGGAAGAAATTCAATTCCTTAGCTATCTTACAATGAATAAAATTATGGGTACTACCCGAATCAATCAACACTATTACCTTTTTCTTCTTGATATGTCCTTCTATCTTTATAGTTTGAGGAGTGGTAATTCTGACCAATGCATTACAAGATATGATTGGATTCATTTCTTATTTCTCTGGGGTTGGTTCCTGGTGAGTATCCTTTTCTTTTGATGTTTCTTGATACTTTTCTTCCTGATATTTCACTGCTTGAACCTTCTTCTTATTGATATGTCCTTCTATCTTGAGAGTTTGAGGAGTGGTAATTCCTGCCATTACTGTACAAGATATGGTCAGATTCATTTTTTCTTTCTCTAGGGTTGATTCCCAGTGTATATCCTCTTATTTTGACATTTCTTGATCCTTTTCGTCATTAGGAGGCCTTTCTTATAGTAGCTTTGTCCCACCTTCCTTCAAACCTTCCATGTCTTTCTTCAAATCTTCCATGGCATAGATAAAACTATTTATCTTTTTCTTCTCTAGAATATCATTTACCCTTATATTATTTTTGAAAGTCCTTAATGTACTCTTCCATTGAACCCTTTTGTTTGAGATTTATCAATTGGCTAAAGAAGGTGTTTCTCTTTGTATCCTCATAATGTGCTATCATTTCCTCCGTGAAAATTGACCACGTGACAAGTGGTTTATGAAAACAAAGCCATTTATACCATAAAAATTGATTTAGTTCTAAATAATTAGATGTAATACGTACCTTTTATAAGAGTGGTACATCATGTAGATAAAAATATTTCTCCATCTGTAGTATCCAATTTATCGGATCCTTTCCATCAAACTTCTGCATCTCGCTTTTTCTTGATTTTAGGAGCTTGATCTTGAAACGACTGTAACTCTGTAATTTTGGATCTTTAAGTTCTGAAATTTTAGTCTGTAATAGCCCTCTAAGTCCTCTTTCTAAATCCGCAAGTCAGATCATAATTGGATTCTTGAAGAAAGATTTAGTCTCAATCTCCTGCGATGATCTAATTATAGACTAGTTCAATAGAGTGAAATTGTACGATGTGACACGTGTCACTGTTTCAACCTTAGGTTCTAAAAATTATACACAAACAAAATACAGTCCATCCTCTTTTTGTAACTTCTTATGAACTTTCAATCTGATGATCAGAGAGAAACTTGTGGTGATTTCCCAAGGTCACCTATTTAGGATGTCATTCGGGAGTCTGCACAAATCCTAACTTCTTCAAATCATATATATGAAAATATAGCGAGAAAAGATCTGAAATTTAGAACCAAGGTTCAACTAATTTATTCTCAAATGGGTTTTTGTTTTAGCTTCTTTGTAGCGAAAACGTTATAGCGAAAATTCCATGATGACCTGTTTTAGGTGAAATTATGGATCTTGCAAAAACCCTAACGTCCTCAGATCATATATCCGAAAATATAGTGAAACAAGATCAGAAATTCGGAATCAAGGTTCAACGTGATTTCATCTCAAATGGGTTTTTGTTTTTGCTTCTGAAACATCACAGAATAAACGTTGTAGTGAAAATGCCACGATGACCTATTTGGAGCAGAGAAACCCTAAAATCCAAAGCTTTGATACCAAATGTTATGAAACCAGCTCAAAAAATAGAAGAAAAGATAGATAAATTCCTTCAAAATTAGCCTCTTCAAGGGGGCAACCTCCTTTACATTACACAAATGAAAAATTCTTCGATGATACAAATGAAAAGACCTCCTTTCTATATATAGGAGTCTAAGGGGTCATAATATAATCAGAGCCGACATAACAATAATAATGTAAGGACACAACAATAACAATAGTGGGCTTCTATGGGGTACAATAATAACAAAATGTGTACTACACGGGCACAACAATATAATAAGGGGGTTGCACTAATAATAATAAGGTGTTACACTAGTAGTATAGGAACCTAACATGGTGGCTTCATGTTCCACTACTGGATATAGTCTTTCATCTATGTAACTGTGTATCTGAGATCCTTCATTCTTAATCATAAGCTCTATGAGTCGACACTTCTTCATACATGTATCATATATATAGTAGGACTATTCTTGTTATGTTTATGGTATATGTTTCTTTAGTTACATATTAAGCTAATGAGCTAATTCATTTCTTAGATATGGTTATTATTGAATAAGTGTTGTTATGCTTTCATAAGTTTTATTTATTATCTGGAATAATCTATCCGTAATCAAAAGCTTGTCTCTTCCTTCTCAGGTCCCCCTTTAGGATAGTACTAATACTTTTCTAATCAGAGGCTTCTTTTCCTTTTACCAACCGTGGAAGTTCCCTCGCGCACCTTACATTGGGTGTCTCAAAAATCTCACATACTTATTTCCCTAAACATGTGTTGCATTATCATGTGTGTGTGTGTGTGTAACCAAGGCATAGCTTTGAAACCTTTCCAATGATGCCCAGACTATATAGCCAAATTGGACTCCTATCCCAAATGGTGTGAGGTCTAATTGGGACTTCACATCAGGAAGATAACCTTTGAAGTTTGTTTGAATGTCTTACCTTTAATGGCTTCATCCTAGATCATAATCCCGAGATGGTTTTCCAAAACTTTAGATATTTCAATCTCTGTGGAATTTTTACTTAACTTGTCACATTTAAAATTCAATGGAAAGGGTACGACAACCGTCCTTGATTGTGTAATTAAATTTGTTCAATTTCTTTTATTGAACAGTGTTTATTCTGAATAAATCTTCTCATGATTGTTTACCTTTACATTGGATGGTTGTGTGAAGCAATGGTGCTATTCTTTACCCACTGCTTCTATATCATCGTTCAAGCAATTGGAATGAGCTCCATCATGTTTTTGACGAATATGAATATCAAGATGTTCTCAATGAAATTGATCAGCTTATAATGGAATCCAATGAATATCTTGAACATTTTGCTAATATATTCCTTCATGTTTGTTATGAAGATCTGAATGAGGATGTGGACTAGTATTTCTTGGATGAAAACTTTTGTTTCCTAGTCTAGATGTCAAGGAAATATTTTTAATCTGATTCATCATGTTCTCTTGATCAAAAATAATTTGACCATATTGAGGAAGAAATGGATATGCCCTTTGTTCCATGTACCCCTCCTTTTGAAGTTATGTGTTTTGAACCCGAACCAATTAGTAAATCGAAGGATGAATTTTCTGATGAAGAATTGATTTTTCTTTCACATATCTCCCCTGATTATCATTCATCTAATTTTACCAATTAACCACACATAAATATTGATACTTCTCTTGTCAACCCTTGACACGTTAATCAAGTTGAATTTGTTGTATCTTTGTAGACAGTTCTAGGCTCGGGAAATTTGCCAAAGAATATAAGTAAGGGTTTTAATTGAATTGGATGACCAATGCATTAAACCATTAACACTTGTATAATAAAAAAACTCTTGAGAATTCCAAAGGGCTGATTTTCATTTATAACAACATAAAACCTTTGAATTGATTTTGAAAGTGGAAGAGGAAGAAGATATATGACAAGTAAACGTTCAGATTGAATACTTAATTAACTAGATATAGCAGATGCATGTAGAATAATTATACAACCAAACAAATATATATTCAAGAGATGACTGAAGGAAAAACATTAAAGGTGCAAAGGAAGTAATTCAAACAGACTATTCAATTAGCTAATCTCCATAATGATGATAACTTTGCAGTTGGTTTTGATGGAATTTAATACTTAACTTAACCTTACCATAACTCATATGTTACCTTGAATATATGATGAAAACCATAGATAAATATACCAGGAAAACTCACATGAAAAAAAAAATTGTTAAGAGGGAAGTCATAATACTTTGATTATCTTCAAAAAATTCCAAAAGAGTACAATAATGTATCTAGATTATCACAAGGGTTCAACCCTTCTTACTTCGAATTACAAAATATTTATAGAGTGTAATTCAAAAATATCTAATCTAATACAATCCTTTACAAAATAAAATCTTATCCAAAATTATTTGGATATATCATTCTAATACAATATAAAAATATACTTTCTGAAATTGATTTTCATAATCAACACTCTATTGGAGGGTGTTGTTTGTATCTGCTACCTAAAAACTTGTTTTTTCTCCTTGTGCTCCTTCTTTCACTGTCTTGTCACCTGGAAATATGTATTCAATTTCTCTTTTCCTATCCTTATGCCCTAAAATGTTGAATTTAGTTTATTCAATAATATCGAGTAACTTATCCCATATTTCATCATTTGGAATTTAGATTTTAGTGACTCTTTTGTATGCTTAATCCACCTCTACGTACTTTTCAAAAGTCGGTCTAGTAATAAATAAATGTTGAATTTCATGCTGGATAAATAAATCATATTCTAGACCTTCTAGAAAAGCCTTACAACTTATGATTCCCTTTAATTTACCAAATTTTTACATGTCTACTATTATGTCATGTAATTCTTGCTAGTAATTTTCTAGTGGTGTCTATTGGCCACTAAAATCTCTTAAAGGTGGAAGTCCCTTTTGTTGTAGGATAGAAATTTTCTGTAAGTTTTGACATTTATTTTATAGTTGTAACATTAAATTTCTTTTAGTCAAAACTTTTATGACTTCTAAGACTGGATCAATCCTATCATCAATTCCTAAGTCTTCCAAATCAACCTTGGTCTTTTAATTCAGTGCTTTGATGATCTTAGTTGCTTCCCCTTGTTTACGATCCAAGTATTATTTAATCTCTGTTATGGTTGCCTTTGCTTTTCTTACCAATTCCTTTTGTTCAAAAATAATTTCAATAGATGTCCAAATCTTTGCAATGGTTGAATTGATATCAACCCAGATATTTTGCTTTGCTTCAGATAATGTCTGCGCTATGAGTGATGTTGAGAATGCAACAAGATGATGGAGCTTAGTGGAAAGAAGTTGCCTTCACAAAGTGGGCCCATAGGGTATTTTTGGTGCAAAGTCTATTTTTAGACTATGTCTATTTTTAGACATATGGATCATGGTCTATGAGTTGCAAGATGTTGTTTATGGATGATTGGTCATGTTGGGAAAAATTGATGGACTTCTATTTCTGTTTCACAGCAGAGTGATCAAAGTCTATTTTTAGACTGCCAAGCTAAAAATAGAAAAGTCAAATATTATTGTCTCATAATAATATTTAGACTATAAACATTATCTTATCCTCTTGGAGCACTTCAATTTGAGCTACAGATGTGGCACATGTAGTTGCCAGAATGAAATACACTTTCTTTGTGGGTCAATTGAGCTATTGCATGTAGGACTTCAGTTAGAACTCATGTGGTTGAGTTTGGTGGAGTTGGATGTGGAGTTGATGGAGTTGTTTTCAGTTTGACTTGGTTAAACTAGTTGTAATTAGTCTAACATCAAATAGACTAGTGATGAGTTGTGTGAATTAATTGTTAAACTAATTCACTAATTATTAACTCATAAAGCAACTGAAGAATACATCAGTTAACTCAGTGCATGTACAGTTCAATGGAGATAGGTGTTAGAGGTTGAGATTGCTATCAGTTGTGCATGAGATCTTGCACAATCAATGGATTGAGTATGCCCATGAGGATTGTATAGTATATGCCCGGTGAAATAGCCTATGCTCACGTGATTTTCACTTGTTATTGTGCAATAGAGGCAGGCAAAGCAGCGGAGGAGATTTGAACCTGTGACTTGTTTGGATCTGAGCTAGTTTTGTGTGTAACAGGTGCAGATAGTGCTGGATACTTGTGAGGAGTATTGTACTATGTATTGTTACATGTTTTCAATCATTAATATACAGATAGTGTGGGGTTTTCAACTGTAAGCTTTCCCCTGGTTACATACTGTGTGAATGTGTGCATGCTATTGATGTTTCATTTTTTTTAATGCTGCTAAATTGATGATCAACGTAGAGGAGATTATGTATTGTGCATGTATTCCGCAATAGTGTATAATCGGGATAATCTCTGTGAATAAGTGTTTATTATTCAAAATTTCTACAAGTGATTCATCTACATACTTTTCAAGGGTCTTGGTTAGCTTGAAATTTTTTTGTATTTCAGATATATATGCATTATCTGATTTGATTTAATTTTCTTCCATTCTCTTCAATGCTAATTTCAACTTTTCTATATCCACATTTTTTAGGGATAAATCTCCCATGGCCTCTGATAATGTTTATGCGGCTTCTCCACTCGCTTTCTATGTCTATACTGTAGAGGTCCCTGCACTTGTCTGTTGTTCTTTTTCTTTTAACAGGATTTATATATCAACCTCCATTTTATGTATTTGGATGTTCTTCTCCACAATCATATTCGACATGTTTTCTTTCTCTTTATTAAGCTATCCTACTTATTTAGTTTGTGAATGATCTGTTGTAGGTAATTTCGGCTTCTTTCTGAGCACTTATAAATTTGAATTACTCCTCTTGATTATTTCGTTAGCAACATTGATAGCATTATGATCCAATCCTATATTTATCACCAAATCTTCCAACCCTTTTATTCTGGTATCCTTGGCTAAGGAAGACATTCTTTCTAACTTGAACTGTGAATGGATATTATTTAAAGATGTTTGAACTTTAGAAGCTGCCATAACTGAACTTGTTAGTGAGGAATAAATCATGTCACCTACATGTTTGTGGAGATCGATCTAATCTATTCGGTGTAATTTCTTAGTATCAAAAGAAAACATAGAATCCTTATAGTCATCTGCACTTATAGGAACTGGTACTTTTGGCTCAAGGAATGCCAACTCAAATTTCCCTCCATCAAGGTCTAGTGCAGATAATAGCTTTTGTTGAATGGTGAATGATTGTTTCAATGCCTCATTCTTTTTCTTCATCTCTCTAAATATAGAAAATATACTTTCTTTTCCTTTAGATGGTGAAACATGAGAGCTAACGGAATCAAGAGTTGTTTCTTTAGTTTTCTGAAATGAAAATAAAGGGTAACTTGATAGTAATACCATAGTATGTTCTTCTGAATTTCTTCCTTCTGAAGATTCCTCTTCTGTATTCATTGACTTCCTCCTTTTGAAAATGATGAAACCAACTGCTTTAAGTCCTAAACTTGTTGTTGACACACTTTCTCTTGGTATTTTTAATTCCTTTTCTTTTTAATCTTGGAGTTTTATGTAGTATACCTAGGGGGGATAGTATGGGGTACAGAGGGAGGTACCCAAGGGAATAATGTAATAATGGTATGGGCCATAGTAATAAATAAGGCGGTTAACCCATATCATGTAAGGGACCACAAGTAGTTAGCAATAATGTAATAAGTCCATGGTGTTAGATAGATGGTATTGAAGAAACCATGGTAATGACCCATGGTATTGTATGTATGAGGCCTATGTAGAGGCTAGAGACTCCCTACTGAGAGATGTCAAGGAATATTGTATGAACAGGCATATGGCTTGTGGGGTGTTCTCCTTCCTTAAGTAGTGAATGTATGGTGTTGCCCTACCTTAAGGGTTTGATTAATAAAGTGAATCATTTCTATATTCAGATCTTGTTATTTCTTGGGTATACTTGTATTTTCATATATTTCTGGGCCAAATCTATACCAAGTTGTATCAGAACACTTTCTTGGGCAAAGTGAAGATTTTTTTTTATTTTTTTTTGCAGGAACTTTTTGAGGTGGCGAGTTTGTAGATCATATATGTACGCTCTGGTGAAAAACTTATAGAATATCATTGAATATCTGGTTTCTTTCCAAAAAAATACTCAATTTGAAAAAAAGAAATCGGCCGAATTAGAGTCCGGATGAGGGAGATATCGCTGATTTAAACATCAGTTGCGTTGCAGACATTTCTCGGGGAGGCAAGTTTGCAGATCAGATCTGTATGTTCTAGTGCAAAATTTTCATAATCCAATTATAGATCTAGGTTCCTTGCAAAAAAAATTCCAATTTGAAAAAAACAATCGGCCAAATCAGAGTCCGGATGAGGGAGCTATTGCTGATTTAAAAATCAGCTATGTTGTAGACATTTTTCGGGGCAGTGAGTTTTTAGATCAGATCTGTATGTTCTAATGCAAAACTTTCAGAATCTAATTACAGATCTGGGTTCTTTGTAAAAAAAATACCCAATTAAAAAAAATCACTTGAATCAGATTCTGCATGAGGGAGATATCGCTGATTTAAAATCAGCTCTTTTTTCAGAATTTTTTGTGACGGCGGGAGAGTTGCAACGCGAATCTGAAATTCCAGTGCCTAGATAAGGATTTCTATCACATGGGAAGATGCAGAATGGTTGTTCCATTTCCAAAAACAGGTCATAATAGGGATTCTAAGCAATATTGACTAAATTGTGACAATTTCAAATTTTCGCCAAGTAAGTGAATTATTTTTCCAAACCCTCTTCATGGTGGTTCTATATTTTACAAGAAAATATAATGGTCCTACTATTGAAGAAGACATAAAAGAAAAAAATTCATTATGGGAAAAACATTGGAAATTTTGGGTAGTGGTTAGTTTTATAGATGAGGCGGCCACATGGTGGGAACTACTTAACAAAAAGAAGTGCTCCAACCTGCCTGATGAAGAATTTGAAAATTTCATTTTAGACAGATGGTCTCATGCTAGAAAACAAGATAATGAGAAACATGTGGGCTTATTTTCTACTGGTATCTGCTTATTACAGGTTCATGGATATATTCAAAAGGAGAAGATCAGTGTGTCTATAAATCCTAGTTGCAAGAAAAATCTTATAAATGTCAATTTGGAAAGAAAATTCCAAGTTCTAGAAAAACAAATGGAGCACACACAGGGTAATAATGAGGAGGTGCAAGTTTATAAAGATTTGAAGATTTCTGTGGACATGTATTGCATTCTGATTTTTATGCTTCATATATGGCTCATGTGGATGTTGTTTTAGGATACCCTTGGATGGAATCGGTGGGTACTATCAATATTAATGTGCAGAAGAAATTCCTGAAGCTTTGGTATAAAAAGAAGAAAATTACATTACAGGATATTTCCATCAATAAACAGGTAGAGTCTAAGGAGGATGAAGTAGAAGATGTTCCAAGGACTGACACATTAGATGATGAGCCCTTGATGGACAAAAACCAAACACAAACATCAAACCAGCTACGAGAAAAATAGGTAGAGTCTAAGGAGGTTGAAGCAGAAAATGTTACAGGGACGGATACATCAGATGATGAAGCGATGATTGAAGTAATATTGGAAGATAAGCAACAACAACAGGGACCAAAACATGCACCAGATACCAATCAAGGTCCATTAGGTGGTGAATTAAAGAAAGATACATTGTTGGTTAAAACTTCAGCATATCACCTCCCACATCACCCTGCAAGAAAACAACCAACAAGATGGCAACAAATCAGCAACAAGGACAACAACCCCCATATGGCAGATAGAGAGTGGTGATGATCCACCCACAACACAGCAACGCATAAGAGCCGCTAGGGTCAACTTCCATCTCAAGTGAGCGAGGCACTAGCTAGATCAAGGATTCCTTTTCT
This sequence comes from Pinus tabuliformis, assembly GCA_031772625.1. Taxonomy (NCBI): domain Eukaryota; kingdom Viridiplantae; phylum Streptophyta; class Pinopsida; order Pinales; family Pinaceae; genus Pinus; species Pinus tabuliformis. The sequence continues at coordinate 356,079,011 of CM062813.1, forward strand.
CTGGGATGGCTAGATGCACGTGCATGGTACCAGAGGATTACTCGTTTGAGTAGATCTTATTATTTTTGTTCTTCTTATGTTTCGGGGACGAAACATGTTTAAGGGGGGTGGAATGTAGTATACCTATGGGGGATAGTATGGCGTATAGAGGGAGGTACCCAAGGGAATAATGTAATAATGGGATGGGTTATAGTAATAAATAAGGTGGTTAACCCGTATCATGTAAGAGACCACAAGTAGTTAGCAACAATGTAATAAGCCCATGGTATTAGATAGATGGTATTGAGGGAACCATGGTAATGACCCATGGTATTGTATGTATGAGGCCTATATAGAGGCTAGAGACTCCCCATTGAAAGATGTCAAAGATTATTGTATGAACATGCATATGGCTTGTGGAGTGTTCTCCTTCCTTAAGAGTGAATGTATGGTGTTGCCCTACCTTAAGGGTTTGATCAATAAAGAAGCATTTCTATCTATATTCAAATCTGGTTATTTGTTGGGTATATGTGTATTATCTTATATTTTCAGATCATATATATAACATTTTCAGTGTTGTATGAGTAGGTGTTTGTTCTTTAATTTCTTGTAGTTTGTTTTCTTCCCATTCCTATCGATTTGGAAACTACTCAATTTATGGATTTTCTATATGAAGATAATGCATTGAATTCTTCTCAAATCTTATCTTTGAAATTATTTCTAGTGGGTCATAAGGCCAACTAAAACTTAATTTGAATTTCATTTGTTTGAGTAGATTGTCCACTTCCTTCTCTGTTGCTCTGGTGTTAACAACAAATGGACCAATCTATGCTTTTAACTTGAACTGAGATTTCTATTTCCTTAACACAAAATGGATTTCATCCATATTCATCCTCTGCCTAATGAATTATAAAGAAAAAATCCTCATATGTAGGAAAATTGGTAGTTTATAAGGAGGAAGTTCACAACCATAGACTTTGATTTTTGTAAAATTTTGATAAAGATACCAATATCCAACCTTAGATTGTTCACTGAGATGTAAAATTATTTTGATTTCTTTGGAGATCCTAGGAATTGCATCACTACTCAAAAGACATAATGCCATATGCAAAAACTAATTAACAAAATCACTGAAAGAGTATTCCTCTGCATTTCTCCTAACCAGAGAGGTTCTGTGGATGAGTGATTATGGTTTGCCTTGTCAATCCTGCTTTTGTAATGGAAATTTAAACCTCTCTGACTGATTATACAAAAACATATATACTAGAACATACTAATGTTTGAAACACACTTCAGCATTGAATTTTAGGAATTGGTCATGACTAACATCTAATAAGAACTAACTAAAATAAATTATAACTAAGGGTTTCCTTCTAGATAAAAATGCTAACAAAAATCCAAGGATGAATTTATCTACCCACTAATCAGTTTGATAACCTAAAATACAAGAAACCATATATTTAACTTTCCTATAAATCTATAGAAAATTTGTAGAAGAATATGGTGGATTGGTTCTGGGACATTCTAAATTTTTAGGCAGAAAATAATAAAAATTGTGGGATTGATGTTGAAAGGTAAGCTTTGGGTAAATTTCCATGAGGGAATCAGTCGAAAAAGGATGAAGAGGGCCTTGGCCATTGATGTGCAATGCTTGAAAAATGGATTCAGGGGTTATTGAGAACAAAATCTCGTTGTTTCTAGCCATTATGTATCTTTGTCTTGGTAAGTAACGATTCTCGCACCATGTGACGAATTCGGGAAAATGATAGGTTTGGGGAAGACAAAATTTGGGCAAAATTGACTCCTAGAAGCAAGATTCATAACTAACATCCTTAAATTTCTTATATACCCAATTATGGACTTCATAGAGATTGAATTCACATTGGGTTTCAATGATTTTGTATTGTGCATAAATCAAAGGGATTTTATCTAGGTTAATCATAGGGGGAAGGGTTGGACTCTCTAAAACTATTTTGAATTTTCCCTTATGACTAGCCATTTCAAGAAATTAATAGAACATAGGATAACTTAAGAAATTACTTGGATGAATTAATGGCTAATAACATAGAAGATCATTACAATTGGTCATTGTTTGGTCTATCAGATCTCTTTGGGTAAGAATAGCGAAAGGATAGTACTGGAGCTATAATAGAAATTAAATTTAGAATGGGTTTCAATGGTTTATTTGAATTACCATTATTGGGGAGTCCAGATTTATTAATTGGAACATTGGTGGGAGAATTTAATAGCTTAATTGATAACTCTACTAAGTTATCAGAAGGTTTGGCGATGGCTATTTTACGAGGGGTGGTAGTGGAGTGCTAAATTAGTGGGAACATTGGCAGAGGTTTTGGCAATAGGCGGAAGTAGTTTTTGGGGGGCTGGGTAGTTCGTAAGTGGGTTTAAGATGGGGCAGATCATGTAACACATGGGAGTGTGCCATGTCAAAAGAACTGGTAAAGGGAAAACAACATTATGGACCCCCCCGCTGCCTTTCGTTATCCGTTGGGAGTGCAGGGTGTTAGGGTCCCACCCTAACCCCCTTATTTATGTAGTAGGATCCAGTCATAGTTATAGTTAAGTAAAGAGTCAATAAAGCCCATATTAATAATTGTAAGTGGTTAACTCACAATTAATGATGGGACCACAGTTAGTTGCAAATGGGCCATGGTATTAGATAGATGGTATTAATAAGAACCATGGTATTGCTCCATGGTATTACATGTATGAGTCATATATAAAGGATAAAGACTCATTGCGAGGAGCATCGTGACTTATTTTGTAATCGAGCTCTTCTCTATTAGAGGTGGCCCCCTCGAAGATGCAAGTGAACATTGCTCTCTGAATAATAAAATGCCTACTGTTATTTCTCATTGTTCTATGTTCTAGGTCTATTTCTGCGCATATTTGGTATTCTTGTATCGTCTTGCAAGTTAAGAGCATAACAAGTGGTATTAGAGTGCTTTCCAGGGCCGGTGGGATCTCCATTTCTTAGCAAAATCTTTTTTGGCTAGAGACGTGTTCCGACATCTTTAAACCATGGGATCTGTCACTGAGTGCATAAACCTACGGATTTGGGGAGGCATGCACGCAGGAAATACAAAAGGTGGTCACGCTTGTTGGACTCCCTTTTAACCCTTGTGGGTACCCCTTCGAGTAGTAGCACATTAGACAGAACCACACACGGACTGTCTTCCAAGTACCCTCTAGGTATATCGGAAGCCCCCTAGCTCCTTTGAAACCTCGCCATAAATAAACCGTCAGCCGTCTTGCTGCTATAGTACACTGAGAACAGCACTAGGAGAGATTACTCACCCATACGATAGAGTAGTCGGGTTGTACGGCTAAGGGTACGGTTGTTCCTCATTAGTTAGTGCCCTGAAACATTGGGCTGAGTACTACTATTAGACCCTTATGTATATTGTGATTTGTAGCACCTGACCCCCCGAAGCACTTATTGGTGACTTAGCCCATAAGAATCAGGATGACGAGCTGAGCAAGAGGGTACCATTCAATTGTAGTGCCAAAAAAATTTAGGTGGTCCCAAATTTCAAGTACATCGGATCGGTACATGGTAGAAACTAGAGCTCAAGCTATGGTCAATGAGAAGATCGATAAACTTGAACAATCCTTGAAACAAATCTAAGACCAACTGGCGACAATAACTAACACACTCTCTAAGGGTAAGGATGAAGCTCGCAAGGAGGTGTATATTGGCAATGAACACAGTGAGGGTGAGTCTAGCCACTCTCTTCACCTTTGGGGCACCCACCAACAATCTCGTCCGCGACCACCCAAGCTGGATATGCATAAATTTGATGGTTGTAACCCGGTAGCATGGGTAGCACAAATGGAGCAGTATTTCACTCTGAATTACATCTTGGATAATGAGACTCAACTTATGGTAGGGAGCATGTACTTGGACAATGAAAGATGGCAATGGTGGCAATGGCATCAACGTTGCAATGGAAGGCCCTTGACTTGGGACACCTTCAAAAAATCTCTTATAGAACGCTTTGACCATGACTCTGCTTTTTTGGGTCATCTCACTAAGCTCTGATAGACTGGCACAATGGATGAATATATTACAGCCTTTGAAGCCTTAGCTTTCTGCACTATGGGTCTCCAAGATGAGTTCTACATGGAATGTTGTATCAATGGTCTTAAAGAGGCCATACAAGCTCACGTCCGACTGCACCACCCTCCCACATGGTCAGAGGCTTGCAAGGTAGCTCATAAAGTTGAACGTGCGTTAGCGGCCTAGTCCAATTGCCCAAATTTCACCACCAAGGGTTGCCCCCCACAGGCTCACAACACTACTCAAACACTTAAGGTTCAAAAGGTGTCACTTGCAGAAATGGCAGAAAGATGAAAGCAGGGATTATGTTACTACTGTGATGAAAAATACTCCCCTGATCATAAATGCAAGGAGCCCAAATTCTTTCAAATTGATGCCACTGATCATAGCTCATCGGAGGAAGCCCCACCACTTGAGGAACCTGAGGAGGAAGAAGAGGACAACCAGAAGGAAAATGTCCCTGACGAACCAGTTATTTCGCTGCATGCTTTGGTAGGGATTTCTTCAGCTCAAACTCTCAAAATCATATGTTTTATTAAGCATCGCCCAGTAGTAGTCCTGATTGATAGTGGAAGTACACATAATTTTATCCATCAAAAAATCACAGAAGCAGTGCATTGTTTTGTATGAGCAGTTTCTAACTTCCAAGTCCAAATTGCGGATGGGGGAACAATGAAATGTGACGACCGTTGTGAAAATGTCAAAATTCAAATGGGTGATTATCAGTTGAAGACCCACATGTTTGCCATACACATGGGAGGGTGTGACATTGTCCTCAGTGCTGAATGGCTTCACATACTTGGGCCAATCACAATGGATTTCCAGGAGTTATATATGAGCTTTAAGTAGAATGACTACACAGATACCCTCCGCAGACTCCAGGCGGGAGCTCCCTCTATCATCAGCTCACATAGGATGGAAAATTTGTTAAAAAAGAGCCATCATGGAGTTATAGCTCAATTTAATGCCATCTAGGCCATCGAACCCAATTCTCTTCCGATTCATCCTGAGATGCAACAGATTTTAAATAACCATCTGCCAGTCTTTGACAAGCCTCATGAGCTTCCACCCTCGAGAGGGGCACATGATCATAGCATCACTTTGGTCCCGGGGGCCCAACCACCAAATGTGTGCCCATATAGATATCTGTTCGCCAAAAAGAATGAAATAGAAAAAATAATCAAGGAACTTTTGGAAGCAGGCGTCATTCATCCCAGCATTAGTCCTTATTCATCACCGGTGGTCATGGTACTCAAGAAAGATGGGGAATGGCGTATGTGTCCAGACTTCAGGACCCTCAATAAGTTCAGAGTCAAAGATAAATTTCCTATCTCGTTGTTGATGATTTGCTGGATGAACTAAATGGGACTCAATTCTTCACTAAGCTGGATCTTTGCTCAGGCTACCACCAAATTCGCATGAAAGAAGTTGACATTCCAAAGACTGCTTTCAAAACTCATGAAGGACATTATGAGTTCCTAGTCATGCCATTTGGTCTTTGTAATTCCCCATCTACTTTTCAGAGCCTTATGGACCACCTCCTCAAATCGTATCTCAGAAAATTTGTCCTTGTTTTCTTCGATGACATCCTCATCTATAGTCGCACTTGGGCTGCACATCTTCAGCATGTAGATCTACTCTTGCAACTGCTCCACAAGCATAAATTATTTGTTAAGATGCCCAAGTGTTCTTTTGGCATGGAAGAAGTTGATTATTTGGGCCACATTGTGGGCGTGAAGGTGTCAGGGTGGACCCCAAAAAGATCTAGGTAATGCAGGATTGGCCTCAACCTAAGACCTTGAAGAGCTTGAGAGGATTTTTGGGTCTCACGGGCTACTATCGCAAATTTGTCCACAATTGTGGTCGCATTATGAAGCCTCTCACTCAACTCCTCAAGAAAAATTCATTCCTCTAGAATGATGAAGCACAACAGGCCTTTACAGAGCTCAAAAATGCCATGTGTTCCACTCCAATCTTAGCACTACTCGATTTCACCAAATATTTTGTCATTGAATGTGATGCTTCCGGTATGGGTATTGGGGTAGCCTTAATGCAGGAAGGTCGACCCGTGGCCTTCACAAGCCAACCACTAAGTGGGAAGAATCTGGGACAATCTACCTATGAGAAGGAAATGATGGCCATTTTACATGCAGTAGATACTTGGCGACCTTACTTATTGGGGCGACGTTTCCAAATCTGCACAGACCATCACAGTCTTAAATATTTTTTGGAGCAATGCCTATCCTCACCACAACAAAATAAATGGCTTGCCAAAATGCTAGGATATGATTATGAGATCATTTACAAGAAAGGGGGCGAAAATATTGTAGTAGATGCATTATCTCGCCAATTTGAGGAGGAAAGTACCTTGCTCGCAAATTCCCTTCCCATTCTAGAATGGATTGAAGAGGCTCGCAGGGAATGGTTTTCACATCCTAGGCTCTCCCAACTCATTACTCAATTGCAGGTGGATCCAAATTCCACCAAGGGCTACTCGTGGCAGGATGAGATTCTTCACTACAAGGACAGAGTCGTAATATCACCAACATCCACCCTCAAAAGCTGCATTTTGGCGGAGTTGCACTCATCGCCCACTACAAGACATTCAGGTTTTCAGAAGATGTATGCTCGTACTAGAAGATCATTTTTTTTTGGATAGCCATGAAAAAGGAAATTCTTACTTTTGTAGCAGAATGCAATGTCTGTCAGTGCCACAAAGGGGAGACATTCAAAGCGCCAGGCACATTACAACCATTTCCCATCCCAACATCAATATGGACGAAGGTTTCTATGGATTTCATTATAGGTCTTCCAAAGTTAGAAACAAGTCAGTCATAATGGTGGTTGTGGACCGACTTTTTAAGTATTCTCATTTTTGTGTCCTACCCCACCCTTTTACACCGACTTTGGTCACTCAATCTTTCATGGATCAGATCTTCAAATTGCATGGCATGCCCACTTCTATTGTGTCTGATCTCGACCCGATCTTCACCAGTAATTTTTGGTAGGAACTCTTCAGGCTACAAGGTACCCAACTAAAACTTAGTACTTCTTATCATCCACAAATGGATGTTCAAACTGAAGCATTCAACAAATGTCTGGAAACCTACCTTAGGTGTTTCACTTCAAAAAAGAAACATCTTTGGGTACAGTGGTTACCTCTAGCTAAATGGTGGTATAACACCAACTATCATGCCACCACCAAAGTGACTCCCCATGAAGCAATTTATGGTCAACTCCCTCCTTCCCCTACTTCTTATATCAATGGGTGCTCAAAGGTGCATGTAGTGGATCAACTCCTACAAAACCGCACAACCATGCTTGCCCATCTTAGAGAGATTCTTCATCAAGCTCAAAACCACATGAAGCAACAGGTAGATTAGCATCGCTCAGAATGCCAATTTCAAGAAGGGGATCAGGTATTTTTGAGGTTGCAACCATATAAGCAAACATCACTCAAAGACAAGGGTTGTCAAAAACTATCTCCAAAATTCTACGGACCGTATCGAGTACTTCAGCACATTGGAGAAGTGGCCTCCAAGCTAGCTTTGCCACCCATTGCAAAAATCCATCCAGTTTTCCATGTCTCATGCCTCAAGAAAGTGATTGGGAACAATTGTAGAATTCAAACCAATCTACCTGAATTGGATGAAGAAGGGTCAATCTGGCTCCAACTTGAACAGGTCCTAGAAACACGAGAGTGGCACCTGCGTCGCTGCATGATCAAGGAAGTCCTCGTCAAGTGGAAAGACACCTCTCCAGAAGATGCAACCTAGGAACCAGCCACTATTCTTCAGCAATTTCCGCAGCTTCAGCCTTGAGGACAAGGCTATTCTTAAGGGGGAGGGCATGTTAGGGTCCCACCCTAACCCCCTTATTTATGTAGTAGGATCGAGTCATAGTTATAGTTAAGTAAAGAGTCAATAAAGCCCATATTAATAATTGTAAGTGGTTAACCCGCAATTAATGACGAAACCACAGTTAAATGGGCCATGGTATTAGATAGATGGTATTAATAAGAACCATGGTATTGCATGTATGAGTCATATATAAAGGATAGAGACTCCTTGTAAGGAGCATCATGTCTTATTTTGTAATCGAGCTCTGCTCTATTGGAGGTGGCCCCATGGAAGAGGCAAGTGAACATTTCTCTCTGAATAATAAAATACCTGCTGTTATTTCTCACTTTTCTATGTTCTGGGTCTATTTCTGTGCATATTTGGTATTCTTGTATCGTCTTGTAGGTTAAGACCATAACACAGGGGGTCCCGCAATTACTTGCTGGTCATTGACCCAAGCAGGTGCAATCTTGAACATTTAAAGGTGCTTTCCATTTAATTCCTTCAATGAAAATTCATTATTTGCATAAAATAATAATTTAAAACAATTTTTCACGCCAATTGAAAATTTAAAAGAAGAATTTGGACTTGCTCTCTTATTACAAAGTGCAGGAAATAAATTCTAACTTAATTTTTTGAAAGAAACTTATGCATTTAAAAGAATCAAATGCACAGGTAAAATTGAGTTACAACATTAGCTCCTTCTAAGTACTGCTTCCCCCTATGGGATGCAGAGAACCTACAGATCCATGTGCCTTCTCCTTGGGCTATGGAGTATTTTCCGTGAAAAAATATCACACTTGCTCTGGAAATGTAAACAAAATTGGATATATACAGTGTTGGCAATGAAAACTTACTTAGTATTGAATGTAATGTTTTAAATATTTCCCATTGATTGGCAATGAGAAATATTCTCCTTCCAAATTCTGAAGAATGAAGGTATTATTGCCTTTGACTTTTGTAATGCTGAAAGGTCCCAACCAAAGGTTGTCGAACTTTCCATGCTTTCCTTTTCGTTCTCTTCTTGCATCCCATCTAAGAACTAAGTCACCTTGTCTAAAATCCCTCTCTCTAGCTTTTCTATCAAACAAAAATTCCATCTTGTCTTCGTAATTTAAAAGTGTGTGTTGAATGTCTTCCCTATCCTGATTCATATCAATAATTTGATTTATCCTTCTTGAAAAATCATCATTCTCTTCATATGAATCCTACAAAAAATTCATCAATGGAAATGCTAACTGAGTAGGGAAAATAAATTATATTCCATAAACAAGTTGAAAAGGAGATTTACCAGTAGAACTTTTAGGGGAAACTATGTTTTCCTATATTGCATATTTCAAATGGTTTTCTCAATTTATTTAATGATATTCTAACATGCTCTTGATGACTTTGATTAGAATTTTGTTTGACGTATATTCAAACCTATTTCCTTGTGGATAATAAGGTGTAGGGTGATGTAAATAAATATGATATTTTTGAAAAAAATAAATCATCTTAATGCTACTAAAAGTTTAAGTATTATCTGTAACTATTTGTCCTGGACATTCAAATCTAGACAAAGTGTTTTCTATAATAAATTTCATAACTACTACATCTATTTCATTCCTTACAGGAATAAATTCTACCCACTTTGTGAAGTAATTAGTTATTGCAAGTATCCATCTGTGTTTATTACTTGAAGAAGTGATCCAGGTGGATCTTCAAAAATAGTGGCATGGAAAAGCTCAAAATTCAAAGTGGTAGAAAGGCAAGTATCTTGACATCAAATCGAAGTGCCCGTCACCCTGATTCCAACAGTGCAAATGAAACTCCAATCCGAGTCCGGATGATGAAGTTATGGAAGAAAGAAGGTTGCCTTGTTCCTTTGGAAAACGAGGCATTTTCTCCTAAAAGGGGATTTTAGCCTTTAAAAAGGAAATCACATCAAAAAATGTGCAAAGGGCAGACTTAACAACCCTTGATCAGTGATCGCTGATCTATTGGGTCGGAGGAAGGCAAGAAATCAACGATATCAGGGACTTCAGACCTGCAATGTAGCGATCGCCGATATCAGCATCGATGGATCGAGTTAGTGAAACATAAGGCACAAGACTAGGACCTCTGGGCCATTGCGATTATGATCTGCCGATCAGCGATGGGCAATCTCAGTCGTCGGATCAAGAAACAGATCAACGACTAGGATTAAATCGGCGATTGTCAGATCAGCAAATCGATGATCAGCTGTCGGTAGATCCCCACAACAAGGCCATTGAATAGTGCGATAGTGACATGTGATGCAATCTGGATTGTCTGATCAAGGAACAAATCAACGGTCCAGGATCTAATCGACGTATCGGTGATCGACAAATCGACATATCGTGATCGGTGATCGGCGATTCCTCGATATGAAAGGCCATTGACATCAGCAATAGTGGTTGGAAATCAGGACCGCACCCAATGGATTTATAGGTTCGATTTGATATATTTTGAGGTTTGGCATTTCAGATTTTTCAATGCTTTTCAATGTTTTCGTGTATATCACTTAAGCGGCAAAAAATCTATTTCTAAGGGTTAGTTGTGCTCGCCGACCCTTCTACCTAAACGGCTTCTATTCTGAACAAAACAACCCTATTTTCAGTGGCCTTTGTCACAAAAGGGACATATAAAAGCCTGATGATTGGGAAAAGTACGGGAGAGAGGATTTTGGCACGTAGTTCAAGGCAGGAGCAGTGTAGGAGGGTCGATTGATCATTTTGTCTGAATTGGACAAATCTTATATGTTTTCAGCCCCTCTCAATGCCACGGACATAGTGGTGCTACCCATTTCTCCATCTGAGTTCTCCATTTCTAAGCCATCTTCCAGAACGGAGACATAAGTCTCTTTTTATGTAATAATGATTGTATTCTCTTCTTTTCATGCCATTTAATGAGTAAAGGCCTCCCCTTTGATCGAGCAGGGCCCGCAGACGTAGTCTGAGTTGGAAGAACTCCATTATCAAGTCTTGGTGTCTTCTTTTTGTGCTTTTATGAGTTTCTTCTTCTTTCTCATGCACATTACAATTCCGTTAAGATGCAATTTTCACATGTGACTCTTTTCATACATATATAAGTGAAAGATCCCTGGATTAAGTGATATCAGAGTAGGGCTTTTTAGATGTGAATTGCATGTTTGTATGCTAACAAGAAACAGGATCCAAAGAGGTGAAGGGGAACAAGAACCTTTCAATCTTGAAGCGGGGCATGCACATCGAAGGAGAAACATGGCAGAAGATGAAGCTCATCTTGAAGAGGAGCACAAATTCAGAAAGACCTTCTATTCAGTGGCAGAAAATATCAGTCAGTTGGTTTTAAGGTTGGAGAAAGCAGAAGAGAGAAACCCAAAAGAACAAGGTTTATCGCATGGAAATGGTGGAGAAGAACCCCCTCCTTCTCCTTCCGCGAGTGAAAGTTCTTCTTCCTCTCACCACCGTAATTGTAGAAATCCTAGGGATGCATCTAAGAAACCTTTCTTTAAATTAGATTTTAAATTTGATCTTCCCATGTTTAATGGTGAAAGTAATGCAGAAAAGCTCAATAATTGGATTAGGAAGATTGAGGTCTAATGCAGGATTCAGTAGATCGTGGATGATGAGGCAAAGATTCAGCTGGCCTCTCTACGGTTGAGCAGCACTGCTCTCATCTTGTGGGAGAGAAAATTGCAGAGAAGTAAGAATGTTGGTAACCTCTTTTCCTCATGGCTTGATTTTATTTCTGCGTTAAAGGAATAGTTTTATCCCTTGGGATACAAGCAAAAAGCTTTAATGAATTGGCAGTATTTAAGGCAAGGCAAAGGTCTGGATGTTCAGAGTTCTACAGAAGAATTTAGAAAGCAAGCATTGAATTTTGGTATTGCACTTGATACACCTGAAGTAGTAACTAAGTACATTGGCTCATTACATAGTTACATTAGGCATTCATTATTGCTGTTTGAACCAACCACTATTGACTCAGCAAGCGTAAAGGAAATTCATATTGAGAATAGGGGAAAAAATGAAAAATATGATCATTCCAAAAAACCACCATTCAAACCTCCCAACAGAAAATCTAAAGAGAAATAGAAAGGAAAGGAGAAGAAGACGGCTGTAGCCAAAGAAGGAGAACGGTCGTATTGCAATCATTGCAAAAAGGAAGGCCACGATGATGATCACTTTTGAAAACAGCACCCAGAAAAGCGTCTAAAGAAGTATGGAGGAAAATGGAAGCAGGAGACAGTGGAAATGGCACAACAAGAACTTGGATCGGATTCTTGAGATGAAGCGTTGATCATAGCCATGGGAACAAAAGGTACTCTTACACCTCATGTTAATTCTGAATCGCATGAAGGCACTAGTTCTGTAAATGAGTCCCTTCCTAATGATTGAAAGAGAATTGAACTGTTTCATAACAGAGTTATTGTAAATCATACTAAATTTGAAACTCTGTTTAATACTGGATCCCAAGCAAACTTAATCATAGAAGCCTTGGTAAAGAAACTTGGCTTAGAAACAAAACCACATCCGAAACCTTACCCGCTTGGATGGATACATGATAAAGCAAAACTGACTGTAACCAAGCAATGTAAAGTCAAATTTGCAATCGCTTCTAAGTTAGTGGATGAAGTAAAACTAGATGTGATTCCAGTTAGGGAGCCCATATCTATATGATAGAAAGGCAGTCTTTTTCCTTCATGAAAACAAATATCGAATCACAAAAGATGGGGTAGAATATATAATAAGGGCTCATCAAACTAAAACCAATGCTAGCCTTGTAAGCACAGGACAAATGAAAAGGCTGGTGAATTCCAATAAGGGTTGCATGCTGACGGTTGTAAGGGAAAAAGATTCAGAATTAGCTGATGCTTTCTAGGGTTGCGATCAGGAACATAAACATGAATTATTTGAATTAATTTCTAATTATGATGAGCTATTTCAGGAACCGAAGGGATTACCTCTGAAGAGGGAAGTCCAACATGAGATACATTTGCAGCATGGCACTCCTTTACCAAATATTGGCATGTACAGGATGTCGATCATTAAGATGGAGGAAATCAGGAAACAGGTGCAGGAATTGCTGGACCAAGAGGTCATCAGGCCAAGCACTTCTCCGTGTGGCTCACCGATTGTCTTAGTACCAAAGAAAGATGCCACATGGAGGATGTGTGTGGATTACCACGCGCTAAACAAGATCATGGTGAAAAATCATTACCCTCTTCCACACATAGATGATTTATTAGATCAGTTAAAGAATGTTGTTTATTTCACCAAATTGGATTTTCACAGTGGTTATCACCAGATCTAAATTGCAGAGTAGGACATATGGAAAACTGCATTCCAGGCCAAACAGGGGTTGTTCAAATCGATGGTGATGCCAAACAGACTTTGCAACACTCTAGCCACTTTTATGAGGGCCATGAATGATCTCTTTAGGCCTTTCATGATGAATTTGTTCTTGTGTATTTAGATGATATACTTGTCTTTAGTAAAAGTTGGGTTGAACATGTGTGTCATGTAAAGAAAGTGCTTGATGTACTAAAAAAATAAAAACTCTTTGTAAAATTGTCAAAGTGTGAGTTCGGGAAAAACTCTTTGGGTTACCTAGGTCATATTATTGGTCATGGTCAGTTAAAAATTGATCCCTCTAAAGTTGAAGCAATTATAAATTGGCCTAAGCCTACTAGTGTAACCGAGGTCTGCAACTTTTTAGGTGCAATCCAGTATTGGAGGAGATTTATTGCCAATTTCTCTGTTATTGCAGCACCTTTGCACACATTGACAAGTGTGAAACAGGTATTCCAATGGGGAGGAAGACAACAAAAGTCCTTCGAAACATTGAAGGAAAAGATCAGCACCGCGCCAGTCTTAGCCTTACCCAATCTCCAATAGCCATTCGAGATCGAAACCGATGCCAGCAGTTATGCCATGGGAGTTGTACTGATGTAGCAAAAGAAGACAATTTGTTACCATTCTGAGAATTTTTCTCAAGCTATGATAAACTATCCCACTTATGACAAGGAGCTTTATGCCTTGGTGCAAAGTGTGAAAAAGTGGAAACGCTACCTGATCAGCAAGGAGACCATTATCCATACAGATCATTAGCCCTTGCAGTACCTTTAGTCACAAACCAAGTTGCAACAATCTCGTCATTTCAAGTGGATGGTTTTTCTTCAACAGTTTCATCTAATAATAAAGTATAAGAAGGGCACTAGAAATAAAGTGGACGATATGCTATCTCGCCCTCATATTTCTACTTATGTTATTTTATATAATGCTTCATTATCTTTTGAGAGTTATGCTGAACAATATGCTAATGATGATGACTTTAAGGAGATTTATGCAAAACTAACCCATGGTTCACAGGTGGACAACTATCAATTGCAGGGAAAACTATTGTATCACCTTGGTAAAATATGCATTCCCACAGGGGAAAGAGTACATGTAATCCGAGAGGCCCACACCTCTCTTGTGTCTGGACACTTTGGTGTCGAAAATACTTTGTGTCATGTACAAAGATTTTTTTTTTGGCCTCATATGAAGAACATTGTGACTCGCTATGTAAATGGTTTTGTGATGTGTTCTGTTTCAAAGCCCTTTAATAGAAAACTCGGGCTCTACACACCACTCCCTATTCCGAGTCGTCCATGGGAAACTATGTCAATGGACTTTGTAGGAGGTTTGCCTTTGTCTAGAAAGAGTCACGACTATTTGTATGTCATCATTGACCATTTTAGCAAGATGTGTATTCTGATGCCTTGCAAAAAGAAGATCACTGCAAAGCAGAGTGCTTCTCTTTTCTTTCAGTTTGTTTGGGTCCATTTTGGATTACCCACATCGATTATGTCAGATCCGGACTCTCGCTTTCTCAGGAAGTTTTGGACCAACTTGTGGAAGATGGTGGACACCAAATTGAAAAGAAGCACGTCATTTCATCCACAGACTAACGGACAGATAGAGGTTGTTAACCGTACTGTGGTACACTTGCTACAAGGCTATTGTGGGAAACATCCCAAGTTGTGGGATGAGCATCTCCCATACGTACCGCATTCCTACAATCGAGAAGTACATTCATCTATGCAACGTTCACCATTTGAGACATGTTTTGGTTAGCTACCAAAGGACCCTTTTGATATGGTCTTTGGAAGGGAAGATGGCTCCAGTGGATGTAATGATAGGGACAAAGCTCAGCGGTTCATTCAAAGAATCCAATTGATTCACCAAGCAGTACAGAAGTAGCTGGAGAAAATTCAAGCCTGTTACAAGGCTTGACATGACAAGCACCGAGTTGACCATCAATTCCAAGTGGGTGACAAAGTGTGGCTCCACATCAACAAGGACAGGATGAAGGGAGAATGGAAGAAGTTGTGACCAATCTGGTATGGTCCATTCACCATTCTGGAGAAGATTGGAAACAACGCCTTTCGTCTTGATTTGCCGATATATATGCAGATGTACTCAATAGTGAATGTAGAGAACTTAAAGTTGTATGAACCACCATTGATCATGGACACTAATGAGGTGGGCACAGTTCCTACAGTTTCTGATTTTGCTCCAGAATATCTCGATGAGTTACCTCAAGACATCATCCTTGACAGAAAACCAAGACTTCAGGACGAGGAGATGTGGAATACCTTCGAGTTGGTTTCAAAGGGATGCACCCAAGAAAAGCAAAGTAGCTGGAGAAGGAAAGGGTGAGGGAACAATTCCCTCACTTGTCAACTGACTAATGAAAGATTTTGGCTGTCCAAAAGCTCCTCAATGGGGAGGATTGATCCAGGTGGATCTTCAGATACAGTGGCATGGAAAAGCTCAAAATTCAAAGTGGCAGAAAGGCAAGTATCTTGACATCAGATCGAAGTGCCCATCACCCTGATTCCAACAGTGTGAACGAAACTCCAATCGGAGTCCGAATGATGAAGTTATGGCAGAAAGAAGGTTGCCTTGTTCCTTTGGAAAATGAGGCATTTTCTCCTAAAAATGGGTTTTTAGCCTTTAAAAAGGAAATCGTATTAGAAAACATTCAAAGGGAGGACTTAACAACACCTAATTAGTGATCGTTGATCTATCGGGTCAGAGGAGGGTAGGCAATCGGTGATATCGAGGACTTCAGACTGCGATGTAGCAATCGTGGATATCGGCATCGATGCATCGGGTCAGCGAAACAAAAGGCACAAGACCAGGACCTTCAGGCCATTGCGATTCTAATCTGCTGATCAGAAATGGGAAATATCAGCTGTCAGATCGGGAGACATATCTACGGCCAAGATTAAATCGACAATCGTCGGATTAGAAAATCGGTGATCGGCGAATCCCCGCGACAGGGCCATTGAACAGTGCAATAGCGACATGCGATGCAATCTAGATTGTCCGATGAAGGAACAGATCAACAGTCCAGATCTAATTGGCATATTGGCGATCGGCAGATTGGCATATCGGCAATCAACGATCAGCGATTCCCTGATATGTAAGGAAATTGACATCAGCGATAGCAATTGGTGATCGAGACTGAACCTGATGGATTTATAGGTCTGATTTGATATTTTTTGAGGCCTCGCCTTTCAGATTTTTCAATTCTTTTCAATGTTTTCGTGTATATTGCTTGAGCAGAAAAAAGGTTATTTTTAAGGGTTAGTTGTGCTCACCGACCCATCTACCTAAACAGCTTCTATTCTAAACAAAACAACCCCGATTTTACCGACATTTGTCACAAAAGGGACATTATAAAAGCCAAATGATTGGGAAAATTATGGGAGAGAGGATTTTGGCACATAGTTCAAGGCAGGAGCAGCGCAGGAGGGCCGATTGATCATTTTGTCTGAATTGGACAAATATTATATGTTTTCAGCCCCTCTCAATGCCACGGATGTAGTGGTGCTACCCATTTCTCCATCTAAGTTCTCCATTTCTCAGCCATCTTCCAAAATGGAGGTATAAGCCTCTTTTTATGTAATGATGATTGTATTCTCTTCTTTTCATGCCATTTAATGAATGAAGGCCTCCCCATTGATCGAGCAGGGCCCGGAGACGTAGTCCGAGTTGGACGAACTCCATTATCAAGTCTTGGTGTCTTATTTTTGTGCTTTTATGAGTTTCTTCTTCTTTCTTGTGCGCACATTATAATTCTGTGTTAAGCTACAATTTTCACATGTGACTCTTTTCATACATCTATAAGCGAAAGATCCCTGGATCAAGAAGGGACTATTAAACCGATGAAATCTAATCCCCACTGCAAGAATGGAGCTTCCACTAAAATTGGAACAAGAGTGAGTGCTGCTAACCTCTATTTTCTTGCAAAAAATTGGCAAGAAATACAACTCCTCACCTTTGATCCAACCTGTGTAAACAACTTTGACTAGTAGATTCCTGCTCTAAGTATTTTATGTGTTGTTTCTTTCCAAGCATAATGACCTCCATAGACTCCATGAAACTATTCAATCACCCCTTTTGCTTCACTTTTAGTTAAACACAATAAGAGAATATTTAATGGATCTCTCCAATATAGGTTTTCATTGACTATACAATATTTCATGGTTCTAAGCTTGAGATATCTACATTGATTCCTCATGAATTGAACAAGGTATTCAAAATCACGTAGAAAATGTACAATATATTTATACCAATTTGACAATAAAAAAATTTCATCAATATGCAGAGGAAGTGGCATTGAACTAGGAGAAGGTTCTTGTGGATTCTTCTCCTCTGAAATAGAAGAAGGTTCTTGTGGATTCTTCTCCTCTGAAACCTACATTATTGAATTGATGCCCAAAATTTTGCAGTTTGATTTTTCCAACAACTTAACTAGACCTTGTCCTTTCACCAACTTTGTAGGTTTGATATCTAAATCAAACTCTAGGATCTTAGAAATCCATCTCCCCCTCTTTCCATCTGTATCAGGCTAAGTCAACATTATCTTTACTGCATTATTAGGCACATAAGAAATTATGGGAGAATGCAAGACATAAATTCTAAAAGCTTTCAAAGCTTGTACTAGAGCATAAGCTTTTTTTTCTATTATGTCATATTTCAATTCTGCATCCCTCATGACTTTTCTAAAGAAAACAATTGGTTTCTCATGTTGATCTTCATTTCTCTGCAATAAAACTATTGTTATTGTGGTATCTGAAGCAAAGGAGAAAATATTGAAAAGTTTTGAATAATCAGGACTGGAAAGCACTGGTGCTTCAAATTTTATTTTTTTTATATGGGAGAAAGAGAATTTAGCTTTTGTGCTCCATTTGACTTCATTTTCTTTCTTGAGCGTATCAGTAGTGTCTTAAAAAATTTCAGCATAATTAGGTATGAATCTTCAAAATAAATTTATCTTCCTTAGGAATGATTGAATTTCTTTCCTATTTCTAGCAAGACTGATTAATTGAATTGTTGAAACTCTTTTAGGGTCAATTGTAACTCCTTATTTTTAAATGATATGTCCTAGAAATTCCCCTTCCCTCATGGAAAACAATTATTTTTTAGGATTACGAGAAATCCCAAACTTTCTACATCTTTGAAATACTTTCCTTAAATGTTTGATATGTTTTGCATCAGACTTTGAAAATACTATCAAATCATCAAGGTAAATAACTATAATTTAGTTTACCTTACCAACAAATGCCAAATCCATGGCTCTCTGAAATGTTGCACCAACATTGATCAAACCAAAAGGGTTTATGAAAGTTGTCTTTTCCCTATCTTCTTGGCAGACCAAAATCTGATTGTATCCATAAAAACCATCCAACATTGAAATCCTATCAGAACAATTTACTCTTTGAATCAATTGATCCATATTTGGTAGTGGATAACTATATTTTAATGACAATTTATTCAGGTTTCTAAAATCAACACATAGTTTTATTTCTCCATTCTTCTTTCTAACAGGCACCAGGTTAGCTATCCATTCAGAATATCTTAAAGGAACAATAATTTTTGTATCTAACAACTTCTTTACCTCTTTCTCAATAATGGGCAAAAAAACTGAATTAATCCTTGTCAATTTCTGTTGAAATGGCTTAACTCGTGGAGAAAAAGGAATTTTGTATTCAATGATGGTTGTATCATAAGTTTTCAGGTCTTCATAAGACCAGGCAAATACATCTTTGTATTCTTTGAACAATTTGACATATTTTTTTTAATATCATGAGGCATATTTGTGAGATTTTAACATTCTTTATTTCTTCTTCATTGCCAATATTGAAGTCCTGCATATCTTCTTGTTGTGAAATTGACAGTCTAGATTTCGGCACTACATTTTGATCAAACAATTCTTCAAAAGGGACTAATCCCTTTGGAATATGATTCTTAGGTAACTAGATGATATAATGATCAACTATTTTCTATTTAAAAATCTATATATGACTCATCAACATTTTCATTTACTTCATCATTGTTTTCTTCTTCAACATGTAAGGTAGAAAATTCATCAATGGCCTACAAAAAATTCTTCAATTCTAAATCACCAAACACTGCTAGATTTTGCACTTTCAAATTTTTAGCCAACTCTAATCCCAAAATTAAAGCCTCATATTCTGCCACATTATTAGTGACTTCAAAATCTAACTTAAAGGATTGAGTAATGTTTTTATTTTATGGTGAAATCAAAACAATCCCTACCCCAACTCCATCTTTAGAAAAAGCTCCATCAAAATACATTTTCCAAACATCACTGTCTGAGGCTTGAGGAACATTTATGGTGTCTTCAATTTTGTTTTGTGGATTACACTGATCATTTGTAGCCAAAATAAAACACCCTAGATCTTGATCAATAACATATATAGGATGATTTACTGCTTGATTATCTTTGCAAACAGTGTTTATAAATCTGACTTCCCTATACAACCTTAAATGTTCACCTGCATAAACAAGAATGGTAGCATAGGACATATCCATTTGTAATCTTCCTCCAAGCTTAGCACAATATGATCTTGATAATAACATACCAAACTTAGGAGGGATGTCTGTGACTACTATATCCATTACTATGCTTTTGACAAGAATTTGAGCAAGGGTAACAACTAAATCTTTGATTAACCCTAAGCATGGTACTTTCTTTGAATCAAATGTATACAAGTCATGATAGGGCCTTGTAATTTGCAACTGAAGCGTGTCCATAATAAATTTAGGCATCAAATTGATGAGCCCTAGTATTGCAAAAAAAAAATTACAACTCCTAAGGCTGTCAACTTCAATTATCAACCTGGGGTTCATACAAAATTAAGAGGTGTTGGCACTATATGTGAAACATGAAATGTGTCCTTTTGTTGATCTAATGAAGTGAATTTCATAAAATCTAACCTAAACCAGTTGCTGAAATAAACCATGCTACTCTAATTGCAAACAAATAAAATCAATTATTTTACTTGCAAAATGGAAATCATTAATATAATTTCAAATTTCTTGGAAAGAAGAAAGTTAATCTACAACACACAACTAAGAACTTCAGAAACCAAGTCACTTGCATTGATGTGTTTCAAATGTGAAAATTTATTCCTAACTCTACTTGTTGTTTTGTGCTTGCAGTGGAGGAAGGATAGGTCTATAGTGGTACTTAGGACTCCATAATCATGGATTTAGAGTGCAGTGATCATTATCAATCTAGACTAAGTCAAATTTGTAGCATGGATCAAAACTGGTGAAGGAAAGTGATGTTACAAGGTTTTCTACAGGTGATTTCTACAAGAGGCCTATAATGCTACCAGAGTGAGGATCCTTCTATATTCCCAAGTAAAGAAAATTAAAATGGGTCAGAATTTTTCATTTATTGAGTAGGATGTATTAGGTCTTGATTCCAAGTGGAATCACTCCAAAATACCCTCTCTAACATGTTCTAAAAAATAACATAAATTACTACTCTAAAAACTGGAAATTCAAGAACTACTGAGCTAGTTAACATATAAAATGACTAACCTAATCAAGTGAAAATTAATTGTTGTAATTTTTTTATTAAATTTAATTTTTTTTTTACCTAATACAAGTGGAATCCACTCAAATGAATCTCATTAACATGTTCTAAAAAATAACAGAAAATTACTACTGTTTTGCTACAAGAGACTTCCAGAAATTCTAAATTTGTGAATTAGAAACCCAATCAAAGTAGCTCAAGGACGGAGATGAATTTCAAAAGTTTTTGTAAGGATGAATCATCCTTGTGACTCTATAAATAACCTACAAAATAACTTACTTCTGTCATTTAAACCAATCCTATAGCAAAAGAAGCATCAATGCTAAATGCAGAAATAGGAAAAACAAGAATAAGAGATGCATGTGAATAAGAAGTGAAAAGAAGAAAAAAAATTATACAAAAGGGCTTTGAGGCTCATGGGATGGACAAGGCCAAGGATACTCAGATTCCTATGGAGGAGACTATTGACAGTGCTAGAAATCTGTTAACCAAGTGAATCTCCCATATATGAAGTCCCAACTAGACCTCACATTGTTTGGCGTAGGAGTCCCTTCCAGTATAAATGACCTATTGCCAAATCCTCAAACATATGCCTTGGATCTAGCTATCAACACAAGAGAGTGATACAATGGTGTCTTTGAACAACAAGCTGATTGTGCAATGCAACTATGTCTAGGTTCTCTTATTGCAAAAATGGGGGCAGAAAAGTGAGCCTCTAAGTGAGAGGTAAGAGAACCACCCAGGAAGAGACACACATGAACTAGAAAGACCTTTAGAACATCCAACGGAATATTCCACAACCGACGTGATAGTTGTTACAATAATGAACATGGAAAGGTCCATCTGACATCCAACATAATAGTCCACAACGAATGTGATGGTCATTATAACCGATAAGCAAGGAAAGATCTATCTAGTATCCCGCAGAATAGTCCACAATGATGAGACAGATGTGGAAACCGTTACAACACATTCCCAACAATATAAGCACTAATATAACTGAATTAGTTCAACTGTATTGGTATATGTGAAAGTAAAAATGAAATAAAAACGTTCACAAAAAATTATTACAAACATCCATAAGTCATGCATGGAAACATGCTAGCCTTAAAAAGCTTTCGTAATTAAGCAAAAGTTTTAAGACACATATTTACATTGTACATCACTAGCCCCAATAGTGGGACATTGGATCCACTCCTTGCTCCTCAAGAAATAATTGATCTCTCTAATGATTTGTGGGAGGAGCCAAGGTGAAATGTCCCTTGCTCATACAATGAGGTGGTATATATAACCAAGGGATGTTGCTTACCCCCTTGTGACTCTTTGAATACCCTCATGATTTTTCAACTTCCTATGACTTCTCAACTTACATGAATCTTAATATTCATGCGTTTCGAATGGAACTCCACTTTAAAATACATTTGATTTATAATAAACATGGCCCACAATAGTGATGTGGCAAGTGACAACTTATGAATCGAATTGACTTGACACTGCTAACATGGACTGGCTTGATGATGTGGAAATGTCAAGTCACTATTATTGTTGAGTGATAGATGTGTTCTTGGACGTGCTTTATCTTATCCTCTGCATAGCTTGATGGTGCAGGGTCTTCAATGATATTTGGTCTTGGGCGGTGATTGCAAACTTGTGTCCCTTTTCTATCTCTTGATAGGTTCACTCGTTTGTTCAACTACAAGTGAATCTCTAGCCATGCTTCCCTCATACTTTTCCTTATTTGTCATCTCACCATGAATTGAGAGTGTACATGTTCCTCCAATTCACTCATGATGGGACAAAATAAATCCAAAAAATCCCTTAGAGTATGAGATGATGCATTTTTATCCATGAACTGAGTCTGGGACAAGTAATAGGTTGGAAGCGAGGGCCCAGTACCTACGCATTGCGCAGTTCTAGGTGATGGGAGAGAGCTTGATCCTTGAGACTGCACAGGGTAGAACTCAACCTTGATAGAGGAAATGTCCAACTTAGTCCTTGCTATTGAGAAAAATTACATAGTGGCCGCTGGGATTTAGGATTGTGCAGTTTAGGCAAACAATGGCTGATGCGGGATGAGACCCTAGGAAATAGGTCTACACATTTTATAGAGGCAAGGAGGACTAGTTAGCAGAGAGGCCTGGAGGACAAATTTGCATAGTTCTTGAGGACAATGAGCTCCGTTTGAGGTAGGACACTTGGAGATACCTCTGTGTAGTTTTGGAGGCCAAGGGGGCTAGGGTCTCTATGCATTGTAAGATTCCAATAGGAAACGAAAAAGTTTGAGAACTGAAATTGCGAAATGTGTAGTTCAAGTCAGACCGGAATGAATTGCTGAGTAATTTTTGGAGCTAAGGAAGGTTGTTTAACTCTACAATTGTAAAGTGAAACTTCCCTAAAGGATAGTAATTATGCATTGTGCAGTTCTAGTCAGTAAGGTGACATCATTAGGGGTTGATACTGCATAGTGTGTAGCTTAGTCAAGGCCCGGTGAAGATGAGTTTCCTGGTCAAGAAGATTTCCGAAAATGGATAAATGTGAGGGAAAATATGGACTTGCGATAAAATCAAACTGTGGTCACACACTTAACATAATTCAATGACACGACAACCATATGAAATCAAAACAAAAAGCAAAGTATTACCCTCTAAGTTGTTGTCTCATGACAAGAAACAATAAGTGTGACACTTGGGATAGACTTTAGGATGATTGTGACGACACTTGTGTGATAGTGCTCAAGACATTGTGTATGAGTGCAACAGGTGTTTACATGGCTAGGAAAACTCGTATACACAAAGATCAACCTTCAAAACCACTAGGAAAGGTTCGCAAACATGACATAATGGTCAAACATGCCAAAAGACGACAGTTGATTAAACAAGTGAAAGGGAGAAAAACACTTAGAGGAAACACATGGAATGACTTTCAGTGCTTGCAACCATACATGTCATTGAAGACATAATGATACAACAATGATAAGAAATCCTTCATGCTACACTAAGAGGTGTATTTCAAAAAATATGTGCTTTGTTTTCCATACCTACCCTCTAAAGGGTTATGCATCAGATGGAGTCTTTATGCGGTCTTGATCTTCTATCATACCCTCAGTTCCTTGGTCTTCGTATCTAATTACTATATTTTCTCCTCAGCTCCTGGAGAGTCATCTAGCATGTCATCCTTATTAATATCCTTCTTCCTTATCTTGCCATAGCCTGGTAGAATTCCTGTATCTATAATCCATTTATGACAAGACAACATTAGTCTCATAAACCCCTAGCCTAAGACGTTGGACATGAATTCATAAACTGGGTTGAGACTAAGTGAGAGGTCAGGGGAGAAGGCCTAGTGACTAAGTAATTGCACAATTCAAGCAGCCAAGGGTCAAGCTTGATCATTGAGACTGTGCAGTGCCTAGCTTAGGCCAGACTAAGGGAAATTTTTTTGTAGTCCTCATTAAGGGAAAGAATTGTGCAGAGGCAAATGAGAGAAAAATTTGTGCAGTTTAAGCAGGAAGTGCTACTACGGGATAAGGCCCTAGGAGGAAAAATCTACGTATCTTCAGGAGGTAAGGTGGACTGGGAAACTGAGATGCTTTGCAGTGAAAAGCTACATAGTTTCTAGAGACAATGGGTTCTGATTGAGGAAATGACACTGGAGGAAGACAATGTGCAGTTTTGGATGCCAAGGGAAGATAGGATTTATGCACATTGCAGAGTTCCAGTAGGAAAGGAAGGAGCTTGAGGGTTGTAGATGCAAAGTGTGCATTTCAGGAAAGTTTGATGAGGCTAGGTTGTTAGGAATGCTCCGAAATTTGGCTAAGTGTTAGATTAGTGGAACTAATGTGAAAAATGATAGAAATTGACTATGATCACCCACTTGAACACTTAGTGATATAACATAGAGCATCCAGAACATGTGAAAACATACTTCACTTAATGCAACAACCTTTTTGGCAACTTACGACAAGTGCAACTTCGATGATAGACTTTGTGAGGATAACGGTGACACTTGTGTAATAGTGCATGAAAATTTGGAAATGAGTGACAAACATGTCTATATGATGAGAACAACTCATTTTCACAAAGATTTCCCCTTGAAGAAAAACAAACTTCCCTTTACATGACAAGCGATAATCCCCATGCCTGAAGATGACACATGCTATATAAAGATGAAAGCATGAACAAATCTTAAGATTTAGGAAGGGAGCTTGAAATCATGAGCTTACCAATAAGTGACTAAGGAACGACTAATCATAGGATCCACAGTAGGCTCCAAAATTTGAATGTAGGCCAAAATTTTGGAGGGTGTTGCAGCCGCTACAACACTTGGCGACACACTAATAGAATCAAACTTCTTTATTTTGGTCCATGTAGGACCTTGATTCTTCAAGGAGTATTGATTCATCATGTAGATTACCTTGTCTTCTCCACTTACCCCATGGGAAGACATGGTCCCCTTTGTACCTTCTCAGTTGAACACACCATAAGATTTAGCCAAATCACAGTGTTTCGAAATGGGAAGGGTAATTTAGGTCGCAAGCTTAAGATTTTTAGAGTATAGTTTTTCATCTCTCATGTAGCTCTACTACCGTCAGGCTTGGATTGTACCCCGACAGAGTCGCACATGAACACAAGAATTTCTCCACTACCACCGAGCCTGGACAATACCTCAGTGGAGATGCCTACTTCACCTCTCTGCACAAGAAGCCTTTCTCTTCTTTCGCCTTTATTCATTCATTTAAAGAGAAATATGCATGGACACTTATTTATTTTGGGGTGGAAGAGGGATCCCAACTTATTGAGAGCAGGAGTGGTTGGTATTTCATAGAATCATATAAATACCTCTAATTTACTTTTTCTCATTTAGATTTTCTCGTTCTCCATTTCTACTAGTTGGATAATTTTGAAAACACCAAAGAAGAAAATTGAGTATACACATGAGGTTCCCAGACTGGACACATGTCCATGGTTGGACCAAATATCTCGTTACAGATGGATCATATTTTCCATCAAAACTTCATCAGCCAAAAGATCCAACCAATACAAGGAAGACACACATAAGACTAGCCAAGTGTTGCAATGTCACAAGACTCTTTGAATTTGAGCCACATACATACTCGGAAGCCACAATGGAGTAAGGCACAACACTTATTTGCATGATGAAAACCAAAAGGAAAACTCAATAAGAAAGAAAAAAAAAAAAGAAAAAAAAAAGAAACATAGAACCAGGAAACAAAATCAGAAGACAAGATAACAAAATGACTAAAGAAAACATGATGTAGAACTAGAATAAGAAGATCAGGAAAAGCTATAGGGAACTGGTGCAAGACGAGTGTAGGGAGGGGATAACTAATATGCAACCAATCCTACCCTATCCTAATAGCTAGAAGGTTAGGGTCATGTGAAATGAAATTTCCTATGAAGCCACCGTGATTGTGCCCGACCTGCATCCACAAATATAGGAACAATTAAAATAGATAAAGAGTGATGTGCAACATAAGATATAAAAACTTGGAAAACTTGTACAAGAAAAGAAAGGTCTTGCCTGTGGGTGGAAAGGAGTGTCACAACCACTACTTTCGTCCCATTCGCATGCTTACCTTTTCGATGAATACCATTTTTCAACAAACCTTGGAAGCCTCTTGCGAATATGTCTTCATCTACACCAAGCTCCTTGGCAAGCATGAGGAAAGATCGAAACTTGTTGTTTGCTACAGAGCTTGCCAGGTAAGATTGTTCCAGCCATTCAGTGATTGGATCATAAAATTCATGATGGCCCTCTTGAAAACCTCGTGATCTTTGAAAATATGAATTTTTTATTTGAGAAGCGGGATCATGATGGGAATATTGTAAGGGAAAATAGATCTGATCATTCTCGGCAATCATGCCAAGATAGTGAGGACCTACCATAACCATCAACAAAGGCTGAAGTGCCTCACCTACTTGACATAAATATGAATAGAGAGATGTTGAACAGTGAATACCAAAGAGTGTGAAACAATTGTCATTGGATGTGTTGATGGGAAAATGATAAGCCGAATGACAATCACCAAAGATAGAGAATTGGTCAGATGAGATATTTGAAGCATCAAATTCCCAATTTACAATAAACAAAGAAAAATCAATTTGAACAATCTTGTGAATTCTTTAAACAATCGAACCAAGTTCCTTGTGAGCCAAATATGACAGACCACCTTCCTGCAACTGGTGACAAATTGTACAAGCATCATAGTCATCAAAAGAGTTTAAAAAGGATGCTAGCACCATGAATGCATGAAACCAGTTGAGGCATGGTGAATGGAGAATAACTTGATTTTTGTGACAACTTGCACATTCACTATCACTCAAGGATATTTCTGGTATGATGAGAGGACATATTTGCAATATAATATTCACAAGAAGACCGGGGAACTGACCATTAAGGGATAAATCCGATAAGTATGATTCTTACGGGAAAAGATAGTCCTTGACATGATCAACTTCATAATTCCATGACTTTATGAGATATGGACATCCCCAACTTTTGTTTAATGTGAAAGATTTGCATGAAGAACAATAAACTGTAATAGATTCTTGAATTCAGTTAGAAGTAAAATCTTGAAAATTCGAAAAATCACACCTGGAATGCCAAACATTTTTCACGCGGAAATCCACATTGAGTGAAACCATGTAGATAAACATATTGTGCAAGAGAAAATAGATTTGATTTAGTTCGAGGGGCTTACCAGAGTCGTAAGATCCTAACATAACCATCAATGGAGGTTGAAGTACCTTGACTCCCTAGCAGGTCCCGTAACTTTCCTAGATTGTAGAATCACATTTTGAAGCTTGAAACAGATCATGCATGATTTGAGGATAACTATTGTTGTTGATTTAAAAAATGCTCACCGAATGGCAACCACATTTCTCACAGGTCTCACTGGACTTTTCAACTTCAACAAGCAGATTACTCAATTAGAGAGGCTCTTCTAATATCACATTCAAAGATAAATTAATTGGTGAGATCTCATGAGCACACTGATTTGAAGAGTTGTTTTCATGCAAAAGAAGAGATTATGAGGGGTGGGAAGAGTTCTTTGTGCTTTGACTGTTTTCAATTTCATCAGGGATAACTCATCGGATAAAGAAACTGAAGAGAATGGAGTATCTCCATCGCAAGTGGATGTGTTGCGAATGGTAGGACATAAGGGATAGTGAGGTGAAGGGGAAGTTTTGATATGAACATCTTCTTTGACCGAAGAAAATTCTAGATCTAAATCAAAATCTTCATGAGAAACTAGATGATCATATGATGTGCTTTGGAATTCATCACAATATACAACAATATAGTCATTGTCATTAGAATGGTTACTACCCAAGGCTGGGGGTTAATTGAAATAATTGATTGTATTTGATTTTCTACCAATATTAGAAGATTGAGAATAATTCAAGAATGGAAACTCATTATTTTGACATGAATTATTAGAAGCATCTTCACCTTCCTACTCCTCTACCCATGTAATGTGACTGCCCTATACTTGATCACAATTTGAACCAACAACGCAAAAATCAAGACCGTGCAGGAGACTAGCTAGTGGAACAGATTTCTCAAGTAGATCATGGTACAAAGAGTCATGGAAAATAGATGATAGAGGATGGCATAAATCCATATCAGATTTGAGACTCAAGTTATGAACAGTGACATCATCTTGTAGAGTGGAGGAGTTATTCTTTTCCATAGGCCTCATAAGCCATTCTGTAATTTCCTCCATTAAATCTGAGCCATGAGAGGTAGGCGAAGAATGAGAAGATGGATTTGGAATTTGATTCGTAAAATTTTCAACATTTTTACCATCATAGATAGGCACCCCTACCGGAACTTGGAAAGGAGGAGGACAAAGAACAAAGGGGACAATAAATTCCTCCTCTGAAATTAGAGGTGTCTCATGATTCACAAGAGTTGGGGAAGCAAAAAAAATCAAGGGGTTTAGGTTCACCATGTAAAGTGATAAGAACCAAGTGATCAAACTCTTATTTCAAGAATTCCCAGTTCAAATATTCTTCAAAATTTAAAAGAAAAGGTGAAGGAATCGATCATAAAATTTCTCAACTAATTCATTAGGCTCCATTATTAAACAATTGATTCTCCCACAAACATCTTGGTGGTTATTCTTATCAAAGGCTTGATTAATATCCTTGAGGAAATGATCAAGGTAATGGATGGAAGCAGGTGGCAAGGTATGGCACCATTGATTAGAACGACCTTCAAGGGTGAGGAAGAATAGCACACAAGAAAACTCTTCATCATCAATTTCGTAAGATTCGCAAAATTTAAGAAATTTAGAAATGTGCTCGGTTATGGATGTTCCATCCTTATCATCAAAATTTAACTAGGACAAGTGATCATGAGGCTCATCAAGGATTGAAAATTGATAAATGGAAAAATTGGAGAAATACCCTTGGATTGAGATTTGTGTATGAGCTATTTCAGATAAGAGATTCAAACTAGATGCAATGGTTTCAAATTGTCAACTATCCCTCATTCTAGTGCCATTTTGTTGGCGGTGTTGGAAATCCATCAACTAAGGGGATCCCCCTGATATGAAGTCCCAATTAGACCTCACACAGTTTGTTGTAGGAATCCCATCTGGTATAAAGGCCCAGTTGCCAAATCCTCAAAGATATTCCTTTTCTCTAGTTGTATGCACAGGAGAGTGATACAATCGTGTCTTCGAATAGCAAGGTGAGTGTGCAGTGCAACTATGTCTAGGTTCTCTTATTGAAAAAAACAAGGGAGAAAAGTGAGCCTCTAAGTGAGAGGTAATAGTACCACCCAAGAACATACACACATGAACTAGAAAGGCTTGTCCAACATTCATCGAAACATTCCATAGTGGACGTGACAATCGTTACAACCAATGAAAATGGGAAGATCCATCTAACATTCAGTGGAATAGTCCACAACAAATGTGATAGTTGTTATAACTGATAAGAAAGGAAAGGTCTTACTAGTATCCCACGGAATAGTCCATAAGGATGAGACAATAGTGGAAACGATTACAACACATTCCCAACAATATGATCACTAAAATATTTGAATTATTTCAACTATATTAGTACATGTGAAAGCAAACATGAAATACAAACATTCATAGAATAGGCTTACAAACATCCATAAGTCATGCATGTAAACGTGTTGGCTTTAAAAGGGTTTGTACTTAAGCAAAAGTTTGAAGATAGATATTTACATTGTAGATCACTAGCCCCAATAGTGGGACATTGGAGCCACTCCTTGCTCCTAAAGAACTAACTGATCTCTCTAATTCTTTGTAGGAGGATCCAAGGTGAAAAGTCCCTTGCTCATACTATGAGGGGGTATATAAAACCAAGGGGTGATGCTTACCTGTTGGAAATAATACTGAGAGGGGGGGTGAATCAGTATTATCGAATTCTTTTCAATATATTTATACTTTGAATTATTCTTCAGATATTGTATGTCAGTACCATAAAATAATGAGCATGAACAAGAAAAACAGATAGTCACACCAAAGAACACCAGATATAAGGTGGAAACCCAATGTGGGTGAAAACCACCTGCTGCAATATGTCTCTATCTTCTTTCAATTAGAAACTCCTTTTACAATGATTTTGTACTGGTGCAGTCCTTTACCAGTACGCAGGTTGTAACCTGTAGAGAGCTACAACTCTCTCTCGTTTTCCAGTCTCTCCTGGAAGGGAGCTACAACCCCCTACTTCTTTTCTTTCAAGGACCACTTTTCATTAATTTCAGACTGGATCCAAGAACATCAAATAAACATCAAGTACATGTGAATTAACCAATCTCCTTATACAATCAAACCAATGAGCCACCCAAACTTCTCAGAATGTTGTAAACAGAAAACCAACACCAGTAACCTAAACCCAGAACACAGCAGCAAATGGAAAACCGGCAACCAACAAATATTTCAAAACAGGTCCGCAACTTCACCAATATAAACCTGCAGATACCCGCACTTCACCTTCAGCTGTGCTACGTATACCCGCACTTGATCTTCTTTTGTACTGTGTACCCCACACTGTGCATTGAACTGCGCTGCGTATACCCACACTATGCCTTCCTCTGTACTGTGTACCCCGCACTGCGCCTTCAGCTGTCCTGCGTATACCCACACTGTGCCATCTTCTGTAGTGCGTACCCCCGCACTCACGCTGTAGATCGCCTCCAAACCTCTGATTAGGGCCAAATTAACAGTCCTCCAAATTACCACAAACAGTCAGATCCACATATCTGATCATGCGCCCGAGAGATCAAGACTTAGCAATAGATTCGCCTTTAAATTTTACCTTGATTTAGATCTAGCTTTTAAAACTGATAACCCAAAATTTAGATCTTAAGATCTTCAACTTTCAAAGATATTTCAGCCAAGTGATCTCCTTCCCTATTTATAGTCAAGCCCTTATTCACACCATGGGACAAAACCATCAATAACCAATACAAGGGATCCAAACCCGGGTTAAATTAGATCCTATACCACGGGCCAAAACCATAGGATCATGAACAACGGGCTAAATACCATGGGCCAAACATACGAAACCCCATGTGAGCGCACTTCTCTGCCTTGAAATGAGTGAACTCTGGGACCGCACTTTCTGAACGGGTAACCATGACCGCACTTCATGAACGACGAACCTGCGGGTTCGCACCTTTTGAACCATTCACCTGCGAACCTTGTAATTTTCATCATTTTGAGAGCCTGAACAGAGTTTTTCCACTTGAGTGAGTTGCCATCAAGTACAACACCTGTACCATAGGGCCAAACCAGAATCATAATGCCAACAATCTCCCCCTTTGGACTTGATGGCAACCTCAAGATCCTCAACGTCATTCTCCCCCTTTGACATCAAGGGCAAAGGGTTATGCTCCCCCTAAGAACATGCTCCCCCTGACTATAAACCAGATCTGCAAAGGAAAGAAATTTCTTCAAGAAGAACCATAATCCACCAAACACCATAAATGACCATGAAAGAGATAGAGACATATTGCAGCAATATTCCTTCTGTACTTCTTCCATAATGCCAACAATGCATTATATGCTCCCCTGAACCTGTGCCATTCGATCTTCGACAAATCCGCAACTCAGCAAATGTACGCATATACCCCATATGAACCTTGCATACAACCATCAATCAGAAGAGAGTCAACAACAAGATGATGCATCAACAACCCCTAGCTTTTGCCTGAGGTATTCAAAGGTCTCCCTGGGCAATGGTTTGGTGAGTATATCAGCAACTTGTTCCTTAGAAGGAACATACTCCAACTTGACCTTTTGTTCAAGCACTTGTTCTCGGAGAAAGTGATACTTGATTGGTATGTGCTTGGTCTTTGAATGCATGACTGGGTTCTTTGAAATGTTGATTGCACTTGTATTATCACATAAGATGGAGATAGGTGGTGTGCAAGTGATTTGAAAATCCTGCAAGGTCTGCATCATCCAAAGGAGTTGAGTGCAGCAAGATGCAGCAGCCACATATTCCGCTTCAGCTGTAGACAAAGCAATTGAACTCTATTTCTTGCTGAACCAAGATACTAATCTGGAACCCATAAAGAATGCACCACCACTTGTGCTCTTCCTGTCATCCACGCTTCCGGCCCAATCTGCATCTGTATAAGCATGAAGTGTGAGATCTGTATCTCTAGGATACCATAAGCCATAGTTTTGAGTCCCTTGAAGATATTTGAAAATTCTTTTCACTGCCTAAAGATGAGTCTCCTTTGGATTTGCCTGAAATCTTCCAACTATTCCCATTGCATGCATGATGTCTGGTCGGGTACCTGTCAAATAAAGTAGACTTCCAATCATATATCTGTAGGTTGGTTGATGCACTGTTGCTGATTCATCATTTGCACTGAGGTTACATCCTGTGACCATGGGTGTACATACTGGTTTTGCATCTTCCATACCATATTTCTTCAAAATCTGCTTGAGATACTTGGTTTGAGACAAGAAGATCCCTCCTTCATTTTGTTGGATTTGCAATCCAAGAAAATATGTCAGTTCTCCAAGCAAGGACATTTCGAATTCTTTCTGCATCACCAAGGCAAAGCTTTGACTCATAGCTTCTTCATTGCTGCCAAAGATAATATCATCTACATACACAACAAGTATTAGCAATTTGTCATTTTCAATTTTTATATAAAGATTGTTATCTGCTGATCCTTTTGAAAAACCTTGTTGATGAAGATATTTGTCCAAACGATAGTACCAAGCCCTTGGAGCTTGTTTAAGACCATAGAGAGCCTTTTTCAGTCTACATACAAGATTTGGATCATTTCCAAGAATGAAACCATCTGGCTGCTCAATGTATACTTATTCTTCTAAGTCTCCATTCAGAAAGGCTGATTTCACGTCCATTTGAAATACTTTGAACTTTCGAAAGCTTGAGAGAGCAAGGAACATTCGTATGGCATCAAGTATTGCAACAGGAGCAAAATTTTCTTCAAAATCTATTCCTTCTTGCTGGGCATACCCTTTACGAACAAGTCTGGCCTTGTTTCTAATTACTTCCCCATTTTCATTCAACTTATTCTTGAAGATCCATTTTGTCCCTATAACATTCTTATCCTTTGGTCTAGGAACCAACTCCCAAGTGTTATTCTTTTCGATCTGCTCAAGCTCTTCATCCATTGCTTTGACCCAACATTCATCTTTGCATGCCTCTCTTACATTTTGTGGTTCAGTGGAGGAGAGTAATGCCAAATAGCTTGAAGCTTCTACAATTGTTCTTCTTGTTTGTACACCTGCTTCTTTCTGCCCCAAAATCTGAGATTCTGGATGAGTCTTCTGAACGTACCTAGATGGAGTCTTCTCTTCTATCCTTATCTGTTCCTCTAGTGCTCCTTGAGGTTCTTCTTCTTCATCATTCTGTCTTTGAGGGTAGTCTTCATTTTCTTCGATATTTTCATGATTTACTTGCCTAGGAATGTATCCTTTTTCATCAACCACTACATCAATGCTATCAACAATTCTTCCAAGTCTTTTATTGTAGCACTTATATGCTTTGCTGTGTGGAGAATAACCAAGAAGAATACCTTCATCTGCTCTAGGTTCAAGTTTGCCAAGCTGCTCATCAGTATTCTTAATATAGCATTTGCTCCCAAAAATTTTGAAATGCTTTACCGAAGGAGTCTCACCATACCAGAGCTCATGAGGAGTTTGAGTGTTGTTTACTCAGACATTTGTTTTGTTGAAAATAACAACCACAGCATATGTAGCTTCACCCCAAAAAGTTACGGGAGTTCCAGACTCATCAAGCATAGCACGAGCCATTTTTTTGACTGTTCTGTTCATCCTTTCCACCACTCCATTTTTCTGAGGTGTTCTAGCTATAGAGAGTTTCCTTCTTATCCCATGTTCTTCACAGAAATTGAAAAATTCATTTGAGGTAAACTCCCCACCTCTGTCGAACCTGAGGTACTTAATTTTGTAACCTGATTCATTTTCAACCAAGGCTTTGAAGGATTTGAATTTTTCAAATGCTTCGTCTTTGTGCTTCAAAAGTCTTAACCAAACAAACCTGGAGAAATCGTCAATGAATAATATCAAGTATTCTTCTCCTCGTGGTGACCTTGTCCTGAAAGGACCACATACATCTGTATGGACTAGTTCAAGAGGCCTGCTGGCTGATCCTTCCTTCTCTGGGAAGTTGGTTCTGGTTTGCTTGCCAAACTGACATGATTTGCATATGGTATTGTTTGGAATTTTGATATCTAGAAGACCACGAACTGCCTGATATTTGCATGCCTTCCTTATTTGTGAAAAGCTTAGATGCCCCAACCTCCGGTGCCATAACCAATGTTCATCATCCTTGCTCAAATAACATTGTTGTTGTCCTTCTTCAAATATGTATAGATTATTTGGAGTTCTTCTACCTTTGATCACTGTTTTCCCTGTATCAAGATCACGAACACTACATCCATTTAATCGAAATATTACCTCGGTTCCTTGATCGCACATCTGACTGACACTCAGAAGGTTATGCTTCAAGCCATCAACATACAAAACATTTCCAGCTTTGACCTTTTCTTTCAATTGAGCTATGCCTTTTCCTTTTATAGCTGTAGGAGTATCATTTCCAAAAGAAACTTTCTTTCCCTTTTCTAAAGCAGAATATGATTCAAGTTT
Organism: Pinus tabuliformis; assembly: GCA_031772625.1. Taxonomy (NCBI): domain Eukaryota; kingdom Viridiplantae; phylum Streptophyta; class Pinopsida; order Pinales; family Pinaceae; genus Pinus; species Pinus tabuliformis. The sequence continues at coordinate 356,113,950 of CM062813.1, forward strand.
TTCTTTATCACCTGTCATATGCTTCGAACATCCACTGTCGTTGTACCATAGATTTTCCTGTCCCTCTGCATAAAAGGCTATCCCACATCTTTATGATTGTGGTTCCTTTATTTTCCATGTTCTGGTGCTTGAGGCTTGTTCCTTTGTCTGCTGAAACCTGCTCCTGCATTCAGAATCTTCATGACCGAAGTTATTACAAATAGAACATTCAATTTCATTTTCAAGAGCCGAAAAGTTGTTATAGGTCCTTTTTGTAATCCCAGTCATACTCCTTTGTTTTTGAGCTTCTCTAGTCATGATTGTTTTATATGCAACACATTGAGCTGCTTTGTGACCAAAGTTATGGCAAGAGAAACATTGGCCATTGAAGAAACTTCTACGGTTATCAAATCTACTAGCCAAATGATTGTAATTTTTATTGTCATCCATTCTTGAAGCAAGTTGAGAAGATTTTACCTATGGCTGGTTATAGCTTTTGTTCACCCTTAAGACAGATTGCCCATGGTTTACCTGGTAGTCTTTGTTTGTTCTTGATGTAATTCGTCCCTGCCTTACCTGGTGATCTCCATTGTGCTTTTGCTCATTCCTTCTTGCTGCATCAAGATAACTCTTTGAGGTGGATGCTTGAGATGTTTCTCCATTATACCCCAGACCTGTCTTGTTTAGCGGAGAAAACTGTACATTGATGATCTCATCCAGAGTTTCAGATCCTTTGACAAACCTAAGATTAATAGCCTTTGTTTTCTCAATTTATTTTCTAAGGCCAACAATTTCACATTCTAACTTTTCAAGAAAATTTTCTTTTTCATCAATTTGAAATTGTAGAGTATCAATGATCACATTCTTTTCTTCTATACATGTCTTGAGTCTAGAAATCTCTTCATAGAAACTATCCACATCTATAGCATCCATGTAATCATCATCTTCAAAGGCCATTAAAAGTTTATAGTCATTACCTCGTTCATATTCATCACTATTTGATAGACCATCACTGTCTTCATGAGTATAGTAGCTTCTCTTATTTGCATTCTGTTTCTTGTTCCATCTAATAGGTTCCTTTCCCTTGTCAATCTTATCCTTATGAGGACATTTGGCAGCATAGTGACCTACTCTTCCACAAGCAAAGCATTTGAAGGGTAACTTGCCTCTGAACCGTCCAGCACCCCGTTGAAGATTTCTGACAAAATTTGATTCTTCTTCTTCTTCTGACCCATGTCATGTTTCATAGTACTCTCCTTTGCCTGAAGCCTTGAAGGCAGCTTCTCTCCTATCAGATGGACCTCCTTTCCTCATTTCATAAGCAGTTAGAATTCCATGCAGTTGTGACATTTTAAGATGTTGTTGATTCTCCTTTTCTTCTATAGCAGAAACTTTAGATTCAAGCCTAGGTGACAAAGATCTTAGAACTTTTTCAACCACAACAGCCTCTTTTATTTCTTCACCCAAATTTTTCATACAATTAACAATCTCATCCACATGAAGAAAATAGTTAGCCACACTTTCATCATTATAAATCTTGAAATTTTCATATTGAATCCTGAGGGTTTGAAGTTTTGCACGTTTTACCTGATCATCTCCTTCATAGCTTAGAACAATCTTGTCCCATATTTCTTTTGCGGATTTATACTGCATAACTTTCACAAATTCTGATTGAGATAGACATCCTAGAAGAGTATTGACTGCTTTTGCATTTGTTTCATATTTCTTCTTCTCAGCTGGATCTGTAGGAGTAGCTGATGGAAAAGTATACCCTGTTTCTATGATGTCCCAGACTTCTGTACCCAAAGATTGAAGATAGGCAGTAACTCTTACCTTCCAATACACGAAGTTTGTCCCATCAAAAATCGGTTGCCTGATTGATGCTTCCCTCTCATAGTTTCTCATGATGAAAGATCTTCCTTCAAGCGATCAAGCTCCTTCAGAAGGACCTGCTCTGATACCATTTGTTGGAAATAATACTGAGAGGGGGGGTGAATCAGTATTATCAAATTCTTTTCAATATATTTATACTTTGAATTATTCTTCAGATATTGTATGTCAGTACCATAAAATAATGAGCATGAACAAGAAAAACAGATAGTCACACCAAAGAACACCAGATATAAGGTGGAAGCCCAATGTGGGTGAAAACCACCTGCTGCAATATGTCTCTATCTTCTTTCAATTAGAAGCTCCTTTTACAATGATTTTGTACTGGTGCAGTCCTTTACTAGTACGCAGGTTGCAACCTACAGAGAGCTACAACTCTCTCTCGTTTTCCAGTCTCTCCTGGAAGGGAGCTACAACCCCCTACTTCTTTTCTTTCAAGGACCACTTTTCATTAATTTCAGACTGGATCCAAGAACATCAAATAAACATCAAGTACATGTGAATTAACCAATCTCCTTATACAATCAAACCAATGAGCCACCCAAACTTCTCAGAATGCTGTAAACAGAAAACCAACACCAGTAACCTAAACCCAGAACACAGCAGCATATGGAAAACCGGCAGCCAACAAATATTTCAAAACAGATCCGCAACTTCGCCAATATAATCCTGCGGATACCCGCACTTGGTCTTCTTCTGTACTGCATACCCTGCACTGTGCATTCAACTGCGCTGCGTATACCCGCACTGTGCCTTCCTCTGTACTGCGTACCCCGCACTGCGCCTTCAGCTGCGCTGCGTATACCCGCACTGTGCCATCTTTTGTAGTGCATACCCCCGCACTCACACTGTAGATCGCCTGCGAACCTCTGATTAGGGCCAAATTAACAGTCCTTCAAATTACCACAGACAGTCAGATCCACAGATCTGATCATGCGCTCGAGAGATCACGACTTAGCAATAGATTCGCCTTTAAATTTTACCTTGATTTAGATCTAGCTTTTAAAACTGATAACCCAAAATTCAGATCTTAAGATCTTCAACTTTCAAATATATTTCAGCCAAGTGATCTCCTTCCCTATTTATAGTCAAGCCCTTATTCACACCATGGGACAAAACCATCAATAACCAATACAAGGGATCCAAACCGGGGTTAAATTAGATCCTATACCACGGGCCAAAACCATAGGATCATGAACGACGGGCTAAATACCACGGGCCAAACATACGAAACCCCACATGAGTGCACTTCTCTGCCCTGAAGTGAGTGAACTCTGGGACCGCACTTTCTGAACGGGTAACCTGCGAGTATGACCGTACTTCATGAACGACGAACCTGCGGGTCCACACCTTTTGGACCATTCACCTGCGAACCTTGTAATTTTCATCATTTTGAGAGCCTAAACAGAGTTTTGCCACTTGAGTGAGTTGCCATCAAGTACAACACCTGTACCATAGGGCCAAACCAGAATCATAATGCCAACATTACCCCCTTGTGACTCTTTGAATACCCTCATGACTTTTCAACTTCCTATGAATCTTCATCTTACATGACTCTTCATATTCATGTGTGTCCATTAGACTTCCACTTTACAATAGATTTGATTTACAATAAACATGGCCCACAAAAGTGATGTGCCAGGTGACAACTTATGACATGACTTGACATGAAACTGGTGACATGGATTGGCTTGATGATGTGGAAATGTCAAGTCATTATTGTTGTTGAGTGATAGATATTTTATTGGACACGCTTTCTCTTCTCCTCCGCATAGCTTGATGGTGCGGGGTCTTCAATGATCTTAGGTCTTGGATGGTTATTGCAAACTTGTGTCCCTTTTCTTTCTATTGATAGGTTCACTCATTTTTTCAACTACAAGTGAGTCTCTAGGAATGCTTCCCTCATACTTTTCCTTCTTCATCATCTCGCCATGACTTGAGAGTGTACCTATTCCTGTAATTCACTCATGACGGGACGACATCAATCTAAAAATTCCTTAGTCTAAGATGATGCAATTTTATCCATGAACTAAGTCTGGGACAAGTAGTAAGGCTAGAAGCAAGGGTCCAGTAACTATGCATTACGTAGTTATAGGTGATAGGGAGAAGGCTTGATCAATGAGACTATGCAGGGTGCAACTCAAGCTTGACTAAGGAACTTCCCATCACAGTTCCCAATGGGGAGAAAATTTTCTTAGTGGCCACTAGGAGTCAGGATTGCACAGTTCAGGCAGAGAGTGGTTGATGCGGGATGATACCTTGGGAGACAATTTTTCACAGTTTCCAGAGGCAAGGAGGACTAGAAAACATAAAGGCCCGGAGGACAAATATAAGAAGTTCTTGAGGACATTGAGCTCTAGCTGAGGGAGGACACTGGGGGACACCTCTCCACATTTCTAGAGGCCAAGTGAGGTTGGGCTCTCTATGCACTACAAGATTCAAACATGCAAGGGAAAAGCTTGAGGACTGAAAGTGTGAAATTCGTAGCTCAAGCCGGACTGGAAGGAACTGCTGCACAATTCTGGGAGCCAAGTGTTAGAAAATTATATATTACGAAGAAATGGAACACATAAAATATTGCAAAAATATAAACATAGAAAATGCATAAAACAAGAGAGACACAAATATACGTGGTTCACCTAGTTTTGGCTATGTCCACGGAGAAACAACCAGTCCTTCATTTTATATTATCTAGAAAACTAAAGAGATACAACCTATAGCAGATCCGCTGTAGCACCCTCTTTGCTCTCAATCTCCTCTCTCTTATTCACTCAGAATACAGATATACATAGACGCAATACAATTCTCTCATATATAGTGAGGGGTTGCCTAGGGGAAAAAACCCTAAATTAAACATAACTTCTACCATCAAATCATCCGCCTAATGAATGACCTAGATTGACAAGAAATTACTAGACTTTTACAAGGCAATTTTACATCTATTTTTTAGCTTCAGGGGCACTTCCTCCGAACCCTCACCGGGGGACCATTGGCCCCCAGACCCCCGCCGGGGGGACAAGTCCCCCCTACAGCCCCCTACATGGAGGGGTGTACAGTCTTCCTGGGGTATACATTCGGCTGAAACCTTTGAATACAAGAGATAATCAGCGTCCACACCCAACAATCTCCCACTTGGAGACTGATTATAGCAACTCCATCACTGCTTCATTTGCTAGAAAATAACTCCACTTTGGACCTGGTTGTTTCTCATATTCTTCATCATACTTGAAGACCAATTGAAACTGAATAGATTCTCAGTTTCTCCCTGGTTACAAATTTTGTTAACATATCTGCAGGATTCTGGCTAGTGTGTATCTTTTTCAGCTTCAACTATCCATCTTCCAATGCTGACCATATGAAATGGTACTTGAGTTGTATATGTTTAGTCTTGGAATGAAATGCAGAGTTCTTTGCAAGATATATGGCACTCTGGCTGTCACTATATAACCTGCCCAACTCCTGCTTCTTGCCCAATTCATCCAGAAACCTTTGTAACCAAATCATTGCTTTACTAGCCTCTATAGCAGCAACATACTCTGCTTCTGTTGTTGAAAGTGAAACAACACTTTGGATTTTTGAAACCCAACTGACAGTTGTTCTACCTACAGTAAAAACATACCCTGTTGTGCTCCTCCTGTTATCTCTATCACCTGCCATATCTGCATCAACATATCCGTGTAGAGCAATGTTTGAACCACCAAAGCATAATGCTTGATTTGTGGTACCTCTCAAATACCTGAGAATCCACTTCACTACCATCCAATGTTCTTTTCCTGGATTGTTCATGTACCTGCTTACAACTCCCACTGCATGTGCAATATCAGGCCTTGTGCAGACCATTGCATACATTAAGCTTCCAATTGCTGATGCATATGGAACTTTAGACATATGAGCCATTTCTTCCCGAGTCTTGGGACATGCCTCCTTACTTAATTTGAAATGGCTAGCCAAAGGTATACTAACTGGTTTTGCATTCTGCATATTAATCCTTTTCAACACCTTTTCCATGTACTCACTTTGAGACAATGTTAATTTGAGATTCTTCCTGTCTCTTGTTATTCTCATACCAGGGATTTGTTTTGCAGCACCCAAATCCTTCATTGCAAATGAGTTTGCCAATTTCCTTTTGAGCACATTTATTTCCTGCATGTTAGAACCAGCAACAAGCGTGTCATCTACATACAATAACAATATAATATAGCTACCATCATTTTACCTTTTGAGGTAAACACAATGTCACACGGAATTGGTCAAGGGTGCGGACACAGCTGACGTTCCTAGAAGTCTAAGACATTCTAATGACAAACAAGACAAAATGGAGTGATCTTTCTCTAAATACACCTTTTACAACATGAAAACTACAAGTGTTTAGGCTTACCTCATTCCAAAACGCTGTTGTTGAAGTCCGTTCTTGACGATCCGGATGAGCTCCTCCTTCAAGTCAATTCCTGCAACCACAAACAATCAAACAAATACCAAGCACTTGCATTTCATATAATAAAACATATATTCAACATGCAGACCAAGGAACACATGAAATAACTCATTAACACAAGCTATTGAGAAAAATAAACCAGTTTGTATTAATAACGAAACAAAGAAACTCTTACAACCTGGCCTTGGTGTTGTGCAAGTTCCTCCCAGGGTCCATCAAGGGTTTTCCTCTACTTTGACAAAGCTCACCCTCTTCCAAGTAGAATCAAGTAAAGACAATCTCTCCTTACAAAGGCTCTAATGGAAGACCTAAATCCTGCAGCATTTACCCAAAGAAAATGTATAGCTCCAACCTCTTCTCCCTCTGGCTCAATGTCTTTATTTATAGTGCTGTAAAGAGGTTATTCAGGTCCACTATCAATGGGATCATCCCCCTCTTTGGGTGGGATATCTCCCTTATTGATGGGATAAGTTCCCCCTTAATAGAGATACATGAACCAACTGGAGGCGCATCCATTTCATCAAACCGACCTCTAGAATGTTCTAGAAGTAACCACAAGTAACTTTTTCAAGATAAAACTCGCGCATTTTGCCTTTTACAGAGGGACGCACCTGTCCCTTAACATACAGAGCGTCCATGGACGCAGATTTTGTGAACATGGTCAGCGTCCCCGCAGGTAAGGCTAGAGAGAACCTGCGACCCCAGAGATAAACATAGTTTTTACAAGACTTTCTCTCTTCTTTTAGTTTGAGATGGATAACAGAGGCATGAGACTTGCCCAAGAGGGTAGCATGACTGTTGATTTGAGCCATACTAACTGTAAGTAGTCAAGGTGACATTTTTTAGTGTAACAGATTGCCCCCTAAAGTGCGAAGCCTGGAATAGAGTAGGGTTTTGTAATTCTAGGAAGGGTGAAGCGCTTTATCATTTCAAGGATTGCCTTGTGGATGGCCTGGTTGGAACCTGCAATTTTCAACACAAAATACATGGATAAGATTATATCATCACTGAGGTAGGCATTCCCATACTCAGATTCAAAACTTTAACTAATGGACTAACTATTCTGATACAGGAATGATCTTGCAGTACATCATTTTTATAGACTTTTGTAGACACAGTATGGACGCAGCCATCTGTTTATGATTAGTCTACATAGATAATGAATACAAAACTCCTCGCAGCCTGGATGGTAAAAACTAGATCCAGGGTCTTCACTTCTACTTCCCGAATTGGTACGATTCTAGCCATGTGATTAAATGATTTGATGTCGAACATGTTAGAAACCACTTGATTACCAGTCGATGATGTAAACTGTTAACAAGCATGAGAGAAACCACCAGTAATGTCAATGGTTCTCAAAGTACCAAGCACAACCCATGAAATGTGAATAGATGTTTTGATGTCGAACACTTCACGGAATCCTTTGATCGAAAGTCAATGATGTAAACTGACGTCAAAGGCGAGAAACCTACCATTGATGCATGCAGACTTCAAGGTACTGTCGATTCCTAAGTCATCTTTCTAGATAATGTGTCGATGTCGATAGAAAGCGACCCGTTGCAGGCAAGCCCACAACACGAAATCATTGTTCAAGTTGAAGAAATGTTGCTGTAAGGACTGACTCAGGGATGGTCAAATGGATGACAAGTATTTTGCAGATGAAAGTTTTTGCTTGCAGACCTCTTGAACACATAACGACACAACAGATGGCTTGGTGACGTATAACTCAAAGTTAACCCCTGGAACCCGGTTAAAGACTTTTAAAGTGATTTGGTCAACTGTGAGGTAAAAGATTTCCCAACCCAGGTGAATGAAAAGTGTCGTGTTCAAGAGCGGTAATAAAGTTTCTTCTGAGACAAAAGGTGACAAATAGGTTCATTCTTCTCTTTTTTCCCCCACCATTTCTGGCAAGTACCTCTTTATTTTTAACAAGCTTGAGGAGGATAACATATGCTTGATTATAAGCTCATCCTTCGGACGAGTCCAACCTAGTTTAAATTCGAACCCTAGGAAGGAGTGGTTCGTTCCTATTTGTAATTGAACAGGTCCTTTACTGTAAAAAGTTTAACGAGTCCAATATAGGAGAAACTCGGCGTTTTTCATTTTTAGAGAGTCTGAAAAAACAAAAGGGGACTCCACGTTGAACTTTTTCGTAAATTTGTGTCCCTCAAGCCTGAAAAAGTATAAAATAATACCTGGGGGAACCGCTTGATCTTGCGACCAAGGAGTACTTTCATAATAGTGTCGTTGACCTGAAAAGTAAAAAGCGATCAAGGACACGTCGTTTTATTTCCTTATCGAGTTTGAAACGACAAAAACCCGGCAATCTTTTCCTGATTTTGCGGTCAGAAAAGAGCTAAAAGGGGACCGTCTTTTAATTCCGTTTTAACGAGTGTAAAAGAAACGCTCGGCGATCTTTTCATGTTTTAGGAGTCAGAAAAGGGCTTAAAAGATGACTGTAAGGTTTCACTTTTTCGCAAGTTTAAACGAGTTCGAAAAAGGGATAAAAATGTACTCATGGTTTTCACTTTTTCGTAAATTTTAATGAGTTCGAAAAAGGGATAAAAATGTACTCATATGGCCAACTTTCAATTTAATTTACGAGCAGGAAAAGATGGAAAGAACTCGGCATTTTCATTTGTTTTACGAGAATGAAAGATAGCAAAATAATCTCGAGATTTTCATGAGTTTAACGAGTCTTGAAAATAACTGAAATTGACTCGAGATAGGTTTCATTTTTACAAAAGCTTGAAACAGACAAAAACTATGCTTCAAAGTAGTTTCATTTTTACACAAGCTTGAAACAGAGAGAAACTGTGCTTGATGCCCCCTAAGCGTAACTGTTAGAGTGCATGCCCCCCAGCTTCATTTCATTCAACCAGCTGGATGAAATGAAGGTTTAGTGACGAGATCATTTAAAAGACTTTGACCTAAAACTGTAAGAAAATTATGCAAAACACCGAAACAACTAACCTAAATATACAACTTAACATTTACGAGATCTAGTCAATCTCTCGACTCAAGTAGAGGAGGATTTGTTTCATTTTTTAACGAGCTTGACACAGGAAAAGAACTATGCTCGGATTCGGTTTCATGTTTACACAAGCTTGAAACGAAAAACTATGCTTGTTATAAGTTCGCATGCCCCCAGCATAATGACGCCAATCAAGGTACATGCCCCCCAAGCTTCATTTCATTCAATCAGTTGGATGAAATGAAGGTTTACTTTTCGAAATCTTGGAAAGACTCGTGGGAGTTGTTTCATTTTTTAGTGAGGTTGACACAGGAAAAGAACTATCCTCAACTACTCTCTACAATCTACCTAACAAAAACTTTACTCTAAAAACCTTGATTCATTTTTTAACGAGCTTGACACAAGACAAGGAACTATGCTCTAAAATCCTTGATTCATTTTTTAATGAGCTTGACACAAGACAAGGAACTATGCTCATAAATCCTTGATTCATTTTTTAATGAGCTTGACACAAGACAAGGAACTATGCTCATGACTACTATCTACAATTTACCTACTTAACCTACCCTTGTTTCATTTTTTAACGAGCTTGACACAAGACAAGGAACTATGCTCTAAAATCCTTGATTCATTTTTTAACGAGCTTGACACAAGACAAGGAACTATGCTCTAAAATCCTTGATTCATTTTTTAATGAGCTTGACACAAGACAAGGAACTATGCTCATAAATCCTTGATTCATTTTTTAATGAGCTTGACACAAGACAAGGAACTATGCTCATGACTACTATCTACAATTTACCTACTTAACCTACCCTTGTTTCATTTTTTAACGAGCTTGACACAAGACAAGGAACTATGCTCAAAAAGTTCGCATGCCCCCAGCATAATGATGCGAAATGAGGTACATGCCCCCCAGGCTTCATTGCATTCAACCGGCTGGATGAAATGAAGGTTTACTTTCAATATTAAACTTGAAAAGGGAGTTGTTTCATTTTAAAGGAGGTTGACACAAGAAAAGAACTATCCTCAAACCTGATTCATTTTTTAACGAGGTCGACTCAGTAACAGGAACTATCCTCAAACCTGATTCATTTTTTAACGAGGTCGACTCAGTAACAGGAACTGTCCTCGTACCTGATTCATTTTTTAACGAGGTTGACTCAATAACAGGAACTGTCCTCAAAACCCTACGTTCTACAATCTACCTACATATCCTAAAATCTAGCTGATTCATTTTTTAATGAGGTTGACTCAGTAAAAGAACTGTCCTCATGCTAGCCTATTTCATTTTTTAACGAGGTTGATACAGGAAAAAACTATCCTCGTACCTGATCATGTCAATGGACACACCTTGATCATGGCTTCCAAGAGATCTTCATCAGAAGGAAGAATAGTTCTCTGGAAGGAACCCATGTCAAGGGGCTCAAAAGGGATAAGAACATCGTGTTCAAGTAATCCCATAGAGTTTTCCATGTCAATTACCGGATCTACATCAACAGTGAGAGGCTCACTTACATCGGTAACTGAAAACATGGGACCAGTTGCCACATAATTAACCCGTGGCAGGGTAGATACCACTTTGGAGTCAGGAACATTTAGGGGTGTCATATTATTGGTAGTTGAAACAAGACTAGGGAACGAAAGCTGGTCTACAGTCACAATACTGCCATTGTGAGGGAAAGACATCACGCGAAAGAGTGTCGATACGACAGCTTTCATTGCATAAACATAGTCTCGCCCAAGGAGTAAATTGAAATCCAAGGGACCTCGAACTACCATAAGATCAATACAGACAGTTTTACCTTCCAAGGTAATAGAAAACTTAAAAAGGATCCCTAAAGGTTCACTAATGGTTCTGTTAAAAGCTTTCAGATTTTGCGTAATAGGCGCAAGCTGAGGGGAACCCAAAGCTTTCCAAACAGTTGAGGATAAAATACTAACAGAAGCACCTTCATCTACCTGAGTACGATGTATGTCCCTACCACCAGCCTTGACAATGATTTGGAAAGGGATGGAGGAAGGAAGACGAGGTTCTGTCAGTCTATTCCAATCAAAGGAAAAGACCTCAGTACTTGGAGGGGGTTCTGTAGAAACAGGTGAAATGCCCCCCGGCATAGAAGAATCCGATGTAACAAGAAGAACATCAGCGATATGAAATTTACTCTCGAAAAGGAGAGTGTGATCGACCGAATGTGAAATTGAATCGACCACTTGATCAACTAATGGATCATCAACCTGAGTGACATGAGTTTCACTCTCCAATGGGAGAGTGTGATCGACTGTACTTGAATTTAGATCAATCACTCCGTCAGTTGACGGTAGGTTGGGAGAAAGTTTACGGTAACCAGTTGGAAATTCTTGCTGTGGAACAGTAAGGTTTTCCAACAATGTTGAGGCTTCATCCATGTGAGGGCAAATGTGAGTTTGATGACTCCCTTTGCATAACTTACAAGGAAACCTAACTTTACCCTTTTTCCCAGGAACCTGACTATCACTGGTTGATGGATCAATGGAAAGTTGATGAGATTTTTCTGACCATACTTCCAAGACCTTTGGAATACCAGGACAATTGACAAGGAAGTGGTCACCCTTACAAAGCCTGCAAGGGTATTTGGGTTTACGATGCATGTCGGAATTTTCCTCAACACAACTAACACTTACAGCCGTGGTTGGTTGGTTGACTTCTTTCTTATCTTGCTTCTTCTTCTTCTTCTTCTTCTTCCCTTTCTTCTTCTTCTTAGCCTCCTGGTTACTAGCATCAAGGCTTTTACCAGGCGAAGAGGAAGAAATGGAGGAAGAAAAATTAGGCGAAGAAGGTAAAGGGTCAACAGAAGCTTGGTGATGTTGAGATGGTGAACTCTGTTGAGGTGAAGCATCCGGTTGAGGTGGAACAATTGGAGTACTTTGGGCCAACGAAGTTGAAAATAACCATATTGGTAAACCTATTGTAAATCCAGGTAATGACAAAGTAGCCATATAAGGAGGACCAACATTTCCAAAATAAGGAAAAGTACTAGGATTCTCATTAGGAGGGGTTCCTAGGTTGATAAATTCCGGAACATTTGCCATTATATTCAACTTCAGTGAATTTTATTAACAATTTATAACTAAAATTAACAATCCACAATTCACACCTAACAATTAAAATTCACAATTCACACCTATGGTCTCTAAAAGTAAAAACAAACAAATTAACACGCGCTATCAAATCTAGGAGTCAAACCACACATAAACAGTAAGCTCTCCGGACCGAAAACACTAGTTGGTGATGAAGCCCAACCTCGCAGAATTCAGTACAGAAATGGCGGGTGGAACAGTTACCCCGGCAACCTGCTTAATGAATAGACCGGCACAAGTTCCTCCACTTTAACCGTCTCGAAGTGAAGTGAACCCCCCGGAAAATCCAAGTGAGTATAACCGACGTCTGCTCCAGGTACAGTGGGACCTTCCCTCCACCGTCACCTCGGTAGAACCCTAAAGATTATGGTCACTAAGGTCACCAACAGTAACAAATACACCTGGGGGAACAGTCTAAACTCCGACAGCACGCAAGGGCAGAGTAGCAAGCTCAATCCCCTTACCGGCTCCTTGACAACAATCCAAGGTTTACCGATAAGTGACCCCTGGCTCCTCGACAATGGTTAATCCGAGGTTTACCGTTTGTAATACGTACTGTCTGGCGTCGTTCCCAACGAGGGGGGAATGATCCCCTCACTGGTTCGGACACGAGCTCGTGCTTCTCCTTTAAGAGGAGCTTTCCCAGAGTGCAATTGAAACAATTGGATTTATTCTACTCAAGATAAACTATCTGTTTGGTTTTGTAGTCTTGGAGAGTTAAGTACTCACCTACTCCAAGACCCTAGCCTAAGCTATGTTGGCGTTTCAGAGCCCTAGAAATGTAAAAATTACTAGATGAATTTTAATTAATCGCTGTGTTATTAAGGCTGTTATTACTCAAATAGGTAAATGGAGATGAAACCAATGGTGTTATGACCCGACTCAACTGAATGCAATCGAATATGATAATGCAATCCTTTCAATTCGATGAATCCTAACTAGAGTAAGGAGAGAGTTTCCATTCACTTCCAACAATGCAAAAAATTGATCATTAAGAGAAAATTTAACAAATTCTCTAATGCACTAATTTCATCAAGAAAAACTAATGCAAATCAATTCCAAACCAATTTTTATTTTTATTTTTGTGTAAATTCAAATCAAAGAAAGCTGATCTAAATCTACGATTGATTTTTCAGAATGTAAACTATGCAATTGTAATCTATGCACAATTCACATGAAAAGTATGCAAATGTAATCTATGCACATTTTTCAATAATATTCTGAAAATGAGAATTCTAATTGTGCAAATGTGATCTATGCAAGAGAATTCTCAAACACAAGACGATTCTAATGTGATCTAAGAACCAATCAAGTGCAAGTTGAGAAAATTGGGTGAGAGTTCCAAAGATCAAATAAAAACACTCAAAGGCGATTAACACTCATACACAATTTAGCCCCCCCCGGCGAATGAGGGGGAAATTTTTTTGCAAAAACAAAAGCAAAAAGATGCAAAATTGTGAAAAGACTGAGACAAACCGCCAAGTAATGACCAATGGAAATCAAATCAAGAATTTCTCAAAAAGAGACTCAAAACACCCAATTGATGAAAGCTAAGAGCAGGAACAAGCTTAGGTGAAGATTCTGGACAAGGGACTAATGAATCTGGGCAGAAAAAACTAAGAAAAAACAAAATCTAAGAGCAAAAAAGGCAAAAAATGGAATTTTCTCAAATTTTGGCAAGGGACGCAGGCAACCCGTTAGCACAGGTGCGGGCCCGCTCTGTGCACGCAGCAAAAGTGCGTCCAGGGACGCACTGTGCAGCACGCAGAGGGTGCGTCCGTCTGAAAAACTCAAGAAAAACCAAAATAAAACTAATCCTAAGCTAACCCACCCAGAGACAGAATCACAGAGCCAAAACCAGAAAAATAAAAATGATTTTCTCAGAGCAAAGTTCACATAAAGGAAAAGACTTTTCTCATCAATGGAATCTATCCCCAGTGGAGTCGCCAATTTGTCACACGGAATTGGTCAAGGGTGCGGACACAGCTGACGTTCCTAGAAGTCTAAGACATTCTAATGACAAACAAGACAAAATGGAGTGATCTTTCTCTAAATACACCTTTTACAACATGAAAACTACAAGTGTTTAGGCTTACCTCATTCCAAAACGCTGTTGTTGAAGTCCGTTCTTGACGATCCGGATGAGCTCCTCCTTCAAGTCAATTCCTGCAACCACAAACAATCAAACAATTACCAAGCACTTGCATTTCATATAATAAAACATATATTCAACATGCAGACCAAGGAACACATGAAATAACTCATTAACACAAGCTATTGAGAAAAATAAACCAGTTTGTATTAATAACGAAACAAAGAAACTCTTACAACCTGGCCTTGGTGTTGTGCAAGTTCCTCCCAGGGTCCATCAAGGGTTTTCCTCTACTTTGACAAAGCTCACCCTCTTCCAAGTAGAATCAAGTAAAGACAATCTCTCCTTACAAAGGCTCTAATGGAAGACCTAAATCCTGCAGCATTTACCCAAAGAAAATGTATAGCTCCAACCTCTTCTCCCTCTGGCTCAATGTCTTTATTTATAGTGCTGTAAAGAGGTTATTCAGGTCCACTATCAATGGGATCATCCCCCTCTTTGGGTGGGATAGCTCCCTTATTGATGGGATAAGTTCCCCCTTAATAGAGATACATGAACCAACTGGAGGCGCATCCATTTCATCAAACCGACCTCTAGAATGTTCTAGAAGTAACCACAAGTAACTTTTTCAAGATAAAACTCGCGCATTTTTCCTTTTACAGAGGGACGCACCTGTCCCTTAACATACAGAGCGTCCATGGACGCAGATTTTGTGAACATGGTCAGCGTCCCCGCAGGTAAGGCTAGAGAGAACCTGCGACCCCAGAGATAAACATAGTTTTTACAAGACTTTCTCTCTTCTTTGAGTTTGAGATGGATAACAGAGGCATGAGACTTGCCCAAGAGGGTAGCATGACTGTTGATTTGAGCCATACTAACTGTAAGTAGTCAAGGTGACATTTTTTAGTGTAACACACAATGATCAGAGTGACATCTAGTATAACCTTGTTCAGACATAAACCTAACAAATTTTAGATACCACTACCTTGGATCCTATTTTAAGCCATACAATCTCTTCTTCAACCTGCACACTAGTTTTCCTTCCATTTTACCTCATATCCTTGTGGTTGCTGCATATATATCTCTTCCTCCAAATCCCCATGGAGAAAGGTTGTCTTTACATCTAACTGCTCAAGATGTAAATCTTTAGCTGCTACTAGACTTAAAATAGTTCTTATTGAAGTCATTTTAACAACAGGAGAAAATATTTCATCAAAATCAATACCTTTATTCTGTGCAAACCCCTTCACCACAAGTCTAGCTTTGTACCTTTGTTTTCCTCCATCTTCTTCCTTCAGCCTGTAAACCCATTTATTCTGCAATGTTATTTTACCTGCAGGCAACCTGACTAAGTCCCAAGTCTGGTTATGTGCTAGGGAGTCCATCTCTTCTTTCATGGCTTGCTCCCACTTCTTCCTAGTTTCTACCTGCACTACTTCTTCATAACATTCTGGATCACCAGAATCAGTCAACAAAACATAATATAATGAAGGAGAGTATCGTTCAGGGGGGCTACTTATCCTGGTAGATCTTCTAACACCACTTTCAAGTGTTTGAAGTGCTTGTTGCTGTTGTGGTTGTTGTTCTGGTTGTTGATCATTATGATTTTTAGGCACCATCACTTTTCCTGTGATATCGTCAAGCGCTGTGTATTCTCTGTTTTCTTTTTCTTGTTTCTTTTCCTACAACTAATTCTTATACAAGACCTTTTCATTGAATATTACATCTCTGCTCCTAATGATTTTGTGATTTTCATAATCATATAAGCGATAACCAAAATCATTAACACCATATCCAATAAAGGTACATTTCTTTGATTTTGCCTGAAGCTTTGTTCTATTTTCTTTGTTAATGTGGACAAAAGCTTCACAACCAAAAGTCTTTAAAAATGAGTAGTTTACCTTTTTACCTGTCCATGCCTCCTCTAGAATACCACCATCCAAGGAACTTGAAAGCCCTCTGTTTATTAGATAAAAAAAAATATTTAGAGCATCTGCCCAAAATTGTAAAGGCAATCCTGCATGCAATCTCATGCACCTTACACGCTCTGTGATTGTCTTGTTCATCCTTTCTGACACACCATTTTCTTGTGGTGTTCCTGGAACTATCTTCTCTCTGCGAATTCTATTCTCTGAACAGTACCTATCAAACTCTTTGTTGCAATATTCACCTCCATTATTTGATCTGAGACACTTCAACCATTTCCCTGTCTTATTTTCAACCAAAGCTTTCCATTTCTTGAAAGTATCAAATACATCAGATTTATTTTGAATACAATAAATCCAGGTTTTTCTTGTTTCATCATCAATAAAAGTAACATAATAATGAGAGCCACCAAGAGATGATACCTGAGCAGGTCCCCATACATCTGTATGCACAAGCTATAATTTTTCACTCTTATTTTCTTTCCCAACTCTAAGGAATCTAATTCTCTTCTGTTTTCCATAAACACAATTCTCACAGAATTTTAAATCAACATGCTTCAAACTTGGTAAAAAATTTCTTGAGTGAAGAATCTGCATCCCCTTCTCACTCATGTGCCCGAGCCTATGATGCCATAATGTCATATCTTCACCTGTAGAGGTTAAAGCATTAACATAATTAGAAATACCATTGCATAAATACAATGTACCAACCTTTTCTCCTTTCGCTATTACCAAGGATCCTTTAGTGTCCTTCTAGGTTTTATCTGTGAAAGTAGTTATGAAACCTTCACCTCCCAACTGCACTATTGAAATCAATTTTTCTTCAGATCTAGAACATGCCTTACCTTCTTCAATAGCCATTGATTTCCATTTTGTTGTTTTATGAAAATTGTACCCATTCTAATGATTTTACAGGGTTTATCATCACCTAATCAAACTTGTCCAAAATCTTCTTGAACATAATCATGAAAATGTTTATTATCAGGCATGGCATGGAATGAGGCCCCTAAATCTATCACCCAGGCATCAGTAATATTTTCTAATGAGAGAATCAAAGCATCTTGCAACACATCACCTGTTACATTCACTTCATGATTAGTTTCTTGTTGCGTATCTCCTTCTTTCCCTTCCAAGACTTGCAGTCTTTCTTCAAGTGTCCTTTCTTCCCGCATTTCCAGCACATTATCCCTGATCTGGACTTGGATCTCCCTTTTCTTTACTTACTGTGATATCCTGGGTCCTTTCCTCTTTCCATTTTTCTTCCCCTAGTCTCTACAGTCAAAGAATTACCAGATGTCTCACCAGAGCTTTTCCGTCGCATTTCCTCGCTAAGGATTGCACTGACAACATCATCAAACCTTAAAGTACTAGATCTAGAGACAGAGTTACTAACGACCATAACTAAACCATTCCAACTTTCTGGCAATGAGCACAAAAATAACAGAACCCTAACTTCATCATCA
This sequence comes from Pinus tabuliformis, assembly GCA_031772625.1. NCBI lineage: Eukaryota > Viridiplantae > Streptophyta > Pinopsida > Pinales > Pinaceae > Pinus > Pinus tabuliformis. Next base: position 356,131,828 of record CM062813.1, read on the forward strand.
AAATTTACCCCTACAGAACTTAACTAACTTGTAATTGTATTAAAATCATTTAAATGATCTGCAACAGATCCACCGTCTGACATCTTCATATTAAATAAATGCTTCTTAAGGAATACCTTATTTGAGGCCGAGGGTTTTCATATAGTTTGGCCAATTCCGACATTAAACCATGTGTTGTCATTTCCTTTGAAATATTAAATGCTACCGATGCTGCTAGGCACAACCATATTGTTCCAAGTGCCTTTCTGTCTAGAATATCCCATTATGTGTCTGTCAGACTCATCGGCTTCTTTGTATTTTCGCTCAATGGTAGGTACAGATCTCTCTGATACAGATAATCTTCCACAGCTGGTAGTTTTGGGTGTTGAATTTTTTGACCCTAAACCTACCATCTTCCACCATTGCTCCCACTTGAACCAGGAACCCTTCTCTCCTGCAAGTTTATCAGCCAAATAGACCTTTGGCTCTCATACCAGTTGTTAGAAAATTATATCTTACGGAGCAATGGAACACATAAAATATTGCAGAAATATAAACATAGAAAATGCATAAAACAAGAGAGACACAGATATACGTGGTTCACCCAGTTTCAGCTATGTCCATGGAGAAACAACCAGTCCTTCTTTTTATATCATCCAACAAACTAAAGAGGTACAACCTACCGCAGATCCGATGTAACACCCTCTTTGCTCTCAATCTCCTCTCTCTTATTCACTCAGAATACAGATATACATAGACACAATACAATTCCCTCATATATAGTGAGGGGTTTCCTTCTAGGGCAAAAAACCCTAAATTAAACATAACTTCTACCGCCAGATCATCCACCTAATGAACGGCCCGGATTGACTAGAAATTATTAGACTTTTACAAGGCAATTTTACATATATTTTTTAGCTTCGGGGGTGCTGCCCCCGAACCCTCGCCGGGGGACCGCTGGCCCCCGGACCCCCCAGCTGGGGGGGGATTAGCCCCCCAGGACTCCCGTGTGGAGGGGTGTACAGTCTTCCTGGGGTATACATTCAATTGAAACCTTTGAATACAAGAGATAATCAGCCTCCACACCCAACACCAAGGAAGGTTGTTGAACTCTGGAATTTCACAGTGAAACTTCCCTAGAAGATAGTAACTATGCACTTCAAAGTTCCAGTAAGCAAGGTCACAGCATTGGGATTGAGACTACACAGTGCATAACTCGATTTGGGCCTCGTGAAGTTGTGTTTCCCGGTTAAGAAGATTTCTGAAAATGGCTAAGTGTGAGGGAAAAGATGGACTCATGATGAAATCAAACTATGATCACACACTTAGCATACTCCAATGACACGAGAACCATATGCCATAAGAAAAACAAGAAAATCATTACCCTCTGAGTGACTGTCTAACGATAAGAAATGAAAAGTGCGACACTTGGGATAGACTTTAGGACGACCATGATGACACTTGTGCGATAGTGCTCAAGATGTTGTGTATGACTGCAACCGGGTGTTTACATGTCTAAGAAAACTCATATATGAAAATATCAACCTTTGAAACCATCAGGAAAGGTTCAAAAACATGACATAACTGTTAAACATGCCAAAAGATGACAGTTGATCGAACAAGTGAAAGGGAGAAAAACACTTAGAGGAAACACATGGAATGACTTCTAGTGCTTGCAACCGTACATGTCGTTCAACATAATGATACGACAATGATAAGAAATCATTCATGTTGTGCTAAGAGGTGTATTTCAAAAAATATGTGCTTTTTTTTCCATATCTACCCTCCAAAGGGTTATGCATCAGATGGAGTCTTTATGCGGTCTCTATCTTCTATCATACCCTAGGTTCCTTAGTCTTCTTATCTGATAACTATATTTTCTGCTCAACTCCTTAAGAGTCACCTAGCATGTCATCCTTATTAATATTTTTCTTCCTCATCTTTCCATAGCCTGGTAGAATTCCTGTATCTGTAATCCACTCATAACATGGGCCAAGAATGGGTGGCAGGCCAAGGGAGAAGACCCAGTGACTGTGCAATTACGTAGTTCAAGTAGCCAAGGGTCAATCTTGATCACTGAGACTATGCAATGCGCAGCTCAAGCCAAATTAAGGGAAATTTCGGTACATTCCACATTGAGGGAAAGAATTGTACGGAGGCCACTGAGAGAGAAAACTGTGCAGTTTAAGCAGGTAGTGGCTGCTGCGGGATAAGGTCCTTGGAGGAAAAATCTACACAATTTTTGGAGGCAAGGTGGACTGGAAAGCTGAGATTCTTTGCGAGACAAAACTACACAGTTTTTGGAGACAATGGGTTTCAGCAAAGGGAATGACACTAGAGGAATCCACTCTACACTTTTGGATGCCAAGGGAGGCTGGGAATTCATTGCATTGTGCAGTTCAAGCAAGAAAGAAAAAATCTTGAGGGTTGCATATGCGAAGTGTGTAGTTCAAGAAAGTTGGATGAGGCTAGGTTGTTAGGAATACTCTAGAATTTGGCTAAGTGTGGGATTAGTGGAACCGATGTGAAAAGTGATAGAAATTGACTACATTCAAACACTTCAACACTTAGTGATATAATAGAGACCATCCATAACATATGGAAACAAACTTTGCTTAATGCAACAACCTTTGTTGCAACTTACAACAAGTGTGGTTCCGATGATCGACTTTGTGAGGATAATGGCGACACTTATGTAATAGTGCATGAAACTTTGGAAATGAGCGTGAAATGTATATATGATGATAACAACTCATTTTAAAAAATATTTCCCTTTGAAGAAAAGTAAACTTCCCTTTTCATGACAAGTGATAATCCCCGTGCCCAAAGATGACACATGTTATATAAAGATTAAAGTGTGAATGACTCTTAAGATTGAGGAAGGGAGCTTGAAATCATGAGCTTACCAATAAGTGACTAAGGAACTACCGATCATAGGATCCACAATAGGCTGAAAAATTTGACTGTAGTCCAAAATTTTGGAGGGTGTTGCATCTGCTACAACAAAGACCAAGCTTTAGAAGTTAAAAATGGCACCAAACTTCATTATTTGAATCAAACCAAGTACATCCCTGCTAGAAATGAAAGTGGAGCTACAAAAATACAAGTTATCTCCATAAGAATACTAAGAAATACATCCCCTAAAGGAAAATTCGATTTGGTACTTATACAAAATGATGAGGAAGCATTCTTCTTGAAAGGAGGAAGCTTTCCCCTCCAAAATCCCTCAAATAGTGGATATGGTTCCCAACACTAGAAATCTACATTAAATGACAGGGAACACATTCCTAGATTTTCTCAATCATTGGAGCTCCAGAATTTGCGTAATAATTTCATAATATCCTATTGATTTATTATCCAATATTTATCCTCCTGAAGTATGGAGCAAGTACATAGATTATATCCTCCTCCAAATCTTCAAAATCTACCCAATATTCTCACAATATTCTTCAAAAAATAAATAATATTAGGCACATAATATGCAATCATATCTAAACCTTCCTAAGAACATATTAAAGAGGAAAACAAATTATTAAGATTAGAAGGAGAGGGTTAATATACCCTTCAAGTGCCTAAGAAAGGTTATATGGGCTTTAATTTGTGTCTAATTTAAAGGCCCATCATACCCCCCTACTGAAATTGATGCTCATCCTCTGAGAAACCTATCCATCTTCTTGCCTTATTTTTCTTCATTTATGTTGGCCTATATCATTCTCTGTTTGTTGGTCCATGTGTTTCTCCTCCTGCTTCTCTTCTTTCTACTCTTCTATTTTCATTTCTTCCCCTATCTTAGTTTCCCATGGAACTTCTAATGTAGGTTTAGGTTGCTTCTTTCTCTCAGGTGATTCTTCAATTGTAATGGTTTCTATTTGTGAGGGAAACACCTTGTTTGATTTTTCTTCTTGGTATTCCTCTAACACTTATCCTTGTGAAAATAAGGATTCTTGGCATCCATCACCTCATTACTAATGTCATTCTCATTGAATTCTAAGCCTCATACTGCCAATACAAATTCTTGGCCATAACACATCATATTATCCATCAAATTCTTATGAACACCCTTGATTAGTAGTCTAAATTCTCTTTTCTCATTAAATTATGGAATTGAAAAAACTTAACAGAGAGCTCTTTCTTCTTATAGAGGGATAAATGATGGTCAATAAACTAAAGCAAAAGAAAGGAATGATGTGATGACCAAAATGGTGACTTGGATACCTTTCACCCTTGGAGAATTTACCATGTTTGTAGCAAATCCTTTGTAGCTCTATTGTGTTTCTTTGTACCTTGTAGCAATTAATTAATCATTATCCAACACCCTAGTAGAAATTGTTTTCTCTTGTAGCCCTTTGTTAACTTCCTGTAGAAATATATCTATCTCTTGTAACAACTTTGTTCCTTCCTATAGCAAATTTTTCCTTCCTGTAGAAAATATGTTATTCCTGTAGCATTTCTGCTCCCCCTGTGGCAGCTTTGTATTCTCTTGTAGGAACCAACTAGAATCCTATAGCATCTACTCCTTACATGCCAAGAGGTGGTGGGTCCACCTTTTTGTTCTTTTATTTTTATATTTTAATGATTTTTTCATTATTTTCTTGTTTTTTTTAAAAACAAATTCTCTTTTTTTATTACATGCAAAATAAAATCAAACTGCTTTGAGTTTACTGAGTTGGCCTCCAAATACTTTTTGAACTCCATGATAACATCCCACTTTCTTATTTCTTTTTTTCGCTTTTGTCTCATTTATCTCCCATACGTGTGGATTTACTTTGGAGAAACATTAAGTGACTTGCTAGATAAGACTGAGGCTTCCTGCTATTAATTTTGGCTATAAAAGACCTTTCCTTCTCACACTTTTAATGTTTTCTCAAGATAGAATAGGTTCAAAGGGTGAGGTTAGAGAGTTGCATACTTGTGCCTTACCATGAGTGTTTTTTCTTTTTTTTTTGTGCAGGATGTTGTTGTAGTTGTGGAGGTTGTCTTTGATGATCCTAAAGCTGCATGTGATAATATGTTGGAGGTCCTCTAGGTTTTCTTGTTGTTGTTGTTGCTCTTCTCCTGAGATTCTCTTGATGTGAGTGTTGTAGCTGATCATATGTCATTTCTAAACATAGTTAAGGTTATTGTGCATGTCTTCTGTAATTTCTTGAGAAAGATAGGTATTTTTTTAATTTTCTCTTGTTGGTTGATGCTTGATGATATAGGTATGTCCATGCAGATGTTATTTGGATCTGATGTTGTTATTTCTCGAGTGATCAAATATTGCAACAACTAATAGAAGGTCTTGTAGTTGCTTGAGGATGCAAGTTATCATATCTAAATTCTCCATGGTGGTTGATTTCTGGATTTCGAACTCTAGCTATGGTCTGGTAGGGGATGTGCAGACTGATATAGGACTGTGTGTTTTCCTGTAGTAGTCATGTAGACCCTACTAAGATCACAATTTCCTTAAGTTTATTCCTTTAAAAATACTGATAATTCATGAGTAATCTGTTGACAAGGATCATAGGCCTTTTTTCGTGGTTGAAGGGATGGAACAAGGGGTGAAAATGGATTCTTTTCATAGAAAGGGATGAAAATGAGAGTCGAGGAGAGGTCAAGTGGTGTGGAAAATGAATTATGAGGCTATGGTGGACCTATCTCAACATTTCCTAAATAATACATGACCTTTTGGCCTCTTTATCCAATCGGATCTACCTCCTATAGCAATTTTGGTCCCTCCTGTAGCATTTCAAGATAACCTCCTATAACAAAATTGTCTTATCCATATCTCTCAAATGGTAGACTGGATTGACCTGAATTTTTTTTAGCATTTTACCATCATCCTTATGCATCTCCCCATAAACAATATTGGTCCATGCATGTATGAATCTCGAGAAAAATTTAAAATGGTTGTAGGTGGTGGAGTTCGATTTCTCGAAAAGTGTGCACTAGAATTTTCTAAAATCTCTTGAGCATGTTACCATCATACATATGCATCTCCCCATGAAACATATTAGCCAATGGATGCACAATTTTCAAGACATGATAAAAACAATTTTCCTCTCTGTGTATTTTGGCCTCCTATAGCAAAACAGAGCCCTCTTGTATCATTTTAGGACAACGAGGAAAATGCACGAGAAAGGATTGGGAATGATGAGCGGATGTTGGAAATGTATGAGGGTGATGGATTGACTTGGCCTTGGTCCTGTTGGAGCATATGAGCAAAGGAGGAGAAAGCCCAATTTTAACATCCTTTGACTAGATTTTTACCAACCTTTTCTTTTGGTAACTTGTTTTTGTTGCTTGTAAATGTTAGAGAGACCCTATATTCATCATAGAGAGATACACTGAGAAAATACATTTTTTCGATTTTTTCATTTTTTTTTCTTTTGGGCCTACTAACTACCTCAATGAGGTTTTCAACGAGTAGGTCGAACTAGGCACCTCAAAAGTGGTTCTCAATCAATGAGCCAATCTCAAAGGAGGTTTTCACTTGAGATTTTATTTTTTCCTTTTATTTTTCATTTTTTAATTTCTTTTTTCTATTGTACTCTACTTGAAAAAACAAAATTCCTGTCAAGTATAGCAATACTGCCAATGGATCCATGTGCACATCAAGATGAAAGATAAAATCATGTGTAGGCTCAAAATATATGCTTTGACATGTACCTAAATATGAGAGACCAACTTCTTTGATTGAGATGAGATCAAGAATTGTTGAAGAAGAGCGTGGTGCTACAACTTAATGATTATCTAGAACCATATTTCAATATATTTGTGATGCCCCTGGTCAATTTGCACATTTGGATCTCTTTTTATGTCATCTTCTATCATGACATTTAAGTCTTCCTCTTTTTGTTGATTTTTCTCTTGAACACATGGAGGATTTGATGGTAAACATGAGGAAACTTTCTCAATCTATGATTCTGATGTCTACTCTTCATCAAGTGCAGTCCATGATACTTTGGTCTTCTCATGTAAATCTTTGTTTTTTTGAATGTTTTCCTTCATTAACATTAAGAGAATCTCTTCTTTTAAATACTCTTCCTGAGCTAAGATGAATACCATTTAGATAAAGAAGAGATGTTTGGAAGTGTTGTACCTTAGCATTGTACATGGGTTGAGCTACTTCCTTGTGTGGGTTTGGAAATGGTGGTACAGGTACTTGAGTGGGAGTGGATCTATGAGATGGATGGGGTTGAGATTGTGGTTTTGGTGGAGTTGGATGGTAGGGATAACATTGGATTTGGGTATGGAGGATATTGAGGAGAATATTGAGGATATTGTGGATTTATCCCATAATTTTATTGCTAACCTTGTTTCCAAGATTCGTTTTTGGGTTGAGATGGCCAAGGTTTCCAAGGAAAGGGTGTGTTCCAATTACTTTGAGATGGATGTGCATAACCTTGAAATTCTGAATTAGGTTCTTGAACCATATTAGGTTGACTAGGCTGCCATGGCTGTCTTGGATCTACATAACATAGTTCCTTTGGTGATTGACTTGCTCCAATGTCCTCTTGGTGAAATTCCTTCAACCTTGGTAATGATGGGCAATATTTAACAACATGTGATTTTACATGGACAACACAAATATCAACACTTTTTTTCCTCATCTTGTATTCTTAACTTTTCTACTTGTTCACTTAGATTTCTAAGAATTTATGTTTTAAAGTCATCAAATAAATTCCAAGTTTATCTTGACTTACCAATCTTGATGTTAATTTACTTACTCTTTCCCTTCCTCTTGATATGTGTTTGGATGTTTCAAAAATTTATTCAAATGATAATTGGTATACATCACCTCTACTCATAAGATCAAGGAGATCAATCCACTCATCCCAAATTGTTCTAAGTAAGAGGGTTTTTAGTGTGTCAGATCCTAAATGATGTAAATTTTCCCTCTTAACATTATACATAAACCTCTCTATTAGATCCTCAAGGCTCTCATCTTATTTTTTATTGATTCTAAAGAATTCTTCTTTAAGATCATGATCTTTATATTTTTCTAGAAATATCCTTTGCATATCATTTCATGATCTTATTGAATTAGTCCCTAAACTCATGAGCCATTTGAGAGGTCTATCCTTCAATGTTTCTGGAAACAATCTCAATTTTTGAGTGTTTAATAAGTAACCATAAGATCAACAAACAATTTCAAATTCAAAGAGAAAGGTTTTCGGATCCTCTAACCTCATACCATTGAAGTTGGGAAAGAATGATGGAGGGATTTTCTTCATATGCACATTGACATCAATATCTTGAGTGGGAAATCCAAGATGATCTTCTTCATTGTCATCGTATCCATCCATTTCTTCTACTTTCTCTACCACCTCTTTTTCTTCTACCTGTAAAAGTGGATGGTGGTGTGTCTCTTACTGCACCATATGATCAAATGGGGGGGTTGTTGGTGTTGGAGAGATATTCTTTTGTTCAAAAAAATGAATTATAATGCTAATGCAATGCAATATTTTGTTCTTGAAATGAAATATGCCTAATGCATTTTTTTGTGTTTTTGTAGAAAGTAAAAGAAATGAATCAACTAGGTAAGAGAACAATTCATACTTTGACACCTCCCCAACAACGGTGCCAAAATGTGATGAGCCCCAGTAATGCAACAAGGATTTTGCAACTCCTAAGGCTACCAACTTAAATTATCAACCCATAGTTCATACAAACATAAGAGGTGTCAGCATTGTATGTGCAACATGCAATGTGTCCTTCTTTCAGTGATCTAATGAAGTGATTGTCATAAAATCTAACCTAAACTAGTTGCATAAATAAAACATGATACTCTAATTGTTAACAAATCAAATCAATTATTATAGTTGAAAAATGGAAATCATTAATCTAATTGAAAATTTCTTGGAAATAAGAAATTTAATGTACAACACATAACTAGGAAATTCAGAAACAAAATCTACTTCACTTGCATTGAAGAGTTTCAAATGTGAAAATTGCTTCCTAACCCTATTTGTAGTTTTGTTCTTGCAGTGGAGGAAGGAGGGGTCTAGAGTGGTCCTTAGGTCTCCCTAATCCTGTATATAGAGCCTAGGGGTCATTATTCATCTAGACTAAGTAAATTTTGTGGTGGCAATCAAAACTGGTGAAGAAAGGTGATGTTGCATGTTTGCTACCAGCGATTTCTATAGGAGACCTGTAATGCTACATGAGAGAGAATATTTCTAAATGGAAAACTAAATAAAATTACAATTGGATGGATTTTTGTTTTATTAAGTAGGATTTATTGGGTCTCCATTTCAAGTGGAATCACTCCAAAATACCCTGTTAACATGTGCTAAAAAATAATAGAAAATTACTACTATAAAAACTAGAAATTCAAGAACTAGTAATGTAGTTAACCTATAAAAATCCTAACCTAATCAAGTAAAAATTCAATGGGATAATTTTTTTTTATTAACTTGAATGTTTTTATGACCTAATACAAGTGGAATCAACTCAAATTAAGCTCATTAACACGTTCTAAAAAATAGAATAAAATTACTACTATTTTGCTACAAGGGACTTCCAGAAATTCTAGATTTGTGAACTAGTAACCCAATCCAAGTAGCCCAATGATGAAGACGAATTTTCATAGTTGTTCTAAGGATGCATCATGATTTTCAATCTGTAAATAACCTGTAAAATATCTTCAATAATTTAACGCAATCCTACAACAAAAGAAGCATCAATACTAAATGCAGAAAATAGGAAAAACAATAATAAAAGATGCATGTGAATAAGAAGTGAAAATAATTTATTTATTTTTTATACAAATGGGATATCAGACTCCTGGGATGACCAACCCCAAGGAGACTCAGATCCCTTTGAAGGAGACCAATACTTAGAAGCTAAAAATGGCACCAAACTTCATTATTTGAATCAATCCAAGTAGATCCCTGCTAGAAATGAAAGTGGAGCTACTAAAATACAAGTTTTCTCCACAAGAAGACTAAGAAATACATCCCCTAGAGGAAAATTCGAATTGGTACTTATAAAAAATGACGAGGAAGCATTCTCCTTGAAAGGAGGAAGCTTTCCCCTCCAAAATCCCTCAAATAGTGGATCTGGTTCCCAATACTAGGAATTTGCATTAAATGATAGGGAGCACATTCCTAGATTTTCTCAATCACTGGAGCTTCAGAATTTGTGCAATAATTTCATAATATCCTATTGATTTATTATCCAATCTTGATCATCCTATAGTAGGGAGAAATTCCCTATATTATTTCCTTCGCCAAATCTTCATAATCTACCCAATATTCTCACAATATTCTTCAAAAATAAATTATGTTAGGCACATAATATGAAATCATCTCTAAACCTTCCTAAGAACATATTAAAGAAAAAAAACATTATTAAGTTTAGAAGGAGAGGTTTAATATAGCCTTCAAGTGCCTAAGAAATTTTAGATGGGCCTTAATTTATGTCTTATTTAGAGGCCCATCACAAATTATGAGAAGCACCAGAATCTAGCAAGCAATTATAAAGCATAAAATCATGAAAATTTAATGTAACATAGAAAGGTGTGAAACTTTCATTTATCATGTCTAAACTAGGCCCAAAAACTACTAGAAGCTTCTCATCATGTAGGCTAATCACATATTATTCAACATCTAGACTTGAAGATTGCATCCATTTAAAACCCTGCTACTTATAACCTAGATTCCTTGAAAGTTCGGATAAGGGAATTGGAATTTTTACCCTTTCTAATTCTCTTTCTACATTGAAAAAAATAGGGAAAAACTTTTCTATAGTAGATTGATCTAGTTTTGGTAGTTTTCTCTTATGGGATATTTAAAGTAACCTTTTTTGCAGGTCCACCAGGGCCTTGTCTAACTCTCAAATCATATCTTTTATTTAACTCAGTAATAAGAAATTTGGAAAAAGCTTGGTTTTTGAAATTGCAGCAGATGGTTTATTCTGAGCAGGATGAGTAATTCAATTGATAGGGACAATAGCATTTTTAGCAAGCTAGTCATCAAAATAATTAATATCATTGGTCACAACTAGTATAATTTCTTCAATTATTGATTATCAATCATTAATGGAGGTTGAATTTGTTGGTCATTATTTGGACTTTCTCTCTACAGAATCTATGGCTGAAAAGGTCTCCTACATTATGTTTGAGGTCTATTTACATTCTATTGAGCCATTCTCAATTGAGTTTCCATTATTGAAATTTGATTAGACAAATTTCTTAGTAATGAAGTTATCTCAACAATTTTTCGTCCCCCTTCTTTATTCTTTGATGATGAACTACTTTTTTCTTTAGATTTCATTATCCCTTCATATTTTTCTACCTTAGGTTTCAATTTACTAGATGCTAAACTATTAGCTTCTATCTCAATTGCACTGGTCTGCATATCTGCTAAGGTTTCATATTTCCTTTCTCTGAGCATTACAATAAAGTCATCATCAAAACTTTTAGAAAAAATAAATTTAGCTACAATCGCTGGGGGTTTACAATATATTGGCATCTTATTGTAAATCTTATTAAACCTTTTGATAAATTAAGCAACGAGATCACTAGGATTCCTCTTCAAATATTCAAATTTTGTTAAGTAACACAAAAGACCTTTTTTTAATTTCCAATTGATTTTTTAATATATTTGTTAATTCAGTCCATGTACTTATATGATTTTCTTGTAACTCCATATTTTGACATTTCCCTCTAATGATTGGAAAAATAGTCTCGTATAGTCATCTTCATGTTCAATGTTCACATTGTTTGTAAAACCAAGGAATGAAACCAAATGATATTCTGTAGATGGTTTTGTTTCTCCATTAAATCTAGGAAAATGTTTCAAATATCTTTCAGGAAAATCATGAAGTTAATTTGCTGGTGGTGTAGGTTTTAACCCCGTACAAAAATTACCTACGTACAAATTCTAATAACTGAAAATAAACAATAGAGAGAGCATAAAACATAAAACAAATATATACAAATATTTTTCCCTGGATCCAAAAACTGGGACTACGAGATTGATTTTTCATGATATTCCTTTCAATGTTACAATAACTATATATAAATGTCGAAGCATCCATAAACCCCATCCATTAAATCTGGATTAGAACATAAAGTAGTTCCCTTAACCAGATCTACAAAATACCATAGACAAAAAACCATCATGCCCAAAACCATGTGCGAAATCCATGCAAAAAACCATAGGTAGGTCTTCCCACCTAGTAGAGGCACGTGGGGTAGTCATGGAAAGAATATAACACACACCCAACATTCTCCCACTTATTTTTTTCTTTCCACAGGGGGGCATAGGAGAGTTTAGTCATTGGTCCAACCCTACAATGCCCATTGTTTCTCTACACCAAGAGAACTTCTCAGTGCTCACAGACTTTGTCAATGCATCTGTAGTATTCTTCAAAGTCTCCACCTTTACGAACAACACTTTTTTATCCTCAAACATATCCCTCACAAAGTGATACTTAACATCAATGTTCTTTGTCTTTGAATTATAAGCAGGGTTCTTTGCCAAGAAAATTGCGCTTTGGTTGTCACATTCTATTATTATAGCTCGTTGTACTAACCCCATACTTGAACACAATCTTTACAACCAAACTGCTTCCTTTCTTGCATGAGTGGCTACCATGTATTCTGCCTCTGTAGCTCAAAGTGCCACTACAGACTATCTCTTTCTCATCCAACTGAATGCACGTCCAAATAGGTTAAAAAAATACCCACTTGTGTTGGGTGTGGAGACTGATTATCTTCTATATTCAAAGGTATCGCCACATTGGACTCCAGTTCCAAATGGGGCGGCAACTCCGCCCAAAAAATATTCGCTGCAGGGGGGTCCAGGGTGGGGTGGCTGCAACCTTTGGGGAGCCCCCCCCCCAACCCCCGAAGCTAAGAATAGATGTAAAATTTCCTTGTAAAAGTATAGTAATTTCTAGTCAATTTTGGTTGTTCATTAGGCAGAGATCTGACAATATAAGTTATGTTTAATTTAGGGTTTTTTGCCCTAGAAGGAAACCCCTCACTATATATGAGGGAATTTTATTGCATCTATGTAGATCTGTATTCTGAGTAAGAAAGAGAGAGGAGATTGAGAGCGAAGAGGGTGTTACAGCGGATATACTGTAGGTTGTATCTCTTCAGTTTGCTGGATAATATAAAAGGAAGGACTAGTTGTTTCTCCGTGGACGTAGCCCAAACTGGGTGAACCACGTATATCTGTGTCTCTCTTCTTTTATGCGTTTTCTATGTTTATATTTCTGCAATATTTTATGTGTTACATTGCTCCGTAATATATAATTTTCTAACAACTTGTAGATCTTCTCTAATCCATATATCTAGCCCAATCTGCATCAACAAAGCCATGGATGTCCAAAACTCTGTCCAATCTTGGTCTTCCTTGGTAGCAAAAACCATAATCACTAGTGCCACTCACATACCTGAAAACCTACTTCACTGATGTCCAATTCTCCTTCCTTTCTTTTGACATAAACCTGCTTAATACTCCCACTGCATGTGCAATGTCTGGTCTAGTATAAACCATTGCATAAATCAATCTACCAACTGCACTTGCATATGAAAGACAAGACATGTCCCCTTCCTCTTCTTATGTCTTGGGACATTGTTCAAGAGATAACTTTACACCTACAAGAATAGGAACCTTCACCGGTTTACTATCCTGAATATTAAACCTCTGTAGTATTGTCTCGACATACTTCCTCTAGTTTAGCCAAAGTTTCCTCTTTTCCTGATCTTGTTTAATTTCCATGCCCAAAATATAGTTTTTAGCATCAAGATCTTTCATGTTGAATTTGGAAGACAATTAGGTTTTCAAATCCTAGATAATTTCTTTGTCATTTCCAACCAGCAACATATCATCCACATACCAAGACTAGATAAATAACATGATCACCAATTAATTTAAAATACACACAGTGATCTCCTTTTCTTCTGGTGAAGACAAGTACTTGTATAAATGTATCAAATTTTTGATACCACATCCTTGGTGGCTGTTTTAACCCATACAAAGACTTTTTTAACCTGCATACCAGTTCTTTCTTACCATTCACTACAAAACCTTCAGGTTGCTTCATGTAGATCTCTTCTTCTGGATCCCTGTTGTTATAGACATTTTTGGGCACTGCAACCCCAAGAATAAAATATCCATAAACCAAGGGCTCATAAGTCCCTAAAAGTGTTGTCCCAACCCCTAAAGGAACAAGGTCAACTGATTACAGCTTCTCCTAGAAGTTCTCCATGAAAAACTACTCAGAACTGGTCAAAATTGGATCATTTCACCTACTCCATAGGCAAAGTGCGTTGCATCTCACCTAAATACACACAGTGGGTGTGTTGCATTTCAAAAATCCCTTCTATGGGGTGCGATGGGCGAGAAAGAACAAATGGCAGTGTCAATCCGTGAGGTGGAGAAGCATGGAATCTTCCAGAAACTTCTCCTGTGACACTTGCCTCTCTGAATTCGACCAAGGATGAGTAAGAGATCATCAATCTCCAAGTGGAAGTAAGAACTATCAGAGGGAAGACACTAATCAAATCACAAGCTGACTCATCTCCCTTACAGACATCTATATATGGATCCCTCATCCTGTTATAGACATTTTTGTGCCTTACAGCATTGAGCATGAAATGTCTATAATCTAAGGGATCCAAAGTCCCTAAACATGTTGTTCCTACCCCTAGAGGAACAAGGCAAGCTAACCACAGCAATTCACAGAAGTTCTCCACCTGAAAACACTCAAAAACAAGCCAATTCTGGATCATGTCAACTGCTCCACTGAGCATCTGCGTTGAACGTCAACTGCTCCACTGTCTACCTGCGTTGAATGTCAACTCCAACAAAGGCTACCTGTGCTGAGCGAGTTTGGACATGTGGCAGAGTCATTCCTCAAGGTGTCAATGCCCAGGAAGCTTCCAAAATGACACTTGCATCAAGGAATTCGACCGGTGATGAGTAAGAGGTTCCAAATCTCCAAGTGGAAGCAAGAACCTCCAAGTGGACTCAAGAACTGATAGAGGGAGAGGACACTAGTCAGATCTCAAGCTGACTCATCCTCTCTCCAAACATCTATATATGGATCTCTCCTCCATGAGATCTAGGGGCTAGAATTTGGTAATTGCAAAGAATTGTTGTTGGTTCGTGGCTGGAAACATTGGGTGTGTAATGCTTTGAAGGGAGCTGAAGAAGGAATTCCATTCTACTAGGAAGGAGATGCTGGATTGGAGCCCCATGGGTTGTATCTCTTCTTGAACCCTGTTACTTATCAATAAAGCTATCTTGATTCTTTCCTATATGTTGGTGTATTTTGTATGATTGCATTAGTATATTTGATTTACTTCTAATCCTGAATCATTTATGAATATGTATATTTGCCTTTGTATTGTGTTCTTCTCTTGTCGCAAGTAGTTGTTCTCTTGTCACAGGTAGCTGTTCTCTTGTGATCTCGTGGGATTCAAGTAGCTGTTCTCTTGATCAAGCGAGGAGGCGAGTAGCTGTGGACACACAAAGAGAAGAGGATCTAGTTCGAGGGACAACCAGAAGACAACGGTAAGTCTGCCGATCTCCCCTCTTTCATATTTCATAAAGGAAGAAATCATAATAGCTATATTCGTTTGTTGCTAAGGCGCTGTCACACCTTAGGTGGATAGGATCGTCCTGCATAGGCATTTTTCCCCACAACAAATTGGCGACTCCACTGGGGAAGAACTTGTTTATTCATTTCATTTTTGTTTCCGTCATTTGTTTACTTCATAGACTTGACAGCAACTATTGAACTGCATCCTTCCCGGATGCAAAGTAGAAAGTTGCTGCTTTGATCCAGTTGTTGGACTTGTCTATGATCTAAACTAGATCCACAAATGATTTGATGATCCTTGTGATAGTCTTTAGTACCCTATCAAAGCATCCCTCTGTTTATACCTTGCTTGTGTTTCTGATTTGGCCTAAAACAATTGATTTTTTAGCATTTTTTGACCCAAAACCCAAGGGAAACGAGAGTTTCTCCTTCAGCGTAGGCACTATGAAGGCAGTCTGCATTTCAACGTAGGTCTCGAAGGGGATACCTGCGCTAAATGTCAAACTGACAGTGTTAGACCTGCGCTGAACCAGTGTGGCCTTGTGCAGCTGGGGTTCTTTGTCCTCTGTTGCCCTGTTTTGATCTCTGTTTTTTGCAGCCTTTAACCAGCATAGGTGCCAGTCTGATAAACCCTTTTCTTTGCTTGAATTCCGCCTCATTTTTGTACAAAAAGACTGTAAGTGTTTTTATGTGTTTGTGGCGTCATTTACAGTTTTCCTTTGCATGAGTAAAGTAGTCATCCTGTAGCCTTTGATTCAGATCTGATTGATAGTGATCTTAGAAGAGAGTTCATTGGCTGTTTTTCAGATTGATTATAGTTTTACTTTTGCTTACTGGTTTGAATTTGTCTCTTTCAAAGTGTCAAAACAAGTCTTTATTTCGAAAGTCGCAAAGTGATTGTAATCTCTTCTACCCTTGTTGATTTCGAAGAAAGTGAACTTGTTTGTATTGATCATCTTAAAAGCAAATTCAAAGTTGTGCAAAAAGCTTTCTTTGTAGGCATTTATACTAAGAAAGTGGAAAACAAACACCTGCATTGTGCATTTTGCATTTGATAGTTTGCATGTTGGATTTAGGGAAAGTGCATTAGAGTGTGCTGATTGCTCTTTGAGGAAAGATAGTGTTATTCTTTTCCCTTAGTAGCTAGGATTTTCAAAGTTGAAAGATTGTAAATCTTGCTTATCATCTTAGACTGCATTTAGGAAGTTGTATCATACATCTCGTGGTGAACCTTGAAAGGCAAACTTTAAAAAGATCAACCTAAAATAAACTGAATGAACCTAACAACGCTTTGTAACATAACGCACAACATAGAGGTCTAGGCTAGAGACGTGTTCCGGCGTCGTTAAGCCTAGTGACTGTCGATCTCGAAGAAGGTGTGTGATTCCTCCTGAGAGACGGTAGCGCTAGTACGGATTGTGCTCCCACGTACCGTCGTGTATATATTGGGAGACCCCTATAGGCATATATCTTTTATCCTTAGGAAGCCGTGTCGGTCGCCCTACTGATCGCAATGCAGTGAACACAGCATTCACGAAGATCGACCACCCGTACCGTAAAAAGTATTCTGTGGTTTTGCGAAAAGTTTGGCACACCCTCTGCCTAGAACTCCAGAGCAGTTTCTTTTGGCCTTTTTCAGACTCTATAATAGAAAAAGTCCATCCGAGCATTTGTCACTTCGGGCTCGTTAAAACATCGAAGGAGACTAGAGTCATCTTTAGCTTTTTCTCGACTCTTTAAAACTGAAAAAGCAAGTTGTGTCTAAAAGCATCGTTAACAATTTATTTTAAACGGAACAATCACCCTTTAATCCTGCGTTGATCTTTAGGTTGAAAAGATGGAGCACACCAACCAAGGAGTTCCCCTTGGTGGGAATCCTAGTCCCTTCTCCTCTTGGGAAGATGTTGGTGCGCCCCACATGGCCACATTGTCGCTTCCAGGACTGACAATTGGCCTACCCGTTTGGCTCTTTTCAACCAATGTCGTTCAGAATACCACTATTCCTGAACAGTCGAGTCAACAGTTAGATCAGACAAGAGTTGCCTCCCAGCCTTCCACTTCATCTTCATCCCCTCCTTCCTCTTCGCTTGACGGAACTGGTCGAATTAAAAATCGGGTTCCTAAGGAGAAGAAGGAGAAGAAGAAGAAAGAAAAGAAGAAGAAGGAGCCTAAGGCGACTGGGGGCAAACAAGTGTCATCTAACAAAAATCCACACACCGCACTCGTAAGGCCTAAATCGCCATGCGTCATATGCAAGGGAGACCACTTCCATAGAGATTGTCCCTGTATCCCACGGATACTAAGAGACTAGTCCCCCCGTTTGCAAAATTCGGGAGCATCGACCTCTGATAGCCATGTCGACTGCTCACCGTCAACTAGTGGGAGTGAAGCTCCAGGACAGAGTGGGAGAGCTAAATTTCCCTGCAGACTGTGTGAAGGCGATCACGCCATCCACCGTTGTCCCTTCTTAGACGAGGCAAAAAGAGTTCTGGAAGATCGCCCGATTTTACGAGCACATCTCCCTCCTGGATATCAAAGACTCCTGCCAAGTCCCTCACTAGTTGAGAATCCGGCTGAGCCACTTAGGTGGTTAGCCGAAGCATCTGTCATTGAAGAAGAACCGTCTGGATCCATGCCTGATGAAAGTCAAAAGGTTGATATGGCAGTTGACCCGGTTTTGCCTTCAGAGGCTCCATCTTCGAATGACACCATAACAGAGGAGAATAAAGACGACACTGTCCAGATTCTCTTCATCAGCACTGACTCTGATGATCAAGGAGGCAATGCCACCATTCCTTTATCGCAGGAAGGAAGTTCATCGGAGTGATATCCGACCGTATATTCGGTCCCACGACCAAGCAACCTGGTTGTGTCCTTTGATTGGAACCAACTAGGCAGACCCCGGTTGCCAGCCAGTATACCATTCAGAATTATTTGTCAAATATACAGAATGGTAATGGCTGGCACTATCATTGATGAGGGGGCATCTGTGAGTATCCTTTCCTCTATTGCTTGGAAAGAACTTGGTTCGCCAGCGCTTTTACCTGAGATGAGAAATCTATCAGGTTTTGATAAAGGAACCAGTCGACCTTTAGGGATCCTCCCCAATGTGCCTATAACATTGAAAGGGAAGACCGTTCAAATGAATGTGATGGTCGTTCAAGGACCCTTGGATTATAACCTACTCCTTGGACGAGACTATATATATTGCATGGGAGCTGTAGTCTCCTCACTCTTTAGAGTAATGTGTTTTCCACATGAAGGAAGAATGGTCAAGCTCGTGGACCAACTTTCGTTTCCCGGATCACACATCGCAAATAGTCATGTGCCATACCTAAATGGTCTATTCTTGCAAGAAGTGTCTCAACCCACGGTCCGTCCTCCTGATGAGCGCGAGTAATCCGGGAGGATATGACCGGAACCCAGGGGGCATGCATCCTGGCCTGCTTCGGCAAGAAAACTTTAGGTATAAGGCAAGTTTCCGCGGGAGAATGTGACTAGTCCGTACCCCGTCTGTTATTTGGAAGAGGGGTTGTTCTAGAATAGGATTCTTTTGTCAAAGTTACGTGTTTGGCACCAGTCATTCACCCTTGTCTATTTCGGTAGGCATTGCCGAGGAAGTGTTTTGTTTGAAAGAGTAACGAGACAATCTTTGGGTAACCTGAAAGAGGTAAGCCTCTCTCGATTAAAACAAATGTTTTGGCGGAGGGTAAGTAGAGGTAACCTTGAAACTCTGTTTTATACCTGGGGGCATGCAAACCTTTTGGAGTGCAAGCAAGGGGCGACTATTTATTTTTTAAATTTTTAGGTCCTCCCTTTAAACCTGTAGGTCTAACCCTTTAAACTCGTAGGATTAGCCATTTCTGAACTTGCATAAAGAAAGGATCAGGAGCAAAGCTTAGTGAGATGAAGCTCCATAAAAAATAGAATCTTGATGAGAAACTCTTATCAAATGACTGGGTAATCGAGTAGTTTTAGCATAAAGTTCATGCTCGTTAAAAAATAAACGCAAGATCCGAGCAGTTTTAACGCGGTCTTCATGCTCATTAAAAAATAAATATAAGCAGTGAGCAGAGTTTCCTCCAGTGTTTAAGCTCATTTTTATCTAAAAAATGAACCTATCCCGGTAAATAACCACTGTGATCGTAAATTTATCAGCCATAAAAGCCTTGGTCGTGTTTGCACCTGCCACCTCCACTTTTCATTTGGCCGATCGTTCACCCCCATATGATTGTTTACCCATTTTGAGGAACAGCTGCGAAGAGTGATTTCACCTAGCCATCCTTGTGACACTGCCGTGATTGGAAAATTCCAACCTGTACCTGGAATCAGTTGCTATCCCTGTTTATCACTCGTTCCTCAAAAGACGAGTCTTCTTTAAGCTCTTTTCAATTGACTAGTAAAATATGAAAAGATTGTCGAGTTTTGGCCTTCCAGCTCGTTAAAGGACAGGAAGAGCTATCCCTCCTCTAGATTTTAATCTTTTTGGACCTGAGGGATTATTGCACAAAAAGGTCGAGCGCTTGTTTTATTCGGCTCGTTAAAGTTATCGAAAACTCATCCCTTCTGTATTGTTTTATACTTTTTCGGACTTGAGGGATTAGATGACGAAAAAGGAATTTTGGAGTTAACTTTATGTACCTTTTCAGACTCTCTAAAAATGAAAATGACCGAGTTATCCTTGTCGTTAGACTCGTTAAAATTATTAAATAGCGACAAACTTGTCTTTAGACGAGAACGAGTTTCACTATCGCTAAGCTCGTTAAAACATAGCGATAGGCTTGCCCGAAGGGCAGGTTATAGAACAAGCATATGTTATCCTCCTCAAGCTTGACAAAAATAAAGAGGTACTGGTCAGCAATGACTGGGGAAAAATTGGGAAAAAATCAAGAAAACTTTGATGGTAGCAGGTCGCTCTTGAACATGACACTTTTCCTCCGTATCACAATCGGGTTGGGTTGTTTCATTCACCGGTCACATCACCATGGTCTCGCCGTACCATCCATTTTTGGGGTAATGCTACCAATCCATCGCATCAGTGTCGCCATATGTTCAAGAGAAGTCGTTCAGAAAGAGTCGACCGGGTCCCATCCACTGCCATACATTATCCTTCATCCATTCATGACCGCCACCCTGAATCATATGTCACAGATCATTTTCACCTCCATTAAAATCATTAGCTCCGTTTCGTGTCACTGATGTGGGATTCATTAAGGCCCTCCTGTGATGGATCGCTTCTTGTCGACATCAGCTCATTATCCAAGAAGTTGATCTAGGAACAACCCCTTCAGTACTTTGAAGCTTGCATGCCTCAATGGCAAGTTTCTCACTTCCGGCGATAGGTATACATCAATGACCTTCGACCAGAAGATTTTGCGTGGTGTTCGACGCCAAGTCCTTTATTCACACCACGTGAATTGTACTGCAGTACCTTGAGGGTCATTATCATTATCGGTGATTCCTCTCGCGCTTGTTAACGGTTTACATCATTGACCGGTAATCAAGCGATGTCTTTCCATGTTCGACTTCAGCGCAATTCTCACATGGATCGACTTGTACTTAGAGTGAAGATCGAACGAGTTTGAAGACCCCGGATCTAGTTTCATCCATCCGGGCTGTGATATATATTGAGAAAAAATAAAGACATTTGACATGTACATCATTGCAGCAGATGATCATCCTACTTAAAGGATGATAATTTCACCAAAATTATCAGTCTACCATCAGACGATCGTCTGTTCTATGTACAAAAATGAATTTATAAAGCTGAGCATGGGAATGCCCGCCTCAGCTAGATCATGAAAGCAGTATGAATCATAGTGTATTGTATTGTATTTTATTACAGGTCTCCTCCCAGCAGATGGATGAACTTCGGACCCTCTTGGATAAAGCAATTCACCCGATAAACGGCCTCATACTTTAGGGGGCAACTTTTATAGACATTTTTGTGCCTTACAGCATTGAGCATGAAATGTCTATAATCTAAGGGATCCAAAGTCCCTAAACATGTTGTTCCTACCCCTAGAGGAACAAGGCAAGCTAACCACAGCAATTCACAGAAGTTCTCCACCTGAAAACACTCAAAAACAATCAAATTCTGGATCATGTCAACTGCTCCACTGAGTATCTGCGCTGAATGTCAACTGCTCCACTGTCTACCTGCATTGAATGTCAACTCCAACATAGGCTACCTGCGCTGAGCGAGTTTGGACATGTGGCAGAGTCATTCCTCAAGGTGTCAATGCCCAGGAAGCTTCCAAAATGACACTTGCATCAAGGAATTCGACTGGTGATGAGTAAGAGGTTCCAAATCTCCAAGTGGAAGCAAGAACCTCCAAGTGGACTCAAGAACTGATAGAGGGAGAGGACACTAGTCAGATCTCAAGCTGACTCATCCTCTCTCCAAACATCTATATATGGATCTCTCCTCCATGAGATCTAGAGGCTGGAATTTGGTAATTGCAAAGAATTGATGTTGGTTTGTGGCTGGAAACATTGGGTGTGTAATGCTTTGAAGGGAGCTGAAGAAGGAATTCCATTTTGCTGGGAAGGAGATGCTAGATTGGAGCCCCATGGGTTGTATCTCTTCCTGAACCCTGTTACTTATCAATAAAGCTATCTTGATTCTTTCCTATATGCTGGTGTATTTTGTATGATTGCATTAGTATATTTGATTTACTTCTAATCCTGAATCATTTATGAATATGTATATTTGCCTTTGTATTGTGTTCTTCTCTTGTCGCAAGTAGCTGTTCTCTTGTCACAGGTAGCTGTTCTCTTGTGATCTCGTGGGATTCAAGTAGCTGTTCTCTTGATCAAGCGAGGAGGCGAGTAGCTGTGGACACACAAAGAGAAGAGGATCTAGTTCGAGGGACAACCGGAAGACAACGGTAAGTCTGCCGATCTCCCCTCTTTCACATTTCATAAAGGAAGAAATCATAATAGCTGTATTCGTTTGTTGCTAAGGCGCTGTCACACCTTAGGTGGATAGGATCGTCCTGCATAGGCATTTTTCCCCACAACACATCCTAGAGATCCAGAGGCTGGAATTTTGCATCTTGTAAGGAATTGTTGCTGGTTTCTTGAGGTAACATCATAGTGTTGGGTGATCTAAGCTTTGCATGAGGTGAAGAAGGGCTTACCTGCTGAGAGGATGATTCTGGGTCAAAACAACTGGTTGTAACTCTCTTGGCTCTTTCTTGATTATCAATAAAGCTATTCAAGTTTTCCTCCATACTCTTGTGTAATTTATGTTTTGTGCATTTGTATGGTCAATTTACATCTGATCCTAGATTGTTTATGATAATAGATCCATGTTCTCATATAGTGTTATGCGGCTTTGATTCTACAGGTACTCTGTGAAGCTGGGTATACAAGAAAGCAAGTAGAAAAGGACTATCGGAAGAGAGAGGAATGGAACAAGGAACCAAGTGCAAGGCAGAGGTTGGTCTCCTTTATTCTTCTCTCATCTATCTTTCATAAAAGAAAACGAAAGTAGTTTTAATTTGTTTGTTTCTAAGGTAGCTACCCACCTTAGTGGGATTTGCAGTTCTGCATAGACACTTTTCCCTGTAACAAAATGGTGAATCCGCTAGGGAGCGACTAGGTTGTTTGTTTATCTACATCTATTTACTTTATAAACTTACAAACGGAGCCTGAAGTTGAGCCAGGTAGCCTTCGAACTGCATTTGCTATGCAAATGAAAAGTAGATAAATGTCGCTTCAGTCAATCTCCAGGTTTTGTTTATGAATTAAACAACTGATTTACAAACTCTCTAATTGCCCTTGTGGTGGCTCTAGTAACCTCCTTAGACCTACCCCTATGATTGATTTACTGATTACCACTTGCTCGGCCAAAATCCCTGAACTGAACTGCAAACTGTGACCCGGAACCCAATCAAAGTCTCGTCCCTGGTCCAGCGCACTGTCTGTTTTGTGAATCTCAAATTCAGCACACTTCCCTAGTGTAGTAGGTGCGCTGCATTTCAAATTCACTGTGTTATAGGTGTGCTGATCAGACAAGGCCTTGTTCCTAAATTTTGGTTTCTGTGTTCACTCTTTTCAGATCTATTCGAGAGTTTTGCTGCCTGTAGTCTGTACACCTCTGTTTGAAACCCCTTCTCCTTGCTATTATTCTACCTCCATTGTGCAAAGAACTGTAAATGTTTTTATGTATTTGTTGAGTCATTTTCAGTTCTCCTTACAAAGAAGTAACGTAATTGTACTGTCGTTTCTTGATTTGAAAGTGTCGCAAGTCTCGTTTTCAGTCATAGAAGAGAATCTGATTGTTCTTGATATTCGATTACCCTGTTACTATTGTATTTGATCTGAATTAGTAGTTTTTCTAGTGTCGAAAGCAAGTTTTCATTTCCAAATCGCAAAGTGTTGTCATTGTCTTCATTTTGATTTTGAAAAGAAACTTGTTAGTAATTGTCGCTTTGGAAAATAATTCAGATTTTCACATTAGCTTTCTTTCATCATTCACATATTAAGAAGGCTGAAAACAAATACATGCATGTGCATTTGCATTTAGACTGTTTGATTGGTTTGATTTAGGACGGTTCATATAGTGTGTGCTCTTTGCTCTTTGTTGAAAGAATATTGTCTCTCTTTCCTTAGTAGCTAGGATTTTCATTGCACAAAGAAGATAAAATGATTGTTTATCATCTTAGATTGCATTTTAGGAATTGTACATCTACATCACGTGGTGAACCTGAAAGGCAAATTTCTTAAGCAAGATCAATTATAAAATAAATTTAATGAATCTAACAACGCTTTGGAACCTAACGCACAACATCTAGAAGTCTAGGCTAGAGACATATTCTAGCGTCGTAAAGCCTCGTAACCGTTGTTCTCATTGTTGGTTGGGTGATTCCTCCACTTTGAGACGATAAGTGCCAGTACGGACTTGTGCTCCCACGTACCGTCGAGTGTATTTTGGGAGACCACAATAGGCTTTATCCTTTATCCATAGGAAGCCGTGTCTGTCGCCCTATCGATCGCAATGCACTGAACACAGCATTCGGGAAGATTGACTGCCGTACCGTAAAAAGTATTCTGTAGTTTTGTGATTGGTTTGGTAATCCCTCTGTCTAGATTCCTAGAGAAATCCCTTTCATTCCTTTTCAGAATCCTTAATGGAAAAGGTCCATCTGAGCACTTGTCACTTCAGGCTCATTAAAAATCGAAGGCGACTAGAGTCATCTTTTGTTTTTTCTCGACTCTTTAAAATTGAAAAAACAAGTTGTGTCAAAGTGTCTAAAATTTATTTTAAACGGAATAATCATCACCTTTCCTACGTTGGCCTTAGGTCGAGAAAATGGAATCCACCAACCAAGGAGTTCCCCTTGGAGGAAATCCTAGTCCCTTCTCCTCTTGGGGAGATGTTGGTGCACTCCATATGGCCACATTGTCGCTTCCAGGATTGACAATCGGCTTGCCCGTCTGGCTTTTCTCAACCTCCGTCGTTCAGAACACCACAATTCCTGAACAATCGAGTCAGCAACTAGACAATTCCAGAGTTACCCCCCAACCCTCTACTTCATCCAATTCTTCCTCTCCTCCTTCCTCTTCTCTTGATGAGGCTGATAAATCCAAAAATCAAGTACCTGAGAAGAAGAAGGAAAAGAATAAGAAAGAGAAGAAGAAGAAGGAGCCAAAGGCGAAAAGGGGCAACCAAGCGTCGTCTAGCAAAAATCCACACACTACACCGACCAGGCCTAAATCGCCATGTGTCATTTTCAAAGGAGACCACTATCATAGAGATTGTCCCTACATCCCTCGGATCTTAAGGGACTGGTCTCCTCGTTTGCACAACCCGGTGTCGTCAACCTCTGATGGTCATGTTGAAAACACACCGTCGATTAGTGAAAGTGAAGCCCCTGGACAAAAAGGAAAGTGCAAATTTCCTTGTAAACTGTGTGAAGGCGCTCACACTGTCCACCGTTGTCCCTTCTTAGACGAGGCTAAAAGAGTTTTGGACGATCGTCCGGTTTCACCGTTACTACTTCCTCCTGGATATAAGAAACTCTTGCCAAGTCCATCACTAGTTGAAAATCTGGTTGACCCGCCCAGGTGGTCGGCCGAAGCATCTATCATTGAAGATAAACCATCTGAACCCATACTAGACGAAAGTCAAAAGGTCGAGGTGGAAGTTGACCTGGTCTTGCCTTCAGAGGTTCCATCTTCAGATGATACAGTCACCGAAGAGAACAAGGATGACACCGTCCAAATTCTTTTCGTAAACACAGACTCCGATGAACATGGGGGCAATTTACCCATTCCTTTACCGTAGGAAGGAAGTTCATCAGAGTCGTACCCGGCCGTCTATTCGGTCCCACCTCCAAGCAACCTAGTTGTTTCCTTTGACTAGAATCTACTAGGCAGACCCCGTTTACCGGCTAGTGTACCATTCCGAATCATTGCTCAAATATATAGAATGGTTATGGCCAATACCATCATAGATGAAGGGGCTTCTGCGAGTATCCTTTCCTCAACTTCTTGGAAAGCACTTGGTTCGCCATCGCTTTTGCCTGAGATGAGAAATCTAACAGGCTTTGACAAAGGAACCAGTCGACCGTTAGGGATCCTTCCCAATGTGCCCATAACATTGAGAGGGAAAACTGTTCAAATGAACGTAATGGTAGTCCAAGGACCCCTGGATTATAATCTACTCCTTGGATGAGACTATATTTATTGCATGGGAGCCATTGTCTCATCACTCTTTAGAGTAATGTGTTTTCCGCACGAAGGAAGAGTGGTCAAGCTCGTAGACCAACTTTCATTTCCCAGTTCACACATGGAAAATAGTCATATACCATCCCTGAATGGTCTTTTCACACAAGGAATGTCTCATCAATCCCCAGTCCATCTACCTGATGAGCGCGAGTGATTCGGGGGATATGATTGAAACCCAGGGGGCATGCACCCTGGTCTGCTTCGGCAGGAAAACTTTAGGTATAACGTAGGTTTCCGCGAAGGATATATGACTAGTCTGACACTCCCATCCGCAATTGGAAAAGGGGTTGGACTGGAGCAAGATTCCCTCGTCAAAGTTATGTGAGTGGAGGCGCCTGCGCCATTCACCTTTGTCTATTTTGGTAGACATCGTCGAAGAAGTGTTTTGTTTGTGGTACAAATAGAACAATCTTTGGTAACCTGAAAGAGGTAGGCATTTTTTGACAAAACAAATGTTTTGTCTGCGAAATTGCGGGGTAACCTTGAAACTCTATGTCTCTATACCTGGGGGCATGCAAACCTTTTGGCATGCAAGCAAAGAGCGACCATTTATTTTTTTAAATTTGTAGGTCCTCTAACCCTTTAAACTCGTAGGATTGGTCGTTTCCTAACTTGCATAAAGAAAGGATGTGGGGAAAAGCTTTGAAATAATGTCATTCTTATATATGAGACATTCTTATCATACGACTAGATTAATTGAGCAATTTTAACGTGGACTTCATGCTCGTTAAAAAATAAACATAATCAATGAGAAAATGTTTCCCCCAGCATTTAAGCTCATTAAAAAATGAACCAATTTATGGTAAATAACCATCATGAATGTAGTACTTCAGCTTTTGAAGCCTTGGTCGTGTTCTCATCATCACCTCCACTTTGTATTGGCTGATCATTCACCTCCATTTGATTGTTTACACCTTTTGAGGAACAGCTACGAAGAGTGATCCTATTAGCCATCCTTGTAACACTGCCGTGATTGGGAAATTCCAAACCTTACCTGGAATCAGCTGCTACCCAAATTTATCACTCGTTCCTCAAAGACGAGTCTCCTTTAAGCTCTTTTCAACTGACTCGTAAAATATGAAATGATTGTCGAGCCATTGGCCTCTCTAGCTCGTTAAAGGGACCGAAAGTGCTATCCATCCTTTAGATTTTAATCTTTTTGGACCTGAGGGATTATTACACAAAAAGATCGTGCGCTTGTTTTTTTGGCTCGTTAAAAGTATCGAAAATTCATCCCTTCTGTATTGTTTTATACTTTTTTGGACTTAAGGGATTAGATGACGAAAAAGGATTTTTGGAGTTTCCTTTACGTCCCTTTTCAAACTCTCTAAAATTGAAAAGGACCGAGTTATCTTTGTCGTTAAACTCGTTAAAACCTAATAGCGACAAACTTGTCCATAGCAGACAAGAACTAGTTTCACTATCGCTAGGCACATTAAAACATAGCGATGGGTTTTCCCAAAGGGAAAATTATAGAACAAGCATATGTTATCCTCCTCAAGCTTGAAGAAAATAAATAGGTACTGGTCAGCAATGACTGAGGAAAACCGGGAAGAAAACTTGAAGAAACTTTATTGGTAGCAAGTCGCTCTTGAACATGACACTTTGACTCCGCATCCAAGTCGGGTTGGGTTGTTTCATTCACCGGTCACATCACCATGGTCACATCACACCATCCACATTTGGGGTTAATGCTACCAATCCATCATGTCACTGTCGCTGGTATGTTCAAGAGAAGTCACTCAGAGAATTCACCTGTGTCTCACCCACTCCAATACATTTATGCTCCATTCTTTCATGACCACCACCCTGAACCTTATATCACCAGACCGTTTTCACCTCCATTAAAATCATTTTCTCCATTCCATGTCATTGATGTGGGATTCATTAAGGCCCTCCTATGATGGATCGCTTCTTGTCGACATCAGCTCATTATCCAAGAAGTCGATCTAGGAACAACCCTTTCAGTACTTTGAAGCTTGCATGCCTCAATGGCAAGTTTCTCACTTCTGGCGACAGGTTTACATCAATGACCTTCGACCGAAAGATTTTACATCGTGTTCGACGCCAAGTCCTTTATTCACACCATGTGAATTGTACTGCAGTACCTTGAGGATCATTATCATTATCGGTGATTCCTCTCGTTCCTGTTAACAGCTTACATCATTGGCTGGTAATCAGGTGATGTCTTTCCATGTTCGACTCCAGAACATCTCTCACATGGATCGACTTGTAATTTGAGTGAAGATCGAACAATATTGAAGACCCCGAATCTAGTTTCATCCATCTGGGCTGCAATATATATTCAGGAAAATAAAGACATCAAATGTACATCATTGCTACACAGATAATCATCCAATCTATGGGATGATGGCTCCTCCAGAATCATCAGTCTACACTCAGACGATTTTCTGTCCTATGTACATGAAAATGAATTTACAAAGCTGAGCATGGGAATGCTCGCCTCAGCTAGATCATGAAAATATTATGAAGATAATGTATTGTATTGTATCTTATTACAGGTATCCTTCCAACTTGAAATAACTTCGGATCCTCATGATAAAGCATTTCACCCGACATAAAAAAAGATTAGCAACGTCATGCTTTAGGGGGCAACTGTTATAGACATTTTTGGGCACTGAAACCCCAAGCATAAAATGTCCATAAACCAAGGGCTCTTATGTCCCTAAAAGTGTTGTTCCAACCCCTAAAGGAACAAGGTCAACTGTTACAGCTTCTCCCAGAAGTTCTCCATGAAAAACTACTCAGAACTGGTCAAAACTGGATCATTTCACCTGCTCCATAGGCAAAGTGCGTTGCATCTCACCTAAATACACATAGTGGGTGCATTGCATTTCAAAAATCCCTTCTATGGGGTGCGATGGGCGAGAAAGGATAAATGGCAGTGTCAATCCGTGAGGTGGAGAGGCATGGAATATTCCAGAAACTTCTCCTGTGACACTTGCCTCTCTAAATTCGACCAAGGATGAGTAAGAGATCATCAATCTCCAAGTGGAAGCAAGAACTATCAGAGGGAAGACACTAATCAAATCACAAGCTGACTCATCTCCCTTACAGACATCTATATATGGATCCCTCATCCCAGAGATCCAGAGGCTGGAATTTTGCATCTTGTAAGGAATTGTTGCTGGTTTCTTGAGGTAACATCATAGTGTTGGGTGATCTAAGCTTTGCATGAGGTGAAGAAGCGCTTACTTGCTGAGAGGATGATTCTGGGTCAGAACAACTGGTTGTAACTCTCTTGGCTCCTTCTTGATTATCAATAAAGCTATTCAAGTTTTCCTCCATACTCTTGTGTAATTTATGTTTTGTGCATTTGTATGGTCAATTTACATCTGATCCTAGATTGTTTATGATAATAGATCCATGTTCTCATATAGTGTTATGCTGCTTTGATTCTACAAGTACTCTGTGAAGCTGGGTATACAAGAAAGCAAGTAGAAAAGGACTATCGGAAGAGAGAGGAATCGAGCAAGGAACCAAGCGCAAGACAGAGGTTGGTCTCCTTTATTCTTCTCTCATCTATCTTTCATAAAGGAAAACGAAAGTAGTTTTACTTTGTTTGTTTCTAAGGTAGCTACCCACCTTAGTGGGATTAGCAGTTCTGCATAGACACTTTTCCGTGTAACACCTGTGAATAAATGATTGTCTTCACATCCATCTATTCTACCTAAAAATCAAAAGCAATAGAAACATATAAAAGTAATATAATAGTGGCTACCTTGGCAACAGGAGAAAAATATCACCAAAATCAATTCCCCGCACTTGGGAATAGCCTTTTGCTACCAACTGAGATTTGTATTTCTCCACCTTGCCTTTTGCATTCATCTTCTTCTTAAACACCCATTTGTTGCCAATGGGTTTCCTTCCAGCTGAAAAATCCACCAAATCCCAAGCCTCATTTTTGTGCAAATATGCCATTTCGTCAACCATGGCCTCTTTCCAGAGTTTTCCATCCTCTGAATCTACTAGTTCCCTCATAGTTCTAGGATCATCATCAGTAATAGATAAAGAAAAATTTGAACATAAAGCAGATGGACTATACATTTTTGGCTACCTTCTTTCTCGAACTAGTCTTCTCACAGCTGGAGTTTGTGGTTCTTCATCTTCTAATTCCTCTTCTGTTGTAAAGTCTGATTCTTCCTCCTTTAGCTCAAAATCTATCTTCCTAGGTTCCTTTGGTAGGACTTCATGTTTAATAACATCTTTCACCTCTCTAAACATGAAATCTTGGTTGTAAACAAACTTCTTTGTTTCTTGGTTTAAAAGCTTATAACCTTTTAAACCATCCTTATACCCAATAAAGATACACCTTTTAGATTTACTATTCAGCTTGGTTATTTTATCCTTTGGAATGTGTACATATGCATCACATCCAAATACTATCATATGTGAAAGAGAGGGTTTCTTACCAGTCCATACCTCTTGTGTATTCTTATCCTCCAACGTTGATGAAGGTGATATGTTGACCAGGTAACATGCAGTCTCCATCGCCTCTGCCTAGAATTCCTGTCCTAACCCGACACCACTGTGCATGCTTCTTTCCTTTTCCATCAACGTCTTCTTTATTCTTTCTACAACACCATTTTTCTGAGGTATGTATGGAGTAGTATTATGTCATGCTATACCACACTTCTTACAAAACTCTTCAAATTCCTTCTTGCAAAACTCTCTATTGTTATCTATCCCCGACACCTTTATCTTCTTCTCTATCTAGTTTGCCACCAGATCCTAAAATTCTTTAAACCTATCAAAGACTTCAAATTTCTTGTTGAGGAAATATATCCATGTATTCCTTGATAATTCATCTATAAATGATACATAATACATAGAATTACCCAGTGATGGAACCGACATAGGTCCAAATTCATTATTGTGCAAAATCTCTAATATCCATTTCACCCTCTTAGCACCAACGTGAAAACTCACCTGACTCTACTTCCCATATACACAATTTTCACAGAAATCAAAATCCATAGATCAATTAGACATACCTTCTACCATATCGTTACCATGAAGTATTCGAAGGCCCTTATCTCCAATATGTCCAAGCCTTCGATGCCATATCATTGTATTTTCTCCAAAGACCACTAGGTTTTCTGCTCCACTTTCAGGAACCACAGAATTATTTCACCCATCAATAATAGTGCTACCCTTAAGCTTGTATAGAGTCACAATCTGAACTCCCTGCATCAATACCAGTGCTCCCTAAACCATCTTGAAGATATCTTTCTCAAACATTGTTTTTACACTTGCATCATCCAGCTTGCTTACAGAAATCAGATTTCTGGCTAATGCAGGAATATGCAGAATAGCCAGAAGTATTCTAATCCTTCCACCTTGCAAATTCAACTTGATTTTTTTGTGACCAACGATTATAGCCTTCTTATCATACCCTAAGAAGACATCACCACCATCATATTTCTCATACTCGCAGAACCACTCTGCATGGGGAGTGAAATGAAAGGATATACCTGATTCAATCAACCATGCCTCATGATCTATATTTGTATTTGAATAAGAAGCCAAGTACACATCCCCACCTTCATCTGAGGTGGTTTTCACCTCTGCAGAAGGAGCATCATCAGATCCATTTCCTTTCTCAGGAGCTTTAGATTTGTAGTCCCTTTCGAAGTGTCCTTCCTTTTTGCATTTCCAGCACACCTTTATAGGTTTTCTTGGAGATTTAGATCTCCCCCTAGATTTAGATGTCCCAGTCGAGGACTTATTTTTATTTCTATTCTAGGACCGTCCTCGTACCAACAAGGCATCACCGATGCGGCCCTCCATATTTTTCCATCTCATCTCCTCCGATAGCAAGGATGATACTATTTCATCAAACTGCAAGCCAGTTTCATTGCTACCTATTACAACAACTAGACTATCCCACGAATCTGGTAGAGAACACAATAAACTGATGCACTTATCTTCATCTGAAATCTTAATATCCACAAATAATAAATGGCTTACCATAGTATTAAAGGAATTCATATGCTCTGTCACTAAGTCTCCATCTTTCATCGTCATGTTATAAAACACTTTCCGTAGGAACATTTTATTCACCAGAGACTTAGATTAGTACAAAGTCCCTAACTTGTCCCAAAAAGCCTTCGCTGAAGCTTCCCCTGATACATTCAACAATACTAAATCTGAGACACGCAATTGTATTGTGCTCTTTACCTTCTGATCCAGCTTCGACCAGTATTCAGTTAACATTTCCATTGGTTTAATAAATGGATCTACTGCGATCCACTGAACTTTATCCACAAGAAGATCCTCTATCTTGAGTTTCCACAAGTCAAAATTCTGGCCATTAAATTTCTCTATCTCTATCTTTCCACTGCTCGCCATCTTCTTTCACCACAAGAATCGATCCCATATATCTCCCACTGAACAGGGTCTATCACAGGCCCTAGAAAAACCCCTCAACAACAAAGTCGTCCCCTTGAAGCCAAAATAACTCTGATACCAAATGTAGGTTTTAACCCCGTACAGAAGTTACTTGCATAAAAATTCTAAAAACAGAAAATAAACAATGGAAAGAGCATAAAACATAAAACAAATATACACAGACATTTTCCCCTGGATCCCAAAACTAGGACTACCAGATTGAGTTTTCATTATATTCCTTTCAATGTTACAATACATATACGTACATACATACATACATACATATATATATATATATATATATATATATATATATATATATATATATATATATATATATATATATATATATATATATACATACATACATGTCGAAGCATCCATAAGTCTCAGTCCATTAACCCTGGAATATAACATAACTGTAGTTCCCTTGACCATATCTACAAAATACCATGGCCAAAAAACCATCATGCCCAAAACCATGTGTGAAATCCATGCACAAAACCATAGGTAGGTCCGCCCACCTAATATGGGGTCCAAAACAAATTCTCGGGGCATTGTCTGGAAGTCGCCCCCCCTGCGTGGGGTAATTGTGGAAAGAATATAATACACACCCAATATGTGGAAGTACTAATGTTGCATATCGAGCTGTCACAATTGGTCTAAATCTAGTCATCTTCTGTTGTGATAAAATTGTTTGTTTAGGAGATACAACTTTTCCAGAATATTACTGATGTGGAACTGTAGGATTTTTGAGAAACTGAGGACGAATAACTAACTTTTCGACTTTAAGGATGATTTTTTCTTAAGGCTAAAGGAGTTGTATAGGTAAAAAGTCCCTCTTCAAGCTTGGCATAAGTAGAAGGATAAGTATGTATAACAAAGGAAATAAGATCAACAAGTTTTAATTAAGGCAATTCAATTTCATGCTCTACTTCAGTATCAAATGCTTCTAAAAGGGAGGAAGGAAGCTCAAAGGATTCAAGCTGATGAACTAATAAAGTGGATTAAATATCTACTCCTTTAGAGAGGAGGTGGTAAATCTCATAATTCAATAGGAATAGGTATTGGTTGAAATGACTCGAGTTGTGATATTGCTTCGCGTGGAAAAGAGGTAGAAGTATAAGTGGATGCTCCTAGTCTACGTCTAAGAGATGCAATTCTCACAAGTATCTATGGATTTGATAATGGAGAGAATATTTGAGGATCTGAATGAGATTTAGTATGCCTACCTGAAGCCAGATTTAACCAGTGGAGTTGCTAGGTGAAATATTTTAGCCTTCTAGCCTCTTATTCACCATTAAGAGGGAAGTCTTATCAATGTCCTAGGAAAATGAACTTCAAACTTTGTTCCCCGAAAATGGAGCCAATATGATGTTGTATATTTGTATACAGTTCTAGCCTCGAGAACCATGCTAAAGCATATAAGTAAGGGTTTTAATTAAATTGGATGACCAATGCATTAAACCATTAACACTTGTATAATCCAAAAACTCCTGAGAATTCCAAAGGGATGATTTTCATTCATAATAACATAAAATATTTGAATTGATTTTGAAAGTGGAAAAGGGAGAATATATATGACAATTAAACATTCAGACTGAATACTTAATTCATCCGATATAGTATATGCGTGCAGAAGAATTCTATAGCCAAACAAATATATATTCAAGAGATGGCAAAAGGAACCAATTTAAAGGTGCAAAGGAACTAATTCGAACATATTTTTCAATTAGCTAATCTCCATAATGATGATAACTTTGTAGTGGGATGTCAGGGAAGTTAATACTTAACTTAGCCTTACCCTAACTCCTATGTTACCTTGAATATATGATGAAAAACATAGATGAATATATCATAAAAACTCACATGGACACAAATGTTGTTAAGAGTGAAGTCATAATCCTTTGATTATCTTCAAAAACTTTCAGAAGAGTACAATAATGTATTTGGATTATCACAAGGGTTCAACCCTTCTTACTTTGAGATACAAAATATTTATAAAGTGTAATTCAAAAATATCTAATCTAATACAGTCCTTTACAAAATAAAATCTTATACACAATTATTTGGATATATCATTCTAATACAATATAAAAATAGACTCTCTGAAACTAATTTGCATAATCAACACTGTATTTGAGGGTGTTGTTTGTAACTGATGCCCAAAAACCTGTTTTTTCTCCTTTTGCTCCTTATTTCGATGTACTGGCACCTAGAAATATGTAATCAGTTCCTGTTTTCCTATGCTTATGCCTTGAAATGTTGCATTTAGTTTACTCAATAAGCTTGAGTAGCTTATCCCATATTTCATCATCTGGAACTGAGCAATTACCCACTCTTCGGTAAGCTTCATCCATCTCTCAGTGATTTGATAAATAAATGTTAAATTTCATGTTGGATAAATAAATCATATTCTATACCTCCTAGAAAATCCTTACCACTTATGATTCCCTTTACTTTATCAAATTTTGACCTTTCTACTATTATTTCATGTAATCTGTGTGGGTAATTTTCAAGTCGAGTCAATTTGCCACTAGAATATCTTAGAGGTGGAAGTCCCTTTTTTTGTAGGAAAGCAAATTTTCGGTCAAATTTATTTATCTGTACTTCTAAGTTTTTACATTTACTTTCTAATTGTAACATTAAATCTCTTTTAGTAAAAAAAAATTACCTTCTAAGACTGTATCAATCCTAACTTCAATTCCTAAGTCTTCCAATTCATCCTTGGTATTTGAATTCAACACTTTGATGATCTTCTTTGCCTCCCCTGGTTTATGATCCAAGTCTTCTTTAATCTTTACTATGGCTTCCTTTTCTTTTCTTAACAATTCCTCTTGTTCAAAAATAAGTTCAGTAGATGTCCAGATCTCTGAAATGGTTGAATTGATATCAACCTAGATATTTTCCTTTTCTTCAGATAATGTCTATGTTGTGAGTGATTCATCTGCATACTTTTCAAGCTGCTTGGTTAGATTGAAATTTTTCTGTATTTTAGATATATATGCATTATCTAATTCTATTTTATTTTTTTCCATTCTCTGTAGTGTTTCTTTCAACTTTTCTATCTCCACATTTCTGAGGAATAAATCTCACATGGCCTTTGATCATATTTGTGTCGCTTCTTCACTAGTTGTCTCTATCTATATTGTAGAGGTACCTGCACTTGCTTGTTATTATATTTCTTTTAACAAGATTTCAATATCAGCCTCCATTTTTGGTATTTGGATGTTCTGATCATAATCATCTTCAATATGTTTTCTTTCTGTTTCTCATGTTGTCCTACTTCTTTAGTTTTTGGATGCTTTGTTGTAGGTAATTTCAACTACTTTATGAGAAATTGTTTATATGAATTTCTCCTCTTGATTATTACTTTAGTCGCATTGATATTAGTAGGATACAATCCTAGCTTTATCACCAGATATTACAACTCTTTTACTCTGGTATCCTTGCCTAAGGAAGACATTATTTCTAACTTGAGTTGTGAATGAATATTATTTAAATATGTTTTCAATTTAGAAGCTTCCATAGATGAAATTGTTATTGAGGAATAAATCATTCATCTGCTTGTTTGTGGAGATTGATCTGATCTATTGGGTGTATCTTCTTAATTTCAAAATAAAATATAAAATCCTTATAGTCATCTGCAATTTTAGGAACTATTGGCATTGCAGTGTTGGCATTGATGTCAACATGTTCGAGATGTTGTTGGTCATATGCATGTGTGATGAGTGCTTGGTGATGATGATTGGTTGATGGTATTGTTAGTTGGCATTGATGTCAACATACCTATGACTAGACCTAGTGGAGATGATGTTGTGGTTGTTGAGGAGATGTATTCCAGACATGTTGAGTTGGTTGGAGATGTTGTTTCTGTAGGAGGATTGGATTTTTGCTATGGGTGTTGATGTTGTGTTGTAGATTGGAGATGTTGTTGCTACAGGTGGTTGGAGTGTTGCTCTAGATGCTACATATGTCTCTACATGTCTTGGAGACATTGTATTTGTTTCTTCATGTGTTCTGTTTTGACTACTTGTGTTGTAGGTGATTCCACCAATGTTGGAGGTAGTTATTTGACATTATTTTGACGTTGTAGGGCTTGGAGATGCTGCTATAGGGATAAAAGATGTTACTACAGGTGTTTGAGGTGTCAAAGATGTTTTGGTTGCTGCTTGAGCAGATGGAGGTGTTGGTATTGGTGTTGAGATTGGAATATTAGGTCTTTCATGTTTTTGACTTATTATTTTCCTATTTCATCAGTTGCAAACCTATTACAGAGGCTTGGATGAGTGTTCTAGTGTTGGAGAAGATGATGGAATAGATGGTAGAGGTTCAGAGGTGAGAGGCTGATGTTTTTACTGATCTTAAGCCCCATTTGCATGCACA
Organism: Pinus tabuliformis; assembly: GCA_031772625.1. NCBI lineage: Eukaryota > Viridiplantae > Streptophyta > Pinopsida > Pinales > Pinaceae > Pinus > Pinus tabuliformis. The sequence continues at coordinate 356,168,884 of CM062813.1, forward strand.
GAGGACTATGGGAGTGGTTGGAGAGCTCCAATCACATGGAGGTAGGCCCAAGGGAGTGATTATAGCTCCATTGGCTTGCAGGACAATGCTAAGGGAGTGACTAGGGTGTTTTCACTAAAATTGCTCTATATTTCTCACGTTGTTGACCTAATTTTTGGCCTATGATGACATCATTGATCATAAATTTTCATTTTATGGTCCGAAAAGTTTGTGGGACCTCCAAAAGTTGATCAAAGTTGAAAATATCAGTCAGGCTAATGGATTTAGTGGTTGATTGGATCAATGAGTTGAATCCACATCTAATCTATCATATGAATAAAGTTGTGATGCCCAATAGTTCTAAGTAAATATTGAGTTGAGCACTTCATTTCATATACATATTTGAGAAAGCTCATTGTGAGTTGATTAATGGTCTAGTTGAGTTGAGTGAGTGTGTGTGTGGGGAAGAGCTTGCAAGCTACATGTTTCTTTAGTCAGAATTTCTGAAGCAGTTTATAGTCATAGTAGTAGTGAGCTAAAGTACGATTCAGCCTTATGTTTATGCAGTGCATGTGGTGGTGAGTTGTGGATTGATGTAGTGAGTTGAGGAGATTTTCTTCCAGATGGTGTGGAGATTTTTGTGAGGAGTTTTGATGGAAGCTTGTGCTACAATTATTGATTGAGCATTGTTTCTATGTTGTTGCAATGCTCATGTTGAGCAAGTTTTCAAAGTCTTGTTTGAAAATAGATGAAACCAGGCTCACATGGAGGAAGTGAAGGCATGGAGGCTTTGAGTATATAGTGATTTGAAGATTTAGTAGATGGAAAAGATTTCTCCATCCAATGGTGGTTGGATAGTTTGGCAGAAACTGGGTGAGGCTCATTGGTCATGGTGGTGACCAACAAATTGGAGTATGTAGTGTCAAATTTTTAGTTCAAGAGTAACCGAGTGACGATCATTGATCGTGGTGGTGTTCAATGGATGGTAGTTCGTAGATCCAAGAAGGAAAGAAATTCCTATCTAATAGTTCCATCATATTATGAAAGAAGTCGAGCCTTCTGGCTCATAGGAGTGATTTGATCCATGTATAAATAGTTCAGGAGATAATAAAATATTGAGCAGTGTAGCAATTGCATGGTGGTTTTTTTCCTAGGATTGGTTTTTCGCCAGAAACACTTGTGTCTATTGTGTGATTGTTTTCATGGTTTTCGATTTGTGTTTGATACACTAACCTATAATTATGTGTTTCAGTTTATGAATGTCAACGATTAAATAATTGGAGAAAATTTGTATAAGTGCTCAGAATACTGATTCACCCCCCTTCTCAGTAGTGATCTAGTTTACAACGGGAACTGGTAATTTTAGCTCAAGGAATGCCAACTAAATTTCCCTCTATTAGGGTCTAGTGAAAATAAGAGCTTGTGTTGAGTGGATGATGGTTGTTTCTAGAAATTAGTGTAGGTGGAAGCTTTCAATGCCTGATTCCTTTTCTTCATCTCTCTAAATCTGGAAAATATACTTTATTGTACTATAAATGGTGAAACAAGAGAAGTAGGAGAATCAAGAGTTGTTTCTTCAATTTTATGAGATGAAAATGTAGGCTCGCCTAATAATACTATTATGGTATGTTCTTTTGAATTTCTTCCTTTTGATGATTCCTCTTCTATATTCATTGATTTCCTCCTTTTGGAAATATTGAAACCAACTGATTTAAATACTGAAGTGGTAAGTGACACACATTCTCTTGGTATTTTTAATTCCTTTTCCTTTAATCTTGGAGTTTCCAGTGTTTTCTAAGTAGAGTTCTATTCTTCAGTTTCTTGCAGTGTGTTTTCTTCCCATTCCTATCAATTTACAAACTGCTCAATATTTGGATTTGTTATATGAACATAAGGCAATGACTTTTTCTCAGCTCTTATCTTTGAAATTATTCCCAATGGGTCATAAGGCCAACTAAAACTTAATTTGAATTTCGTTTGTCTGAAAAGATTGTCCACTTCCTTCTCTGCTGCTCTAGTGTTAACAACAAATGTACCAATATGTGCTTTTAACTTGAACATACATTTTTGTCTCCTTGACACAAAATGGATTTCATCTGTAGATCACCTGGTAATGTAATGTACTAAAGTAAAACACTCAATCTACTTCTACAAGCAATTTAGCAGAAGCTTAATCGAACATGAGCAACATCAATAAGAACACATATAACTGATAAGAAGGAATCGATCACACAGAACACAGAAGAATTTACCCGGTGAAAGCCTCAGCCTAAAACCCCAACTCTATATTATCATACAAGTGGAAACATAGCCAATATTACAAAAAGAATCAGCTCATAACCTATCCTGCTCTCTCTGCAATACCTCTACTGCTCATAGATAGTCAAAGGCCTCTATCTAACCTCTGGTATGCCCTCCAAGCCTCCTATTTCTTTGTGCAATTCTGATTGGGGTCCAGTGTAGCCACTTGTGTGAATTGGCCTCTTCACACACTCACTAACTTCTGATCCAACTACGCAGTCCTGAAGGAGATAAATCCTCATCATGGGTGAGCTTCCTTTATAGGAAAAATATTCATCCAACTGATAGTACATTGTCCCTTCTCTAATCTCAACTGGATCTCTGTCTGAACTGACATGCATGAGTTATCCATGAGTGAATACTCAGTTATCTAAAACACAGTAGTTACATGCATGCAAGAATTAACTAACAGAACTCTCATTAATTTAACAAACTGTTAAATTAATCTAATTGGACTTGACTCAGTTAACTGAGCCAACTAATTACAACTCAACATTACAACTCATTCTTATCTCTTTAACTGATGGATAAATTCTTCAATTAATAGATAAATTGTTGCATGTCCTCACATAGATTTCAAGTTTGATTTTCCTTAACTAATTAACTCAAGATGAATTAATTAATTTATTTTCAAACTACTATTAATATCAAATTCGAATTTTACTTCCTATTTTTAGTCCAGGGACTGACTAAAATAGGAATCCATCCTGAACTGCTAAAAATAGAATGTTATTTTTAGCACTTCCATTTTTCATTCCATGTTGCCCATTCCAGCACTTGCACCCAAACTGCTATTTTAGCAGTGCTATTTTTAGCACTTCTATTTTTAACATTTCTTGTTGCCATTTTCAACAATAGGTAGGAAAATTGGCAGTTTATAAGGAGGAAGTTCACAACCATAGACTCTGATTTATGTAAAATTTTGATAGATATACCAATCTCCAACCTTAAACTGTTCACTAAGATGTAAAATTATTTTGATTTCTTTGGAGATGCTAGGAACTGCATCACTCCTCAAAAGACAATTCCATATGCAAAAACAACAAAATCACTAAAATATTATTCCTCTATGTTTCTCCTGACTAGAGAGGTCCAGTGAATGATTAATTGTAGTCAACCCTATGAATCCATCTTTTGTAATGGAAATTTAAACATCTTTGACTAATGATATTAAAACAGATAGACTCAAATAGACTGATGTTCGAACCACACTTCAACACTAAATTTTAGAAATTAGTCATGACTAATATATGATAAAAACTTACTAAAATTAAGAAGAACTTATGGTTTCTTCTAGACGAAAATATTCATAGAAATCCAAGGATGACTTCAACTACCCAATGAACAGTTTGATACCCTAAAGGACAAGAAACCATATAAATAAATTTCCCACACATCTCTGGAAAATTTGTAGAAGAATATGATGGATTGGTTCTAGGAAATTTTGAATTTTCAGGTGGAAAAGACTAAAAAATGTGGGCTCACTACTGAAGGTAAGCTTATGGTAAATTTCCATGAGAGAATTAGTCGAAAAAGGATGAAGAGGGCCTTGGAGATGGATCTGCAATTCTTACCAAATGGATTCTGGGGTTATTGAGAACACAATTTCGTTGCTTCTGGCCACCATGGATCTTTGGCTTGGTAAGTAATGACTCTTGCACTAGGTGACAAATTCGGGAAAATGATAGGTTTTGGGAAGACAAAATTGGGGAAACATTACCTCCCAGAAGAAAAATTCATCACTAACATCCTCAAATTTTTGATATGCGCAATTATAAAGTTCATAGAGATTGAATTCACATTGGGTTTCAATGATTTTGTATGGTGCATCGATCAAAGGGAGTTCATCCAGTTTCATCATAGGGGGTAGGTCGGACTCTCTACAAGGATTTTGGATTTTCCCTTTTGGATAGTCATTTCAAGAAATTAATAGAACAAAGGATAATTTAAGAAATTACCTAGTTGAATTTGATGGATGATAACACAGAAGATCATTAGGATTGGTTGTTGTTTTTTCTTTCAGAGCTCTTGAGGAAAGAATAGTAAAAGGATAGTAATGTAGTGAAAGAATAAATTAAATTTGGAATGGGTTTCAATGGTTTATTCAAATTACAATTATTGGTGCATCAAGATTTATTAATCAAAACGTTGGTGGAAGCATTTAATAGCTTAACGGATAACTCTGCTAAGTTATTGGAAGGTTTGGCAGTGGCTATTTTAGCAAGGGAGGTAGCACAGTGATAAATTAGTAGGAGCGTTGGTGGATGTATTGGCAGTGGGCAGAATGACTTTGCGGGGGGTTGGATCCTACAATTGCTTGTTTGTCATTGATCTAGGTAGGTGTGATATTGAACGTTGAAAGGTGCTCATAATTTAACTCCTTTGGTGGAAATTCATTATTTGCATAAAATAATAATTTAAACCATTTTTTCGCACTAATTGATTTAAAACAGGTATTTGGACTTTCTCGCTTATTACAAAGTGCAGGAAATAAATTCTAACTTAATTTTTTGAAAGAAACTTATGCATTTAAAATAACCAAATGCACATGCAAAATTGAGTTACAACAAAATCCTTGGACAACCATGACCTTGATGATTTCCTTTTCTCTGAATTATATGGTAATGATTGTTCAAGTAACATATTTCTTCCTACAAGAATATTTAGATTTATAGGAATTTAAAATGGAGTCTAATTTGATCATCGAATATTTTCTTTTTAGGTGTATCTCCTTTTGATCAGGAAGATGAGATGCTTATCATTGATCATTTTTGTGGAAATCTAAAAAATCTATCTGATCAACCTCAATTTTCCTTAAAATCTCATTATTTGAAAAATGACTCTTGTTTATATAAGAAACCAACCGTGTTTTCTCGGAATTCAAAGTTAAGTTAGGTGAGTGGGACACTTCAGCTTACGTTGATGGTTATCTCAAGTTCCTATCGCCTTGATGGTATTTTTGATTTCAGTCAGTTCAATATTCTCTTACAAAATATTTTCTTTAATTTCATCTCATGAAATGTTGACTCTTTCTTGAGGGGTTCTCATTTTCTTCACATAAAATTTTTTAACCATGAAGGAGAAAAGTTTAATTTGACTATTGAACTTCCACTGCTACATCCCACCTCAATCAAATCTTTAATATGCGATGTGGAAACAAAGAGTGATTTTAACAAATGCCAAAATTTTCAATCTGACTTGTGTTATGCATCATCTATCAAATAATATCACTCAAACGGCAACATGGATTATGGTCATCCTATTGATGTTGCTTATGATGTAGATTTTTCTTTGATTAGGTTTTCTTGTCAGAGTTTCCCTAAAGGTTGTTTCCATAATCCTATCGTAGATTCTATTATCACTCAGAAGCTTTCCCTAGAAGTTATTAAAAGAAGGAATAATCCGAAGTAACCACAAACTGAATCTTTTAGACTCAGGTTCTAGCCAACCTAAGTCCAAAGAGGGCTCTCTCTTTATAATTTAATTTTGTTTCTATTTAGATTTTAGGCTAGTTCTTAGTGTTCATGAGGATTTTGATTTTGATTGAAAGTTGGGTGGTGGAATTCTTGGAACAGATGGATAGAGTTAGGTCTTCAAGCCATTGGGCTATGGAGTCAAATCAAAGGATATCTTAACTAGACCAGATCATTAAAGGGATTGTTTATAGGGTAGGCTAGCAAAGCAAAAAGGTAAATATTCAAAGGAATGATAGGTGGAATGATTCTAACCAGGGTAAAAGGGCAATGAAGTATCCTTAGACCAGGATCGAAAAGAGGAATAGAGGGTGATCATCAACAATGAGAAATTAAGAATCCTTCGCTACATAGACCACAAGGAGAAACTACGGAAGTAAGGGAGCATTTAAGAATTCCCCAACTAAGATAGTTTTGCAGAAAACATTTAAGAAGGTAAACAGTCAAGACAGAGAGCATTAATAAACACATATGATTATTAATAAACATAAGGAAAAACAATAATACACATGAGAAAATACTTATCTGATTTTTGCTTTATACAAAAATCCTGTAAAATGTCTGAACTTTATTCCATGATCAAGCAAGCCAATCCAGTCTTAATACAATAGCACTTTGATTTTAGATAAAAGTCTACAAAAATGTCTTTGAATCCACCTCAATACTTCGAAATGGGAAGTATTTATACAAAAAATATTACAAAATATCTCATAACAGTTTGAGATTTAATTAAGAAAATAAAAATATCTTCAAGCATGAAGATAGAGACAGATGGAAAACTGCATCATGTTGTCCCTCTTATTGTGGTAGTGCTAGTTGTGGCTGTTGAATTTGAACCCACTTAAGCTAGCCGATATTTGTACGCTCAAATCATCTTTGTCATTAGTCTTTTACTGATACTCTTTAACCTGCTACTCTTTGACCCTGTTCACCTGTTTCATCTGGCTGTCATTCAGATTTACTGTGGTAACTTATAGTAAATCTGTCATTTTCTCCCACAATTCATCTTCAGGTAACTTTACTTTGAGCATTCTCATATAGACCTCGTCGGCCTCAGTGTATATGGCAAAATTAGGCTTCATGACAAAGAGATGTTTCACCTCATGCTCTAGGAAAAATAGATTTTCTAAAGTATCATATAATACTTTCCCTATTGGCAAGGCTTTGATTCTTGAAGTGCTTGCCTGTTCTTTGGACAATTTCTTTAATCTGTCAACATAGTCCAATTGGGTCATAATTTTTTCATGGATGACCATGGGACTTGGAAGGCCTTTATCCCTCAAAATTTGAAACTTTGCCATGAATCTACCAATGCCAACCTGCATGTTATGCATTTTTCCTCCAGGTTAAGCATAAGGTATCTTTTAGACAAAACCTTTTTGACCTCTATGATGGCTTCAGTTCTATCCTCCACACCAAGCTCATTTAGTTCATGCATGTTCTTGCTATTCAAGAAGTCGATGAGTTGATTAGCATCCTCAGGCCGGTCTCCTAGGTTGTCCTTTACCTTATGATTCTTTAGTGGCCACTTTCACCAGTTCTGTTTGCTCAAATATTACTTGAATTGATGGCAAAACATCATTGACAGAGTCAATGATATTGGCCCAGAGCATCTCCTTAGTCTGTCATAGTGGCTTTTGTAGAGTTATATCCTTCTCTAGGACCTTAATCTTCTCACCCATCCTTAGGGATTTCTGTGTTTCTTCTCTCTATTGAATCCGGGCAAGCTTACAGTCGGTTTCTAGGCTTGCCACTTTCTCCTTAAGCCTTTTAAGTTCTTTTTCCTAGATGGACATTTCCTCCATGGATTTCACCAACTCTGTTGTCTTTTCTGTTGAGGTACTTGCTGTTGTAGACTCAGTTGTGACTGGTGATACTGTGGTAGGTGGAGCTGTTGGTGCCAAGGATGCTGCCAGTGTTGAGGGAACTATTGTTGTTACTGTGGGAATGGCAGTTGTAGAAGTGGTGGCTAGTTCATTGTGTTTGGACTGAATTAATGTGTCCAATTCTTTCTTTGTTTCCTTCAAATGGTCATTTAGCTTTAGGACCAAGTCCATAAGCTCTTCTTGTACTTTTTGGGTCTCTAGGACTTCTTCTGTCTGTGGATGATGCAGTGGTGGAATCTTAAGTTGCTTCTTCAAAGTAGCTATGTCATCATTTTTCTTCTTGATCAGTCTTTCAATGGCCTTCACATCTTTGGGATCATGTCCCAACTCAATGATTAAGTCCTCTAAGGACTTTATTCTGGTGTCTTTTGCCTGTGAAGAGGCCTTTTCTAATTGGAATTGAGTTGATATATTATTTAGGGAATTTTGCAATTGATGAGCTGCGATATCTTTCCCTGTCAAGGTGGTGTAAATTATCTCCCCTCTCTGTTTGTGCAGCTCAATCTAGTCAATAGGATGTATGTCCTTTGCTAGCACTTCGAAATCTACCCTTTTGAAGTCTGTTGTTGTCCTTGGTTGTTGAGTAGTGGGCTTCATAAATGTCATCTGCATTTTGCTCTCTTTCACATCATAGGCTCACATTAGCCTTGTTTGGTTTGTAGGTGCCATCTTTAGGTACTGTGCATAAGTCTAGGCTTTTAGCCTCTCATTCCTAGCCTTTGTATCCTTATACCTTTCTCTAATGTCTTTATCTCTGTCAGCTGGAATTCTGAAGGAGGACACTTCAACACTCTGTTGCATTTCCAACATCTGAGTGTTTGTTGTGGAAGGTTCTAATGTGCCCCCAGAAGGAGTGGCAGACCTACTTCTATCTCTTTCAGTGCTGGTGGCCCCCACTGTTTCTTCTGTGAATTCCTACTCTAAAATAGGATTGAACCTCTGCCTTTTGACTAGGTTGGTTTCTGGATATGTTTATATGGTTGCTCTGCCTGATGTAGTGGCCTCTTCTCTATTCCTTTTGAGGCTTTTCTCCTCATTCAGAGGAGTTTTCAAGTTAGGGGGAGTACTCATAGTGGATTGTTGTATACCTGTTTGACCTAATTCCTCTAATAGGTTTGGCTGCTCTGACTCTTCCTGCACTTGGGACTCGTCTTTTATATGAGATTCACTTTGTACTTGTGATTCTCCCTAAGCTTGTGATTCAATTTGTGCTTGATATTCTCCTGGCACCTGCAGGAAAGAACCCTCATCAAGCCTTTTCTCTAAATCAATTAGAGCATTTTCAACAGCTACTTAATTGTTATCCCTATCTACTAAAGTATTCTCCACCCATTCCAATTGGTTTACATATTTCCCTATCTCAGGTATTCGATGGTGAATGTATGGATCCATCTTATTTTTTTGTCTCCTGTTGCAGATGAAGTCACATGGGTCATATCTCCACATGAAGCGTTGTTTTAGTTTAAGTCTCTGAAGGATTTCTTCTACTTCTCTTCTAGCTTCTCTGTTATTACATACAAAGTGGCCTAATTGATCCTTGATTATCAACTGTGCTTTCTTTTTGGCCTTAACAAATTGTACCTCATATGAATTGACTATTTTCCTATAGTACTCTAGAGAAAATAACCTCATTGGGTGGTATCTAAGCAGTTTATAAGGGGCCAACTCACAGCCATAGATCCTAATTTTTGTGTGATTTTGGTACAAGTACCAATCTTCCACTTTGTGTTGTTTTGATAGCTGCAGGATCCTCTTGATATCTGAACTGATTCTTGGAGGAGGACTTCCTAGTAGCATGGTCACTACTGGATGTACAAAAAGATCAATGAAATCTATGTATGGATATGGGGAATCATACTTATGTATCAAAGGAGTCCAAAAAATGACTAACCTAGGATGACCTTTAGTGTCAAGCTTTTGGAGAGTGAAGGGGAACTTGTCAGCTTGGTAGTACAAGAAAAGGTGGTACAAAACTGAAGAATACTTAAACACTCTTTCATTACTCATTCTCAGAAATTGTTCATGCATCCTATCAGCTATGTACTTGGCATAATCATACATGACAGCAGGGGGTTGTCCTGGAGTAAAAATGGACATGAAGGCTAAGATGATTTCATCTATGTATTCACTGGTTGTATAGCCTAAGATACTAGATATCATTGACACAATGTCTTGGCCAAACTGAGAAAATATGGTATACATATATGGGGGAGGTTCTTGTGGGGTATGTTTTTCTTCTACAATAAAAGTTTGGAACATTTGAGCAAGCTTGGCAGTGGTAAGCTTGGGAAATTTGTCTAGTAGGTCTCCAATTGAAATAGGGGTTAAGTTCTGCCCTGGTTGTAGTTGCAGCATTTCATTGATTGACTCAGCAGTGATGGTGAAAAGTATGGTTTGGTCGGTGGACATCACTACTATTTGACTGGGAATGTAGTTTGCATGGAAATAATGAACGATTTTAGGGAAAATGTGCACCTCAGGGAATTGATACTTCGGCAAATTAGATTCCCACAGACCTATTTTATCAACTTGGTTGAAGTATTGGTCTCTGTATCGGCAGTATAGTTTTAAAGGGTATTCATGGAAAGAGGTGTCCTTGATTTGGAAGCCTTTATCAGCAAGAGGAAGGTGGTCCAGGTCTAGGTGAGGAGTGGTAATTGGCCTGACATCCATGGCAATTGGGGCAGCCATTCCTAGTTCTTGTGGATTTAAGAATGGGGGAAGTAAATTTTCAGTCTTTGAGATAAAGGGGGTTCAATTCCAGGTGGATTTTATGTTACTAAAGTGCCCTTTAATTTCAATTAAGAAAGCTTAGATACTGGTCGGAAATTAACAGGGCTTTCAATGGATTCTGGCTTAAATACTTGGAATTGATGAAGACGGGGTGTGAACTAGGTAACTGGCAATTCTGAATATTTGGAAAGGCTTCAATCAGGCTGGAAGACAATCTGGGAGCTTTTGGCATGTTCTGAGTGCAGGTGTACATGAGTTGACAACTTTTCATTATTCACAGGCGTGTGCATGGAAAATTACAGTTAAAACGATAAAAACAATGATTTGAGGCTTTTTTCGATTTGTGCGCAAAAGGCCAATTTGGCAGGTATGGGTGAATAGTGACTGTTTGTCACATAGTAGGATGAACACTGACAGTTTTGGTAGGTAACGGGCTAGCGTTAAGCGATTTATTTTGCATAGAAGTTTGGCGCTTGACAGTATTGGGGGGAGAATGCCCAATCCCACTCATCGAGTGCCACGTCGCCTCAAGGGTCCAATGGAAAACAACCCATTTTGGGTGGGTATCATTCTGATTTTGGGCCCTTCCAAAATCAACATGGGCTGTAGGATGGGGAGGGGGGAGAACGTGCGGTGGTCAGGTGTGGGAATTGCACAAAGGGTAATGGAGGGGCTCGGCAGGAAATCAAACGCGGTGATTTTAGTTTAATGAGGGGTTAAGGTGGGGATTAAAATATTGGATGAGATATCATTGGCAGATGATTTGAATTTAATTAATCACAAATCAATTAATTATGTCATTTGTCGAGGTTAGGTAATTATAAAGTTTATATTTCAAACTTACGGGTAGGGATATTAATATTAAAAGGGTTTAATAAAATATACAGGAAAGGGGGTTTTTTCGGGAATTAACATATAAATAATGTTAAAAATTAATATTAAAATTGCGGGGGATAAATGAAATGCACTAAGCATAATGTGTTTTTGTAATTTTATTGCTTTTTACATAGAAAATTATAGCTTAGGCTAAGTGCATTTTTGTAGGTTTTTCCTAATAAGGGGTATCCATGGGGGTGATTGCTTTTCCTTGGGAGAATGGTGTTTTAACCTTAGGAAAAGGGATTTATTAGGGGAAAATGAATGAATTGAAGGGGGTGAATGTTTATGAGGGGATTTTAATACTTAAGATCAATAAGTCATTGGACCGAGGGTTCGGTCCCTCCAAAAGTCAGAAAATTTCTCTGAGCCCCTTTGACTTAAGATTTTGGGTACTTCGAACTTATTGTGGGAAATTAGTTAAATAAAGGGTGAAATGGGTTAGGGGAAATTAATAAATTTGACTTTGTGAACTTTATGCTAATCAAATTTCTCTTTCGTAATTAGAACTTTCATGATGAGGGTGATAAATATGCTTTTGTCTAACAATCACCACAATTCTACAACATTTCTTCTACTTACCCATCTACTCATCCTACCATTTTTACTTCCTTTTATTAGGGTGCATTTGAGCTATCAAACCCTTATCAAACATTTTTCTTTTCTTTACAATGAAAATCTAACTAAATCTGACCTTATTACATCCAAGGGCTCAGATTAAACAGTGGAGCTCCTTTTTATTTACTCCACCTAATCTACTTATCTACCAAGATTACACTGTTTGATCAAATTTTTATTCTTTATCTATAAACATGAAATTGAAACATGGAATAGGCAAGTTTAAACATTTTGACTACCATGGATTGTGCCATAGGTTAAAAACTGCAAACAATCATTTAATCTACATAAAAACTAAATAGTAGTGGTATTTTGACTAGCACACTTTCATGGTCTTTTCTTTTCTTGGGGTTCATATTTTTTTTATCTTTTTTGAACATTTTATTCTTTTTATCCTTTGATTTTTCTTTTAGGACATACCTGCTTTACATTTTTTAATTTTTTGAATATGGAAAACATTTTCAAAAAGCAAAGCTATGGACATATTATAGGTTTAATCTTAGTCATTCAAAAATTATGACTCCTATTGGTATAGGAACCTAACAGTGGCTCCACTTGGGGATGGCATTTCTTGGTGAAATGTCAAGAACTTGTAGATCAATGGCCTTTTGAATTGCTGTGATGTCACTCTGCAACTTTTTCCTTTTCACTTTTCTGCATTATTGCTATTTATGACAGTAAAACCTTTGAAGCTTAAGGCCTTCTCTTCGGGCTTCAACTCCAAAGATTTACTATCCAATCACCCCTAAACTTTGAGAAATAGAATATGTACAAATGATTAGTAGAATCAATAACTAGGTTCAATGTAGTGTTTAAGCATTCAACCATTAATTGGTCTTCCTTCTGCTTCTGTGCCATCCATTTCTCTGAGGAAGAAAGCATTATTACCTCTGAATGCATAGATGACATATGGGCCTTTCCATAGGAAATCAAATTTCCCATGTTTACCTTTATCCTCTCTTCTTGAGTCTCGTTTCAAAACTTTGTCCCCTAGGTAAAAATCTTCTGCCTTAGCCCTTTTATCAAAAGCCTTCTTGATCCATTCCTACACAACTTGGGATTTGATGTACACTTCTTCCCTTCTCTGCTGCAAATGAATTGTTTAGTTGATTCTCCTTTGAATGTCATTTGGTTCAACTTGCAACTCTTGGAGCAATTTCATCACTGTCGTTCCCAAGGAAGATGGGAAAACAACTTCTATTCCATAAATTAGTTGATAAGAGCTAGTACCAATGGATTTCTTTGTGGTTAGCATGTCTTCCCATAAGGCATTCACTAGCTTCTTGTTCCATGTTTTCTTGTTGTCTTCTAACAGTTTTTTGATGATATTTACAAGACTTTTATTTGAGGATTCTGCTAGTCCATTTCCTTGGGGGTAATAAGCTGTGGAATGGCCCAATGTTATATGGTACTTATTACAAAAATCAATCATTCTTTTAGATTTGAAGGTTGCTACATTATCAATGATGATCTTGGTTGGGCACCCAAATCTAGATAGGATGTTGGATTCAAGGAAGGTTATAATAACAGTATCAGTGGCTTGCCTTGATGGTATGGCTTCTATCCATTTGGTAAAGTAATCTGTAGCAATGAGAATCCATTTGTGTTGGGCAGAGGAAGGTGGATGGATTTCACCAATGAAGTCAAGACCCCATTGTTGAAAAGGTGCTTCAGTAGATATTGGTTTTAGGGGCAGGGGTAAAAGCTTTTTCTTTCCTTCAAAGATTTGGCATTTATGACATGAGGTTACAAATTTCTTTACATCAGAAAACAAAGTGGGCCAATAGAAACTAGCTCCAAGAATCTTGTCAGTAGTTGTTTTCGAATAAATATGTCCTCCACAGTCACCTGCATGAAACTCTTGTAACACCTTATCAGATTCTTCTTTTAATAAACAGTTAAGAAGGATACCTTCATGATTCCTCCAAAACAAAGCATTGTCAAGTATGCAATATTTTAAACATTTCATTTTTAAAAACCTGCTTTTGGTCCTGGATCATTTAGCCATGAGCTTGGCTAAACCTTGGCCTTTTATTAACTTTTTTGGCTTGATTTCTAGGTCATATTCTAATATAGTAGCTATCCATTTCCCTCTCTTTCCATCTGGACCATCCTGAGTTAGGATATCCTTGACTACTGCATTGGGGACATAGGCTATTATATGAGAATATAAAATGTAAACTCTAAAATATTTGATAGCTTTGACCAAAGCAAAAGCTTGCTTTTCCATTATATTGTACTTTAAAGGGGCATCTCTTAGGGCTTTGCTAAAAAAGGCAATAGGTTGTTCATAACCCTCATCATTTTTTTGCAGTAGGACTACAACAATTGTGTGTTCTGAGGAAAAGGAAAATATAATGAAATCCCTATCAAACTTTAGACTGATCAAAACTGGTGTTTTTGTTAAGGCTAACTTAATATATTCAAAAGACTTCTTAGCCTCAACTGTCCATTTTATGGTCAAATCTTTCTTCAACATGTTATTCAATGATCTAATTAATTCTGCTAAGTTAGAAATAAATCTTCTAAGAAAGTTTATTTTTCCTAAAAAGGATTGTAATTCTTTGATGCTCCTGGGATGTTGTATCTGTAAGATTGCTTCAATTCTTGCAGGGTCTATTCAGATACCATCTTTAGATATTATGTGGCCTAACACTTTACCCTCTTCTAACCCAAATATATATTTTTTAGGATTCAAATAAATTCCATACTTCCTACATTTGATGAAAACTTGCCTTAGATGATCTAGGTGTTGTTTATCAGATTTTGAGAATACCATGATATCATATAAGTATATTACTAGGAATTCATGGATTTCCTTAGCAAAAGCTATGTCCATAGCTCTTTGAAAGGTGGGCCCTACATTCTTTAACCCAAAAGGCATCTTCACATACATGAATGTTCCCTAAGGAGTACTGAACGTTGTTTTGGCTTGGTCATCTGGGTGAACTAAAATCTGATTGTAACCAGAAAACCCATCCAATAACGAGAGTTTGGTTGACCCTACTACCCTTTGTAATATGATCCATTTTACAGAGGGGATAATTGTCTTTAAGTGGAACTTTATTGAGATTCTTGAGATCAACACATAGTCTAATCTCACCAGTATTTTTCCTTATGGGCACCAAATTTGAAACCCAATCAGAGAATATAATTGGTGCTATTATCTTGGCTTTTCTTCTGATTTCCTTTTCAATAGAAGGTAATAGAATAGGATTAATCCTCCTAATATTTTGTCTAAAAGGTTTTGATTTTCATTTATGGGGATGGTGTGTTGTATTATGCTGGTGTCATAGGACTTGAGGTCCTCATAACTCCAAGCAAAGACATCTTGGAATTCCTTTAGCAGTTCTATGTATTTCACTTTCTCAGCAAGAGGTAAAGACTTTGAAAGTTTTATCAATTTTGGATTTTCCTCAGTCCTAATGTTGCACTTCTCTATATCAGATTTTAATGGTTCCATCTTTGATTTTCATCATTTGAATCAAACAAGTCTTCCAAAGGAGTTAATCCTTTGGGAAAAAAGTTGTATTTGAGATTAATGATTTCAGAATCTTCATTAACTATTTCTTCAATTTCAACTTGCTTTAGGTTTTGAATATCTAATTTTGTAAACTTTGTGGGATGGAATCTATCTATCTCTTCATCTTCTAATTTGTTAATTTCTATTTTATCTATAAAATCAAGATCTAATGTTATGTCAATATCTATGTTGCTATTTACAAATTCTTCCTCTAAAGTTAAAAATTGTTTATTTGTTGGTCATAGTTTTTCAAGTTGTCTAGGATAACAGGTCCGTGCTTAACCTCAGCGATGTACTAATGGTTAGGTTGAAATGGTAACTTACAAGTACTGGCAAACATTGCTAAACTATGAGCTTACATATTATGTTTCCTTGGAATGACTGCAAGCTTAGTTTCTAGAAAAGTGTTTAATATTTCTACAACTGTTCCTCTATAAAAACTTAATCTAGGGTCTTTGGTCATATATACAACATTAATTTGTTTGATAACCAACTCAAAATCTCCCATAATAGAAACTCTTATAGCTCCTAACTTTTTAACCAATTTGAGACCTAAAAGAAGTGCTTCATACTTAGCCATGTTGTTGGTGCATTTGAAATTTAATCTATAATCATGGCCCTCTGAATAATCATTCTCTGAATTGTAAATCCACACTCCTGCTCTTGCTCCTAACTTGTTCACTAATCCATCAAATTCAATATGCCATAATATTTCGTGTTCATAATTCTTACTGTCTGGGGGGGACAAAATCTTCTTTAATTAAGGTATCTTGATCATATTTTCTATCTGAAAGCTCTTGAGTTTGGAAAATTTCATTTTGAATTGTAACTACAATTTCTTTTGGTTCTGAAATAGTGTTGTTTGAAGTGGTTTCTTGTGTTTGTTCAGCATTGTAAAAAATAAAAGAATCGATGTCAGAATGCATGGAATAGATAGGAAAGTTTTGAGGCCTAGCTTGACTACTCACTACATATTTCACTAGGGTCTCTCTGTACAGTTTTTTAGGATGTCCAAAGACTGAAACTATGGCATATGACATGTCAAGTTGCAAAGATCCTTGGAGTTTAGGCCCCCATGATCTAGACAATAGCATGCCATATTTAGGTGGTATATCAACAACAACTATGTCCATGGGAATTGTCTTAGCAGGACATTGTACTATGTAAACACACAGGTCTTTGATCAACCCTAGGCACTTTACTTGACTTGAATCAAATGAAAACAGGTCCTTGTAAGGCCTAGTGATGTCTAAGTTCAATTTTTCCATAACATATTTAGGCATTAAGTTGTGTGAAGCCCCAAAGTCTAACATTGCATTGTGTATGATCTCATCATGAATGTTAACGCTAATATAAAAGGGTGGTATCCCTCCTTCTAATGGTTTGCCATTAACATCAGGACTGAATATAAGCTCAATTTGATCATCAAATAAGTTAACAGAGTCTTCATTCTCAACGAAGTTTAAAGATTTGCTTATTTGAGATTTGTAAGTTTCATTTTTAATCAACTCTATTAAGGGGACTAAGATTTTTAGCTTAGCCACCTCTGCTCCCAAATTGAAAGGCAAAGGGGCTTTCTTTGTTTGAGGATTTGGAATTTTCATGGTAGGATTTGGAGTAGGTTGGTCTTCTTTTTCTACATTTGAAGTATTTTTCTGTGGATTTTCTAATATGATGTTTGGAGTTTCCTCCACTGTCTCCTTGGAGGGGATTGAAGTGGATGGTTGATTATTAGGGGGTTGTTCATTGGTTATATCTACAATGGTGGGACCAGAAGGATTCTGATTTGGTCTAGAGAGGATTTGGAGAGTTTTTGTAACTGGAACTGCTTTGATCTTCTTAGGTTGATTTGGTGTTGCTTTCTTGTTTTGGTCAGGAGTATCAGTGTTCTTTTTACTCCTTAAGTTGTACTGTTTGTGCACTTCAAAGATAGCAGAATCATACCCTTGCTTGTAATCGAATGATTCTCTTGATTGGGTCTGCAATTGCTGAAGCATGTGTAGTTCCTGATCATCTTGAGTCAAAAAGATAGTTTCCTCCTCATCTAATCCCATTAAGTTAATTTGTGTGTCTTGTTCAGGGTCTTCTGAATGGGAAGTTTTAGCATAGTTTTCTTGAAAAGGAGGCCTAATATTCTGATCAAGTCCATCTTTTCCAGTGTTTTGATTTTGATTCTTTCTAAAGTTTGGACTTCTCACTAGAGGTGTCTGTTGATTATCCAGTGAGGCTTCCTTTCAATATTCTCTATCCTATGACTTATTTTTTCCATTCCTTTGGCTAAGGCATCTATTTTAAGGTCAGAGGGTGAGGCTTCATCTTTCAGGGGTCCTCTTCTTTCATTCCTAACCCTAGCCCTTTTTGCTAGCAAATTAGCTTCTACACTAGTTGCCACACTCTGCATGTCTTCTAAAGTTGGAGGATTTCTCTCCCTAAGTTGGAAGGCCATATCAGTATCAAACTCATCAAGAAACTTAATCAGATCTAAGCCAGGTGGGGACTTGAGATTGACTAGTATTGCATTGTATATATTGTTTAATCTAGTACAATAATCCTAGACTATTTCATTTGTTCCTCTTTTGATGTTTTCATATTCTAAAAGGATCTGCATAGGGTTCTTTTTCTTTTCCCATCTATTTCAAAATTGCTGATAAAATACTTCTAAAGTTTCTATGCTGTTAGCAGGTAAAGATATAAACCATGTTCTTACATCACCAACTAGAATCTGAACAAACAGTCTCATTTGGACATCTCCAATATCAATTTCATGTAATTCAAAGAAATCTGTCATTTTGTTTGTGTGTTGTTGTGTTGTGTAAGTTCCTATGCCATCAAATTGGACATTTTGTTCTGGTAATCTTGTGGAATGGCACCTCACAGAGCAGGCAACATAAGAGGAGCATATCTATTTTCCATGGCTCTAAGTTGGGCAGGACTAAGAAGGGGAGTTTGGGTTCCCGAGGATGATACAATGGGTGATGGGGAACTAGGAGTAATGGGTGACTGATGTGTAATGGTAGGTTGGTGGGGAAGTGAAGGTATAAATGGAGGTGAGAAATGAACTTCAGAGATGGAAGGGAATAATGGTGAACTAAAGGGAGTTGAAACTGTTTCAGAAAGTTTAGGGATCTTAAAAATAGTGAGGGATGACAGAGGGGGATTTAGAATATATTGATCAATTGACAAGTTTGCCCTTTGGACTTCAAGTTCTACTGTAAATTCTAGATCTAGAACTATGTCATCAAGTGCACTTTCAAACCTTGTTCTAAATAGGGAAACGTCAAATCACTCATCAAAGGGGAGGTCTTCTAAAAAAAACCACTCACCAGGGCATGAATCTGCTTTAATTGAAGGTGCATGACTAACTGAACTTTCTTGTCTTCTGGATATTCTTGAAATCAGATTAGGATTATCAAATACTTGGGGAGGATTTGGATCTAGGTTCACCCTAGTATAGTGAGTTCTCCTTGAAACCAAAGTTTCAAACTTTTATAGTTACTTTCTTTTTATGAAATTTTTATTAATAACTTCTAATAAACCCTTCAAGAGGCTTGAAATAAAATTTTGAAATTTCTCAAAGATTTATTAAGACTGAGGATTTGATTCCCCAGTATGGTTGCCACTATGTTATCACTCAAAAGTTATCAAAAGAAGGAATAATCTGAGGTAACCACAAACCTAATCTTTTAGACTCAGGTTCTAGCCAACCTAAGTCTAGAGAGGGCTCTCTCTTTATAATTTAACTTGTTTTCTATTTAGATTTTAGGCTAGTTCTTAGTGTTCACGAGGATTTTGATTTTTATTGAAAGTTGGGTGGTGGAATTCTTGTAACAAATGGATAGAGCTAGGTCTTCAAGCCATTGGGCTATGGAGTCAAATCAAAGGATAGCTTAACTAGACCAGATCATTAACGGGATTATTTATAGGGAAGGCTAGCAAAGAAAAAAGGCAAATCTTCAAAGGGATGATAGGTGGAATGATTCTAACCAGGGTAAAAGGGCAATGAAGAATCCTTAGACCAGGATCAGAAAGAGGAACAGAGGGTGATCATCAACAAAGAGCAATTAAGAATCATTTGCTACATAGACCACAAGGAGAAACTACAAAAGTAAGGGAGAATTTAAGAATTCCCTAACTAAGATAGTTTAGTAGAAAACATTTAAGAAGGTAAACAGTCAAGACAGAGAGTATTAAAGTAAATTCTGAAATATCATTCCTAGTTTACAATTCAGATTTCATTGAAACACATATGATTATTAATAAACATAAGGAAATACAATAATACACATGAGAAAATACTTATTTGATTTTCGCTTTGTTGAAAATGGCAGCAAGAAATGCTAAAAATAGAAGTGCTAAAAATAGCATTGTTATAAATAGCAGTTTGGGTACCAGTGCTAGATTGAGCAACAGGGAATGAAAAATGGAAGTGCTAAAAATAGCATTTCTATTTTTAATAGTTCAAGATGGATTCCAATTTTATTCAGTCCCTAGACTAAAATAGGAAGTAAAATTCGAATTTGAACTTAACAGTTGTTTGAAAATAAATTAATTAATTCACCATGAGTTAATTAGCTGTGAAAAATCAAACATGAAGTCTATTTGAGGACATGCAATAGTTTCTCTATTAATTGAGGAATTTATCCATCAGTTAAAGAGATAAGGATGAATTCTAATTTGAGTTGTAATTAGTTGGCTCAGTTAACTCAGTCAAGTCCAATTAGATTGATTTAAATTAATGTAAGTTCAATTAGTTAATGCATGTTTGCATATAACTGTTGCACTTCAAATAACTGAATATTTTCTCATGAATAACTCATGCATGTCAGTTCATACAAAGACCCAGTTGAGATCAGAGGAGGGACAATGTACTATCAGTTGGATGGATTTTTCCTATAAAGGAAGCTCATCCATGGAGAAGGATTTATCTCCTTCAAGATTGCACAATTGGATTAGAGGTTAGTGAGTGTGTGAAGAGACTAATTCACACAAGTGGTTGCACTGGACCCCATGGAAAATTGTGCAAAGAAATAGGAGGCTTGGAGGGCAGAGGAGAAGGTTTGAGAGAGGCCTTTGATTGTCTATAAGCAGCAGAGGGATTGCAGAGAGAGAAGGATAGCTTGTGAGTTGATTCTTTTTGTAATCTAGACTATATTTCCACTTGTATGATAATACAGAGTTGGGGTTTTAGGCTGAGGCTTTCCCCAGGATATTTCTTCTGTGTTATGTGTGATTAATTTCTCCTTATCTGTTATATCTGTTCAATTGATATTGCTCAATTTGATTAAGCTTCCGCATAATTGTTTGTAGAAGTAGATCAAGTATTTTTATTTAGTATATTGCATTATCAGGTGATCTATAGTGGGAATTTCTACATCGTATCAGAGCAAAGGTGATCAAAGCGGTGAATAATATACTAGAGGAGATTTTGAAGTTTTGAGTTTTGGGTCGCAATTTTTCAGAGCAAATATGAAAAGTTTTGTGCAAAATTTTCATAAACAAATAGCAGATCTAGATTCCTTGCAGAAAAAGACCCAAATTCAAAAAACAAATTGGTTGAATCAGAGTTCAGATGCGGTAGATATCCCTAATTTAAAATCATCTCTTTTTCCCGAAAATTTCGTGATGGCGGGACAAATGAAACAGATTGATGTGCTAGCCAAGAACTTGTATGCTCTTGACGTACAAGATGCATGCAAAGCCTTGAGGAGCAAGGTAAAGGTTATATACTTGGTGGTTCATAGGGAGAGTACATTACCTCTCAACATGGAGCACGAGACGAAGTCTCAGACAATTATGGAGGAGCCACGATTTGTGAAGCAGCTTCAGGAGGTTGTGGAGCAGCCACAACTGGGGAAGCCAAGAGGAGACAGAGTGGAGGCATCCACTCATGCAAAGACCTCCAGTAGGGGGGAATTTCTAGCTAGGTGGGCAGAGGGATCACATGCATCCATACCTCCAAGTAGGAGGTAGGGCGATGTCGAGTGATCGTCCCAAGAAGGCTGGAATAGGGGCAGGATCCTTAAGGTACCCAACCTCTTTGATTCGACTTTGCTATAGGAGCCCTGGCGAGGAGCAATTGGACTGGATAAGTGGTTAGAGATAGATGCGGATGGAGCGGCAGAGAGAGCTACAGTGCAGGAGTCCTAGGACTATGTAGAGCTAGCAGGCTGCAACAATGCGAGAGGTATAGGAGTGTTGCACCAGTGCAGCATGGCACAGAGAGGTGTGCAATGGTGTGAGATGCATGGATTGTTGCAGCAGCTCAAAGGTCAGAGAGGGAGCACTTTTCAGTAGTAGGTAGAGCTTCAGTATCAGAGTATGTTTCTAGACCAATAGAGAGGTCAGTTGGGAGTCTTTTTTGTTTCTAGAGTTGCTGGAGCAACCACACTTGGTAGAAGTGTTGCATTCAGAACATTCCAAAGGTACAGGATCGGGTTTTAGTTGAATGTATTTCTTGTTGAGAGGGAGTTTTGAAAATGGCAAAAAGCAATGCTAAAAATAGAAGTGTTAAAAATAGTACTGCTATAAATAGTAGTTTGGGTACCAGTGTTGGATTGAGCAACAGGGAATGAAAAATGGAAGTGCTAAAAATAGCATTGCTATTTTTAACAGTTCGGGATGGATTCCAATTTTAGTCAGTCCCTGGACTAAAATAGGAAGTAAAATTCGAATTTGAACTTAATAGTTGTTTGAAAATAAATTAATTAATTCGCCATGAGTTAATTAGTTGTGAAAAATCAAACATGAATTCTATGTGAGGACATGCAACAGTTTCTCTATTAATTGAGGAATTTATCCATCAGTTAAAGAGAGAAGGATGAGTTCTAATTTGAGTTGTAATTAGTTGGCTTAGTTAATTGAGTCAAGTCCAATTAGATTGATTTAAACAGTTTGTTTAAATTAATGTAAGTTCATTTAGTTAATGCATGCTTGCATATAATTGCTGCACTTCAGATAACTGAATATTCTCTCATGAATAACTCATGCATGTCAGTTTAGAGAGAGACCCAGTCGAGACCAGAGGAGGGAAAGTGTACTATCAGTGGGATGGATTTTTCCTATAAAGGAAGCTCATCCATGGAGATGGATTTGTCTCCTTTATAATTGCGCAGTTGGTTCAGAGGTTAGTGAGTGTGTGAAGAGGCCAATTCACACAAGTGGCTGCACTAGACCCCAAGGAAATTTGCACAAAGAAATAGGAGGCTTGGAGGGTAGAGGAGAAGGTTTGAGAGAGGCCTTGACTGTCTATGAGTAGTATAGGGATTACAAAGAGAGTAGGATAGCTTGTGAGTTGATTCTTTTTGTAATACATACTATATTTCCACTTGTATGATAATACAGAGTTGGGGTTTTAGGCTGAGTCTTCCCCGTGATATTTCTTCTATGTTATGTGTGATTGATTTCTCATTATCGGTTATATGTGTTCAACTGATCTTTCTAAATTCGATTAAGCTTTCGCTTAATTGTTTGTAGAAGTAGATCAAGTATTTTTATTTAGTATATTGCATTATCAGGTGATCTACAGTGGGAATTTCTACACGCTTTACACAAGAATCCTGTAAATGTCTGAACCTTATTCCACCATCCAGCAAGCCAATCCAGTCTTGATACAATAGCACCTTGATTTTAGATACAAGTCTACATAAATGTCTTTGAATCCACCTCAATACTTCAAAATGGTAAGTATTTATACAAAAAAATATTACAAAATATCTCATAATAGTTTGAGATTTAATTAAGGAAATAAAAATATCTTCAAGCATGAATATAGAGACAGATGGAAAACTACATCATGATGTCCCTCTTATTGTGGTAGTGCTGGCCGTGGTAGTTGAATTTGAGCCCTTTTAAGCTGGTTGATATTTGTGCGTTGGAATCATCTTTGTCTTTAGTCTTTGACTGATACTCTTTAACCTGCTACTCTTTGACCCTATTCACCTATTTCTTCTGGCTATCATTTAGATTTACTGTGGTAACTTATAGTAAATCTGTCATTTTCTCCCACCATTCATCTTCAGGTAACTTTACTTTGAGAATTCTCCTATAGATCTCGTCTGCCTCAGTGTATTTGGAAAAATTAGGCTTGGTGACAAAGAGATGTTTCACCTCATGCTCTAGGAAAAATAAATTTTCTAAAGTATCATACAATACTTTCCCTGTTGGCAAGGCTTTGATTCCTGAAGTGCTTGCCTGTTCTTTGGACAATTTCTTTAATCTGTCAACATAGTCCAATTAGGTCATAAGTTTTTCATGGATGACCATGGGACTTAAAAGGCCTTTATCCCTCAAAATTTCAAACTTTTCCATGAATCCGTCAATGACAACCTACATGTTATGGCATTGTTCCTCCAGCTTAAGCATAAGATTTCTTTTAGACATAACCTTTTCTACTTCTATGATGGCTTCAGTTTTTTCCTCCACACCAAGCTCATTTAGTTCATGTGTGTTCTTATTTTTCAAGAAGTCGATGAGTCAATTAGCATCCTCAGGCTAGTCTCCTAGGTCCTCCTTTACCTTCTAAATTACTTCAGTGGCCATATTCACCAATTATGTTTTCTCATATATTACTTGAATTTATGGCCAATTATCATTGACAGAGTCAATAATATTGGTCCAAAGCATCTCCTTAGTCTGTCCTAGTGGCTTTTATAGAGTTAGATCCTTCTCTAGGACCTTAATCTTCTCACCCATCCTTAGGGCTTTCTGTGTTTCTTCTCTCTGTTGAATCTGGGCAAGCTTGCAATCGGTTTCCAGGCTTGCCACTTTCTCCTTAAGCCTTTTAAGTTTTGTCGCCTGAATGGACATTTCCTCCATGGATTTCACCAACTTTGATGTCTTTTCTGTTGAGGTACCTGCTGTTGTAGACTCAGTTGTGACTAGCAGTGTTGTGGCAGGTGGAGATGTTGGTGCTAAGGATGCTGCCAGTGTTGAGGGAACTATAGTTGTTACTGTGGTAATGGAAATTGTAGAAGTGGTAGCCAGTTCACTCTATTCGGACTAAATTAATGTGTCCAATTATTTCTCTATTTCTTTCAACTGGTCATTTAGCTTTAGGACCAAGTCCATAAGCTCTTCTTGTCCTTTTTAGGTCTCTAGGACTTCTACTATCTGTGGATGATGCAGTGGTGGAATCTTAAGTTGCTTCTTCAAAGCAGCTATGTCATCATTTTTCTTATTGATCAGTCTTTCAGTGGCCTTCACATCTTTGGGATCATGTCCCAACTCAATGATTAAGTCCTCTAAGGACTTTATTCTAGTGTCTTTTGCCTGTGAAGAGGCCTTTTCTAACTGGAATTGAGCTGATATATTATTTAGGGAATTTTTCAATTGATGAGTTGTGATAGCTTTCCCTGTCAAGATTGAGTAAATCATCTCCCTTGTCTATTTTTGCAGCTCAATCTAGTCAATAGGATGTATGTCCTTTGCTAGCACTTCAAAATCTACGCTTTTGAAGTCTGTTGTTGTCCTTGGCTATTGACTAGTGGGCTTCATAAATGTCATTTGCATTTTTCCCTCTTTCACATCATAGGATGACATTAGCCTTGTTTGGTTTGTAGGTGCCATCTTTAGGTACTATGCATAATTCTGGGCTTTTAACCTCTCATTCTTGGCCTTTATATCCTTATACCTTTCTCTAATGTCTTGATCTCTGTTAGCTGGCATTCTGAAGGAGGACATTTCAACATTTTGTTGCCTTTCCAACATCTGAGTGTTTGATGTGGAAGGTTCTAGTGTGCCCCCAGAAGGGGTGGCAGGCCTTCTTCTTTCTCTTTCAGTGCTGGTGGCCCCCACTGTTTCTTCTATGAATTCTTTCTCTGAAACAAGACTTAACCTGTCTTTTGACTAGGCTGGTTTCTGCATATGATTGTATGGTTGCTCTGCATGATGTAGTGGCCTCTTCTCTATTCCTTTTGACGCTTTTCTCCTCATTCAAAGGAGTTTGCAAGTTAGGGGGGGGTAATCATTGTGGACTATTGTATACCTATTTGACCTAATTCCTCTGATAGGTCTAGCTGCTCTGACTCTTCCTGCACTTGGAACTCTTTTTCTATATGAGATTCACTTTGTACCTGTGATTTTCACTGGGCTTGTGATTCAATTTGTGCTTGAGATTTTGTTTGTGCTTGCTATTCTCCTGGCACTTACAGGAAGGAACCCTCATCAAGCCTTTTATCTAAATCAATTAGAGCATTTTCAACTGCTACTTGAGTGTTATCCCTGTCTACTAAAGTATTCTCCACCCATTCCAATTGGTTTGCATATTTCTCTATCTCAGGGATTCGGTGGTGAATGTATAGAGCCATATTGTTTTTCTATCTCCTCTTGCAGATGAAGTCACATGGATCATATCTCCACATCAAGCTTTGTTTTAGTTTAAGTCTCTGAAGGATTTCTTCTGCTTCTCTTCCATCTTCTCTACTATTACATACAAAGGGGCCTAGTTGATCCTTGATTCTGAGCTAGGCTTTCTTTTTTGCATTAACAAAATGTACCTCACCTGAATTGATTATTTGCCTGTAGTACTCCAGAGCAAATAACCTCATTGGGAGGTATCTAGGCAGTTTATAAGGGGTCAACTCATAGCCGTAGATCCTAATTTCTGTGTGATTTTGGTACAAGTACCAATCTCCCACTTTGTGTTGTTTTGACAGCTACAGGATCCTCCTGATATCTGAACTGATTCTTGGAGGAGGACTTCCTAGCAGCATGGTCACTACTGGATGTACAAAAATATCAATGAAATCTATGTGTGGATATGGGGATTCATACTTATGTATAAAAGGAGTCCAAAAAATGACTGACCTAGGATGACCTTTAGTGTCAAGCTTATGGAGAGTGAAGGGGAACTTGTCAACTTGGTAGTACAAGAAGAGGTGGTACAAAACTGAAGAATACTTAAACACTCTTTCATTACTCATTCTCATAAATTGTTCGTGCATCCTATCAGCTATGTACTTGGCATAATCATACATGACAACAGGGGGTTGTCCTGGAGTAAAATTAGACATGAAGGCTACGATGATTTCATCTATGTATTCACTGGTTGTATAGCCTAAGGTACTAGATATCATTAACACAATGTCTTGGCCAAACTGAGAAAATATGGTATACATATATGGGGGAGGTTCTTGTGGGGTATGTTTTTCTTCTACAATAAAATTTTGGAACATTTGAGCAAGCTTGGCAGTGGTAAGCTTGGGAAATTTTTCTAGTAGGTCTCCAATTGAAATAGGGGTTAAGTTTTGCCCTAGTTGTAGTTGCAGCATTTCATTGATTGACTCAGCAGTGATGGTGAAAAGTATGGTTTGGTCGAGGGATATCACTGCTTTTTGACTGGGAATGTAGCTTTCATGGAAATAATGAATGATTTCAGGGAAGATGTGCACCTCAGGGAATTGATACTTGGGCAAATTAGATTCCCACAGACCTATTTTATCAGCTTGGTTGAGGTATTGGTCTCTGTATCGGCAGTACAGTTTTAAAGGGGATTCATGGACAGAGGTGTCCTTGATTTGGAAGTCTTTATCAGCAAGAGGAAGGTGGTCCAGGTCCAGGTGAGGAGTGGTAATTGGCCTGACATCCATGGCAATTGGGGTAACCATTCTTAGTTCTTGTGGATTTAAGAATGGGGGGAAAGTAAATTTTCAGTCTTTGAGATAATGGGGGTTCAATTCCAGGTGGGTTTTATGTTACTAAAGTTCCCTTTAATTTCAATTAAGAAAGCTTAGAGACTGGTTTGGAAATTAATAGGGCTTTCAATGGATTCTGGCTTAAATACCTGGAATTGATGAAGACGGGGTGTGAACCAGGTAACTGGCAATTTTGAACAGGTTAAAAGGCTTCAATCAGGCTGGAAGGCAATCTGTTAGCTTTTGGCGGCTTCAGAGTGCAGGTGTACATGTATTGACGGCTTTTCAACGTTCACAGGTGCATGCATGGAAAATTATAGTTAAAATGATAACAAGGATAATTGGGGATTTTTTGGATTTATGCACAAAAAGTCAATTTGGCAAGTACAGGTGAATAATGACCGTTTGTCGTGTAGCAGGATGAACAGTGATAGTTTTGGCGGGTAGCGGACTGGCGGTAAGCAGTTTACTTCACACAGTCTTTGGGCGCTTGGTGGTATTGGGGGGAGGCTTCCTAATTCCACTCATCGAGCGCCACGTCGCCTCCGGGGTCCGGCGGAAAACAACCCATTTCGAGTGGGTATCGTTCGGATTTTGGGCCCTTCTGAAATCAACGTGGGTCGTCGGATGGGGAGGGGGAACATCGTGCGGTGGTCGGGCATGGGAATTGCACGGAGGGTAATGGAGGGGCCCGGTGGGCAATTAAATGCAGTGGTTTTAGTTTAATGAGGGGTTAAGGTGGGGATTAAAATATCAGATGAGATATGATTGGTGGATGATTTGACTTTAATTAATCGTAGATCAATTAATTATGTCATTTGTCGGGGTTGGGTAATTATAAAGTTTATATTTCAAACTTAGGGGTAGGGATATTAATATTAAAGAGGTTTAATAAAATATACGAGAAAGGGGTTTTTCCAAGAATTAACATATAAATAATGTTAAAAGTTAATATGAAAATTGTGGGGGATAAATGAAGTGCACTAAGCATAATGTGTTTTTGTAATTTTATTGCTTTTTACATAGAACATTATAACTTAGGCTAAGTGCATTTTTGTGGGTTTTTCATAAAAAGGGGTATCCATGGGGGTGATTGCTTTTCCTTGGGAAAATGGTGTTTTAACCTTAGGAAAAGGGATTTATTAGGGGAAAATGAATGAATTGAAGGGGGTGAATGTTTATGAGGGGATTTTAGTACTTAAGATCTATAAGTCATTGGGCCGAGGGTCTGGTCCCTCCAGAAGTCAGAGAAATGCTCTGAGCCCCTTTGACTTAAGATTTTGGGTACTTCAACCTTATTGTGGGAAATTAGTTAAGTAAAGGGTGAAATGAGTGAGGGGAAATTAATCAATTTGACTTTGTGAACTTTATGCCAGTCCAATTTCTCATTCATACTTATAACTTTCATGATGAGGGTGATAAATATGCTTTTGTCTAACAATCATCACAATTCTGCAACCTTTCTTCTACTTACCCATCTACTCATCCTACCATTTTTACTTCTTTTTATTAGGGTGAATTTGAGCTATCAAACCCTTATCAAACGTTTTTATTTTCTTTACAATGAAAATCTAACTAAATCTAACCTTATTACATCCAAGGGCTCAGATTAAACAGTTGAGCTCCTTTTTATTTACTCTACCTAATCTACTTATCTGCCAAGATTACACTGTTTGGTCAAATTTTTATTCTCTATCTATAAACATGAAATTGAAACATTAAATAGCCAAGTTTAAACATTTTGACTATCATGGATTGTGGCATAGGTTACAAACTGCACACAATCATTTATTCTGCATAAAAAGTAAATAGTAGTGGCATTTTGACTAGCACACTTTCATGGTCTTTTCTTTTCTTAGGGTTCATATTTTTTATCTTTTTTGACCTTTTTATTCTTTTTGTCCTTTGATTTTTATTTTAGGACATACCCTCTTTACATTTTTTAATTTTTTTAATATGGAAAACATTTGCAAAAAGAAAAGGTATGTACATGTTACAAGATTAATCTCAGTCATTCAAAAATTATGACTGCTATTGGTATAGGAACCTAATAGATTCATTCGAGTAATCTTATTAGTTAAGGCCCATGTCTCATGGCTTGTACTTGCATGCACTTTGTCGAGTCTTGTATGGTCATATACCTAGTAGTTACTATTGTTGTGGATTCTCTCATTTGATAAAGAATTCGAGTGTGTTACACTTTTGTGATTGTACTTCCTATTTCTATAAGTCAGTACATATGTTTACATGGTTTATCCTTGTCACTGTAATACATTTTGTTATGGTCTTACATGATCACATCATTCCACAAAAAGGTCATGAGAAACTTATATGGTTGCATTAGAAGTTCCATTTCACATGACCCGACCCTGTACTATTTAGTTTAGGATAGGATAGGTTGCATCTAGTTAGATGCATTTCATTATTGTTTTGTGTTTTCATCTTCCCTTTTTTCTCTTTTGGTTTTATTTGTTCTTGAATAAACTTGGTTTTGAGCTTTAAGATGATGTGGCTAATATTTTGTGAAAGGAAAGTTGTGGTAACATACAACCCTTGGCTTATATGTTACCCTCTTCTTTATTTTGGTTTACATCTTTCAAGTCAATGATTTTCCGATGGAAAATACGATCCTTAAGCTAAGAAGATGTAAAAAAAAACATGATTTCCTTTTAGGATTCCCATTTTTACACGGTCCTATTTATGAATAGTGTGTTATTTCTTATCTATATGAGTAGAGTAAGATAAGGGGAAAACTTTTAGCAAACAAAGAATTAGAGGTATTAAAATTGTCTCCGAAGGAGTAACCTCTTATGCTCTCTATAAGTCGGAATCCCTCTTCTGCCAATTGAAAAATAATATTTTCCTATGCACAATCCTATGAAAAATAAAAGAAATAAAAATAAATGGTGAAATAAGAGAAAGGATTCTTACACAGGGAGGTGAAGCACGTGACTTCTTTGGGGGACTATCTAGGCTCATTAGCAATGAAGCAATGTTTCTGTTCTTGAAGCGACTCTTTAGGGATACTATCCAGGCCTACTGGTAGCGAAGTAATGCCAGAGATGTAAAACTCATACTCTGATTCTTTTAACTCTTCATACTATATTACCCTTACTTATGTTGATAGGATAATGATATGGATTTCTTTATGTTGAGTTAGACTGAGAAGTGGAACTCAGAAAACTATATCTTTAACTAGGAAAGAGTGGGGAGCTAAGGTAACTCATTGATTGAATAAATACTTCCTAAGAGAATTTAGAATTTGTGCCTACTTGAAACAATTCCATAGAATTTTGGATTATCCCAGTGTGTCGCAAAGCATTGTCGCTATGACAACAACCCTCCAAAAGTTTTTCCTAAGTAAATTTTGGAGACTACATGAACTGTCATTTCAAGCCCCATAGTGTTGTCACATTGTTTTATTTGTTATGTGTGTGTTTTATCCTTATGTCGCATCCTTAATCAATATTTCCTAAGTCTCATCACCTAACCCTTAGAAGTGCTTGTGTTATATAGCCCATGGTTAGGAGGACTCGTGACTTTTGTCGACTTAGAAACTAACATTTTCATCATGCACACACCTTAAAAGCACATGAAAATCACACAAAAGTAAATGAAAGAGAGAAAAAAACATATTTTAAGGAAAAATCACACTTCTAGTTGATGATAACACGCTCTTGTGTTGAGCGCATTCCTTCGGGTTGAAGAAGTGCACACTCCTTCATGCAAATAAAATGTGCCCTCCTTGAGACGATTCCTATATGTTGAAGACATGCACCCTTTGTGAATGCATGCATTAGCCTTCTTGTTGAATGTGGGTGAATTCCTATAAAATAGGATCCCACATAACTTCCCTTAACTAACCCATTCACTCTTTGACAAGTGGTGATCATGCATGAAACCAATTTGTATGTAAATTTTGTTAAATCAACCCAATTAAATTTCATTTTCATAATCATTCTCATCTAGGTTGGGTGCACAACCATGGATCAAGAAAATCTTCTTCTATTTGCATTACAAGTAAGTTTTTCATGTTGAATCTATTTATTTCCTTTCATGATTTCATTATCGATCTTGATTTCCTTGTTGGAATTTCTATTTAATATTGTTTATTCAAGTATTACTATTGTTTTCCCATGTTAAAACTCTTCACATTCCTTAACTTTTGAGACTCTCACCATGATTGCGATGAAATCTTTCTCCCACACTTATTCTTGAGCCATCCTCAGGAAAAATGCACTTCTAGAACCCAAATCCTGATCAACTCACAAAATTACGCCCAAAATAGTTCAGTTTATCTCTTGAACGCACGCCTTCACCACAAAGAATTGTTCCCTCCATGAGCACATGATCACACCATGAAGGATTGCATGATTTTCCTTCATCCCTTCGACATGTGCCACTGTTCCCTCATTTCCCTTGAGCACATGAATGCATGTTGAAGGTCTAAAGGATCGAAGGATTATCACTTTGGAGTGCATCAATGTACCCTCTCTATCTCCCTAATCGCATGAGCATGCCATGAAGGCCCGAAGGCCTAAAACCCCACTCCTTTGTCCCTTTAGAGTGTGTTAGGTCACCCTTGAGGTTTTCCTTCTCTTGCTTGAGCGCATGAGTGCACTACAAATCCTTGAATGGCCCTTGAACCCCCTTCGTGCTTTGGAAGTGTGTTATAGACATTTTTGTGCCTTACAGCATTGAGCATGAAATGTCCATAATCCAAGGGATCCAAAGTCCCTAAAAGAGTTATTCCCGCCCCTAAAGGAACAAGGTCAACCAATGACAACTTCTCCCAGAAGTTCTCCACCAAAAACCACTCAGAAACAGTCAATTCAGGATCAATTCAGATGCTCTACTAGCTGCCTGCGTTGCAATGCACCCCAGTACACTAGCTAGGTGCGTTGCAACGCACCTAAATGCACTACCAGGGTGCGCTGAGCGGGAAATGACAAATGGAAAGCTCATTCAACAAGGTGGAAAGACCATGGAAGCTTCCAGAATCTTCTCCAGTGACACTTGCCTCAATGAATTCGACTAGTGATGAGTAAGAGGCTCTCAACCTCCAAGTGGAAGCAAGAACTGACAGAGAGAAGCCACAAGTCAAAACATAAGCTGACTCATCCTCTCTGCTTACATCTATATATGGGTCTCTCACCCAAAGATCCAGGAGGCTGGAATTTTGTACTTTGCAGAGAATTGTTGTTGGTTTGAGATTGAGATTAGTACATTGGGTGATTTATGCTTTTTTGGAGGAGAGGAAGGGATTCCTTTGCTGGGAGGTAGATGCTGGATCGGAACTTACTTGGTTGTATCTCCTCTTGGACTTTCTTATTCTATCAATAAACTATTTGAGTTTCTCCTACATGTTGTGTATCAATGATGTTTTGTTATATTTGCATGTTTAGCTTAATCTTATCTTGAGCTTTTTATGAATGTATATCTGTATCTTCGTGTAGTTTCTCTCTCTTTTGATCTTGCAGGAATTCGGTGAAGCTGGGCTGGTGAAGGAGCAAGGAGCTGGGAGCCACCGAAGAGAGGAGTGATTGGATCGACAAACTAGCGGAAGACACAGGTTAGTTACATCCTTCCTCCTCATTTACATTTCATAAAGAAGGATACTCAATTAGTTTTCCTTGTTTGTTGCTAAGGCACTATCACACCTTAGAGTGGGATAGGGGCATTTCGAATGGATACTTTTCCCAACAAAAAATTGGCGACTCCACTGGGGAACGTATCTTGTTAGTTTATTTGTGTTTCTATTGTTGTTCTTCTCATAAACTCAGGAGTGTCAAATCGAAATGCATTTGCCATTTTCAAATGCAAAGTAGAGATCTGTTACTCTAGTCCATTCACTGGGCCTGTTTATGATCTGAACAGCTGATCCACAAGTGCTCTAATAGCCCTTTGTGATAGATCTTAGTCCTCCTTTAAATCATCCTCCTAATTGTACCTAATTGATAGCTTTTATCCGGCCAAAAACTGTAGATTAAACTGCAAACCGTGACTCAGAACCTAGAGACAATTCTCGTTTCTGCTTCAGCGCAGGCTCTGTGAAGAGGTTCTGCATTTCAACACAGGTCCCGAGAGGGCTACCTGCGCTGCAATTCAGTTTCTCTGTGCTGGGGGTGTGTTGATCAGCCTTTTCCTTGTGCAGTTGTGGTTCTCTGCTTCTTTGTGCTCAGTTTTATCTCTGTTTTTTGCAGCCTGTTATCAGTGTGTGTACCTATCTGAAACCCCTTTTCTTTGCCTTAATTCCACCTCAGTTGTATAAAGAAACTGTATTTGTTTTTGTGTATTTGTTACATCATTTGCAGTTTCCCATTACAAAAGTAAACTAGTCATACTGTCGCCCTTAGATCTAGACCTGTCGTAAGTGTCGTTTTGATCTTAAGAGTGAGTTTGTTTGCTGTTCACAGTTGATTACGCTTTTACTTTTGTCTTTTGGTTTGAATTTGTGAATTTATAGTGTCGAAACAAGTTTTTACTTCAAAATCACAAAGTGTCGTAATCGTCTTTTTGATTTCAAAAAGAAACTTGTTTGTGTTTTCACTTGAAATCGAATTGAAATTTGTACAACAACTTTCTTTTTAGGCATCAATATTAAGAAAGTGAAAACAAATACATGCATTTGTGCATTTGCATTTTGATAGTTTGTATGGATTGATTTAGGAAAAGTGCATTTACAGTGTGCTCTTTTCTCTTTGAGAAACGTTTGTGTCTTTCTTTTCCCCTTGTAGCTAGGATTTTCATTGTTGAAAAGAGATAAAAGCTTGCTTATCATCTTTAGACTGCATTTAGGAATTGTATTTACATCTCGTGGTGATCCAAAAAGGCAAACTTCTAAGAAAGATCAACCTAAAATAAATTGAATGAACTTAACAATGCTTTGTAACTTAACGCACAACATAGAGGTCTAGGCTAGAGACGTGTTCCGGCGTCGTAAAACCTGGTGACTGTCGATCTCGCTGATGGTTGGGTGATTCCTCCTGAGAGACGATAAGCGCCAGTACGGATTGTGCTCCCACGTACCGTCGAGTATATATTGGGAGACCCCTATAGGCATAAAACCTTTATCCATAGGAAGCCGTGTCGGCCGCCCTACTGATCGCAATGCACTGAACACAGCATTCGGGAAGATTGACTGCCCGTACCTTAAAAAGTATTCTGCGGTTTTGCGAAAAGTTTGGCACACCCTCTACCTAGAACTCTAGAGCAGTCCCTTTCGTTCTTTTTCAGACTCCTTAACGGAAAAGGTCCATCTGAGCATTTGTCAATTCAGGCTCATTAAAAATCGAAGGAGACTAGAGTCATCTTTTGTTTTTTCTCGACTCTTTAAAATTGAAAAAACAAGTTGTGTCCAAGCGTCGTAAAATTTATTTTAAACGGAATAATCATCACCTTTCCCTCGTTGATCTTCGAAGTTAGTCTCCCTTCATCGCAAGTTCTTGTAGAATCGCTAAGAAATCTTTTGGATAGACTAGATATGTCTGAACAACCGTCGACATCTAGGACTGTGTCATCCGACACAGCAGCAGCAGAACCTCCCATTGCTACTCCAACGATGTTCAATGGTATACCATCTGTCCTGGCAAGTTATCAACAACAAGACGAAGTCCCATCAGGGACTGCTTCGACGACATGGTTAGTTCCTATTTCTTCATCCGGATTATCATCTGGTATTTCTTATGTTGAAACTCAACAAATTGATCCAATGTGTATTCAAAGGCCAATCTACCCTTTAAGTACTGGATTGCCACCATATGGAGGGCAGTATGCCTTTTCATTTTTCCCTCCCAGAGAACAACCATATGAGAGTTTACAACAAAGTTCAGGTCAAACTGGAATTACATCCAGTGGTTGGGTACCAATACTGCCTCAGCAACCAAGGGTTATATATTCAATGCAACCAGTCCACCCTGTGTCGAATACTCCCACTATACCTGCTATGGTGACTGCATCGCAAGTACAAGCGTTACCTGTTGTATGTCAACCACAAGTTTCTCAGGTTGCAATACAACAGCCTCTTGTCTCAACGACTCAATCACAACCTCAGGTTAGTGCCTCCTTATCTGGAGTGACTCAGGATCAAACAAGTACTGTGACTCCTCATCATGGTCAATCATCTAGTATTGGTCAACAGCAAATGGTCCAACAACCAGAGCTGGTTCAAACTCAACAACTGCCATTCCAGAAATCATATCAAGGACCTGAGCAACAATTCTTTGTAAGTAATGGGCAACCACATTTCCAAAGCGGTTATCAACAACCATATTATAGTGGTTATGCCCATCAACCTTGTCAAAGTTGCCAACATCAAATACATTATGCTGGTATGCAAAGACCCATTGCTCATGCGATTCCACCTTATCCTGGGTATGCTTCGCCTAACCTGAATCAACAGTTGCCCTTTGTAGCAACTCTAGAATTACCAGATCTAAACCGGCTGACGAATGATCCAATTGCTTATGCCCCTTGGTGGCCAGCGATTTCGCATAAACTTCCGTCAGATATTCCTAAATTTAATGGAAGTCCGGGTGAAGATCCGTCGAATCATGTGATGACATTTCATCTGTGGTGTTCATCAAACACCCTAAACGATGATTCGATTAGGCTTCGCCTTTTTCATAGGACGTTAACGGGTCCAGCGGCAAAATGGTATATTGAATTGCCTAGAGCTTCGTTCGACAACTTCAGTACCTTAGCCACGACTTTCTTAACCCATTTTCAGTTACCAATAAGGTATGAAACAGGAACAAAACTCCTTACCAACTTCAAACAGACAACGGCCACTCACATATCTGATCATATACATGAGTGGCGACGTCATCGCAGGATGGTAAAAACGTACGTTCCCGATCAGCTATTAGCTGAATGGTTTATCAAGTCGTTATTACCTTCCATCACGGAAGATGTGGCAAAGGGGGGAGTCGTAACGGAAGAGCAAGTTATAGCTCGTGCGCAATATCTGGACTTGATCTATACTCAGTCTGGCACGCTCTACGACAAAAGACCTGACACCCCTAGACCGGAATTCTCAATTCCTCCTCCTCCTAAATCGAACAATGACTCTCACGCCGTCGATGATGTGATTGGCGCAACAGACACGAAATCGACAAAGGCTACATCTAAAAAGTCCCGTAAGATTTCCAGTCAAAATGAAAATGAGGAACTTCTTGCCTCGGAAGTAAATGCCGTGTCGACCGACAAGGGCAAACAACTGAAGAAACCAGGGGGCAAGAAGAAAAAGAAAGGGAGAAAAAGGAAACCCCCTGCGAGGTGTCATATATGCGATGAGGATCATTGGATGACAGATTTTCCACATATAGTTGAAGTTAAGAAACTCTTTAAGAGTTCAAAAACCTCAACAGTATTGACTGATCCGTTTCCAAGCCCGGGAACCAAACTGGTTGCTAATCAAAATGCTTCCCGATCCCAAGTGCTTATGTTGTCTATCTCAAAGCAGCAAAATGGTGCTTTGGCAAGGAATAAAGATTACGGGAATCCACAGGTGTCAAATAACAAGGCTAATGAACAACCTAGTAGTTCGACAACAACTTTGACCAAAGTTGTGCCACCCATCATTCCTGAACAAATGATAAAGTCGCCAAAGGGAGTAGTACACAAGTCGACATTTAATCCTCGTGCAAAAATAGCACAGAATTATAATATAATAGAGGACCTGGCCCAATCGCCGTCCGCTATGTCAACGCTTGAGGTACCGCAAAATTGCCTCTCCCAAGAGCAAGCTTTATTATCAGCAATAGGTGGGATTGACCCAATGGATTCCAATCTTGTGGCCTTTAATCATAAAGGATATGACCCTCAGTTACCAGCTCAACTAGCTTTCCTTATTCAAGTGAAAGCCCTCAACAAAACTGTTCATCGAACAATTATTGATGAGGGGGCATCTACATGCATTATGTCGATGAGTTGCTGGAAAACTTTAGGATCTCCAACCTTGTCGCAATCTTCGACGACATTAAAAGAATTTGATGGACGGACATATACCCCATATGGTATTCTAAATAACTTGAAAGTTGAACTAGGAGGGAAAACAGTAGAAATTGATGTTGAAGTAATCGACGAAAACCTTGATTACAACATCCTATTGGGAAGACCCTGGATATATGCCATGGCCGCAGTTGTGTCGACCTACTTCAGGAAGATTGCATTTCCCTTCCAAGGAGGAATTACAATTGTCGACCAACAAACATTTCTCCCCAACAGTTCACAAGTTACAGGAAGCATTCCAATGATCCATGGAAGGAATCATTCGCTCCAAAATATCGGAGTAGGTCTCCTAAAAGACCCTGCCTTAATGGGTACTTTTGCCCTACCGCCTCCAAGTAATCTGGCGGAAGTGGCCACAGTGGAATATGAAACCTTCTATATCTAATGGATTTGGACTCCGAGGACGGTTCTTATCTCGTGTCAACCTCGTGAAAAAATGAAACAAGGAGTTTTGAGGATGGTTCTTTTACTGTGTCAACCTCATTAAAAAATGAAACAAATCCCCTTTCTCAAAGGTAAACCTTCATTCCAACCACCAAGTTGAATGCAAAGAAGCTTGGGGGGTATGCACCTTGATTTGTGTTATTATGCTGGGGGCATGCAAACTTATCTCGAGCAGTTTTAGCGCATAGTTCATGCTCGTTAAAAAATAAACATAAAATCGAGCAAGTGTTTCAACCCGCGTTTAAGCTCGTTAAAAAATGAACTATCCTCCGGTAAATAACCACCGTGAATGTAACATTATCAGCCATTAAAGCCTTGGTCGTGTTTGCACCGTCACCTCCACTTTTCCATTGGCCGATCATTCACCTCCATTTGATTGTTTACCCATTTTGAGGAACAGCTGCGAAGAGTGATTTCACTAGCCATCCTTGTGACACTGCCATGCTTGGAAAATTCCAACCCTTACCTGGAATCAGCTGCTACCCATTTTATCACTCGTTCCTCAAAAGACGAGCCTTCTTTAAGCTCTTTTCATTTGACTCGTAAAATATGAAAAAATTGCCGAGTTTTGGCCTTCCAGCTCGTTAAAGCGACAGGAAGAGCTATCCCTCCTCTAGATTTTAATCTTTTTGGACCTGAAGGATTATTGAACAAAACGATCGAGCGCTTGTTTTGTTCGGCTCGTTAAAACTATCGAAAATTCATCCCTTCTGTATTGTTTTATACTTTTTCGGACTTAAGGGATTAGATGACGAAAAAGGACTTCCGGAGTTAACTTTACGTACCATTTCAGACTCTCTAAAAATGAAAAGGACCGAGTTATCTTTGTCATTAGACTCGTTAAAAACATTAATAGCGACAAACTTGTCTTTAGACGAGAACGAGTTTCACTATCGCTAGGCTCATTAAAACATAGCGATGGGTTTGCCCGAAGGGAAAATTATAGAACAAGCATATGTTATCCTCCTCAAGCTTGACAAAAATAAAGAGGTACTGGTCAGCAATGACTGGGGAAAAGTTGGGAAGAAACTCAAAGAACCTTTATTGGTAGCAAGTCGCTCTTGAACATGACACTTCCACTCCATGCCTGAGTCGGGTTGGGTTGTTTCATTCACCAGTCACGTCACCATGGTCTCGCCATACCATCCACCTTTGGGGTAAATGCTACCA
The DNA here is from genome assembly GCA_031772625.1 of Pinus tabuliformis. NCBI lineage: Eukaryota > Viridiplantae > Streptophyta > Pinopsida > Pinales > Pinaceae > Pinus > Pinus tabuliformis. The sequence continues at coordinate 356,207,528 of CM062813.1, forward strand.
ATCCATCACACAAGTGTCGCCGATATGTTCAAGAGAAGTCATCCACAGAAGTCAACCGTGTCCCATCCACTACCATACATTATCCTTCATTCCTTCATGAACGCCACCCTGAACCATATATCATCAGATCGTTTTCACCTCCATCACAATCATTTGCTCCGTTCCGTGTCACTGATGTGGGATAGATTAAGGCCCTCCTTTGACGGATCACTTCTTGTCGACATCAGCTCATTATCCAAGAAGTTGATCTAGGAACACCCACTTCAGTACTTTGAAGCTTGCATGCCTCAATGGCAAGTTTCTCACTTCCGGCGACAGGTATACATCAATGACCTTCGACCGAAAGATTTTGCGTGGTGTTCGACACCAAGTCCTTTACTCACACCACGTGAATTGTACTGCAGTACCTTGAGGGTCATTATCATTATCGGTGATTCCTCTCGCACTTGCTAACAGTTTTCATCATTGTCTGGTAATCAAGCGATGTCTTTCCATGTTCGACTTCAGAACATTTCTCACATGGATCGACTTGTACTTAGAGTGAAGATCGGACGAGATTGAAGACCCTGGATCTAGTTTCATCCATCCGAGCTGTGATATATATTCAGGAAAAATAAAGACATTGACATGTACAGCATTGCGGAACAGATAATCATCCTACCAAAAGGATGATGATTTCATCACAATCATCAGTCTACCATCAGACAATTGTCTGTCCTATGTACATAAAATGAATTTATAAAGCTGAGTACGGGAATACCCGCCTCAACTAGATCATGAAAACAGTATGAAAAATAATGTATTGTATTGTATCTTATTACAGGTCTCCTCCCAGCATCGAAAGAACTTCGGATCCTCCTAATAAAGCATTTCACCCGATAAACGACCTCATACTTTAGGGGGCAACTGTTATAGACATTTTTGTGCCTTACAGCATTGAGCATGAAATGTCCATAATCCATGGGATCCAAAGTCCCTAAAAGAGTTGTTCCCGCCCCTAAAGGAACAAGGTCAACCAATGACAGCTTCTCCCAGAAGTTCTCCACCAAAAACCACTCAGAAACAGTCAATTCAGGATCAATTCAGATGCTCTACTAGCTGCTTGCGTTGCAATGCACCCCAGTACACTAGCTAGGTGTGTTGCAACGCACCTAAATGCACTACCAGGGTGCACTGAGCGGGAAATGACAAATGGAAAGCTCATTCAACGAGGTGGAAAGACCATGGAAGCTTCCAGAATCTTCTCCAGTGACACTTGCCTCAATGAATTCGACTAGTGATGAGTAAGAGGCTCTCAACCTCCAAGTGGAAGCAAGAACTGACAGAGAGAAGCCACAAGTCAAAACATAAGCTGACTCATCCTCTCTGCTTACATCTATATATGGGTCTCTCACCCAGAGATCCAGGAGGCTGGAATTTTGTACTTTGCAGAGAATTGCTGTTGGTTTGAGATTGAGATTAGTACATTGGGTGATTTATGCTTTGTTGGAGGAGAGGAATGGATTCCTTTGCTGGGAGGTAGATGCTGGATCGGAACTCACTTGGTTGTATCTCCTCTTGGACTTTCCTATTCTATCAATAAACTATTTGAGTTTCTCCTACATGTTGTGTATCAATGATGTTTTGTTATATTTGCATGTTTAGCTTAATCTGATCTTGAGCTTTTTCTGAATGTATATCTGTATCTTCGTGTAGTTTCTCTCTCTTTTGATCTTGCAGGAATTCGGTGAAGCTGGGCCGGTGAAGGAGCAAGGAGTTGGGAGCCACCGAAGAGAGGAGCGATTGGATCGACAAACTAGCGGAAGACACAAGTTAGTTACATCATTCCTCCTCATTTACATTTCATAAAGAAGAATACTCAATTAGTTTTCCTTGTTTGTTGCTAAGGCACTATCACACCTTAGAGTGGGATAGGGGCATTCCGAATGAATACTTTTCCCAACAACAAAGTGCGCCATCCTTGTTTGCATACCTATTTTCTTGCATGCAAGTGATTATGTGTTTTCGTTCATAGATTTAAATTCTTGGTTGCATTTAATGTCCCTTTATATATGATTTACGAAGACATTGTTGCATAATTAGTTTCATAAAGCTAATCTTGTCATCATGAGTGTTCTTCCACAAATAGGTGTTCAAGCTACAAGTATTGTTACTCTTTCATCGTTTGTTGGAGGCATGCCTCCCGCTACACGTAAATTTGCCTCCAAGGAAGCCTCAAAAGAAATCACTAAGGAAGTAGTTGAAGTAATAAATCCAACCATTCCCATCTATGTAGACACACAATGATTCATTGATAAGTCTACATAGGTCACATGGAGTGACATAAAAGACACATTCATGCAGAAACATTTTCATGAGAACTTAGAGGAATTAGAGGTATATGCCAATATCAAGTGGTCCAAGACGCATAAGATAACATGAAAATTCTCAGTCATCCCCTATTTGATTAAATGACTTATTACACACATGGATAAATCTCATCTTTTTCTTCGTAGCGAAAGTGGTGATCAGATCACCACCTATTATGGAGAATACATGTCGACTTACAATAATATTCTTAGGCCCAAAAAAATGCAAATAACGACTTCTACAGTAGATGGGGTGACCTTGACACAAGTGACATTATCAAGTCTTAGTGTCGAGAGCCTATTAAGTTTCGCCATGGCTCATCCACAAATTATTCAACCAATATTCTCATAGATGTATATCATTATCTGATTTCCATGTGTTGTTGGTTGCATGGGAGGAAGAACGTTGAGGTGTTTGAGGAAAAATGAATATATATGCTCAATATGGTGGTATCCTATGGTAAATCATTCAATTGGACAGATATATTTTCATTTGAGTTGCAATGTTACGTCGGGAAGGAAAAAGAATCTTTGAGGGTGAATTAGGCCCCAAAATTCTACATTTCTGCATTTATTTTAGATGGAATCTATACAAAATATGCATTCCTAGGAATGTATTGGAACTAGACCCCTCAGGACAATTTTCCAGTTTACTTTCACTCCAAAGTGTTATTAGAATCAATCTTCATAGGAGCATATGGCATATTAGCTGAGTAATTATTTGTAGTTATTTTCCATATGATATTTGAGATCGATCCTCCTTACATGACCAATCAGGTGAAGGAGTCACTATGGGATATCACTAACTAGTTTGTAGCACCTGAGGGTACATACATCAATTGTTTTGGTTGTCAAATATCCCTTCATCTCATGCCATGATATGTGACCAATAAGGTGGTTATTCAAGAAGTAGCAAATCAGTTGGACAAAGGGTTATGAGGAGTCCTTCAGAGGAGGAAGAAAATCCCTTGGAACACCTTCCCTTTGAGGATTGGATTATATGGGTTGAAGAGCCACAAGGTAGTAGCAGTAGGAATACAAGAGCTAGCTCACTTACACTTCGCAACTAAGGACTTTCATTGATATGATACAAAGAGAGTGTGTAGGATAAATTGTGAAAGGACTGGTTTGAGTTTGGGGTATTCATCAATGTGCATAGTAGAATATGAGAAGGTCAAGAACATGTATAATGAAATTAGAAAGGCACATGAAGGATGGATACCAGTTCTTTGCATGATCCACCAGCACAAGACATGCAAGTACATGAGGAAGAACATATAACTGGTCAAGCAAGGAAAGTAGCTAATATAAGGAGGATCATGCATGATTCAACAGGTGAGAGTAGTAGGATATAGAAATTTGATCCTTTGAACATAGGATATATTCAAGAAGAATAAGAGAGGAGAGAAACAAAAGAAGAGAAGAAGAGGAAGTAATATGAGTTTCTTGAGAAGATACAAGAAGAAGGAGAAGAATAGAAGATGAACAACAATGGTAGTCCTAGGAGGAAGAAGCAACATAGAGACATGAAGAAGAACAATTGACTTAGGAGATATAAGAGGAAGAGTTGGAGGAAGAGGATACCATCCAATCCATGGATGATGAACCAAGTTCTCTAGAATAAACTCCTCTCATAGGTTGTCATCCTCCATTTGGATAAATAGGGATCACACCTCCACCGACAGACATGGTCATGGATGTGTGCAGTGTCATGTTTGATCAACTTAAGAAGAGGATCGTGTAGCAGAGAGGAAGATACTTCTCAAATTACCCTTAGAAACTAGTCTCAGTATCTTAAAAAAAGGTGAAAACTTCCAATACCAAAAGTAATCTCAGGGAAATCATGGTGAAAAATGTTTCTTTTGTTATAGTAGCACAGGAAAAATTTGAATATATGTTGAATGATAATGCTATATTAAGGAGAGAACTTGTTGCAGTGAAGCAACAGATAGATCATCTTGTGGAGGAGAATCAACGATTATCTTCATGGATCTTCAACATCATAGAATGTCAGTCATCCTTACAGGACGAAATGGGGCCAATGGAGTACACCATGGCGTAGTTATATGATAATATGATACTTCTACAATAAGTGGTGGCATTAGCATTCAGTAGAAAGGACAAGAAGTTATAAAACTCCATAAAGTGACAAATAAATCAGTTGAACATCTTTATGAGTGGGCTGCCAAGTATTTGGATGCTTCACAACATTTGGAAAGAAAAGACAGGATTTCCATATAGATAGACAGAGTTTAGATGAGACTCCACCATCAAAACTATATGTGTATTAGGGAACAATCTATTAGTACTATTGTTTCTTATAATCAACTACACAATGGTTTCAAGTCTCTAACACAAAAACATGGGATGCCCACAATAGGATCACCTAAAAAAATCAGAGGCATAGAAATCATCTTCCAGGAGATTAGGCAATACATTGAATAAATCAAGCAAGAAACAAAACAGGAAGGCTTGGAGGTTACTAAAGACATTATTCTACAATACATCATCGCACCAGTCAAATCTGATATAAAACTTTCATGGCTATAGAATAATATACAGTCGAGCTCCAAGACTATATTGACGGAGGCACTGGAAGTGAAGATGCGGTATGCAAGAGACTTGCCAGTTCGGGTCAAATAAATCTCAATGGAGTTTAGGGCATGGAAAACATACATCACAAATGAGATCCATGTTAGAAATTAATTAACAGAGTAATGAAATACACAAAATATTGTCGAAAGACAAATACAAAAATGTACAGAACAAGAGAGACACAAATATACTATTAGTTCCATATACTACTAGTGTATCCCCTTATTTTTATTTTTAGTGTATCCCCCTTATTTTTATTGTTGTGCCCATGTAGTCCCCATATTGTTATTATTGTGCCCCATAGAAGCCCACTATTGTTATTATGGTGCCATTACATTATTATTGTTGTGTAGGCTCTAATTATATTGTGATACCTTAGACTCCTATATATAGAAAGGAGGCCTTTTAATTTGTATCTTCAAAGAATTTTTCATTTATGTGATGTAAAGGAATTTCCCCCCTTGAAGAGGCTAATTTTTAAGTCGTTGATCTATGTTTTCTTTTATTTTGTGAGTTGGTTGCATACATGGTTCAACTAATTTGGGCTACGTCCATAGAGAAGCAGGTAGTCCTTCCTTTTATATTGTCTAAAAAAACGAAGAGATACAACCTATAACATATCCACTGTAATTTTCTCTTTGCTCTCACACAGTCTCCTCTCTCTTTCTTGCTAAGAATAATAGTACACGTCCATAATACAATTCACTCATATAAACTGAGCGGTTTCCTTCTAGGGAAAAAACCCTAAATTAAACTTAACTTCTACTGTCATATCATCCGCCTAATGAATGGCCCATGTTGACTACGAAATTACAATATTTTACAAGGAAAATTTTCATCTATTTTTATCTTCAGGGGTGATACCCCGCACCCTTTCCAAGGGGACCTCCAAACATACAGTCACCCCCCCGAACCCCCTAGGCAACAATAGTGGTGGGGAAAGACCCCCTGCAACCCCCCCCCAAATCGGGGATTGGGATCCAAATGCAGTTGAAATAAGGTCTCTAAATCACGAAGATAATCAAACTCCACATACAATAATCTCCCACTTAGATACTGATTATATCAATTCTATCACACTTCACTTGTTGGACAATGCTTCCACTTTCGACCTGGTTTTTTCTCAGCTTCATCATCATTCTTGAAGGTTAATTGAAACCGAGCAACAACTCAAGTTCTGCCTGGTTATGACCTTTGTTAACATATCTATAAGATTTTGGCTAGTGTGTATGTTTTCCATTTTCAATTGTCCATCATCCAAAATTGATTGTATGAATTGATACCTGAGTTATATATGTTTAGTCTTAGAATGAAAGGCTAAATTCTTTGCAACATGAATGGCACACTACCTATCACTATATAGCCTACTCATTTCCTACTTAATTCCTAACTCATCCATAAACCTTTGTAATGAAATCATTTCGTTACTAGCCTCTATAACAACAACATACTCTGCTTTTGCTGTTAAAAGTGAAATAATGTTTTGTAATTTTGAAATCCAACTGATAGTTGTTCCACTTACAATAAACACATACCCTGTGGTGCTCCTCCTACTTTCTATTTCACCTACCGTATCTACATAAACATATCCCTCTAGAGCAATGTTTCAACCTCAAAAAAATAATGCTTGATTTTTTGTACCTCTCAAATACTTGAGAATCCACTTCATTTCCATCTAATTCTATTTTCTTGGATTATTCATATACCTGCTTACAATTCCCACTACATGTGCAATATGAGGTCTTATGCAGATCATTGCATACATTAAGCTTCCAACAACTGATGTGTATGGAACTTTACACATAACTTCATGGGTCTCGGGACACATCTCCTTACTTAGTTTGACATGGGTAGCCAAAAAGTGTACTGACCAGTTTTTCATTCTGCGTATTAAATATTTCCAACATATTTTCGATGTACTCAATTTGAGACAATATCAAGTTGTGATTTTTCCTATCTCTAGTTATTCTCATACCAAGGATTTGTTTTTCTGCAACAAAATCCTTCATTGCAAATGAATTTGATAATTTTCCTTTGAGCACATTTATTCCCTGCATGTTAGACCCTATAACAAGCATGTCATCTACATACAGTAGAAATATAATATAGTTTCCATCATTTTTCCTTTTCAAATAAACACAATGGTTAGAGTGACATCTAGTATAACCTTATTCAAACAAAAACCTCTCAAATTTTAGATACCACTACCTTCGAGCCTGTTCTAAGCCATATAAGCTCTTCTTCAATTTGCACACTAATTTCACCTTCCGTTTGACCTCATACCCTTGCATATGCTGCATATATATTTCTTCCTCCAAATACCCATGGAGAAAGGTTGGCTTCTACTACCACTAGACTTAAAATAGTTTTGATTGAAGTCATTTTAAAAATAAGAGAAAAAAATTTCATCAAATTCTATAACTTTATTTTTTGAAAGTCCCTTGACCACAAGTATAGCCTTATACCTTTGTTTACCTCCATCTTCTTCCTTCAACCTGTAAACTCATTTATTCTACAATGTTGTTTTACCAGTAGGAAAATTGACTAAGTCCCAAGTCTGGTTCTGCATCAATGAGTCCATCTCTTCTTCCATGGATTGTTCCCATTTCTTCTTGGTTTCTACCTGCATTTCTCATTCATGTTTTTTTGTTTCACTAGAATCAATCAAAACTACATAATATAATGAAGGACAGTATCATTCATGGGGTCTACTTATCCTAGTATATCTCCTAACACCAGTTTCAAGTGTTTGAGGTGCTTTTTGTTGTTGTGGTTGTTGTTGTGGTTGTGGTTGTTAATCATTCTGATTTTCATGCACCTTTACTTTTTCAGTGATCCCATCAAGCATTGTGTATTCTTTTTTTCCTTTTCCTATTTCTTTCCCTGCATCTAATCCTTATACAAGAAATTTTCATTGAATATGACATCGCTACTCCTAATGATTTTTTTATTTTCATAGTCATATAAGCGATAACCAAAATCATTACACCATATCCAATAAAGGTACATTTTTTTATTTTTCCTTATTATTTGTTCTATTTTCTTTATTGATGTCGACAAAGGCTTCACAATCAAAAGTCTTTAAAAATGAGTAGTTTACCTTTTTACTTGTCGATGCCTCTTCTAAAATACCACCATCCAAGGAACTTGAGGGCCCTATGTTTATTAGAGAAACAAAATTATCTACAATATTTGCCCAAAATTTCAAGGGAAACTTGCATGCAATCTCATGCACCTTGCATGCTCCATGATTGTCATGTTCATCCTTTCTGACACAACATTTTCCTGTGGTGTTCCTAGAACTGTCTTCTCTCTGTGAATTCCATGCTTTAAATAATAGTTATCAAATTCTTTACTGCAATATTCACCTCCATGTTCTGATCTGAGATACTGCAACTTATTTCCTATCTCATTCTCAAACAAAACTTTTCATTTCTTGAAAGTATCAAATTTATTTTGAATACAATAAATCTAGGTTTTCGTAGTTGTATCATCAATAAAAGTAACATAATAGTGAGAGCCACCGAGAGATGATACCTGAGCAGGTCCTCATACATATGTATGCACAAGCTCTATCTTTTCGCTCTTCTTTTCCTTCCCAAATTTGATAAATCTGACTCCTTTCTTTTTTCCATAAACACAATTTTCACATAAATCCAAATCAACATGCTTCAGACCTGGCAACAAATTTCTTGAGTGAAGAATCTACATCCCATTCTTAGTCATGTGCCTGAGCCTATGCTACCAAAGTGTTGTATCTTCTCCTACGGAGATTAAATAATTAACAAAATTACAAATACCATTGCATAAATACATTGTACCAACCTATTCTTTTTTTTTTCTATTACCATGGATCCTTTAGTGACCTTCTAGGCTTTGTCTATAAAATTAGTTACACAACCTTCACCTCCCAACTACCCTATTGAAATTATATTTTTCTTCGGATCTAAAACACACCTTACCTCCTTTAATATCCATTTGTTTCCATTTTGTTTCTTTATAAAAAGCTTTACCATTCCAATGATTTTACAAGGTTTATCATCACCCAGACGAACCTGTCCAAAATCTCCTTGAACATAGTCATGAAAATGTTTCCTATCAGGTGTGGCATGGAATGAGGCCATAGAATCTACCATCCAAGCATTAATATATTTCTTTAATCAAATAATCAAAAAACCTTGCAACACATCACCAGTCACATTCACTTCATGATTGTTCACTTATTATCCATCTCCTTTCTTTCCCTTATTAGATTTGTAGTCTTTCTTTAGGTGCCCTTTCTTCCCACATTTCCAACACACTTCCCTGATTTGTGTTAGGCAACCAGCTCCCAAATAGATAGATCAACGACTTAAAAATTATCCTCTTCGAGGGGGAAACCTCCTTTAAATTACATAAATGAACAATTCTTGGATGATTCAAATGAAAAAACCTCCTTTATATATATAGGAATCTAAGGGGTCACAATATAATTAGTGCCAATATAACAATAATATTGTAAGAGCACAACAATAACAGTAGTGGGCTTGTCTGGGGCACAATAATTACAGTACGGGGACTACATGGGCAGAACAATAACAATAAGGGGGATATAACGACAATAACAATGAGGGAATACACTAGTATTATAGGGACCTACCATGCCCCTTTCAGTGAAAAAAGTGTTGTCCTCAATGCTTGAGTAGTTAGGATGCTTCTGTATTAGATTCTCATCCTCCCATGTATAATATTCTGTGGGTAACTTATTCCACTTGATGAGATACTGTAAAATTCATCAATTTCATATTTTTTGAGTTCTTGTTTCTATGACTACTTCAAGTTCTAATATGATTTTTCCTTCCTCATAAAGTTCTTGCAATATTGTTTGAATTGGGAGCTTGTCACCTATAGCCTTCTTTAAGCATGAACTATGGAAAACTGGGTGCACTCGAGAAGATGCAGGAAGCTCCAATTTGTATGCCATAGTACAAATTTTTTGCAATACCTTGTAAGGAAGATAATAATTTGGTGATATTTTATTGTCCTTCTTAGCTTGCTTCAGGGACATTTGTTTGTATGGTTGTAGCCATAAAAATGCCCATTCACCTACATCAAAACTTCTTTCGTTGCGATGTTGATCTACCTGTTGTTTTATTCTATTATGTGCCAAAGTGAGGTTATCCTTTAAGAGATGGACGACTTCTTGTTGATGCTTGATGTGATCTTCCACTGCATGAAACTTAGAATGATTGTCAAAGACTTTTTGGAGATCTAGAGAAATAGATGATTTCAATGTTTGAACCTCTAGTTAACATGATTGTGTAATTATGCCCCATTGCTCTTTATTTAGAAGCCTTTTCATGCCATTAGAGCTCATTATATTCCATGATTTCACTAATATACCCCTTAATTCAACTTCCTTTCCTTCCCAAAAAAATTTCAAAAAAGTTCTTGAAAATTAAAAGTTATTATACCCAAAAATTGTAACCATTAGACTCCTAGTACAACATCAACACCACCCATTGGAATGGAAAGCATGGGACTATTAAATACACATTTTCCCATGGATAGCTAAATATTATGGCACTTTCCAGAGAAATTTACGGTTTCTCCATTTGCAACCATCACTTGACACTCTAGTTCTAGATATAGGAAGCAATACAATTCCTTGACTATATTATAATGAATAAAACTAGCAATTGTCCCATAAGGTACAAAGAGAGGCCGATAGGATTATTAAATTAGAATTGTTGAATTTCTCAAGAAGAGATTTTGGTTCAAGCCTAACGGATGAGCAATTTGAGCTCGCCAAATGCCTTCTAATTGTTTTTTATTATTGTAAAATTATATTGATAATTCATTGGTTTTACTTTCAAAAGCTTAAAGGAATTTGAAGAGTAGGTATAGAATTGCTTTGTGGGATTTGATCCCAAGTGTTGAGTTGATTGCTTTAACTTGCTTGGAATAGCAACCTTGAGTGCTTTGATAATTGTACGTCCGTTGGGTGCTGGTGATTGTATCGTCTCCCCCTGCATTTTCATTATTATTCAGAGAGCTGAAGAACGTTCCACTAGAATCAACAATGGATACATTTTTATTAAGTGCATTTGAAACATTTATTACAGCCATAGGAGAATTGAAATCTAAATATAAAGTGAAGAAGTCATCAACTTCAGAGGATAATTCTATTCCTGTGGCTGCCTCTACAATAACCTTACTATTGGTTGCTATCATTTGGTTCACAATCTGGTTCTCTCCAAGTGCTTGAAAAGTCATTAAATTATCATACGTGAACTCTTGCGAAGTATTAGTAATGAGCTTGTCATGAGAGGATTCCACCCAACCAGAGGAAGAGATCCTGTTATTGCCAAATGCACTATCAACACGAGGCACGAGGCATTGGCATCAACTTATTCAAAGGATGTTCAAAGCTCGGCAATCCACATGATGTAGAGAAGTAACAACCTGCGAAGGCAAATGCAACAACCAATATTACATTAGAGGCTCTATAGCCAACATTCAGCTACACTTTCATGTGCCAGATAGCTAAAAAACAGATAAGCTCTAATTTAGCAGTCCTATATTACCTCGGGGAAATGGAGCAAAAGATTTTCCACATCCTTCTTTCAAGACATTTGGCTCATCAAATAATACAAGGTAATCATCAGCTGCAGTGCCCCAGAAGAAAGGCACTGAATCATCAGCATCCTAGCAAAACAAATAGTTATTGTTCAAAAGTCAAGAAACCCACAATTTCAAGGAATGCTTAATATTTTATATGGAAACAAAATATGTCCAAATAAATACTCAGGGCACCATTCTGTTATTGGGAAATTGGAAGTGCAGCCTATGACAGATCATATGAGCAGAATTTTCGGGGTAACAGGTGCCAGTAGCCCATCTGAAAATAAATAACTAATCTTCCCCCTTCCCTCTCCCAAAACAAATAATTAGAGAAACGCTATGGGAAGATAAATTTATTTCAACAAAGTAGGAATCTCGGAAAATATTGGGAAATTGCTTTAGGCCTAAAATTTGCAAGGAGTTGGTTAGCAAATGAATAATGTGATTTTATGGCTTAAGGTACATTGAAGTTTTGTCTCTGTCTGTACCATCGTGGAAGCACCCAGCTCTTCCAGATTATCCAGCCTGATCCACTCAGTCCGGGCCATTCCTCGGAGAACAATCTCAGTTATTGACGACGCTCACACTAGCTCTTTTATATCTATATCTACGTTAAAAGGTCTATACCTATTTATATTATTTTTAGGGTTTATCGGATTATGCTTTATCTGTATACTTTTGGTATGCCTAGCAGTCCCCTTTTATATATTCGTCATGTGTAGACACTAATAAAATTTCTTTCGTCTTCATTCTTCTAGATGAGCAACAATCACGTGTCATTCTTTCATGCTCTGAGCAATTTGTGTCAAACAAATCAGGCTAAATCTTTTGTATGTCTGGTGTTTGAATTTGCAAACAGTACTTATTGCGGTCATGTCCATTTCCTTCATTATTTTAGCATGTAGTTTATTTCCGTATGGAGTATAGGGCTTTGGATGGGATCATTAAACATCAGAGTGGAAAAAGAAAATGTTTCCAAACCTTTCTAAAATATTCAGTTTTCCTTTCATGTTTTTCCAACATTCGTGACTCTTTGCTATATCAATGTGACTTAAAATAGTGGGAAGCAACTCAAAGTTTTAAGTGATCCTCTGTACCAAAATACTAAGGTTGATGTAATGGAATTTTCCCTTTCTCCATTTTCAACAAGACATATGTTCTCAGTGAATCTCTTTTGGCTTATTAAGAGTTTCTGCATGTCCTTTCTGCTTCAATGTCCGCACCAGAATCTTCCCTTACTCCATTCACACCCAAAATATTAAAGTTGATGTAATAGAATCTTCCCTTTTTCCATTATCAATATCACATGTGTTCAGTGGATCTCTTTGGGTTATTAAGAGTTTCTTTGTGTCCTGTGTCTGTGGGTATCCATTCCCACACCCAGAGTTTCTTTGTATCCTTCTGTGTTTGTGGGTATCCAGCCCACACCCCAACACAACTTGTGTGTTCCGTGCATCTATTTGGTTTATGTAGAGTTTCTTTGTGTCCTTCTGTGTTTGTGGGTATAAAGCCCCACACCCCAATGACTTCTGTGTTTGTGGGTATCCAACCCCATACCCCCAGTGGATCTCTTTGGCTTATTAAGAGTTTCTTTGTGTTCTGTGTTTGTTTGCATTTATAAAAAAAAAAGAGGACACTCAGATAACGAGAACCATTTGTTTCTTCAAAGAAGAGAAAAGCACTTGATGCAAAATTTGTCTACTCGATAATTCTCATTAAAAGTGCCATGAAACTAAACATTAACAAATTAATAGCTAATACGCTCATGACGGACCAGCGGAGATATGTGGCAATTTAATTTTTAAACACCAGAAAGTCCCTTGGAAAATTACATGTGCATAGCTTCCTCCCTATCACGACTTGTGCCTCTCCTAATAAAAATCAATTATAACAAAATATGATACAAGAAGCGAAACAAGATATTGGTATAAATTATGGTAAGAAATAAATTCCTTACAATGGCAAGAAAGAGTAGTGAGATATAAGATATACATGAAGCCAAATAGTAAGATATAAATTCCTTACAATGATAAAAAAAGTGCACATCATTGGCACAATGGAACAGCAGAGAGAAGAAAGAGCGGAAGACTGTTCTATGATTTACCAATGGGCAATGACAATTTTTATCACTCCTAATAAAAAACAATAAACAGACGCGACTGGTACATGAGAATAATAGAGTACAATTTTAATCTTGGTAAGATATAAATTACTTCCAATTATAAGAAAGAGTACATTCTTGGATATGATAGAACAGCAAAGAAAAAACAGACGAAGAATGGTACATTGGTAACAAGACAAAAATCCCTCACAAGGAGAAGAAAAAGTACATTATGTAATGTGCATAACTTCCTCTGTATCACAACTTGTATCTCTCCTAATGAAAAAAATACAACCAAAATTACATGCATGAAACAAAACAAAAGGGACTGGTAATATGAGTAAGATACAAATTCCTTCCAAGGAGAAGACAGAATACATTCTTGCCATGATAGAACACAGCAGACAAAAGAAACAGAAGAAGATTGGTTAAAGAGAAGTACTTACAAGGAGAAGAAAGAGTGAATAACCAATATGATTCCAAAATTATTACACGCACTCATTTCTGCTGTAGAGCACATTTTCTTTTTTTTATTATTTGAATAGATATACAGGAAAAATATGAAAAACCAGAGCTCAATACATATATAAATAATCTGAGTAATGACAGATCGCATGGTGAAATGTTTCCAGAGGCATCTCAAAATCAGCATGCAAGTGCAAATTTATTTTCAGCTTTAAACTAATACAATTTGAGTATACTAACAAACTTGGGTTAACCGTTCTACTCAATTCTCCGTTACCAACAAACCCAAAATTCTCACAATACGGTTCTAAGGTCATCTGCTAAGGGTTCCCTTAAGGTTGGAGATTTATAGTGGAGTCCAAAAAAATCCTGGCAGGCATCTATCACCTTCCGTCATGAATCGAGATGATGTTTTTGAGCTCTCTTATCATCCAGAATCAGAATGTACAGATAAAGGTGATGGCTATGCCATGTCACAGACCATACTCTACATAGAGTTTGTCACAAATGTTGACTCCCATGGGGTTGCACAATTTTTACCAAGTAAGAACTCCAGACATCAACAACCTTCTCAGATACTTCGACTCATGACAGATCACATGATGAAATATTTGCAGAGGCATCTCAGAGTCAACACTGCTCAAAATCAGCGTTCTAGTGCAAAATTATTTTAAGCTTTAAAGTAGTACAATTTGGTTATGCTCACAAACTGGGGTTAACCTTTCTACTCAATTCTCCATTACCAACAACCCCAAAATTCTCACAACACGGTTCAAATAAGGTCATCATCTGCTGAGGGTTTCCTTTAACAATAGAGATTTGTAGTAGACTCTAGAGTCCAACAAAGTCCTGGCAGACTATCTATCACCTTCTGTCATGAAACAAGATGATGTTTCCAAGCTCTCTTATCATCTAGAATCAGTTTGTAAAGATAATGGTGATGGCCATGCCATGTCACAGACCATAATGTACATATTGTTTGTCACCAATGTTAACTCTCAAGGAGTTGCACAATTTTTACCAAGTAAGAACTCCAAAGTCTAGACATCAACAATCTCCTAAGAACTAGATTGAACTCATATTATCCTTAATCATAAGGGAAGGAAATCTAGAACCATAGACCAGAATGTATTTGGTTGAATATAGAAGGAATGTCCAAGAGTCCAAGACCACTGAAACTTTTAGCCTCTTCCAGTACAATAATGAGAAATTGAGAAATAATTACCAGGTGCAGATCCAGTAGTCGTTGCAAAAGCTGGAAAGGTAATTATTTTCGATCTTTTGTCTTTTGTCTTTTGTTTATATTCCTGAGACCAGTACCATAGACCACTGAAACTTTTAGCCTCTTCCAGTACAATATTCAAGAAAAATCTTCTCTTAATCTCAATGTCAGCTATAAACAAAAGATCGAAAAGCTTTTGCAATGACTACTTGATATGCACCTTGTGTAATAACCAGCTATCCTCTTGTGATTTCCAGTTGCCTTTGGCAGTGCTGACATCTTTAGGGTTATTTCTTCAACATTGTCAGTCTAGAAAATGCAAAAGATTTAGTAAACATCTACTCCATTCAAGTTCAGAAGTATATTGGTCAGAAATTAAGATCACATAATTTACCTCCCACCCTTGCGCCTTTGCAAAAGTCCTTGCTTCAGTCTCATCTCCAAAAGCATAATCCATATACCTGAGGTAAAATTGCCAGATGTCATGAAACATTTCAAACAGTATAATAAATATAAGTTATAACAGAGGGAATTCGGATATCATAGAAGAAAGAAGCCAAATCAACTTGGTATGAAAATAGAAATTTTTTAAGTTCTATCCGCGTAATCATCTGCTATCTAGATATCAGACTAAAACAATGCAAGGAAGTAGGTCTTACGGAAAAACTTTCATCCATGCCTCAGTAAAACATTCACAGATATAAGGAGATGCAAGATTCATCATAAATATCTACACGACATGAAATACAAGACCATTTGGCATGGACATTGTTAGTTTGCCAAATAAGAAATAAAACAATAACCCCTCTGCTTCCGGATACCAAAGTGATTAAAATACACTTTACCCTCCCTTTCTGAGCTGCATGTTCAGCCACAAGTTGAATCGACTCAGGCAAGACTGCAAGGAAAAAGCCAGCAATATAAAAGAACTTGGCCTTCTCAACTGTACAAAAAACAATAATTTCCTTTTAAACTTAGAGCTAAGTAAAGCCTAAGAATTGAGAAAATAACTTAAAAGAGAGAAAAAACTTCAGTACATTACCTAAAGCCCAGTTTTCGGGTGATTTCAAGTGTTCTGATTTGTAGCAATTTGTTGCTAACAAATTTACAACCACTGACCTGAACATTACAAGGTTAATATTTAAACGAGTCAAGAGAGAAAAACCTGACGAGAACAGCTGGCAATGAAGCGAATATTATGTGCATAGGTCAAGAAACTCAGGTATCTGGGGTGTCAGTGACAAAAGAACTAGTACACTGTACAATACAATAACACACTGTTAAGAGACATTTTCAGTGCTCACCTTTCACCCCCAACGATAAGAACAACACATGTACCAGTTGGTTTTGTTTCATCCTCATAATAATGCACCTGTATGAAACACAAAATACAATTTCTCATATCAGTGATTCTTCAGGGAAACATAGTACTTTTGCAATGAAAACGAACTATACTGAAGATAATGGAAGTTACATTGACTCCAGGGGCTTTCGAATTTTTCTTCATCTCTGCCCCAAACTTGTCCTTGCCAAGAAGGGTGCCTGAGACCAGTAATAGACATGCACAGAGATAAAGGAAATCACGGTTACCACAACCCTCACGGCCTAGATCCGCGAGACTGAATCTCTTTAAGGAAACGACAGACTGAAAACCTAAGGGAACTTGGAATGTTACCTTCGAGCGTCCTCGAGTTTATTCCGCTTCCTGGGAAAACATGGACAGAACCTACTACAAGAATCGCTATGAAACAGTAAGTCAGAGACTAAGGGAACAAGAAACCTAGGCCTCTGCAAGAAAGAAGAGGAAACACATTATAAACCACACCCTACTTGTAAATCAAGAAAATCAAACATTAATGGAAATGAAACAAAACAAAAACGAGTTATTGGGAAAAACAAATAAAAAAAGCTAACTAATACCTGCCATTCAGCGCCTTTCTCCAGCAACATATGCCATGGTTGAGTTCCTTTCTAAGAAAAATTTTCATATGCAGAATACTCAACTCCTGAGGAATCGTCAGACTCATGGTAAAGGGGAGTCGAGCTTGAATGCATATCCTGAGAATTTTGGTAGCAGAGGGAACCAGGACATGGGCACGGAGGAAGTCGGAACATGTTCACATGTGGAATAACGAGGCACGGAGAAGGGATTAATACTCTCGAAGAGAAGAGGAAGGAGGTTCGTCTCTCCATGCACAAACCAGAACCTGCAAAACCCTCACCTCAAAACGCGATGACAACAAACAAAAATGCAAAAGCGAAATGAGACGTAGGGTTTTAGGCATGCAGTTAGGGTTAGGACCAAACCTCCACCAATTATCCTCCTTCAGGTGATCATAACCCTAGATCATCACCATGGTCGGGTTGGGCGTGAACCACAAGAGTACCTTACCCATCACGTGAACAAGACCAGGTGGCAACAGGACATTACGCCACGCGAATGTGGACCCAGGACGCCAGGTGTCAACGTTAGGAACAAAAGGACGATGAAAGTTTCTTTCAAAGGAAGGCCTATCAACCTAATAATGGGTACTACCCGGATCAATGACCACGATTACCTTTTTCTTCTTGATATGTCCTTCTATCTTGAGAGTTTTAGGAGTGGTAATTTTGAAACATGCGTTACAAGATATGGTCCAATTCAATTCTTCTTTCTCTGGGTTGGTTCTTGGTGTATATCCTCTTCTTTTGACCTTTCTTGTTCTTTTTCTTCCTCCTCTTCACAATCTATGTAAATTAATTTCTTCTCAACACACTTATGACCTTTAGTGTATTTTCTATGACAAACGTAACAAATCCCTTTTTCTCTTTTTTCTTCCAATTGTTGTGGTTTCAACCTTAAAGGTTGTGGAAGGCTAAGAGCAATAAAACTTCCATCTTTATAGTTGTGAGTGGTAGGTTTCCTTGTTGCCATAATTTTTCTTTCAATTTTTCTTACTAACCTGAATGCCTTCTCCAATGATTCAAGTTCCCAAAGGTGAACCTCACGTTGGATGTTATCCTTTAAAGTCCATATGGAGACATCAACCCTATGCTCTTTTGGAATACCATTTACCCTTATATTAAATTTTTGGAAGTCCACAATGTTCTCTGCCATTGAACCCTTTTGTTTAAGATTTATCAATTGGCTAGAGAAGGTGTTTCTCTTTGTATCCTCATAATGTGATATCATTTCCTCCTTAAAAATTTACCAAGTGACAAGTGGTTTATGAGAACAAATCCACCGATACCATGCAAACTGATTGGGTTTTAAAATTAAAGTTACAATGCGTACCTTTTGTGTGTGTTGCACATTATGGAGAACAAAATATTGCTTCATCTGTAGTATCCATGTTACCAGATGCTTTCCATCAAACTTCGTCATATCGATCTTTGGAATATGGTGGGTCTTCAATCCAATGTTAGCTTCTATGAAATCATGATTAACATTTCTTTTGTTATCATCATGATTTTCATATAATACCTTTTCGCCATTAAGAAGCATTTCTTGTAGCAATTTTTTCAAACTTTCCTTCAAACCTTCCATGTCTTCTTTTAAACCATTCTTCCAATCTTCCATGTTGCCTTTAATTTTTGCTTCTATATAATCCATATTAGCTTTCATGCCATCCTTTAAACCTTCCATCTCTGATTTTAAACTATTCTTCAAACAATTCATCTTAGCTTCCATTTCATTTTTGGTTACTCTTAGTGAGAGTGAAATTTGTTGCACTTGGTGTCGTAATTTTGATATATCATGTTGCATTTCTTCCTCTTCTTCATGCGTCATAGGAGTTTTTTTGTTGCTTACTAGGTGCTTCCATTTTCTTTCTTCGAGAAATTTTTAAATCAAATAATGATATATATGCTTCATTATGATTTTTCAATCATTTCAAACTGATTTTTCAAACAAAAGTTATGCAATTTTTTAAAGCAAATACACACCTTTTTCTTTCTTTTAGGATCTCAATCTTGAAATGATTGTAACTTTGTAATTTAATACCTGAAAGTCCTGAAATTACTTCATGTGGTAGCTCTTTGAGTACTCTTTCCAACCCCACAAGTTTATCTGAAATTAGATTCTTCAAGAAAGACTTATGTCAAATATCCCATGATGACCTGATTATGGATTGGTTCAGTAGAGATAAGTTGTAAGGGATTCCACATGTCATTGTTTCAACCTTCGGCCCTGAAATTACTATACGAAGCACTACAGTCAGTGCACTTTCAGCCAACTTTTATAGAATTAAAATCCTATACCCGAAAAAAAAGTTATGATGATCTTCCCTAGGTCACCTATTTGAGACAAAATTATGGAGTCCACAAAATCCCTAAATTCCTAAAATCATATCTCTAAAAATATAGCAAACCAAGGTCTGAAATTTTTACACAAAGTTCTCTATGATTGTAGCTCCATAGGGCAACAAGTTCATCTTTTGAAGCCGTGTAGAAAATAAGTTATGATGATTTTCCCTAGGTCACCTGTTTGAGACAGAATTCTAGAGCCCGCAAAAACCCTAACTTCCTCAAAGCATATCTCCACAAATATAGTGAACCAAGATCTGAAATTTTTAAACAATGTTTATTTGAGATTTAGGCTCCACATGGTATAAATTTTAGCTTTTGAAGCCTTGTAGAAAAAACGTTATAGTGAAAATTCAAAGATCACCTGTTTGAAGAAGCGAAACCCTAGAATACAAAGCTCTAATACCAAATGTTAGGAAACCAACTCACAAACAGATAGATCAACGACTTAAAAAGTATCCTCTTCGAGGGGGAAACATCCTTTACATTACATAAATGAAAAATTCTTGGATTACTCAAATGACAAAACCTCCTTTCTATATATAGAAGTCTAAGGGGTCACAATATAATCAAAGTTGACATAACAATAATAATGTAAGGGCACAAAAATAACAATAGTGGGCTTCTATGGGGCGCAATAATAACAATATGGGGACTACATGGGCACAAAAATAACAATAAGGGGGCTACACTGATAATAACAATGAGGGAATACACTCGTATTATAGGGACCTAACAATCTGGATTTGGATCTACCTTTTCCTGACTTACTATGATTTCCTGGGTTCCTTCCTCTTTCCATTTTTCTTCCCCTAGTCTCTATAGTCAAAGCATTACCTTATGTCTCACCAGAGTTTTTTTTCGCACCTCCTCGATAAGGATGCCACCAACAACATCATCAAACTTTTAAGTACTAGATCCAAAGACAAAATTACTAATGGCCAGAACTAAACCATTCCAACTTTTTGTTAATGAGCACAGAAATAATAGAGCCCTAACTTCATCATCAAAATTTACCCCTATAGAACTTAATTGACCAGTAAATGTATTATGCTGATTTAAATGATCAGCAACAGATCCACGTTATGGCATATTCATATTAAACAAACGATTCATAAGAAATACCTTATTCGAGGGTGAGGACTTTTCATATAGTTTCACCAAGGCCCTCATTAGACCTTTCATTGTTGCTTCCTTTGAAATATTGAAGGCTACTGGGTCTTCCAGGAACAACTGTATTGTTCCTAATGCTTTTTTGTCAAGAATATCCCATTCTCCATTTGACATACTCGTCAGCCTATTTATATTTCCACTCAATGGTAGGTATTGTTATCACTCAGGTTGTTCCCCAAAAGCAGTGGAAAAGGGATTACGGCCGAGGTAACCACTAACCAGTCTTTTAGTTGCAGATTCTAGCCAATCTGCAACCAGAGAGGGCTCTCTCTGGTTGCATATTGGCTAGAATCTGTAGCTAAAAGACTGGTTAGTGGTTACCTCGCCGTATTCCCTTTTCCACTACTTTTGGGGAACAACCTGAGTGATAACAGGTACAAATATTTTCGATACAAATAATCTTCCATCTACACCTTATGTAGCTAGTAGTTTTGGCCGTTAAATTTCTCGACCCTAAACCTACCATCTTCTTCCATTGCTCCCACTCAAACTAAGAACCCTTCTCTCCTGTGAGTTTATCAGCCAAATAAACCTTCAGCTCTAATACAAGTTGTTAGAAATTAATTAACAGAGCAATGAAATACAAAAAACATTGCAAAAACATAAATACAAAAATGCATAGAACAATAGAGACCCATATATCCATGGTTCACCCAATTTGGGCTATGTCCATGGAGAAACAACTAGTCCTTCCTTTTATATCTAGTAAAATGAAGAGATACAACCTACAACATATCTGTTGTAATTTCATCTTCGCTCTCACAAAGTCTCCTCTCTCTTTCTTTCACAAAAGAATAATACACATCCACAAAAAAATTCCCTCATATAAACCAACGGGTTTCCTTTTAAGGCAAAAAATCTTAAATTAAATATAAGTCCTACTGCTAGATCATCCACCTAATGAATGACCCAGATTGACTATGAACTTACAATATTTTACAAGGCAAATTTTCATCTATTTTTATCTCCAGGGGTCCTACTCCCAAACCCCCACCATTGGGGGGCTCCAAACATGCAGTCGGCCCCCCAAACCCCCTAGGCAACAATAGGGTGGGGGGGACCACACACACCCCCCCATCGGGGGTTTGGATCCAAATGTGGCTAAAATAATACTTCTGAATTAGGAAGATAATCAGGATCCACATACAACACTCCATGAGGAAGAAAATGCTATGAAACTAGCTCACAAAAAAGATAGAAAAGAAATATAAATGCCTTAGAATTCAGCCTCTTCGAGGGGGAGACCTCCTTTACATTACACAAATGAAAAATTCTTAGATGATACAAATGACAAGACCTCCTTTCTATATATAGGAGTCTAAGGGCTCATAATATAATCAGAGCCGACATAACAATAATAATGTAAGGGCACAACAATAACAATAGTGGGCTTCTATGGGGTACAATAATAACAATATTGGTACTACATGGACACAACAATATAATAAGGGGGTTGCACTAATAACAATAAGGGGTTACAATAGTAGTATAGGGACCTAACATTCCCCTCTCCTTCAAAAAGTGTTGTCCTCAATGCTTGAGTAGTTCTGGATGCTTCTGTATAAAATTATCATCCTCCCATGTGGAATCTTCAGTGGGTAAGTTCTTCCACTTGATGAGATACTCTGAAATTGATTGATTTCATAGGTTTCGATGTTGGAAATAATACTGAGAGGGGGGGGTGAATCAATATTATCAATTTCTTTTAATAAGTCTTACTTATTTATACTTTGAATTATTTTTGCATCTTAGTACCATAAAATAATGAGCATGAACAAAGAAAACAGATAGTCACACCAAAGAACACCAGATGTAAGGTGGAAACCCAATGTGGGTGAAAACCACCTGCTGCAATATGTCTCTATCTTCTTTCAAATTAGAAACTCCTTTTACAATGGTTTTGTACTGGTGCAGTCCTTTACCAGTACGCAGGCTGCAACCTGCAGAGAGCTACAACTCTCTCTCGTTTTCCAGTCTCTCCTGGAAGGGAGCTACAACCCCCTACTTCTTTTCTTTCAAGGATCACTTTTCATAAATTTTCAAACTAGATCCATAAACATCAAGAGATCATCAAATACAAGTAAATCACCCAGTCAACTGCAGTAACCAGATCAACAATAACAGTAAACTAAACCCATAACACCTTATCAACAGAGAAAAGTCAGCCAATAAAAGATCTTAAGACAGATACGCAGTTCTTCTTTCTCTAGTCTGCGAGCGTACGCACTTCACCTTCTACTCCCCTGCGTATACCCGCAGAGACCCTTCTGCTGCACTGCGTACCCACGCACTGTTTCTTTAATCACGCTACGTACTGTTACTGTAGGCACGCACCCACAGATACTATTGCGCCACATACTGCTACTGTGGCCACGCACCCACAGATGCTATCGCGCTGCGTACCTACGCACCTAATCCTCTGTCGCGTTGCGTACCCACGCACTGCGCCTTCTTCTTCTCTGTGTACACACGCAGTACGCCTTCTTCTTCTCTGCGTACCCACGCACTTGCACTGTTAATCACCTGCGTACCTCTGGTTAGGGCCGAATTTGGCAGTCCACCAGTGTGCTACAGATCGTCAGATGCCCAGATCTGATCATGCGCTCGAGAGATCACCCTTCATAGATTCGCTTTCAACTTCACTTTTATGTAGATCAAGCTTTTAAAACAATAACCCAATATTTCAGATCTTAAGATATTCAACTTGCAAAAGATACTTAGCCAAGTGATCTCCTTTGCTTTATATAGGCAAGCTCTTCCTAAAATCATGGATCAATACCATCGATAACCAATACAAGGGGCCTAAAACATGAGGCTCAATAATAATAATAATATAAAGCAATACCACGGGCCAAAACCATAGAATCAAGAACGGCGGGCTAAATACCACGGGTCAAACATAGGAAACCCCACGTGAACGCGCTTCTCTGCCTTGAAGTAAGTGAACTGGGGGTACGCACCTTCTGAACAGGTGACCTGCGTGTGCGGCCGCAGTCTCTTCACGGTGTACCTACGTATACACACCATTTGAACTATTCTCCTGCGTACTTCTTGATTTTCAACATTTTGAGAGCCTGATCAGAGCATTGCCACTTGAGGGTGTTTCCATCAAGTACAACATCTGTATCATAGAGCCATACCAAAAACATAATGCCAACAATCTCCCCCTTTGGACTTGATGGCAACCTCAAAATCTTCAACGTCATTCTCCCCCTTTGACATCAAGGGCAAAGGGTTATGCTCCCCCTAAGAACATGCTCCTCCTGAAAATAAACCAGATCTGCAAAGAAGAACCATAATCCACCAGACACCATAAATGACCATGAAAGAGATAGAGACATATTGCAGCAATATTCAGTCCAACATCCATGATCTCCTTCTGTACGTCCTCCATAATGCCAACAATGCATTATATGCTCCCCCTGAACCTGTGCCAACCATCAGAAGAGATTCAACAAGATGATGCATCAACAACCCCCAGCTTTTGCCTAAGGTATTTAAAAGTCTCCCTGGGCAATGGTTTGGTGAGTATATCAGCAACTTGTTCCTTAGAAGAAACATATTCCAACTTGACCTTTTGTTCAAGTACTTGTTCCCGGAGAAAATGATACTTGATCGGTATGTGCTTGGTCTTTGAATGCATGACTGGGTTCTTTGAAATGCTGATTGCACTTGTGTTATCACATAAGATGGAGATAGGTGGTGTACAAGTGATTTGAAATTCCTGCAAGGTCTGCATCATCCAAAGGAGTTGAGTGCAGCAAGATGCAGCAACAACATATTCTGCTTCAGGTGTAGACAAGGCAATCGAACTCTGTTTCTTGCTGAACCAAGATACTAATCTGGAACCCATAAAGAACGCACCACCACTTGTGCTCTTCCTGTCATCCACGCTTCCTGCCCAATCTGCATCTGTATAAGCATGAAGTGTGAGATCTTGTATCTCTAGGATACCATAAGCCATAATTTTGAGTCCCTTGAAGATATTTAAAGATTCTCTTCACTGCCTGAAGATGAGTTTCCTTCGGATTTTCTTGAAATCTTCCAACTATTCCCACTGCATGCATGATGTCTGGTCGGGTACCTGTCAAATAAAGTAGACTTCCAATCATAGATCTGTAGGTTGGTTGATGCACTGCTGCTGATTCATCATTTGCACTGAGGCTACATCCTGTGACCATGGGTGTACATACTGGTTTTGCATCTTCCATGCCATATTTCTTCAAAATCTGCTTGAGATACTTGGTTTGAGACAAAAAGATCCCTCCTTCTTTTTGTTGGATTTGCAAACCAAGGAAATATGTCAGTTCTCCCAGCAAGGACATTTCGAATTCTTTCTGCATCACCAAGGCAAAGCTTTGACTCATAGCTTCTTCATTGCTGCCAAAGATAATGTCATCTACATACACAACAAGTATTAGCAATTTGTCATTTTCAACTTTTATATAAAGATTGTTGTCTGCTGATCCTTTTGAAAAACCTTGTTGATGAAGATATTTGTCCAAGCAATAATACCAAGCCCTTGGAGCTTGTTTGAGACCATAGAGAGCCTTTTTCAATCTGCATACAAGATTTGGATCATTTCCAAGAATGAAACCATCTGGCTGCTCAATGTAAACTTCTTCTTCCAAGTCTCCATTCAGAAAGGCTGATTTTACGTCCATTTGAAATACTTTGAAGTTTTGAAAGCTTGAGAGAGCAAGGAACATTCGGATGGCCTCAAGTCTTGCAACAGGAGCAAAAGTTTCTTCAAAATCTATTCCTTCTTGCTGCGCATACCCTTTACAAACAAGTCTGGCCTTGTTTCTAATTACTTCTCCATTTTCATTCAATTTATTTTTGAAGACCCATTTTGTCCCTATAACATTCTTATCCTTTGGTCTAGGAACCAACTCCCAAGTGTTTTTCTTTTCGATCTGCTCAAGTTCTTCATCCATTGCTTTCACCCAACATTCATCTTTGCATGCCTCTTTCACATTTTGTGGTTCAGTGGAAGATAGTAATGCCAAATAGCTTGAAGCTTCTGCAACTGTTCTTCTTGTTTGTACACCTGCTTCTTTCTGCCCCGAAATCTGAGATTCTGGATGATTCTTCTGAACATATCTGGATGGAGTCTTCTCTTCTATCCTTATCTGCGCCTCTGGTTCTTCTTGAGGTTCTTCTTCTTCATCATTCTGTCTTTGAGGGTAGTCTTCATTTTCTTCGATATCTTCATGATTTACTTGCCTAGGAATGTATCCCTTCTCATCAACCACTACATCAATGCTGTCAACAATTCTTCCAAGTCTTTTATTGTGTATGCTTTGCTGTGTGGAGAATAACCAAGAAGAATGCCTTCATCTGCTCTAGGTTCAAGTTTGCCAATTTGCTCATTAGTATTCTTAATATAGCATTTGCTCCCAAAGATTTTGAAGTGCTTTACCGAAGGAGTCTCACCATACCAGAGCTCATGAGGAGTTTGAGTGCTGTTCACCCGGACATTTGTTTTGTTGAGAATAACAACCGCAGCATATGCAGCTTCACCCCAGAAAGTTGCGGGAGTTCCAGACCCATCAAGCATAGCACGAGCCATTTGTTGGACTGTTCTGTTCATTCTTTCCACTACTCCATTTTGCTGAGGAGTTCTAGCTGTAGAGAATTCTCTTCTTATCCCATGTTCTTCACAGAAATCGAAAAATTCATTTGAGGTAAACTCCCCACCTCTGTCGGATCTGAGGCACTTAATTTTGTATCCTGATTCATTTTCAACCAAGGCTTTAAAGGATTTGAATTTTTCGAATGCTTCATCTTTGTGCTTCATAAGTCCTAACCAGACAAACCTGGAGAAATCGTCAATGAATAATATCAAGTATTCTTCCCCTCGAGGTGTCCTTTTCCTGAATGGTCCACATACATCTGTATGTACAAGCTCAAGAGGCATCCTAGTTGATCCTTCCTTCTCTGGAAAGTTAGTTCTGGTTTTCTTTCCAAACTGACATGATTTGCATATGGTGTTGTCTGGAATTTTGATATCTGGAAGACCGAGAACTGCCTGATATTTGCATGCTTTCCTTATTTGTGAAAAGCTTAGATGCCCCAACCTTCGGTGCCATAACTAGTGTTCATCATCCTTGCTTAGATAGCACTGTTGTTGTCCTTCTTCAAATATGAATAGATTATTTGGAGTTATTTTACCTTTGATCACCGTTTTACCTGTATCAAGATCATGAACAAGACATCCATTTGATCTAAATATCACCTCAGTTCCTTGATCACACATCTGGCTGACACTCAGAAGATTATGCTTCAATCCATCAACATACAAAACATTTCCAGCTTTGACCTTTTCTTTTAACTGAGCAGTGCCTTTTCCTTTTATAGTTGCAGGAGTATCATTTCCAAAAGAAACTTTCTTTCCCTTTTCTAAAGCAAAATATGATTCAAGTTTTTCTTTATCACCTGTCATATGCTTCGAACATCCACTATCAATGTACCATAGATTTTCCTGTCCCTCTGCATAAAATGCTATCCCACATCTTTCTGTTTGTGGTTCCTTTATTCTCCATGTTTTGGTGCTTGAGGCTTGTTCCTTTGTTTGTTGAAACCTGCTCCTGCATTTAGAATCTTCATGACCAAAGTTATTGCAAATAGAACATTCAACTTCATTTTCAAGAACCGAAAAGTTGTTATAGGTCCTTTTTGTAATCCCGGTCATACTTCTTTGTTTTTGAGCTTCTCTAGTCATGATCGTCTTATATGCAACACATTGGGCTGCTTTGTGACCAAAGTTATGGCAAGAAAAGCATTGTCCATTGAAGAAACTTCTGCGGTTATCCAATCTTCCGGCCAAACGGTTGTAATTTCTATTGTCATTCATTCTTGAAGCAAATTGAGAGGATTTTACCTGTGGTTGGTTGTAGCTTTTGTTCATCCTTAAGACGGATTGCCCCTGATTTGCCTAATAGTCTTTGTTTGTAATTGGTCCCTGTTTTACCTGGTGATCTCCATTGTTCCTTTCCTCATTCCTTCTTGCTGCATCAAGATAACTTTTTGAGGTGGATTCTTGAGAAGTTTCTCCATTATAGCCCAGACCTGTCTTGTTTAGAGGAGAACGTTGTATATTGATGATCTCATCCAGAGTTTCAGATCCTTTGACAAACTTAAGATTAATAGTCTTTGCTTTCTCAATTTATTTTCTAAGACCAACAATTTCACCTTCTAACTTTTCAAGATATTTTTCCTTTTCATCAATTTGAAGTTGTAGAGTATCAATGATCCTATTCTTTTCTTCTATACATGTCTTGAGTCTAGACATTTCTTCACAAAAGCTATCCACATCTATAGCATCCATGTAATCATCATCTTCAAATGCCATTAAAAGTTTATAGTCATTACCTTGTTCATCTTCATCACTATTTGATAGACCATCACTATCTTCATGCGTGTAGTAGCTTTTCTTATTTGCAATCTGTTTCTTGTTCCATCTAGCAGGTTCCTTTCCTTTATCCTTATAAGGACATTTCACAGCATAATGACCTACTCTTCCACAAGCAAAGCATTTAAAAGGTAACTTACCTCTGAACCTTCCAGAACCCCTTTGAAGATTTCTGACAAAATTTGATTCTTCTTCTTCTTCTTCTGGCACGTGACTTGCTTCATAATAGTCTCCTTTGCCTGAAGCCTTGAAAGCAGCTTCTCTTCTGTCTGAAGGACCTCCCTTTCTCATTTCATAAGCAGTTAGAATTCCGTGTCGCTGAGACATAGTAAGAATTCGTAGATTTTCCTTTTCTTCTATTGCAGACACTTTAGGTTCAAACTTGGGGGACAATGATCTTAGAACTTTTTCAACCACAATAGCCTCTTTTATTTCTTCACCCAAGTTTTTCATGCAATTAACAATCTCATCTACCCGAAGAAAATAGTTAGCCACACTTTCATCATTATACATTCTGAGATTCTCATACTGAATCCTGAGGGTTTGAAGTTTAGCACGCTTTACCTGTTCATCTCCTTCATAACTCAAGACAATCTTGTCCCATATTTCCTTTGCGGATTTATATTGCATAACCTTTAC
Organism: Pinus tabuliformis; assembly: GCA_031772625.1. Classification (NCBI taxonomy): domain Eukaryota; kingdom Viridiplantae; phylum Streptophyta; class Pinopsida; order Pinales; family Pinaceae; genus Pinus; species Pinus tabuliformis. The sequence continues at coordinate 356,236,372 of CM062813.1, forward strand.
GAATTCTATTTGAGATAAGCATCCTAGCAGAGTATTGACTGCTTTAGCATTTGTTTCAGATTTCTTCTTCTCAGTCGAATCTGTAGGAGTAGCTGAAGGAAAAGTGTAGCCTGTATCTATGATATCCCAAACTTCTGTACCAGGAGATTGAAGATAGGCAGTAACTCTTACCTTCCAATAATTGAAGTTTGTCCCATCAAAGATTGGTGGCCTGATTGATGCTTCCCTCTCGTAGTTTCTCATGATGAATGATCTTCCTCCAAGCGATCAAGCTTCTCTGAAGGACATGGCTCTGATACCAATTGTTGGAAATAATACTGAGAGGGGGGGGGTGAATCAGTATTATCAAGTTCTTTTAATAAGTCTTCCTTATTTATACTTTGAATTATATTTTGCATGTCAGTACCATAAAATAATGAGCATGAACAAAAAAACAGATAGTCACACCAAAGAACACCAGATGTAAGGTGGAAACCCAATGTGGGTGAAAACCACCTGCTGCAATATGTCTCTATCTTCTTTCAAATTAGAAACTCCTTTTATAATGGTTTTGTACTGGTGCAGTCCTTTACCAGTACGTAGGCTGCAACCTGCAGAGAGCTACAACTCTCTCTCGTTTTCCAGTCTCTCCTGGAAGGGAGCTACAACCCCCTACTTCTTTTCTTTCAAGGATCACTTTTCATAAATTTTCAAACTGGATCCATAAACATCAAGAGATCATCAAATACAAGTAAATCACCCAGTCAACTGCAGTAACCAGATCAAAAATAACAGTAAACTAAACCCAGAACACCTTATCAACAGAGAAAATTCAGCCAATAAAAGATCTTAAGACAGATACGCAGTTCTTCTTTCTCTGGCCTGCGAGTGTACGCACTTCACCTTCTACTCCCCTGCGTATACCCGCAGAGACCCTTCTGCTGCACCGCGTACCCACGCACTGTTTCTTTAATCGCGCTGCGTACTGTTACTGTAGGCACGCACCCACAGATACTATTGTGCCGTGTACTGCTACTGTGGCCACGCACCCACAGATGCTATCGCGCCGCGTACCTATGCACCTGATCCTCTGTCGCGCTGCATACCCACGCACTGCGCCTTCTTCTTCTCTGCGTACACATGCAGTACGCCTTCTTCTTCTCTGCGTACCCACGCACTTGCACTGTTAATCACCTGTGTACCTCTGGTTAGGGCCGAATTTGGAAGTCCACCAGTGTGCTACAGATCGTCAAATGCCCAGATCTGATCATGCGCTCGAGAGATCACCCTTCATAGATTCGCTTTCAACTTCACTTTTATGTAGATCAAGCTTTTAAAACAATAACCCAATATTTCAGATCTTAAGATATTCAACTTGCAAAAGATACTTAGCCAAGTGATCTCCTTTGCTTTATATAGGCAAGCTCTTCCTAAAATCATGGATCAAATACCATCGATAACCAATACAAGGGGCCTAAAACATGAGGCTCAATAATAATAATAATATAAAGCAATACCATGGGCCAAAACCATAGAATCAAGAACGGCAGGCTAAATACCACGGGCCAAACATAGGAAACCCCACGTGAACGCGCTTCTCTGCCTTGAAGTAAGTGAACTGGGGGTACGCACCTTTTGAACAGGTGACCTGCGTGTGCAGCCGCAGTCTCTTCATGGCGTACCTGCATATACGCACCATTTGAACTATTCTCCTGCGTACTTCTTGATTTTCAACATTTTGAGAGCCTGATCAGAGCATTGCCACTTGAGGGTGTTGCCATCAAGTACAACATCTGTATCATAGAGCCATACCAAAAACATAATGCCAACATTTGATTCCTCGATTCTGTGACTGCTTTAGGTTCCAATATGACTTTCCCTTCCTTTTCAAGTTCTGGAAATATTGTTTGAACTGGTATCTTCTGCAACTTTTGAATGAGTTCCCACCCTACTTCATCATTCTTCCCTTCATCTCTTGCTTCATTTATCGAATTTGGTTGGATAATTATACCAACCTCTAGCATTTTGGCAACCATACGTTCAATTTCACTCCTTTGGGCATATGGATATTTGTAAGGCCTGATGTTTCAAGGAACACTTCCTGGAATCAAATGAATAGGATGATCATGATCAAAAATAGGTAGGAGGCCTTTGGGAGTCTCAAATACCTTGGAATGATTGTCCAAGACTTTTTGGAGATCTAGAGAAATAGATTATTTCAATGTGGGAACCTCTAGAAAACATAATTGTGCAATTACGCCTCTTTGTTTTTTCTTTAGAATCTTTGTCATTCAATTAGAGCTGATTACCTTTCCTGGTTTCCCCGTGATACCCCTTAATTCAACTTCCTTTCCATCCGAAGAAAATATCATGAAAAGTTCTTGAAAATTAAAAGCTATTGTACCCAAGGATTGTAGACATTGGACTCCTAGTACAACATCAGCACCAATCGTTGGAATGAAAAGCATTGGGCTATTCAATACATATTCTCCCATGGATAGCTTGATATTATGGCACTTTCTAGAGAAATTTATGGTTCCTACGCTCGCAACCATCACTTGACACTTTGGTGTTGGATATAGGAAGCAATTCAATTCCTTGGTTGTCTTACAATGAATAAAATTATGGGTAATGCCCGAATCAATCAACACTATTACCTTTTTCTTCTTTATGTGTCCTTCTATCTTGATAGTTTACGGAGTGGTAATTCTGGTTAATGCATTACAAGATATGGTCGGATTCATTTCTTCTTTCTTGATGTGATCTTTCACTTCTTGAACCTTTTTCTTCTTGATATGTCCTCTATCTTGAGAGTTTGAGAAGTGGTAATTCTTTCCAATGCTTTACAAGAGATGGTCGAATTCATTTATTCTTTTTTTGGGGTTGGTTCCTGGTGTATGTCCTCTTCTTTTGATGTTTCTTTTTCCTTTTCTTCCTCCTCTTCACAATCTATGTAAAATAATTTATTCTCAGCACACTTATGACCTTTAGTGTATTTGTTATCACAAATGTGAAAAAACCCTTTTTCTTTTTTTTATTCCAATTATTATGGTGTAAACCTTGTAGGTTGTGGAAGGCTAGGAGAAAAAACACTTCCATATTTATAGTTGTGAGTGGTGGTATTTCTTGTTTCCATAATTCCACTTTCAATTTTTCTTACCAACCTGAATGCCTTCTCTAATGAATCAGGTTCCCAAAGATTAACCTCATGTTGAAATTTATCCTTTAAAGTCCCTATGAAGACATCAATCCTTTTCTTCTCTGGAATATCATTTACCCTTATATTGAATTTTTGAAATTCCTCAATGTGCTCTGCCATTGAACCCTTTTGTTTGAGATTTATCAATTGGCTAAAGAAGGTGTTTCTCTTTGTATCCTCATAATGTGCTATCATTTCCTCCATGAAAATTGACCACGTGAAAAGCGGTTACAAGAACAAAGCCCTTCATACATAAAAATTGATTCGGTTCTAAATATAAAGATGCAATACGTACCTTTTGTAACAGTTGCACCTCATGTAGATCAAAATATTTCTCCATCTATAGTATCCATGTTACAGGATCGTTGCCATCAAACTTCCTCATGTCCTGGATATTCAATGCAATGTCAGATTCTATGAAATCATGATAAACATGAATTTTTTTCTCATCGTGAGTTTCCTCTACTACATTTTCGCCATTAGGAGGCCCTTCTTGTAGCAGCTGTGTCCCACCTTCCTTCAAACCTTCCATGTCTTTCCTCAAATATTCCATGCCTTTCTTCCAATATTCTTTCATACCATAAATATCAATTTCCATGGCATAGATAAAACTATTTATCTTAGCATCGATCGCATTCTTAAAATCATCCATCAAATTTTGATTACTAGGTGTTTCTATTTTCTTGATTCGAGTCATTCTTTTTCTTTCTTTTAGGTTCTCGATCTTCAATCTATTGTATCTCTGAAAGTTCAAATCTCCAAAGTTTGTAATTATGACTTTTAGTATCCCTTTGTGTCCTCCTTCCAATGCCATAAGTCTGATCGAAATTGGATTATCCAAGAAAGGGTTATGCATAATCTCCCAAGATGACCTAATTATATACTTTTTTAGTAGAGCGAACTTGTACGAAGTCCCACGTGTCACTTTTTCTACCTTCAGACCTGAAACTGATAAAAATAGAATTCCAATCCGTCCTTTTTCTATAACTTCTTACGAAATTTCATTCTGATACTCAGAGAGACAGTTATGATGATTTTCCCAAGGTCGCTTATTTGGGATGTAATTTGGGATCCTGCAAAAAACCCTAAATGGCTTGGATGATATCTCAGAAAATATAGTGCAACAAGATCTGAAATTCAAGCCCAAGCTTCGCAACAATTTCCTCTGAAATGGGTTTTAATTTCAGAGTCTGAAAATTCGTAGAAGCAAAACTATAGCGAAAATTCCATGATGACCTGTTTGAGATCGAATTCTGGAGCCTGCAAAAACCCTAATTTCCTTAGATGATATCTCTGAAAATATAGCGAAACAAGATCTAAAATTTGGACCCGATGATCATCACGATTTCAGATCAAATGGGTTTTTTTGTAGCTTTTGAAACATCACAAAAAAAAAAAAGTATAGCGAACATTCCATGCTAACCTGTTTTGGAGTAGTGAAACCCTAGAATCCAAAGCTTTGATACCAAATGTTATTACTGAGCATCAAGTTGTTACTTAGGGAACAACAACTATAGAAAGGAAAAACAATATTGTAGAATCATACCATCGAAAGCAATTAAGTATGCAAGATAATGGTCTATGATAATCTATAGGAAATGACAAGAAATGACGATATTCCTAACATATTAACTACAACAAATCTACTATGTAACAATCTTGATAAATCCTATTTAAAGCAGAGTATATGATTTAATGAAAAAGCAACGAGAAATTAAGAGAAATTACACAAATGGAAATAGTTGAGATAGAAGAATTAAACACCAACTTAATCGTACAGGTAAATAAAATGTTTCTTCTAGGATCGGACCCAAACCACTAGAATCGAACTTCCTTATGAAAATAATCAGCACAATAGATTAAATTTGATTAATAAATTCTTCCATCCAAATACAAATAACTGATGACAATCAATGTCTTTGCAAGTATGAACTTATGTCAAAAATAATATTACAACTGAACAACCCCTTTCGAGGCTTAATGCAATTTTTTATATCATGTCGGTAAAAGATAAGAACAATGAATCTATTTTTGATAAAGAGTGATCCTAAGAATCTAAATATTCTCAAGATGCTCATTTTAAGCTACAAGAGATCTTAATGCATCTGGAGGACCAAGTCGAAAGCCCGTTGTTAACTAATTTTCTCCAAACAAGGTGTAACAACCTAAAGCTATCTGATTTCCCATGATCATTCCAGGAAGCAACATCAAATTCCAATTCATCAATAGATTCCTGTCAAAAATAAGGATCCATTTGTAAGTAAATAACGCTTTAATGGTAAAATTTGTTCATAAGGATAATAAAATAATAAATGCATATAAAACACTCCTAGAATTCATACTTCATAAGTTATCATAGCCTAATTACAAAAAAGACTTAGAAAATAATATAAAAACTAAGGAGTAAGGCAAGGAAATTATGACAATTATGAGGCCCAACATCACCCCCCAACTGACCTTTTTGCATGACCTCATGCAAACAAATTATTAATATGTAAGGCAGTTAAGGAGTAAGCTTCATAAGCTTCCTCTCCTCTATGTCTAAATCCATTTCTACTTCTAAGTTCTTCAAAGGCCACATACTTACCTACTTCTGATAAGTCATAATCAAATTTATAAAAAGGCTGAGGGCACCAAATCATGGGGCATTTGTACTTACACCCTATCTAGTTGATACCTCTTTCCAATACCAAGTGAACATAGTCCTCTACTCTGGTCATGGCATACTAAAGTTATGAGAGTGAAACTGTTCTCTATTTTTTATTTCATTAGGTAATGTCTGCCATCTCACTTTAGCTCCACAAAGAACCTCATTTCTAATATCTTCCAAATATTCCATCTCTGAATGTAAGAAATCATCATGGATCCATGCAAGTGTAGAAGCAACACTAGGCCTTTTTATGAATATACCATGATGAATTTGTGTATGAAAAGGGTTATCAAGCTTAAGGGTTATCAAGCTCCCCTCTAACCCAAATATCAAGACCATGTTCTCTCCTTTGGAAGGTGTGATAAGATTTTTCCCATTTCACCTGGTTCCTGGCAAATGATATGAAAGCTTGAAATTGAATGTCTCCAATAAATGGAACAATATTTTCTTCCACATGCTCTTCCAAAAAGAAATTATGCATATATAATTCACATAGAAGATACTGTGTATACTCATCCTATTTATGGAAAGTAGTAATGAAATCCAGTACATTTATAAACTCATATGGTTGTCTAGACTGTATAGCTTTAAATTTGAGCAACATATATCGCTCAAGTAAATACAAAGCATAATTCCGAGTTGGGGACCTGCATGCCAAGGCATATGAATAAATGGAGCAGATTTTCTTTTTTTGCTTTGCAGCCTTATTAAGGCGGTCCTTTAAATTTTTTACTTTCTTCTTAGATGCTATCAGTTCCACATAGGTCTCATCTTCTATTTTTTTCAGTGCCCTGAATTTTTGGAGAAACTTTTGATGTTCTCTCCAAGGCACCAATTCTCCCTGGTATTTTTCTAGGGTCTTTTGTTGTTTCTCCATAGTTTTGTGCAAGACTTTAATGGTCGCCTCTAAATTCAAGGGAGTATAGAGAGGCACATTCTCTGTTTGTACTCCTCTATCATTAAGGTTAAAGGGTGGATCAGTTTGAGTTCCTACATCAGTAGAAACAAGAACATAGTCTATATGGGTACTTGCTCCATTAGAAACAGGCATGAAATCACTCTAGATTTCCACCTCCTAAGTTTCCTTCTTTCTTCTAGGTTTCTTCACATGACCTTTATGAAACTGTTTACTTCCATGCATCCAATTTTTTAGCAGTAATATGTTCTTTCGCAATTTCTTATTTTCTTCCTTGAATTTATCAAATATCCTCATGAAATTTTCCTTTTCCTTTATTTCTCATAGCTTTGGTACATGTGGTCTTCTTAACAAAATTGCTAACTAAGGTTGTTAGAGTAAAAGGAGAAGAAACAACAATTTCTATATGGGGCTTCTCAGCAATAATTTCCTGAGTAGGCTTAACTATCAAGGGGTCAGTTAATGAATTACCAACTTCCATTGTCATCACATCAATTCCAAATTTCAGGAAGTCTTTTTCAGGAAAATTAGTCTGAGGTTCAGCTGAAAATCTAGTACCGTCATATCAGCCTTCATCAGTTAGGTATTCAAGGGACCATGGAGTCATTTCCTTCGAAGAGGAGGGCTCTAGTATAGTAGCAACAGAGTGTCCAAAACACTCTTGGAAAGAAACAAATTCAAGGTCGTCATCTGATTCCAGAATAACAACAGCTGAAGAATTAATAGGAGAGGTTGTAGCTAGCGAATTAGGTGAAGCCACTTGTTCAAAAGGGTTTTCAGGATGAGCTATAGGTTCTTCTACTGAATTGGTCATTGCTTCTCATAACTTCACAGTTTCTAGTAAAATATCTAGCCCTTCTAATGCTTGATATTTTTTTGTTTCTTGCTCTGTCTGTTCCGGGACTAGTAAATCTTGAACTGATTTCTCTCCAAAGGTTTCTTGGTACATCTCTTTTATATTAGAAAAACCTTGAGTCAATTTTCCTTGTGGTAGCTTCTCAAGAGGCTTCAAAGAAGTTTGACCTTGCTTAACAAGTCTAGTTGACCTTCTTCTCTTAGGTAGTGAAGCTAGAACATATGCCATTCTTTTAGCCGCTCTACATATTTTTGAGGTTTTACAGTTTATTCAGTTCCCTGTGGGGTATCTTCTGTCACTAGAATTTCATTTAAATTATCCTCATTTCCTTTTTCTAGTTGCTCATTACTAACTGAAACATTCCCAGATGTTTCAATAATTGTTTCATTCCCTAAAGGAATTTCTTGAGTAGTGTCAAGTTTCTAAGGAACCCTTCCCAAGTCTACTGAACATGATTGAGACTTCTTATGATTAATAATTTGATACATTCATGGTGACTAACGATCAAGACTTGGTCTTTGGACCTTCTTAACCTAGTAGCAATCTCATGCAACAGTGAATTGAGAAAGTAGGGAAGGTTTAGAGTTACCTTTCGCCTTAGGGATGCCATTAATTTGAGATGACGTCCCCTCACCACATCATACCTTCCATCATAGGTAATATATTGCTAAATGATCCCTACTACTTCTTTCCATGGTTCTAGTAATGAATTGGGGTTATACCCCTTTCCTTTCCTGATTAATTCTTCACTAGTATTTAGAAATAAGAGGGCTACATTCTAGAGAGAAGTGTGTATCTCGTACCATTTTCCTCCTTCTGTTGGAAGACCTGTTACTTCCACTATTTCACCTTCGCTTACTTGTATATGTGTCTTTCTCACCATTGCTATACCATTCTCTAGATTCCTTGTGAATCATAATTCTACCTCATTATTGAAGCCCTGTAACTGTTCAAAATATTCCATCCATCTAGCTTGGATCAAAATGTTGCGCACCTACTCCAAAACCTGTAATTGAGTAGATTCATATCGGACCAAATGGCCACCCATTGTTAATTGTTCAACAAAATGAAATTTTGTAGCTAGAAACAAAAAAATTCAAAATGTATGAAACAGTAATTATGCACAGAGTATAGAGGCTTAGTTATCATGACATGCAATGATATTTGACAATTTCGATAACAAATCATATATCAGTGCCAACTCTCTCCCCACCCCCAAAAAAAAAAAAATGGAGGTCGTCTGTAGTCATTAATCAGGTTTTAATAGGATGGCAGGTTTGACATGATTAGAGGATAAGGTGGTATTAATGTAGCACAACAAAGTAACCATCAAAAGGAAAAAATAGAAAGCAGAGGGTATTTGTGACATGTGAGGAAATCATTGAAATATTTATGACTCATGTGGTGTAATGATAGCTGGAATTATTATAATACATAGAAGGTATGGAAAAAATAAATGCATGCAGAGATGTGTACAAAGAATAGATGGATGGAAATAATAGTTGTAGAAAGTACATCATTAGAGAGAAAAAAAGAGATTAGTTAGAATGTTGAGTTTTTGAAAATTTATCCCTACTATGTAGAATTATAATGAAATACTAATGGACAACCAAACATCATCACTTTCTAGGAGGATTTTATAAAGGTCCATAATAGATCTAGTTGTCTTTCATTTATTAAGTCTGAAGGAACAAAATAACGAGCTCAAATTGTAATATTTTATTTTACTTCAATACCATAGGCATGTCCTCGATTGCCAACAAGTGTCCATAGCCTCGATAGGGCTTCCTTTTTAACCCTATGAGATGCCATTGTCCCATTTACTAAGGAAGTTTCAGAACTTGTTTTGATATATATATATATATATATATATATATATATATATATATATATATATATTATATATATATATATATATATATATATATATATAAGCATTTATAGAAGGCCATTTTTTTGGCATGGTAACCAGTTAGTAATGATGCCACTCACTAGAGCTAATGAGGTGAACAAATTGGATCGTGATGAGACCTCTAGTCCTTTGACTTGAAGAACAAAGGCCATTACCCTGGCTTGGTAACTAGAAGTGGTAATGCACTCCACTAGATCATATGATCATGGTAGGTCAGCTCATGATGAGACCTCCTATCCTCTGTTAAATTATGATTTTTATTGATCGTAGTAGATTACTTAGTAAATGGGGTGGCATGTCAACTCCTTAAGAGCTAGGGATGGTGTAAAAAGTATTGTAATAATTACTTTTTAGCTTGCTAATTTTGTCCTCAAAACTTATGATCGTATAATATTTAGAGATTGGAGTGAAAGAATGCTCCTTAAGTGGTGATGGGAGGAATGCATCATCATAATTGTTATAAATTTTCTATAGTACCAAAAGGAATTAAAGATCAAGGAAATTTCAAATTTATGATAATTATTTATCATAAAGAATTCTCCAATAATAACCATTAAACAAGTTATTTTCCCACCATCATATGAAAGAAAGGCTAAAATAATGTTCCTTACCCTAAACAAATAGAAACATTAATAAGCTAGGGAAATAATAATCACATCTTAGGAAACAACAACTGTGGTTAAAGAAGTAGCAAATATGACTAAGGAAACAATGGTTGTGACTAAGGAAACAACAACTACGATTAAGGAAACATCAATGTCAGTTTAAACTAAGGAAACAACAATTGTAACTAAGGAAACAACAATAGTAGCTGAGACTAAGGAAACAACAGTTGTAACTAAGGAAACAACAAATTTGATTGAAATATCAATGATTTTTCCATGTGTATCATAAAATCAAAATGAAATTATTTGCATTATGTACAAAATAAATAATATTTTGAAGAAAAAATTACTTGGTTGTGACCATGGGGACATTTCCCTGAACAACTACAACCTACAAATTAGTGTCATTATCAATTTCGTGAAGAAAATATTCTTGAGTAAGTGGTTGGTGGTACAGATGAATTCTATGCCCATTAGTGAGGAAGAGAATGCTAGAATTATCAATTGTGGTAACGCACACCATTCCATTGTCATAAACTTTGGTAATCTCATAAGGGCCAAGCCATCTTGTTTCAAGTTTACCTGGAAAGTTTTGGAATCTGGTGTCATATAATAGTGCCCAATCCCCTTTCTGAATTTTTTCCTTTTTAATCAAACAATCATGTCATTTAGCTCTCTATTGTTGAACTATGGCAGTGTGTTGTAAATCAAGAAGACACATTTCATCCAGTTCATTGAGTTGTGTATGCACTATTTTTGTGCTTCTATAACACCTAGTCTGACTTCCTTGGTAGTTTTGAGAGTCTTAACTTTGAACTCAATCAAAAAAATGGGTTCCTTACAAAAAACGAGCTAATAAGGTGAATAGCCAGTGGTATTGCACTAGATTATCCGATAGGACCATAAGGATTCCAGAATCTTAGCATCCCAATCTCGATGATTTACAAATATCGTTTTAGTTAAAATCACCTCTAAGACTTTGTTGGTGCTTTCCACCTGTCCATTCACTTGCGGATGGTAAGGAGAAATTATTATGTGTTTAACATGGTAATTTTGCAGCATGGCTGAATTTTTTTGAGAAGTGAACTATGATACCCCATCTGTTACAAGATCCCGAGGAATCCCATATCAAACAAACAGTTCGAACAAAAAAATAATTGTTGCTTCTTTCATGGCCCTTGAGAGTGCTACCGCTTCCATCCATTTAGGTACATAATCTGTACAAACTAGGATATATGCTTTCTAATTTTAAGGTGGATTAGAGGGGCCTACAAAGTCCATTTCCCATATTTCAAATGGCTACAATACAATTTGTGGTTGAAGGGTCATTTCGTCAACATGAATGGGATGACCCATCCTTTGGAAACTATTGCAACTGTGGACATATTTCTTTGCATTTTTAAATATTGTGAGCCAAAAATAGCCCATCTATAATACCCTGTGTCCAGTTCTTCGGTCAAAAAAATGACCTCCATAGGGCTCAACGTGAGAAGCCCTAAGGATATCATAAATTTCATCTTCTCTAATGCATCTTCAAATTTGAAGATCAACCCTTGTATGAAAGAGGTAAATGTCCATCCATGAAAAGTGCGTTGTGCTGGATGATAAGCTTATTTTCCTGGGATGAAAAGTGTGATGGTAATTTCCTGGCAGCGAGGTAATCCACAACATCAGAATACCACGGCGTCTTGATGGTTACAACAAACACATTTTCATTCAAGAAGTGGTCCTCCACTAGGGTAGAATCGGCTACAGCTGGTATTCTTGACAAGAAGTCTACAACATGTTTCTATTTTCTTGGCCAATCCTTTATAGTAATTTCTAACTCCTACACTAAGATTAACCAATGTGTTATTCTACCATTTGAAGCATGTTTGTTAGCTAAATAACGAATGAAAAAATGATCAATGTAAAGAAAAATTGAATATCCTGTTATATAATTGCAAAATTTGTTTATGGCATAAACACCATACATAATTTTTTTTTGTCACAGTATAATTAAGTCAGCCAACATAAGGCTTTTGTTGGTGTAATAAATTGCATAGGAATTTTTATCCTCTTCTTGTCTAAGGACTGCTCCTATCATTGTATCTAATGTGTCTAAGGATATATGGAATGGTAGATTCTAGTTTGGTGCTCGCAACACGGGATCTATTGAGACCAAAATTTCATATCTACAAAAGTAATGTCACATTTATCAGTCCACTCAAATTCCACATGTCCAGTTAATGCATATAATTGCTTCAATTTTTGAAAAAAATGCTATAAAACAACGACAATAACCAACATAACCAAGGAAACTGTGTACCTCTTTCTACGTACGAGAGGTAGGGAGTCTAAGAATTATCTCAATCTTAGTTGTGTCTACCTAAATGCTTGTAGCAAAAATAAAATGTCCCAGAACTATTCCTTCTACCATCATCATATGACATTTTTCATTACTAAGGCACAACCTAGTAGCTATACATCATGCAAGAACCTTCTTAAGATTATGCAAGGCTTGGTCAAAATAATTACCACAAGGGGTAAAATTGTCCATGTATAGTTTAATTCCTTCATTAATTAAATCATAGAAAATACTGAGAATTTCCCTTTGAAAAGTGTTTGGTGCATTACATAGCCCAAATGGTAAGATTGTATATGAAAATGTTCCCCATGGACAAGTGAACGTAGTTTTATCTTGGTCTTCAAGGGAAATGTAGATTTGATTATTCCTGTTAAATCCATCCTAGAAAAAAAACAAAAAAACAAAAAACAAAAAAAACAAAAAACAAAAAAAAAACAAAAAACAAAAAAAAACAAAAAACTAAAAACAAAAAGCAAAAAACTAAAAACAAAACAAAACAAAAAAAGACAAAAAAAACAAAACAAAACAAAAAAATAAAATAAAAATAAAAAACAAAACAAAACAAAACAACAAAAACAAAACAAAAAAACAAAAAAAATTCCAGCAAGAGTGTTGAGGACTTGGTCCACAAATGGAAGAGGAAAATGATCCTTCTGTGTGGCTTTACTTAGTTCTCTATAGTCGGCACAAATAATCCATTTTCCATTCTTTTTAGGGACTGCCACCAGTGGTGAAACCCACTAACTATCAGAGATAGGATATATAAAATTAACATCAAGAAGTTTTTGAATTTTATGTTTTACTATGTCCCTAAGGTTTGGATTTAGTCTTATTTGAGGCTAAATAATAGCTCAGACATATTTCTTGATGTAAATATGATGTGTGCAAAATTGTGGATCGATGCCCTTCATATCAGAAAATTCCCAGGGAAATTTATGTTTATTTTAGAAGAATTTGAATCATCCTTTCACGTTCAAGGTCATTAAGATTGTCGTTAATAGTCAAGGTATTGTTAGATCTAAGACTTTTGTGATCCATCAATTTAGAGAGAAGTCTTCCGGATTAATAAGTTGTGACTATTTAAATAATAAATAATTATTTATTACATAACAGCTAGATTTTTAACCAATTGATTTTATTTCACCAACGGCTAACACTGGACAATGATGCATCCATGCTATTTATTCTCTTAGATTGATTGGTTTCTCATCTTGTCCTGAGGATGAACCACATTAGTTGGTTCAAAACGTCGACCCAATCCTTACGATGTGATTAATCGGAAGACTTCTCTCTAAATTCAAGATATTGTCAGGTTCAATTTCAATGGGAATGATATTGTGAACCGCATTCGTGGGTATATGCTCAGTGTTCAAGTCCTCTAGCAGATCTCCTTGGGCTTCATTGTCAAGCACAAATTTCAGCATTTGACATGTTGGGTTTCCAATAGTGGAAGGTTGATTAATAAACCCATTAATTATGTCATCCTCAGTTTGTCTTTTAAAGATAAGAGATTTGTCGACAGTGAGAGGAGAGCGTAAATTTCCTTCCTAATATTTGAGAGGGAAACATCTAAAATCGTTAGTCGACATGCTGGGTCTAGCAGGTGGGTATACGATAAGATTCTTGATAGTCAATCCCATAATTATTGTCATATTTCCAATTCGACACCTGACATTAGGGGAATTTTGAGGTCTAAAATGTGCCTCCTAAGGAAATTATAAAATAATAGTGGATATAATAAAATAATATTAGAATACATCATCAAATTTAAGAGGGAAAAAAGAAAAAACTATATTTTCAACTTGTATTTTCAACTTATCTCCCTATGGGTTTTCTTAAATTTCAAGCGAATACACTCGTTGGATGAAAAAATTGATTCCTCATCCAAGGAGTACCCCATGTTGCATACTTTCAATAGACCCTACTACACGAAAAATGAGAAATACATGAAAAGTGTCATTGCAATCATGCTTTTTCATGTATTTCTCATTTTCATGTAGCAAGGCCCATCAAAAGTATGCAACATGGGTACTCTTTGGATGAAGAATTAGGTTTTTCATCCAACAAGTACTGCCACTCAAAATTTGAGTAAAACCTTAGGGAAATAAGCTGAAAATATGAGTTGAAACAATAGTTTTATTATTTTATTATTTTTTAGCCTTTTTAATTTTTTACTCCAAAAATGGTGAATGATCCCCCATGGTAGACATCATCACATTTAATCCTATTGGTTCTTATAAAGTTTTTTTTTATTGTACATTTTTCTTAGGAGGCCCATTTTAGACCTCAAAATTCCCCTAATGTGTATGTGTCTACAGTGGAAAGTCATGATTTGTCTAATATCAAAGGGTGTCCTTCTAGTTTATTTTTAGGATTGAGGAACAAAACTCCACTGGGCATTCCCTAGAATATATAGAAAGAATGATACCGCCTAAGGTCCCTTCTGATTTTTCTACAGATCTATCAGCCAGTTCCAGCATGGTTAAAGTCAGTTTAAATCTAGTTATTCCAAGGAGTCCACAAGTTTCGAGTGTTATAATATTTATGGAAGCTCCCAAGTCCACTAAAATGTTTGGGAAATTAAATCCCTGAATCTAGACAGTGACTACAGAGTTTCCGATGTCATCATATTTAATAGGTATTTGTTTTCCCAAAATGAGATCAAAGAGTTTCCCTAAAACATGGACTGTAGAAGATTCTTTTGGCTTCTTATAAGGATTCTTAACACATAGTCCTTTAATGGTTTTGGGATAAATGGGTATTTCTCTAATATCATGTAGGAGAGGTATTTTGATACATATGTTTTAATTACGATAAGAGATAAAAGTCACGATATATATCCGATTTTAGCTTGGCTAATCTCTTAGGAAACAAAGGAGTAGTGTCTGTAATCTCATTGGGTTCCTGTTTTTTAGTTGGTTTACTAAATGATTCTGTCAAAGGATACTCCTTAGTGGGATGAGAATTTTCCGTCAAAGGCTACTCCTTTGCAGGATTTTCGTTTTCTGATTTCTCTTGATTTTTTAGGTGATATTTTGGAAATATGGTTCTCCCAGACCTCAAACGTAGTTCATTACACTCCAGATAAGGAGGGGTGGAATTTGAAGTTTCCATAATTTCTAAAAATTTCATAGGTCTCTTATTTGGATTCATATTTGGTTGTGCAGGTATCTGAGGTCGTAGTGTAGGTGGAGCGTTTGGAGGTGATCGAAGTGGACGTTGTAATGGTGGTTGATTTTGTGACTAAGGCGTGCCTCTCATCGATTGATTAATTGGTCCATTGGGGCATTTCCAATTCTGGGACCACATTGGCCCATTAGTAGATTGATTTTCCCATTACAGAGGGTATGGGTTATTTGGTGTGTTCTTCCAGGACATTGTGGGATACTATTGACTTGGCAAAGAAGGACCAGAGAATGACTTATTTGTTTAGGGTGATGAAGTGTATGGCTGAGGCTACTAGGTAGTAGGAGAATGTTGTTGGCCCTACCAATTTAATTCAGGAAACTGTTGTGGACCAAATTGTCTAGAAAAAAACATAGAAGGGTCCTTCAGCATACTTGATGGGAAATTCTTGCATTGTCGTCATTGTGCCACAAAATACATTGGTTCTGGTTCTTCTTCAGCTTCCTTAAATAAAACGTTCAACCTAGGAAGCGAAGGACAACAGTCAATCAAGTGATATTTGGTACAAATAGCACATATCTCGACCGTATCCATCATGCATTCTTTGCGACTATGCTTGTTTTGACAACAAGGCCAGAAAATAGCTAATGCCTGTTCCACTTTAGCTTGCTTCTATTTTACCTATAAGACATCCAATCATGTTTTCAGTGTACTTAAGATATCAGTTTTAAAATCTTCTAGAAGATTACAAATCTCTGCTTGTGTAACTCCTCCCCCTGCAATTATGTTGGATCTACTAAGAGGATCGCGAGCTCCAGGCTTGGTTCGTGTACTCCCTCGTGAACATATGATACACAATTTTACAATGTCATCATATTCCTCTTTAGAAATGTCACCCTACCCCATTAAATTAAGCATTTCTATCCATTCATCTTTCATACCTCTAATCAAAGTGGTTTTCAACACGTCCTTGGGTAGAGTAGTATATGGTGATCTTTGTAAATTATATTGAAATATTTCAACATACTCTTCCAAGGTTTCATCTTCTTTTGATGTCATCTTAAATATTTCTTCCCTTAGATCTCTAAATCAGTAATAATCCTAGTACTTACTAAGGAAATCCTATTTCATTTGATCCCATGAAGTTATAGTACCACCCCCTAATCCCATGAACCATCTTAATGTTGCTCCCTTTAAGGTATAATGAAACAACTTTAATTTTTTGGGGTCAGTAGTATAATCATAACCCTGACATAATACATCGAACTCAAGAAAAAATGCACCAAGGTATTCAGAGGCCATCCCATGAAAGTTTGGAAGGTTTTGCAATGGGATAGCCTTCATTGGTGCATTAGCTTACAGATCAACAATAGGATATTCTATGGTTGAGGTTTGCATTCCTGTTACTGGATTTTCCATTTGATCAAATATCTTTCAATAACCTTCAGGGATCCCATAGTCAGGAGGTACTAACTAGAAAAGGTTAATATTCTGACGGGGTTATGGGCCTTGACCAGTCTCACAACAATGCTCAGGTTAGGAATTTTAGTTTCTCGTCTCACAATGGGTTTCACAGGAGATTCATGCTTAGAAGGTTGAGGGTATGGTTCACTTGTCTCACCTCTCCCTTCTCTTAAGTTACAAGAGTGCCCCTCACCCTTATCAAAAGGACTGAGATGCCTAACATGTATGTCTTGGAAGCTCTGCTCAGATCCTAAAGTTTTATCATGAATCTTAGTGTTAGCTGCAGCAGATGACCCTCCTACTCGAGGGGAAATGATAGTAGAACCCTTCCCAGATATTGCTCAGGGACCTATTGATGCTTGAGATTCTGATTTATGAATGATTTTGTCTATAAAGGTTGTTCTTCCAAGGCCAACTTGACCTTGGATTTTGGTGATTTTTGGGGTAGATTTCTGATCTATGTCTATCTGATTCCTAGTTGTAGGTTTCTTTCTAGTCATACACACTAAACAATCTAAATGTATCAATCTAGGGATAGCATAAGAATTTTACTTGGGTGTTTGCACAGGTTCTTACCTTCTGTCTTTAATACCCAACCCCCAGGGATATAACTATCACTCTCTTTGACAACCTCCCTGGCAATGATACTAAAATGTTAAGCCAATTAATTATTCCTAAAAGGACCAACTAACTACTACACATTAATTTTTCAACCTGAGCTTTCATTTTTCTATTTCAAGGTTATCGACACAGTTTATGAAAGAGAAATGTTGGTATGACTAGTTACTTCTATCCTATTGAAAATAAAAGTTGTAATGTTAAAGAAATCAACTCATAATGCAATTTATAACTACATCGAACCATTCAAAACATCAACTTCTAAATGCTTTATGAAGGAAACAACAAAGGAAAACCTACTGAGCATCAAGTTGTTACTTAGGTAACAACAACTACAGAATGGAAAAACAATATTGCAGAATCATACCATCGAAAGAAATTAAGTATGCAAGATAACGGTCTATGATAATCTACAGGAAATGATAGGAAATGATGATATTCCTAACATATTAACTACAACAAATCTACTCTGTAACAATATCGATAAATCCTATTTAAAGCAGAGCATATGATTTAATGAACAAGCAATGAGAAATTAAGAGCAATTACACAAATGGAAATAGCTGAGACAGAAGAATTAAACACCAACTTAATAGTATAGGTAAAGACAGTGTTGCTTCCAGGATCAGGCCCAAATCACTAGAATCAAACTGCCTTATGAAAAGAATCAATGCACCAGATTAACTTTGAGTAATAAATACTTCCATTCAATTACAGAGAACTGATTACAATCAATGTCTTTGCAAGTCTAAACTTATGTCAAAAACAATATTACAACTGAACAACCCCTTTCAAGGCTTAATGCAAGTTTTTATATCACGTCAGTAAAAGATAAGAAAAGTGAATCTATTTCTGATAAAGAACGATCTTGAGAATCTAAATATTCTCAGGATGCTCATTTTTGTTGGGTTGTGTTATATTCTTTCCACAGCTATCCCACACGCGGGGGGGTTACAGGGGGAGAGGCAGCACCCCATGTATGTTGCGAGAGGTGTTGTGGGGGGGTTGGCTACCCCCCTTGTCAGGGGGTATGCAGGGGGGTGGCAGCCCCCCTACACGAGGTCCGGGGCAGTGCCCTGGGAAATTTTGTTTGGATGCTATATTAGGTGGGCAGATCTACTTATGGTTTTGTGCATGGATTTCGCACATGGTTTTGGGCGCGATGTTTTCCAGTCCATGGTATTTTGTAGGTCTGGTCAAGGGAACTACAGTTATGTTCTAATCTAGGGTTAATGGATTGGGATTTATGGATGCTTCGGCATATATATATATATATATATATATATATATATATATATATATATATATATATATATATATATATATATATATATATATATATATATATATATATATATATATATATATATATATATATATATATATATATATCTATATATGTATGTATGTATGTATGTATGTATGTATGTATGTATATGTATCTATATATATATATAGATATACATATATATATATATGCCGAAACATCCATAAATCCCAATCCTATATATATATATGTATATGTATATGTATATGTATATGTATATGTATATGTATATGTATATATATATATATATATATATATATATATATATATATATGGATTGTAACATTGAAAGGAACATAATCAAAAATCGATAAGGTAATCCCAGTTTTGGGATCCAGGGGAAAATCTATGTGTATATTTGTTTTATGTGTTATGCTCTCTCCATTGTTTATTTTCCATTTTTAAAATTCGTATGCAGGTAATTTCTGTATGGGGTTAAAATATACAATTTTAAGCTACAAGAGATCTTAATGCATCCATAACACCAAGTCAAAATCCCATTGTTAACTAATTTTCTCCAAACCAGGTGTAACCTCCTAAAGCTATCTAATTTTCCATGATCATTCCAAGAAGTAGCATCAAATGCAAATTCATCAATAGATTCTTGTCCAAAATACGGATCCATACGTAAGTAAATAATGCTTTACTGGTCAAATATGTTTATAAGGATAATAAAATAATAAATTAATATAAAATACTCCTAGAATTCATACTTCATAACTTATCATAGCCTAACTACAGAAAGGACTTAGAAAATAATATAAAAACTAAGGAGTAAGGCAGGGAAATTATGTCAATTATGAGGCCCAACAAGTTGCACCTCTTTTGAATCCACACTTGAAGAGGTAGTTTTCTAGCTTGGAATACCAAGCTTTAGGGGATTTCTTGATACCATACAAAGCCTTCTTAAGTCTAAAAACATAATATGGTTTCTCTGTCAGATGAAAACCTTTTGGATTCTCTATGTAAACTTCTTCTTGTAAATCTCCATTGAAAAAGGCAGATTTTACATCCATCCGATAAATTTTGAATTTCTTGAAATAGAAAAATGCCTAAAAAAATATTATTGCTTCTAATCTAGCGAAGGAGAAAAAGTTTCATCAAATTCCAGTCCTATTTTAGCATAGCATTTGCATACCAATATAGCTTTGTTTCTTACTACTTCACCATGATCATTCAATTTATTCCTGAAAACCCACTTTGTTCCAACTAAGATTCTTATTAGCAGGTCTTATAACAAGTTCCCAAGTCTCATTTTTCTCTATTTGTTCCAATTCTTCATGCATTTCTTTTAACCAGTGTTGATATTGACTGGCTTGTACAACATCCTTTTGTTTCTGCATGGACAAAAGGGAAACATGTGCTTGCACAAAGGGATTAAGTAACTTCCTTCTTGTATGCACACCAGAATTAATTCTCCAACAATCTAATCAGTTGGGTGGTGCTTTTGTACATACCTTGAGGGATCTTTGGCTTGAGGGCTAGAGGAATCTTCATCTTCATCTTCTTCTACATATGGATCATTATACTCTTCACCAATGTTAACTTGTTCATCAACGTTGTTTTTCATTGGTTGTTTTTGTTCAATGTATTCATCCACCTTGACATCAATACAGTCAATGATCCTCTTGGTGTTCTTGTTATAGCATCTATATCCTTTGTTTTTATGTGTATATATGAGAAAAATTCCTTCATCTGCTCTTGAATCAAACTTTCCTAGTTTCTCATCATCTTTCTTAATATAACATGTACTACCAAAAAGTTTGAAGTGATTAAATGTTTTTGGTCTTCCATGACACAACTCATGGGGAATATTGTCACTATTTGGTCTAAAATTATCTTTATTGAGGATAACCACTACTATATTAATAGCGTTTTCCCAGAATATCTATTGTACATTCCTTTTGTTCATCATGGCTTTCAATAATTGTTGCATAGATTTGT
This sequence comes from Pinus tabuliformis, assembly GCA_031772625.1. Lineage (NCBI taxonomy): Eukaryota > Viridiplantae > Streptophyta > Pinopsida > Pinales > Pinaceae > Pinus > Pinus tabuliformis. Next base: position 356,257,315 of record CM062813.1, read on the forward strand.
TTTCTCCTTCTACAACATTGTTTTTTTTAGGAGTCTCTGTTATTGTAAACTACCTTTTGCTGCAATTCTTCTTGCAAAATTCATCAAATTCTTTTGAAGTGAACTCACGTCCATTGTTAGACCTTATACTTTTTATTTTGCAATCAGTCTCATTCTCATCCATAGCTTTGAACTCTTTAAACTTCTCAAAAGATTTTGATTTCTCTCTAAGGAAGGAAACCCACATCATCCTATTGAAATCACTAATTATTAGCATAGAGTACAATTTACCTATGGTTGTCTACATTCTAGATGATCTACACAGATCCAAGTGTACCAGCTGCAATGGATTTGATGATGAGTTATCCTTTGCTCTGAATGGACCACTAGTTTGCTTGCCCAATTGGAAGGATTTGAAAATTGTATTCTATAGTTTCGAAAGCCTGGGAAAATCATTAATAATGTTCTTATTTCTCAACTTGACTATGTGATCAAATTTTAGATGTCCAGGTCTCTTATGCCACAACCAACTTTAATCAATCTTTGATAAGTAGCACATTTTTTTCTTTTCTTTGAGCACATAAACATTATTACCTATTTTCGTATCTTCATCAACTATTATTACCTATTTTCGTATCTTCATCAACTATCTCGCATTTTCCTATAGACGTGATTTGACCATTTTTAGATTTAAATATTGCATTATAGCCTTGATCATACATCTGAGATACACTAAGAAGGTTATGTTTCATCCCATGAACATATAAAACATTATTAACTTTACCTTTTCAATTTCACAGACTGACCACCCTTTTTGCTATAGTTTTTCCTAGAGCATTCTTTCCAAAAGTCACATTACCTTTATCAACTAGTTTCCACGTTAGAAACTTGCTCATATCTCCTGACATGTTCTTGGAATATCCATTTTCCACATGCCAATGTCTCCCTCTATTATGAGCATACAAAGAAATATCACATTTTTCTATTTTCTCCTTTTCATTCTATACTTTGGGCTTCTATTCAATCTAATCAATAATTTGTTTTTTCTTCTTGTCATCGAGTCTTCAATTGACTGCTATATGCCCAAAATTTTGACATATAAAGCATTTCACCAAATAGTTCAAAGGAGAAAAATAATTATTATACCTGAGTCTAATTTTCCTCTACTAAAACCTTCTTCAAGATTTTAGCTTCCTATAAGAAAGGTTGGCTCTACAATTTGATGTTATGTGGCCATAGTTTGTGCATGTCAAATAGTACCATCGGAATATATCATTGTATCTGGAAGGATGCCTTCTACATTGGGTTGAACTTTGAGCATTTCGATTTATTTGGCCAATGTTTTGTATTTGCTATTGCTGATATTTTCTTCGCTACATAATCTCATTTTCTTGTTGTGCATCCCCTTCCATAGCTACTGGAACAAAAGTAATTTATTTCTTTCCTTTCATTTATGTTGTTGCGCTGGACTTAGCTTCAAAGCCTAGACTAGTTCGATATAAGGAAACTCATTGTGCAACTAGTAGATCATTTAAATTTTGAGCCCCTTTACTTATTTTTTGGTTGAAACTCAGTTATTTTTTGGCCTTATCCAACTCCTTCTTTAGCAAGAGGATATCTCCTTCCAATCTTTCACATGCTTGAAATTTTTCATCAAGTTGCTAGTTCAGGGATTGTTGAATCTTCTTACCCTCTTCTATTTGCAAAAGGAATGGGTCAACAACTTCAAATTTTTCTTTTATCAAAGAATCCTTAAAATACTTGTTTTTCTTCCTCAACCTCTCTATTTTTTTAAGTGCACTTACCATTTCTCCTTCAATATCTACTTCTCCCTCTTCATCATCAAAATTAATAGCCTCAACTTGCATATTTTCTATGGCCATCAACATAAATTATTTAGGGCTCTCATCATCTATGTCCTCATCTGAGGATTAGCTAGATTCACTTTCTGGGGATCTCTCTTCTTGAACATAAAAACACATCTTCCTAGACTTCTTTCCATGTTTTTTAACTTTCTTTAGGATCGTAATCTTTCTTCTTCTTTTCAAGACACTTTGATACCTAGTGACCAACTTTGCCACAGTTAAAACACTTAAGGGGTAGGTTTCCTTTATACTTGCCTAATCATCGCTTGAGATTCCTCACAAAGTTGGCTTACGCATCATCTATTTCACAACAAGAGTCATCATGCTCTTCTTTACACTTATTTTCTTCTTTGAAGGCTAATTCTTTGGTTGTAGGCTTGCTTCAAACATTCTCACCTCATAGGAAGTGAGTATACCAAGTAATAGATCCAGAGTGAGAGAGTTCAGATTGGTCATTTCTTCAATGGCTAACACCTTAGGATTAGGGCCGTTCAAGAAGAGATATTATCATGTTTTGAACTACTGAAACTTCATCTAGATTCTCATCAAGGCCTATTATGGATTTCACAACTTCATCAACTCTTAAAAAATAGTTTACAATATCTTCATCATCATGCACACTTAAAGATTCATATTTCATCCTATACCCTTGGATTTTAGCTTTATTTACCTCGTTGTCTCCTTCATAGTATTAGATAGAGGAGGAATAACCTATTATAGAGTTTTATGTGTTATCACTCAGGTTGTTCCCTTTGACTCCCAAGGGAATACGGCCGAGGTAACCACTAACCAATCTTTTAGCTACAGGTCCTAGCCTACCTGCAACCAGAGAGGGCTCTCTCTTTATGATTTAACTTTGTTTTGGTGTAATTTTAGGCTAGTTATAATGCACAGGGTTTTGTTTTGAGTTTGGTTGGGTGATGGTTTCAAATAGAACTGATATGCAGTTCTCAGAATAGCTTAGACCATTGGGCAATGGAGTTAATGACTGTGTACTGTTGAAAGTGCTTGTTGGGGAAGAGGTAGTACTACAGAGCCAGATAGGTATCCATGAAACAAACATTCAAATCTAGGAATCGATGGCGTGGAATCAGGGAATGAAAGGCAGTCAAGGATCTTTCACTATGCTGATAGAGGGAAATGTGAGAATATTATCTAGGAGCAGTTAAGAATTCCTAAACAACATTCATAATGAGAGAATCAGTGCAAATATGAGCAACTAAGAATTCATATTCATGACCAATTATACAGAAAACATAATTAGAAACAGAGATTGAGAAAAGGGTGCATTTAAACAAGTCCTGAGCTATTCTTTTTCTCTGTTGCTGAGATCATGAAACATATATGTGAATTTAGCAAACATAGAAAAGACAAAACATGGTTTAGAAAAACTTATTGTTTCATTAAACAACACAGGAATTCTGTAGCAGAACGCAGCTCATCACATTCACATCCAGACAGTGCAGAAATCATAAACTCCATCAGCTCTTTGTATTAGAAAATCTGAAAGTTACAGCGCAGCTCTTAGAGCGAGAATCATCAACCAACCCCAAATACGTTCTATGGGGAGGTATATATACAAAAATATGATACAAAATATCTAGATGATGAGTCTTCATGTAATAAATTACATCACCAACTCTTCCAAGGAAGTAAATGAAGAATTAAACACTGTAGTTAATATTGGCTTGCTAGCTGTCTATTATGTCAAAGAATTTTTGACTTTCTAGGCTGAATGAGTCGGCTGCCTGTCGCGCATTTATTCTGCGTGTGCTTTTCTGATGTTGTTATGCTGCTTGTTGTTGTCTTGGTCTTCATGGTCTTCATCTTTGGTGCTGGGCTACTTTACTTTTAATGAGCTGTAATTAACATTCCAATTCTGCTTTATGCTGCTTTGCTGGACCGTGCCATCTGTATATGCTAAACTGTAGTTTACAAAAAAGAATTAATAACCAAAATCACCTGAGCAACGTCTCCATCATTCCTCTCCACCAATCTTCTGTAGGTAGCTGATGCCTTTGTATTTTTATCAGTGTTTCATCATCTTCTGTGTATCTGTAAAAGTTTGGTTGGTCTTCAAAGAGATGATTTATCTCATGTGCAATATACAATAGATTTTCTAATTTATCAAAGACAACCTGTCCAAATGGAGGCCCTATATCTTCTGAAGTGCTTGAGGAAGCTGTGATTTGATTGGCAGCATAATTGTTCACTCTGTTGGCATAATGCTCATGTGACAGCAATCTTCCAGCACTGGTTACTAGGCTAGGTAGCCCTCTGCTCTGTAATGCTGCGATCTTTATTCTAAAGTCATCCACCTCTCCTTGCATCTCTTGGCATTTTCTTTCCAATGTCTGCACAAAATTCCTAAGGGTTAGCATCCTTTTTATTAGCAAGATAGTTTCATTCCTGTTCCTGATTCCCATTTCGGCCAACTGCCCTTTGGTGCGAGTATTCAAAAATTGGATCATTCTGTTAGCTTGCTCGGGCATGTTTCCTAGAGATGTTCTAGCATTTTGGTTTTCAAACTGAGCCAAGCTTATCAAATCCATTTTCTCATGAATAGTTTCAATGGATTGCCATTGATCTGTAATGGATTGGCCAATCTTGGCCCACAATATTTTCTTGATATCTGCTAGAGTCCTATCAAAAGTGAGCTCTTTCTCTAGCTCCTTTATTCTTCTTTCTAGGCTTTGACTTCCCTTGTCTTCTCATCCACTTCTTGTTTTGATTTGTCATATTTTTCCTCAATTCTGGCCAGCTTTTCCTTGGTTTCTTTCAATTCTACCATTTGTAATTCCAAGGCTTCTTTTTCTTTCATCATGTTGTCCATTCTCAAGCTGGTCCCTTGTTCTGTAGGTGCTGAAGTGGTTGCTGAAATTGGCGCTGAGCTTGAGGCACCTGATTCTGATGTTGTAACAGTGGGAGGGACTATTGTGGTGGCCATGGGAGGAGTAGCTATGAGAATCTGAGTTGTTTGAATTGGCTGAGAAGCCAATTCTCCTTGTTTCCCTTGTAATGATGCCTCCAAGGCACTTTCTGTCTCTACCAACCTTTTATGTAAGGTTGTAAGCAAAGCTACGACATCCTGCTCCTCTTTTTGTTGCGCCACCTCTGTAGCTTGAGGATGCAATGTGGGTGACAGCTTGATTTGTCTTCTAAGGGCAGCTATGTCTTCATCTTTCTTTCTTATCAAAGCTTGCACACCCTTGGGATCAGTGGGATCATGTCCCAGCTCTATGATAATCTCCTCCAAGGAATTGATTCTATTGCCCTTGGCCTGTGATGAAGCTTTCTCCAACTCTAGTTGGGCAGCAGTATTGTGCAAAGATTTTTGCAATCTATGGGCTAACAATGTTTTATCTACTAAAGTGAAATATACCATCTCCCCAGTCTTCTTGTGTAATTCAATCTAGTCCATTGGATGGATATCCTTGGCGAACACTTCCAGATTGGTTCTAATGTAATCAGCAGCTGATTGGGGTTGTTGAGTTGTAGGCCTGAAGTGACCGAGGGTCATTCTCCCTTCCTCGATGCCATAGGCTACAATTAGCATTTTCTAGTTGGTAGGGGCCATCCTTATTAGCTGGTTGTACAGTTGTAGTCTCACTGGCTCATTCCTAGCTTTGATGTCAGTAAATACTTTTTTAATATCAGAGACCTATCTGCCCTGTTGCCTAGTGGATGTTACTTCCACCCCCTGATGTCTCTCTTGCTCCTGATGAAAAGAGCTGGCCGATGTCTCCATGCCTGGGGGAATTTGTTGTTTTGTGGGCCCCTCTGGCATTTCGTCCTCCGAAAAAGGATTTAACCTTTGCCTCTTTTCTCCTTGCTGCTCTGTTGATGTCCCTATAGGGGTCTCTTCCTATATGTCCCTCTTCTTCGCCCTTTCCTCATTTAGAGGTTTCTGCAACACAGGAATTTCGATCACTTTTGTTTGAGTTGCAGGGTCTTGCCCTTAACTCTGTCCATCTGTAGAAGTAGGCCAATCTGTCATCGTTTCTTGTTGTTCCAAATTTTGCATTTGTTCTTCTGAATGCTGCACTGCTTTTCCTTTATCTGTTGTTGCTGGTGGGGCACTTACTTGGGCAGGTTGCTGGGAGGCAGTGGCAGATGAGGTGCCTTCTCCAAGATGCCGAGGGGCTGTGAAAAACACCTGTCCAAAAGATTCCAAGTCAACTGCTTTTTCAAGATCTTTGATTGCTTTTTCTGCTATTTCTTCCTCAGAAAATTCTTCAACTAGAGTGCCCTTTACCCATTCTTGTTGATTAGCAAATTGCTCAATTTGAGGGATAGTGCAGTGTTCATATGCTGCGAGCCTGTATTTGATTCTTCTAAGGCTTATAAAGTGATTGGGGTCATATGGTGCCCAATAAAAGCTTGTTTTTAGTAACAGAAAATTTTTCAACATTTTGTCTGCCTCCACCCAGGCTTCTTCTCTCTTATTGAAAATGAATGGGCCCAATTGATGTCTGATTTTCAGCTGTGCCTTTTTGCTTTTGCCATAGAAATGGATCAGATCTGCATTACCAAATTGCCGGAAGTATTCCAAGGCAAATAGTCTCATGGGGACATATTTGGGCAGTCTGTAAGGGGCCAATTCACAGCCATAAATGCTGTAGCTTTTGGAAAGTTGAAGCATCTTTTGCATCTCATCAGTAAGTTTGGGAGGAGGATTTGTTGATAATAAGCAAGTAGCTGAATAGACAAAAAGGTCAATGAACTCACAATATGTAAATGGAGAGTAATAAACATGGTGGCAGACTGGTGACCAGAATATTATAGACCTTCGTTCCCCCTTGGCATCTAATTTTCTGAGGAAAACAGGGAAACTATCAGGCTGACAGTACATCAGCAAGTGATATATATAGGAGGTATGTTTGAACACCCTTTCTCTCTCTAGGTTCATGAATTGCTCATGAATCTTATCAGCTATGAAGGTGGCATAATCATATTGGACAGTAGGGGGCTGTCCTGGAGCAAACATGGACAATATTACTAAAATTGTCTCATCCACATACTCACTGGTATTGAATCCCAAGATGCAGGATATGATATCTACCAGCATCCTTCCTATTTCATTAAACCATACATGCAGATAAGGAGGAGGCTGTTGGAATTGGCAATCTGGTTGCATGAACAGCTGGGCAATTCTTGTGATCTCTGAGCTGGGCAGCTTGGCACCTTGGTCCAGCAAAAGTTTCATGGAGAGAGGAACCAGAGGCTTTGTTGGCTCAAAATTGAGCATCCTGTTTATGGCTTGAGGGGTGATGTGAAACAAAACAGTCCCAGATGGAGCCAAAACTGCCCTTTGAGTGGGCTCATAATTCTCACAGCATTGATGGATAAGGTCAGGGAATACATTAACTTGTGGGAGATAATAAATTGGCAGATTGGACTCCCAGATACCAAGGATATCAGCATTGCTCCTGTATCTCTTTCTTAACTCACAAAAGGTTTCAATGTGATATTTGTTGGTGAGTTCCACTGTTTCCTTCATTTGGTAATCTCTGTCAGCAAGGGGCAGCCATTCCAGGTTCCTATGTGGTGCATTCAAGGGAGCAATATTTAATGCTGTGGGAGTGGCCATTTTGAGGTTTATATGTGCTTATCCTTGGAAACAGGATTAGTGTAACAACAGGCTGATGAAAGAGCTTCTGAGGATTTGAAAAATAGCTACACAATGAGTTCAAATGAGGCAATAACCTTTTAGGGTCTGTGGCTATTATGAAGAGGTCATTTTGCAGAGTTTTTGAAAAACTTCTCTTTTCTTTGATAAATTCACAGGGATTAAAAAGACTGTGGGAAAACTGCAGAGGGAAATGGAGATAATTCTCAGCCCAATTACTGGAGTTTTTTGCAGAGGAATGGGGTAAAAGGGGGAGAATGTTGAGCTGTGTGGAGTTTTGCCTGCAACCCGAGCTTAAAAACGTTTTTTAATGGCGCATTTGCAAGTTGTCGCAAGTTCGGAGGGTTCTTGGTGAACAGAGGGTTACTGAGTAAATTCAGGCCACATTTAGGTGCAGAAATGTGCTTGGTTTGGATAGTTGTAGAGCTTTAAGCAAGAAAAATAGAGAAACCAGTGAAAACAGGGGTAAACAGGTAGAATTTGGGCAAATACCTGGTTTTTATAGAGCCGAGGGTGTCGAGCTGGTTCAATGGCGAGCAATTGAGTCAAAGTTGCAGGCGGTAGCGGCTGGGATAGTCAAATTTGCATTTGGGCGGACAAACGACGTAAAACGGCATGCACTGGTGCTTCCAACTTGTCCAATAAAAATGAACAAAATGGTCGAAACACATGTTTTTATGAAAATTTTGGCATATTTGGCGCTTTTGGCGCTTTTCTGTGATGACGTCAGCATGACGTCATCGGCGGGTCCCGGGTATGGCAGGGTGACGTGGCAGGTGACTCAGGCGACGATGTGGCATAGGACACGGTGGCAAGGTGGGGACGCAGGCAGATGAGCTGGCGGTGACACGACGCGGGGACAGGTGACGCGGAGGTGACATCACGGGGACGACGTGGTACAGGATAGAAGGCGGTTTGTGGTTTTATCGGACCGCCTTCTGTACGAGGGCAGTATATGTCAGAGCCCTCCCGACGCAATAGAAAGCGGACACGCATCTTTTGTACGACGGGAAAACCGTCGTGCTATCGGAAGCTAACTCCCGTACGTCAGGGGCACTCCGAAATTCACCTGGGCTGTCGGATCTGCAGGGCACAGATCAACGGTTGACGGGACGCGTACATGGCTGGGTGATACGGTGCGGGGACCCGCCCGTATATTTTAATATTATTCAGAATGCAGCAGGGGAAAACTTTGGTTAAGTGGGTTTATGTCCATACGCTGGGGTAACATTTAATGTTTAAATAAACATTTAAACCAGAACTTTAAATGATGAGCACGATAGGGTAGAATGGTAAAATTTTATGGGTTAAGGGGTGAGGAAACAGGTTATTAACTTAACCAAATGTTAGGTTAACTCTGGAGTTAGGACGCGGAAGGGTTGATAATAGTCCCAAATGGACTGTTATTTCCCAAAACTATATATACATAGCTATAATGCTATAGGGTAGGATATGTAATATTTTTTGGAATTTTATATAGTTTTTTGTAGCAATAGGGATGGGAAAGTAGCTAGGGAGCTATATAATAGAATTAAGAGTTAATATGACCTTGTGGAGTGAAAGTGTAGGGGCATGAAACCAAGTTTATGAAGGAAAACTTAGAAGTGAATGGAATGTGGAAGAAAAGGTTTTTACACAAGAAATGTGGCTTCTTTTCCTTAAGAAAACCCAAAACTTGACTTAGTATTTGACAAAATGAAGTGAAAGCAGGACTTATTGGGCAGATCCCAAGGTCCTTAAGGGGTGTTAGTAAGAAACTTTGAGGAAGAGAGTGAAAGGGAGTTAGACATGCTTCCATAGTTCTGCCATCAAAGAACTGCTTTGACATTTCTATCATTGATGATATAAGCTTTGATTGATAATACATCAGGTGATCCAAACCTTGCTTTTGCAACCTCAAACAACCTACCCAACCTAATACACCTAACATTTTTTCTTCCTTTTGCATGGGTGCACTTAGACTTGCATACCCTGATTATCCTCTTTTCTTTTGACTGCCCTCCTATCTAAATCTACCCTTATCTCTTCCAAGGACCCAGATTAAGCAGTTGGGCCCCTTAATTTCTCTACTTAGCTAGTGATCTGCCAAGCTTGAACTGTTTGAACAGATATTCATTGTCTAGTCTAGAACAAGCAATTTAAAATATGGCATGGTCCAGATTGAACTGTTGGGCCATCCATCAAGCTAGCAATGGCATTTTGGCTAGCCACTTTCATGGTCTTTCTTTGGGGTTCATTTTTGTTTTTCTTTATGACCAATTTACTCTTTTTTCCCTTTGATAATTCTTTTAGGGCATACCCTCTTTACATTTTTTAACTCTCTCTAATTCTTTTACAAAATATGGAACCTTTGCAGCATGAAAAGATGAACATATTTAGCACTTCCTAGGTCAATCATGAAAAATGAAACCTATTGGTATAGGAACCTAACAGTGGCTCCACTTGGGGATGGCCTTTCCTTGTGAAAGGCCAAGAACAGCAGGTCAGATTGCCTTGCTTTTTAACTATTGTTGTAGCCTGAAATTTTCTTCTCTTGAATATCAATGATCTGAACCTCTGTATCCTGTATACAGTCCTTATGAGCTGATCTGCTGTGAAATTACAGCCTTGTATTTGCTGGTTTCTCTGAATATTTATCATCATCTTTATAGTTCCCAAGTGCTTTCTTGATTTCCAATGATAGACTCAAAACATATATCAAAAAATGGTGCAGTTCCCTGATTTTCCTCAAAATTTGCTTCACTTGTTTCCTTATCTAACCGCTGTAAATACAAATGTTGGAATTACAAATATTTATGTACAATATAGAGTTATGTTGTGTTCATCAAAGGGGATCAAAATAATGTTTGAGCATTCTCCCATTGACTGGGCCTTCTTCAGTATTTGTGCCATCCAAACTCTTCAAGAAATAGGTATTGTTACCTTGTACAGCATGAATGACATAAGGTCCTTTCCAAAGAAAATCAAATTTGCCATGTTTCCCTTTGTCCTCTCTCCTAGAATCCCATCTCAGCACTTTGTTTCCTATGAAGAAGTCTTCAGCCTTTGTTCTCTTGTCAAAGATCTTCTTGAGTTTATCTTGTAGAATCTGGGTTCTCTGATATACTTCTTCTCTTGTTTGCTGCAAGTGTATAGTCTGATTGATCCTTCTTTGAATATCATTAGGCTCAGCTTGTATTTCTTGTAGCAACTTGATTACAGGGATTCCCAAAGATGAAGGGAATCTTGCCTCCATTCCATAAACCAGTTCATATGGACTTGTACCAATGGATCTTTTAGTGGTCAATATGTCTGCCCATAGTGCATTTACCAACTTCTTATGCCAATTCTTTTTGTTCTCCTCCAAGATATTTTTGATGATGTTGATGAGGATTTTGTTGGAGGATTCAGCTAGGCCATTTCCTTGAGGGTAATAGGCTGTGGAATGGCCCAAGGTCATGTGGTATTTATGGCAAAAGTTGATCATTTTTTTGGATTTGAAAGCAGCAGCATTGTCTGTAATAATTTTATCTAGACAGCCAAACCTGGACAAGATGTTGGTTTCTAAAAATTGCATGATAATGGAGTCATTAGCTTGCCTACAAGGGATGGCTTCTATCCATTTGGTAAAGTAGTCTGTGGCAGTCAAAATCCACCTATGTTGGCTAGAGGAGGAAGGGTGGATTTCTCCAATGAAGTCTAAACCCCATTGCTGAAATGGTCTTTCAGTTGAAATAGGTTTGAGTGGTAGAGGTAACAACTTTTTCTTGCCTTCAAAGATTTGGCACTTGTGGCAACACATTACAATTTTTTTCACATCAGCAAACAAGGAGGGCCAATAAAATCCAGCCCTTAGGATTTTATCAGTTGTAGACTTCCAGTATAAGTGTCCTCCATAGTCGCCTGCATGAAATTCCTTGAGGACATTGTCAGTTTCATCAAATGTTAAGCAATTAAGTAAAATTCCTTCATGATTTCTCCAAAACAAAACATTGTCTATGATACAAAACTTTGATGCTTTCATTTTCAAGAATATTTTCTTAGTTCTGGACAACCCTGGAGGAGCTTGCAGGTTTAACAATACAAAACATATATCAGCATACCAGGGAGATTGCAAAAAGGCTTGATTGATCTGTGGAGTCGCCATCTCCTGTTCGTTGTCCAGTTCATTGATATCAAGGGCTTGGAAATTGGTTTCCGTCATCAATTTGGCTAGCCCTTATCCTTTTATCAGTTTTGTAGGCTTGATTTCAATGTCATATTCTAGGATATTGGCAATCCATTTTCCCCTTTTGCCTTCAATTCCTTCTTGAGTTAAATTGTCTTTAACCACAACATTTGGGACATAGGAAATCACATGAGAGTATAAAATGTAGATTCTGAAATCCTTGATGGCCTTTACCAGGGCATAAGCTTACTTTTCCATAATCTGATATTTTAAGGGAGCATCTCTAAGAGCTTTGCTGAAAAAGGCAATGGGCTTCTCACACCCTTGGTCATCTTTTTGCAATAGGACAACAGCAATTGTATGCTCAGATGCAAAGGAAAAGATAATTAATTCTCTATCAAACCTGGGACTTGTGAGGACTGGTGTATTTGTCAAAGCTCTCTTGATGTCCTCAAAGGCTTGTTTGGCTTCCATGGTCCACTTGACTTTAGAATCTTTCTTCAGCATATTGTTTAACAGTCTTATGAGCTTGGCCAAATTAGGAATGAATCTTCTCAAAAAGTTAATCTTCCCTAGAAAAGCTTGTAATTCTTTGATATTTCTTGGATGAGGCACTAGCAGGATAGCTCGAATTCTGTCTGGGTCAATCCTAATGCCATCTTTTGAAATGATGTGACCTAGGAGCTTGCCCTCTTGTAGGCCAAACAATGATTTCTTTGGGTTTAAAGATATGCCATATTTTCTGCAAATTAGGAACACCTGCCTTAAATGTTCTAAGTGTTATTGGTCTAATTTTGAAAAGGCAGTGAGATCATCAAGGTAGACTACTAGGAAATCATGGATTTCTTTGGAAAAGGCTATGTCCATTGCTCTCTGAAAAGTGGCCCCTGCATTTTTAAGCCCAAAAGGCATTTTTGACATATTTAAAGGTTCCCCAAGGTGTTGTGAAGGCATTTTTGTCTTGATCATCTGGGTGTACTAAAATCTGATTGAATCCTGAGAATCCATCTAACAATCAGATCCTAGAGGCTCCCACTACTCTTTGTAGGATATGATCCATTTTTGGTAAGGGATAATGGTATTTGAGAGAGACTTTGTTCAAGTTTCTTAGGTTCACACACAATCTAATCTCCCCCGTTTTCTTCCTACTAGGCACTAGATTTGAAATCCACTCTGAGAACCTGATTGGAGCAATGATTCCAGCCTCGTACATTCATTTAACTTCTTTTTCAATTAGGGGAAGGAGGACAGGATTGACCCTTCTAAGCTTTTGTTTAAAAGGCTTTTGATTCTCTTTCAAGGGTATAGTGTGTTGGATTACTGAGGTATCATAAGATTTGAGGTCTTCATAACCCCAAGCAAATACATCTTGGAATTCCTTAAACAATTCAATGTATTTCAGTTTCTGATCAGCAGGCAAAGCTTTGGAGAGTTTTACCATTTTGGGATTTTCTATGGTTCCAATTTTGCAATCCTCAATTTCAGCATTTAGTGGTTGCATCTTTGGCTTCCTTGAAATGTCATTTGAATTGAATAAATCCTCCAAAGGAGTCAAGCCTGTGGGTATAAAATTATCTTTTAGATCAATTACTTCAGCTTCTACCTCAGCAATTTCATCAAAATCTGATTGCTTCAGCTGTTGTACATTCTTGTCATTAAACATAGTTGGATGCAAAATCAAACTTGTTGTTTCCGCTGATATATTTTGTTTAATTCTGTTTGTATGTTGTTGATCATCCATAGTGCTAGTGTCAATGTTTATGCTGGAAAACTCTTCCTTCAAAGTTAGGAAGTTGTTTATCTATGTGTCACTTTCAAAGACTTGCCAATTTTTGACATTATCTGGGACAACAGGCCTATGTTTGATTTCAGCTGTGAAATGGTGGTTAGGCTCAAAAGGTAGTTTGCATGTGCTGGCAAAGGTTGCCGAGCTATGTGCATGTAAATTATGCTTTCTTGGGATTTTGGTTAGCTGAAATTCCAAGAAAGTGTTAAGTATTTCAATGGTTGCACCTCTGTAAGCCCTCAACCTAAGATCATTTGTGACAAAATTTCCCTTCATCTGTTGTATGATCAGATCTGAATCCCCTAAAATTGAGCCTTTGGTTGCGCCTAGGTTTTTGATGAACTTGAGTCTTAGCAAAAGGGCTTCATACTCTGCCATATTGTTTGTGCATCTAAAATTTAACCTATATGCATGACCTTCAGCATGATTATTCTGCATGTTGTGTACCCAAACCCCTGCCCCTACTCCTAATTTGTTTACTGAGCCATCAAACTCTAGATACCATAAGATTTCATGGTCAAGGTTTGCATTGAGAGTTTTAGAAAGTTGCACCATGGGCAGATTGGGTTCCTGTAAGTCATTTGATGTGTCATTTTTCTTTATTGCATTAGTGATATTGACAATTTTTTGATCTGAATCAACAGATTGTTCATTCATACTCTCTAGTTGTGTTGTTATCAGGAGTTTGGCATCGGTTTCGATGCACATGTCAGCATTATACAAAATGAATGAATCCATGTTGGAATGTATTGAATAGATGGGGAAGTTTTGGGGATTTTCTTGACTACTCACCACATATTTCATTAGTGTTTCACGGTATAATCTCTTTGGTTGCCTAAAGACTGAAATAGGGGCACAGGACATGTCCAGTTGCAAAGATCCTTGGAGTTTGGCCCCCCAAGATCTTGATAAAAGCATACCATATTTGGGTGGAATGTCAGCTACCACCACATCCATCAGAATTGTTTTGGTTGGGTATTGGACCAGGGAAACACACAAATCTTTAATTAAGCCTAGACACTTGATTTGGCTAGAATCAAATGGGAACAAATCTTTGTATGGTCTTGTGATATCTAGGTCTAGTTTTTCCATCACAGATTTAGGCATTAGGTTATCTGAGGCCCCGGAATCAAACATTGCATTGTGTAACACCTTGTCATGAATGTTTAAACTGACATAAAAGGGTGGAACTCCTCCATTTGTTGTCTTTCCATTAACTCCAGGACCAAAAAGTAATTCAGGTTGTACTTCCTGTTTGGCAAGTTCATAGAGAATAATAGTTATTTTCAGCTTACCTATTTCTGTTTCCAAGTTAGAAGGTTTTTCTATCTGAATCTTTGTGCTAGGGACAGCAAATTTTTCCTTTTCATCTGAATTTTTGGTGACCTTTTCTTCATCATGAGTACGGTTTTGAACTAGGTCTGTTTTGAACTTATTTTTAGGAGTGTTGTTTGGATTTTCTTTTGACGGGATAGATGAGCTTGGGTGACTTTTAGAGGGCTATACATCTGATATGTCTTCCACAATGACCTCCTTTGAGTTTGGGTCTGTTTTATCAGAGGGTTCTGTGAGAGCAGCTTTATCTTTTATTTTCTTTGGTTGTTTAGACTCCTTTGGTTTGATAGTTTCAGGCACATCTATGGTTCTGCTCCTTAATTTGTACCTTTTGTGAACCTCATATACTGCTGCATCATAGCCTTCCTTAAAATCAAATGACTCTCCTGATTTGGTTTGAAATTGATTGCAACTATGTGCCTCTTGATCTTCTTGTTTTAAAAAGACTTGGTGTTCACTGTCCAAACCCATCAAGTTGATGTGAGGGTCCTCTGTTGGTTCACTAGATGTCGAAGCTTCGACATAATTTTCTTGGAAAGGAGGTCTGATGTTCTGGTCGGGACCAGCCCTCCCAACATTTTGATTTTGATTCTTTCTAAAGTTTGGGTTTCTAGCAGTACTTGGTTGACCTTCCCATGATGAATTTCTCTCGATGGTTTCCACCCTATCGCCAAGTCTATCCATACCTTTGATGATTGCATCCAATTTTTGTTCAAATGCTAAAGGTTCTTCTTTAAAAGTAGTTCTTCTTTCAGCTCTTGCCCTATTTTTTTTAGCAATTATGTTTGCCTCTACACTAACAGCTATATTCTGCATGTCTGCTAAGGTTGGAGGGGCTCTTTCCCTCAGTTGATATGCCATGTCAGAGTCAAATCCATCAGGGAATTTGATTAAGGCTAAGTCAGGTGGAGGTCTAAGGTTTTGAGGGATGGCATTGTAAACATTGTTGAATCTTGCACAATAATCTAGGACAGTTTCTTGTGGGCCTCTTTTTATAGTGTCATACTCAGATAAAATGTGCAGTGGATCTTTTTTCTTTTCCCATCTGTTGAGAAATGTTTGGTAAAGGGCATCCGGATTGGCTATGGAATTTGCAGCAAGTGCCCTAAACCAAGTTCTTACTTCACCTGTTAAACTTTGGACAAAAATTTTCATTCTCACATCATCATCATCTATCTCATAATTCTCAAAGTAGTCTTGCATTTTCTTTGTATGCTGTAGGGCAGTATATGTACCTGTACCATCAAAATAAGTGATCTTACTTTGATAATCCTGAGGCATAGCCCCGGGATTTCCAGGTAGCTGCAAAGGGGCATATCTATTTTCCATATTTACAGGAACGACTGGAACAATAGGAAGAAATGGGACAGCTAAAACAGCAATAATGGTGGTAGAAATATGGGTAGTAGATGGTGGTGTGGAGAAGGTGCTTTGAGACGTGGATGAGGAAGAAGGAGAAGAAGGAGTTATGTGAGGACGGAATGAGGGTTTAGCAAGGGTTGGAATATAACTTTGCTGAACTGCTTCAGGGCTAGAATCAGCAAGATCTTCTTGTTCCTCTTGTTTCCTAAGAATCTTTGGGATTAAATTAGGATTGCCAAAAACAGCCGGAGGATCTGGGTTAGGATTTGACCTGGTATAACAAGTTTTCTTCTTTGGAGCCAGCTTCCAAATTTGTTTCTGGTATTTTTCTGGGAAAATTTCTAATTTTAGGAAGGAACTGATCAAATTTTTATTTTTTGGAACAACTGTTTAAAGCTTAAAACTAGAATGAAGATTGACTGAAGCAGCTTTTATTTAATCCTGTAAATGCAAAGCAAAAATAGTTTCAAAGGCTTCCTGGCTGACATTCAGGCTTCATCTGTAGTTTTAAGGAATAGGCAGCAATTAAAAAAAAAATCGTTTTGTTCCCCAGCGGAGTCACCAATGATGTTATCACTCAGGTTGTCCCCTTTGACTCCCAAGGGAATATAGCTGAGATAACCACTAACCAATCTTTTAGCTACAGGTCCTAGCCTACCTGCAACCAGAGAGGGCTCTCTCTTTATGATTTAACTTTGTTTTGGTGTAATTTTAGGCTAGTTATAATGCATAGGGTTTTTTTTTTAGTTTGGTTGGGTGATGGTTTCAAATAGAACTGATATGCAGTTCTCAGAATAGCTTAGACCATTGGGCAATGGAGTCAATGACTGTGTACTGCTGAAAGTGCTTGTTGGGGAAGAGGTAGTACTACAGAGCCAGATAGGTATCCATGAAACAAATCTTCAAATCTAGGAATTGATGGCATGGAATCAGGGAATGAAAGGCAGTCAAGGATCTTTCACTATGCTGATAGAGGGAAATGTGAGAATATTATCTAGGAGCAGTTAAGAATTCCTAAATAGCATTCATAATGAGAGAATCAGTGCAAATATGAGCAACTAAGAATTCATATTCATGACCAATTCTGCAGAAAACATAATTAGAAACAGAGATTGAGCAAAGGGTGCATTTAAACAAGTCCTGAGCTATTCTTTTTCTCTGTTGCTGAGATCATGAAACATATATGTGAATTTAGCAAACATAGAAAAGACAAAACATGGTTTAGAAAAACTTATTGTTTCATTAAACAACACAGGAATTCTGTAGCAGAACGCAGCTCATCACATTCACATCCAGACAGTGCATAAATCATAAACTCCAACAGCTTTTTGTATTAAAAAATCTGAAAGTTACAGCGCAGCTCTTAGAGCGAGAATCATCAACCAACCCCAAATACGTTCTATGGGGAGGTATATATACAAAAATATGATACAAAATATCTAGATGATGAGCCTTCATGTAATAAATTACATCACCAACTCTTCCAAGGAAGTAAATGAATAATTAAACA
This sequence comes from Pinus tabuliformis, assembly GCA_031772625.1. Taxonomy (NCBI): domain Eukaryota; kingdom Viridiplantae; phylum Streptophyta; class Pinopsida; order Pinales; family Pinaceae; genus Pinus; species Pinus tabuliformis. The sequence continues at coordinate 356,274,928 of CM062813.1, forward strand.
CTGTAGTTAATATTGGCTTGCTAGCTGTCTATTATGTCAGAGAATTTTTTACTTTTTGGGCTGAATGAGTCGGCTGCCTGTCGCGCATTTATTCTGCGTGTGCTTTTCTGATGTTGTTATACTGCCTGGTGTTGTCTTGGTCTTCATGGTCTTCATCTTTGGTGCTGGGCTACTTTACTTTTAATGAGCTGTAATTAACATTCCAATTCTGCTTTACACTGCCGTGCTGGACTGTACCATCTGTATATGTTGAACTGTAGTTTACAAAAAAGAATTAATAACCAAAATCACCTGAGCAACGTCTCCATCATTCCTCTCCACCAATCTTCTGTAGGTAGCTGATGCCTTTGTATTTTTATCAGTGTTTCATCAGCTTCTGTGTATCTGTAAAAGTTTGGCTAGTCTTCAAAGAGATGATTTATCTCATGTGCAATATAGAATAGATTTTCTAATTTATCAAAGACAGCCTGTCCAGATGGAGGCCCTGTATCTTCTGAAGTGATTGAGGAAGCTGTGATTTGATTGGCAGCATAATTGTTCACTCTGTTGGCATAATGCTCATGTGACAGCAGTCTTCCAGCACTGGTTACTAGGCTAGGTAGCCCTCTGCTCTGTAATGCTACGATCTTTATTCTGAAGTCGTCCACCACTACTTGCATCTCTTGGCATTTTATTTCCAATGTCTGCACAAAATTCCTAAGGGTTGGCACCCTTTTTATTAGCAAGATAGTTTCAGTCCTGTTCCTAATTCCCATTTCGGCCAACTGCCCTTTGGTGCGAGTATTCAACAATTAGATCTTTCTGTTAGCTTGCTCGGGCATGTTTCCTAGAGATTTTCTAGCATTTTGGTTTTCAAACTGAGCCAAGCTTATCAAATCCATTTGCTCATGAATAGTTTCAATGGATTGCCATTGATCTGTAATGGATTGGCCAATCTTGGCCCACAAGATTTTCTTGATATCTGCTGGAGTCCTATCAAAAGTGAGCTCTTTCTCTAGCTCATTTATTCTTCTTTCTAAGGCTTTGAATTCCCTTGTCTTCTCAGCCACTTCCTATTCTGATTTGTCATATTTTTCCTCAATTCTGGCCCTCTTTTCCTTGGTTTCTTTCAATTCTACCATTTGTAATTCCAAGGCTTCTATTTCTTTCATCATGTTGTCCATTCTCAAGCTGGTCCCTTGTTCTGTAGGTGTTGAAGTGGTTGCTGAAATTGGTGCTGAGCTTGAGGCACCTGCTTCTGATGTTGTAACAGTGGAGGGACTGTTGTGGTGGCCATGGGAGGAGCAGCTGTGAGAATCTGAGCTGTTTGAACTGGTTGAGAGGCCAATTCTCCCTGTTTCCCCTGTAATGATGCCTCCAAGGCACTTTCTGTCTCTACCAACCTTTTATGTAAGGTTGTAAGCAAAGCTACGACATCCTGCTCCTCTTTTTGTTGCGCCACCTCTGTAGCTTGAGGATGCAATGTGGGTGACAGCTTGATTTGTCTTCTAAGGGTAGCTATGTCTTCATCTTTCTTTCTTATCAAAGCTTGCACACCCTTGGGATCAGTGGGATCATGTCCCAGCTCTATGATAATCTCCTCCAAGGAATTGATTCTATTGTCCTTGGCCTGTGATGAAGCTTTCTCCAACTCTAGTTGGGCAGCAGTATTGTGCAAAGAGTTTTGCAATCTGTGGGCTAACACTGTTTTATCTGCTAAAGTGGAATATACCATCTCCCTAGTCTGCTTGTGTAATTCAATCTGGTCCATTGGATGGATATCCTTGGCGAACACTTCCAGATTGGTTCTAATGTAATCAGCAGATGATTGGGGTTGTTGAGATGTAGGTCTGAAGTGACCGAGGGTAATTCTCCCTTCCTGGATGTCATAGGTTGTCATTAGCCTTTGCTGGTTGGTAGGGGCCATCCTTATTAGCTAGTTGTACAGCTGTAGTCTCACTGTCTCATTCCTAGCTTTGATGTCAGTAAATAATTTTTTAATATCAGAGGCCTGTCTGCCCTGTTGCCTGGTGGATGTTACTTCCACCCCCTGCTGTCTCTCTTGATCTTGATGAAAAGATCTGGCCGATGTCTCCATGCCTGGGGGAATTTGCTGTTCTGTGGGTCCCTCTGGCATTTCTTCCTCCAAAAAAGGATTTAACCATTGCCTCTTTTCTCCTTACTGCTCTGTGGATGTACCTGGAGGGGTCTCTTCCTGTCTGTCCCTCTTCTTCGCCCTTTCCTCATTTAGAGGTCTCTGCAACACAGGAATTTCTGTCACTTTTGTTTGAGTTACAGGGTCTTGCCCTTGGCTCTGTCCATCTGTAGAAGTAGGCTGGTCTGTCATAGTTTCTTGCTGTTCCAAATTTTGCATCTTTTCTTCTAAATGTTGCAACCACTTTTCCTTTATCTGTTGCTGCTGGTGGGGCACTTACTTGGGCAGGTTGCTGGGAGGCAGTGGCAGATGAGGTGCCTTCTCCAAGATGTCGAGGGGTTGTGAAAAACACCTCTCCAAAAGATTCCAAGTCAACTGCTTTTTCAAGATCTTTGATTGCTTTTTCTGCTATTTCTTCCTCAGAAAATTCTTCAAATAGAGTGCCCTTTACCCATTCTTGTTGATTAGCAAATTGCTCAATTTGAGGGATAGTGCAGTGTTCATATGCTGCGAGCCTGTATTTGATTCTTCTAAGGCTTATAAAGTGATTGGGGTCATATGGTGCCCAATAAAAACTTGTTTTTAGTAACAGAAATTTTTTCAACATTTTATCTGCCTCCACCCAGGCTTCTTCTCTCTTATTGAAAATGAATGGGCCCAGTTGACGTCTAATATTCAGCTGTGCCTTTTTTCTTCTGCCATAGAAATGGATCAGATCTGCATTGCCAAATTGCTGGAAGTATTCCAAGGCAAATAGTCTCATGGGGACATATTTGGGCAGTTTGTAAGGGGCCAATTCACAGCCATAAACCCTGATTACTGTGTGGTTTTGGTAAAAATACCAGTCACCAATGTTGTAGCTTTTGGAAAGTTGCAGGATCTTTTGCATCTCATCAATAAGTCTGGGAGGAGGATTTGTTGATAATAAGCAGGTAGCTGGATAGACAAAAAGGTCAATGAACTCACAATATGTAAATGGAGAGTAATAAACATGGTGGCAGACTGGTGACCAGAATATTACAGACCTTCGCTCCCCCTTGGCATCTAATTTTCTGAGGAAAACAGGGAAACTATCATGCTGATAATACATCAGCAAGTGATATATATAGGAGGTATGTTTGAACACCCTTTCTCTCTCCAGGTTCATGAATTGCTCATGAATCTTATCAGCTATGAAGGTGGCATAATCATATTGGACAGCAGGGGGCTGTCCTGGAGCAAACATGGACAATATTACTAAAACTGTCTCATCCACATACTCACTGGTATTGAATCCCAAGATGCAGGATATGATATCTACCAACATTCTTCCTGTTTCATTAAACCATACATGCAGATAAGGAGGAGGCTGCTGGAATTGGAAATCTGGTTGCATGAACAGCTGGGCAATTCTTGTGATCTCTGAGCTGGGCAGCTTGGCACCTTGGTCCAGCAAAAGTTTCATGGAGAGAGGAACTAGAGGCTTTGTTGGCTCAAAATTGAGCATCCTGTTTATGGCTTGAGGGGTGATGTGAAACAAAACAGTCCCAGATGGAGCCAAAACTGCCCTTTGAGTGGGCTCATAATTCTCACAACATTGATGGATAAGGTCAGGGAATACATTAACTTGTGGGAGATAATAAATTGGCAGATTGGACTCCCAAATACTAAGGATATCAGCATTGCTCCTGTATCTCTTTCTTAACTAACAAAAGGTTTCAATGTGATATTTGTTGGTGAGTTCCACTGTTTCCTTCGTTTGGTAATCTCTGTCAGCAAGGGGCAGCCATTCCAGGTTCCTATGTGGTGCATTCAAGGGAGCAATATTTAATGCAATGGGAGTGGCCATTTTGAGGTTTATATGTGCTTATCCTTGGAAACAGGATTAGTGTAACAACAAGCTGATGAAAGAGCTTCTGAGGATTTGAAAAATAGTTACATAATGAGTTCAAATGAGGCAATAACCTTTCAAGGTCTGTGGCTATTATAAAGAGGTCACTTTGCAGAGTTTTTGAAAAACTTCTCTTTTCTTTGATGAATTCACAGGGATTAAAAAGACTGTGGGCAAACTGCAGAGGGAAATGGAGATAATTCTCAGCCCAATTACTGGAGTTTTTGCAGAGGAATGGGGTAAAAGGGGAGAATGCTGAGCTGTATGGAGTTTTGCCGGCAACCCGAGCTTAAAAACGTTTTTTAATGGCGAATTTGCAAGTTGTCGCGGGTTCGGAGGGTTCCTGGTGAACAGAGGGTTACTGAGTAAATTCAGGCCGCATTTAGGTGCAGAAATGTGCTTGGTTTGGATAGTTGCAGAGTTTTAAGCAAGAAAAATAGAGAAACCGGTGAAAACAGGGGTAAACAGGTAGAATTTGGGCAAATACCTGGTTTTTATAGAGCCGAGGGTGTCGAGCTGGTTCAATGGCGAGCAATTGAGTCGAAGTTGCAGGCGGCAGCGGCTGGGATAGTCAAATTTGCATTTGGGCGGACAAACGACATAAAACGGCATGCACTGGTGCTTCCAACTTGTCCAATAAAAATGAACAAAACGGTCGAAACACATGTTTTTATGAAAATTTTGGCATATTTGGCGCTTTTGGTGCTTTTCTGCGATGACGTCAACATGACGTCATCGGTGGGTCCCGAGTACGGAAGGGTGACGTGGCAGGTGACTCAAGCAATGACGTGGCACATGACACGGTGGCAAGGTGGGGACATAGGCAGATGAGCTGGCGGTGACACGGCGCGGGGACAGGTGACGCGGAGGTGACATCACGGGGACGACGTGGTACAGGATAGAAGGCGGTTTGTGGTTTTATCGGACCGCCTTCTGTACGAGGGTGGTATATGTCAGAGCCCTTCCGATGCAATAGAAAGCAGACATGCATCTTTTGTACGACGGGAAAACCACCGTGCTATCGGAAGCTAACTCCCGTACGTCGGGGGCGCTCCGAAATTCACCTGGGCCGTCGGATCTGCAGGGCACAGATCAACGGTTGACGGGACGCGTACATGGCGGGGTGATACGACGCGGGGACCCGCCCGTATATTTTAATATTATTCAGAATACAGCGGGGGAAAACTTTGGTTAAGTGGGTTTATGTGCATACGTCGGGGTAACGTTTAATGTTTAAATAAACATTTAAACCAGAACTTTAAACGATGAGCGCGATAGGGTAGAATGGTAAAATGTTATGGGTTAAGGGGTGAGGAAACAGGTTATTAACTTAACCAAATGTTAGGTTAACTCCGGAGTTAGGACGTGGAAGGGTTGATAATAGTCCCAAATGGACTGTTATTTCCCAAAACTATATATACATAGCTATAATGCTATAGGGTAGGATATGTAATATTTTTTGGAATTTTATATAGTTTTTTGTAGCAATAGGGATCGGAATGTAGCTAGGGAGCTATATAATGGAATTAAGAGTTAATATGACCTTGTGGAGTGAAAGTGTAGGGGCATGAAACTAAGTTTATGAAGGAAAACTTAGAAGTGAGAAGAAAAAGTTTTTACACAAGAAATGTGGCTTCTTTTCCTTAAGAAAACCCAAAACGTGACTTAGTATTTGACTAAATGAAGTGAGAGCAGGACTTATTGGGCAGATCCCAAGGTCCTTAAAGGGTGTTAGTAAGAAACTTTGAGGGGGAGAGTGGAAGGGAGTTAGACATGCTTCCATAGTTCTGCCATCAAAGAACTGCTTTGACATTTCTGTCATTGATGATATAAGCTCTGATTGATAATACATCAGGTGATCCAAACCTTGCTTCTGCAACCTCAAACTACCTACCCAGCCTAATACACCTAACATTTTTTCTTCCTTTTGCATGGGTGCACTTAGACTTGCATACCCTAATTATCCTCTTTTCTTTTGACTGCCCTCCTATCTAAATCTACCCTTATCTCTTCCAAGGGCCCAGATTAAGCAGTTGGGCTCCTTAATTTCTCTACTTAGCTAGTGATCTACCAAGCTTGAACTGTTTGGACCGATATTCATTCTCTAGTCTAGAACAAGCAATTTAAAATATGGCATGGTCCAGATTAAACTGTTGGGCCATCCATCAAGCTAGCAATGGCATTTTGGCTAGCCACTTTCTTTTCTTTCTTTGGGGTTCATTTTTGTTTTTCTTTATGACCAATTTACTCTTTTTGCCCTTTGATAATTCTTTTAGGGCATACCCTATTTACATTTTTTAACTCTCTCTAATTCTTTTACAAAATATTGAACCTTTGCAACATGAAAAGATGAACATATTTAGCACTTCCTAGGTCAATCATGAAAAATGAAAGCTATTGGTATAGGAACCTAACATTATGAACCCAACGTTTCGGACTACCAAGTGAGTCCATCATTAGGGGATGTGTCAATAAATATTCTAAAGATAATAATGATGTATCCATGAGCTAAATTATTGGGTATATATATAAGTTATGGAAGAATTAAACTAATAAATTAGGTCGGCTATTATCCAATTAGTTTGTTAATATTCAGATTTTTATTTTAATTTTTATTTTTTTGTTAATTAATTAATTAATTAATTCCTTAATTAATTAGTTAATTGTTTAATTAATTATTTAATTTATTTAATCAATCAATTAATTTGTTTGATTAATTCCTTAATTAATTCACTAATTAGTTAATTAATTAATTTGTTTAATTAAATCCCTATAATTTTATATATAATTCCTAATGTTAATTTCTAATTGTTTTAATTTGAGTTATTGTGACTATATGCTTTAGTTTATTTTAATATTTATCAAATGATTAGTTATGAAATAACCAATTATTTATTTATATGTTTGTATTTGTTTTTTATTGTTTAAGGAGGATGTTAGATGATGTTTCTTTGTTGTTTTGATTTTTATTTTTATTAATTTTTTAATGAGAGAGGGGGGATTAAATTATTAATAGGGATATGAGTAAATTATTGATTCTTTAAGATTTCAAGTAAAGGTTTCCAAGTGTTGCTTAGTTTTAATCCATCGTCTCGGTTCAAGTTGTTCTTCCTTTTTTCTATTTCAATGGCTTCTTTGATTTTCCTTTTAAGATAGTGGTCTTCTTTTCTAACTAGTTTGACTTCTTCCATGCAGATATAATGAGAGGAAGAGTGAACATGTTCTACTAAGGCTGATTTTGAGGTCCTTTCTCTTCTTAAGTCAGCAGTGTGTTCTTTAATTCTGATGTTAAGAGACCCACCTGTTTCCTAGTAGCTTCTCAAATTGTCCCAAATAGATTTGGCAAATGTGCAGTCCATTACTTTGACAACGTCTCATTCAGGTAGCCCAGCAAGAAAGGAGCGCCAATCCTTTATTTTCAAGCTACAACAAATTTGACACTCACTGATTCAACTTTCATCCATTTTCGTACTAAAACCATGTATGCCAACTTTGTCTTCAAAATAAAACAATTTTCTCCTTAATCACAAATACCTTCAACAATATCTTATTATTAAGAACACCAACAAATTCACCTCACACAAAAAATTATCCACTCACACTCTCGTTTGTCATCCAACCTGCTTGCTCAAGCCAACTTATAAGGAGTTTTTTATCTTGATATTTTTGGCTTCCTTTATTTTCTTGTATTGCTGCATGAATCCGTATTATTTTCCTTTGTCATATTTATTTCAGTCCTCTAAATATTTTCACCAAGTTATTAGACCTTAACCATCGTTTTCTTCAAATTAACCTAAGCTTTTCTAGTTATTTTGGCAATTCTAGCCTTTTAAAATGTTTTAGCTGGATTTTCTAATTTTAGCTATAGTAAATTTTGGCCTAGCTACCAAGATTGCCACTAAACTATTATTGCTTGTCATCTCATTCCACCCAAGCCTAAAGGCTTTTTATATGATTATAGAATTGTTTTTTGGCTCATCCATCCAAGCGCCTAACCACTTTTTTATAGGCCAAAAATCCTTTTAATATTTTTCTCCCAAAACAACATTACCCAATCTAATGCCATGACTCCTTTTTTTTATTAAACAACGCTCTTCCAAACCATTAAATTTGGCCTTAAGCCCTTTTTGTTGGCACCTACTTATATTTCATGTCATAAACCTCGGTGCGGTGACCTCCGCTTAAGCTTTTAGGCACTTAGCATGCTTTATGGCCTTTGCATGCTTAAATACGTCACACCCCTTGTTATCTACAGCATGTTCCTTCATGTTGGCCCTAATCCCATAGCTCCCAAGATCCAACACTTTTGCATGCTTCCTCTTAAAATCCTCTGGCTCTTCTTGGTGGGATTAGTTGTCCTGTTGGCGTCATCTCACCGCCTTTACACCCAATCACTGCACACCTAGGCTCATTTGTCCTTGACACTGACTTGTCAGCGATAGTTTACATGTCCCAATTGATTTCTCAGCTATGTTAAGATTATTCCGAGATCTGGCCATCGGGATGATGTCATTCTGATGTCACCTATGCCACCTATCAACCAATGATTGTTCCACGTGTCATTCAAAAGTATAGGCCGTTTGGGTGACCAAAAACATCAAATCTTCCTACCATGTGTCACACTCCTATTGGATATCCTAACGTCATCATCCAAACCATTGAAATACTACCAATTTTCCTGCTATCAGAGAGGAGAGAGTGAAGAATCTCACGGCTTGTTTTTTGCTGATTTTCCTTTATAATTTTTTCAAAGGGTTCCCAACTGCTTGATTTTTCTGCTCCATTTAAACTTCTGGGATGACTCTCCTCTGATCGTTGCTTTGAAAACCTCCAGGATTGCCTTTATCTAGTTGATTTGTTAGGGTGAGGTACTCCTACTCACTTTCTACCAATGACTACTTCCTACTACATTGTCACACAGTCCAACATGTCTTGGCACCTTCCACCCTACACTTCTTTTGTGTGCACACTAAAATAATTTCGGGCTCATACCTCCAATCTTCCTCCACTAGGCCAAGTTGTATTGGGCTTTGCCTATGGCGAATGGGAATCTTTCCCCTTGCATTGTTGTTTTCCCAAGTCAACTTCATCCACCTTTTGGCCTCTCTACCACTATTGCCACTAGGTTTTCCTGCTCCACCAAATGTGGCTATATGCCAAAAAGGTCTCCACGCCTCTTTAATTATACAATATTTTGACTTTGGGGCTTCAACTTTGACAGGCTCTATCTTTCGAACGAGAAGGAAATTTTCAGACGTGTGCATGTTAGTGTCAGCCTTTTGTAGCCTTCCTCCAGTGATCAAATATGCTCTTACAAAGTGATTTTAAGGTGTCAAGGTCAAATTTTGTCATTTCAAAGATTCTTCAAGCAAAATTTGGTCACTAGGCATTAGGTTTAGGGTTTGTTTTCACTCTTTTCAAAGTTTTCCAAATGTCAGTCCATGTCATCATTCAGCTGAGTCTATCATCATTCATAGGGTTTTCCTCATCATGTCAGGTTCCATTGGGTCATTTTACACCTTGTTCATGCTTCAGTTGCGTCTAGGTAAGTTCATTTCCCTCTCCTAGGGTTTTGAAGGTAATTTCTCTTGGATGGCCAAATCATCAGAAAAACTTGCATCCTGATGTTCATACACCTTCCCCTATCATTAATGTACCTTATTAAACACTTCCCATCACTGAGATTCCCCAAATTCTTCATTTTCGCACAAACCCTAGTTTCTTGCTACAACTTGGCAATTTTCTAGGCTACGCCTGTGTTTTGCCCTTTTGGACCCCTTCCCCTCACTCGATCTCTGAGATTCCACTTTCCCCTGTTTCCTAACATCCCTCCCTACTTCCCCAAATTTCCCCAAAAATTTACAAGCCCCCCATCCCCTTCATTTCGCTTCATTTCCACAAAATTCCTTATTTCACAAATTGGGATAAGTTTCACTCAAAAGATGTTTCAGAGCAATAAAAGATGAATTTTGAAAAAATGAGAGAGGTTTTTGTCCATAAAATGCCAAAGAATAAAAACCTCCCTCACGTTTTACACAGGTGTCATGGTTTTAGAGAAATCTCAAAAATACAATCGCCTCGAGAGAATTGATGCACCTCTAAAGTGACCTTGGGAAAATCAATTTTTCTCCTAGCTTGGTTGGTTAAATAAATTTCTTGATGAGTGAACTGAAAACTAGGCAAAAATATATTTCCAATGAGCTATCATGAGCTCGATTTGGAGTTGAGGAAGGCATTCAAAAGTTGACTGCAACAGCACTTTGCCTTGAGGCAGCCTCATTTGGCACATTTTGACCAATCTTGGGAGATTTGATTTTTGACAAGGCAAATGAACTCCAAATTGAAAAATTCAAATTGGGTTGGAAAGTCGACTCAGATAACTTTCCAATGAGCTATCACATGCCTAATTTGGACACCGGGAAGGCCTCCAAACGCCTCCTTAAAAAGTGCGCTGCGCATAAAAAGTGTGCGCTGCGCATAGAGAGGTGCGCTGCGCATTGAGCCTCACTGGCCAGTGTAAATTAACAAGGGAGCTGCGCATAGAGGGGTGCGCTGCGCGTTGGGTTTGTGCGCTGCTCATTGGGTTACAGCAACAAGAAAACTCTATCCATGCAACCAGATCATACCAAATCCACTTCAAAACTTGCAAGTAGGTATTTCCTTGCTGCTCAGTCAATGTTATAATGTTTGAAGTGTGTTTCAAGATGGGAAATTTGTTGTATTGGCTCTTGAAAAACCGAAACCCTATGTTCATGTCAAAATCAATCCTTAAGGGTTTTTTAAAGGACATGCGGGTGGTTTTGTGAAGATTTTCCATCCTCTATGGATGAACAACAGTCACATACTCATTTGTAAACTCTAGTCAACGTTGCAAAGGGTACACATTATATTTTTGTCCATTTGTCAAACAGTGACTGTTTTATGCCAATTCATTGAAACGGAACATTACCATTATGGCTTGGTTTTCATGATGCTTTGGCAAACATATTTGGGTTTTGAGTATGCATTGAAGTTTTGATTTCAACACACACTTATGGAGCTGCGACAAATCTGTGAAGACCGACAAGTTGTCCGAAGACATATACATGAGATGACACCCATTAAGCAGGAGATAGAAGCTGACCGGGAGACTTGGCTTGAGAGGGTCAACATCTACTTGGAGGAATGACTGAAAAATGCCAATAGAGACAATGCATTATTGAAACACATGGCTATGCATTACAAGGCCCGGAACCTAGTTTGCAAGGCGCAAATTAGGAGTCTAAAGGCAAAATTGAAGAAAGCGGTCAAAAAGCAAAAAAGACAAAAAGAGCTTGATCATCCTCAGATTTTGGCCGAAGCCTCTTTGGCTGAGCATGATACTTGATTGGGGACCCCCAGCCCAAATGTCAAGGAATTTGGAGAAAATTTTGTCAATTGTGAATTGTATTGGCTCTTGAAAAATCGAAACCCTATGTTCATGTCAAAATCACTCCTTAAGGGTTTTTTAAAGGACATGCGGGTGGTTTTGTGAAGATTTTCCATTCTCTATGGATGAACAATAGTCCCATACTCATTTGTAAACTCTAGTCAACGTTGCAAAGGGTACACATTATATTTTTGTCCATTTGCCAAACAGTGACTGTTTTATGCCAATTCATTGAAACAGAGCATTATCATTATCGCTTGGTTTTCATGATGATTTGGAAAACATATTTGGGTTTTGAGTATGCATTGAAGTTTTGATTTCAACACACACTTATGGAGCTGCGACAAATCCGTGAAGACCGACAAGCTATCCGAAGACATATACATGAGATGACACCCATTGAGCAGGAGCTAGAAGCTGACTAGGAGACTTGGCTTGAGAGGGTCAACATCTACTTGGAGGAATGACTGAAAAAGGCCAATAGAGACAATGCATTATTGAAACACATGGCTATGCATTACAAGGTCCGGAACCTAGTTTGCAAGGCGCGAATTAGGAGTCTAAAGGCAAAATTGAAGAAAGCGGTCAAAAAGCAAAAAAGACAAAAAGAGCTTGATCGTCTTCAGATTTTGGTCGAAGCCTCTTTGGCTGAGCATGATACTTGATTGGGGACCCCCAGCCCAAATTTCAGGGAATTTGGAGAAAATTTTGTCAATTTTGAATTTTTTGGCTCTAAAAACAGGGTTTTTGGCTCAGCGCGCAGCGCACTACCCATAAGATTGGGAGGTCCAAATCACAAATGGTTTCCATTTTTGGATTTTTCATGATGAAATATACATGCTCAGCTATTGCCAAGGAATTTCATCAAGGTTTGGGTCCCCAAAGGGTCAAAAAACATGCTAAAAATGACCTCACTGCCCCTTGTTGGACACACAGGAAGAAGTCTTGGGAGAATGAACTTTCGGAGGGGCAAATGGACACCAAATGGGAAAATTCCACTTGTGTTGGAAAGTAGACATCTAGGGCTTTCCAACAAGACAACCTGAGCGCAATTTGGATGCCGGGAAGTGCCTCAAAATCAGCCTGAAAAGTGCGCTGCGCATAGAGATCAGGGCGCTGCGCATTGAGGATTTTGGCCAATTTTTCACCTTCCAGCTCAGGGATTCGGCCAGTTTTGACCAGTTTTGACTTGTGATGGGATTTTTCACCCTCCTAGATGTAATTAATGAAACTTTATGTTGACTTGACACTTATTTACCTATTCTAGATGATTCATTCATAAAATAGCAAAAAAATTAATGAATGAATTGGTTTCCTAGCTTATAGAGGCAAGTTGTTTTGACTGCCTAGATTGTAGTGCTTTGTTTAGAATTGGTTGAAACAGCTCCTAGGATGATGAGCTCGACCCCTAGAGGTTAGGGAATAGGTTGGCATGATCTATATGATGTAAATTTTCAGTCAGTAGCAAGGGTTGGACTCTTGGGAAGATTTTGGACACTATTGTACATATTTTTCATATTTTGGCTAAGGGAAGATCAGAGATTTTGCAGAACCTGTTGGGATCCTTGTGGCTTTGTGTGTTGATGATGTGCTTCTTTCTATAATTGTAAGTTGTTAATGTGTATCATTTTCCTTCTTTCATCTTCTGCAATTGAACAAATGAAGTGTTAAGGTAGAATCCATAGATTGTTATGCTCTGCCTTTAAGTTTGTTTGATATCCTATGTTTTCATCTGTTTAAGGAGAATCCTTGAGGTTTTCTTACCCTCCTTAGCTCCTCACCTGCCTGATCTATTCACCTCATTGCTTTTAAGGCATCAAGACTATTTCCTACCTCGCCCCAACTCGATCTCTGCAAAAATCTGACCTCAATCCCCGCACCCAAAATTGGTTTTTCCATTTCTCGAGCAAAAAGCTCAAAAATCCAAAAAAAACCTTCCTATCTCTTTACTAGCCTAAAATCAGTATTAAATTTGAGTCATCTCAGCCCCTTTGAAGACCTTTTTGCCAAGATAGACCCGGAGAGAGCCCTCTCCTGTCCTCGTAGGGCTAGCTACGAGGCTGAGTGTGGTTTGATGTGGCCTCGAGTTTTGCCTTCCTCAGCCTGAGGCAGATTCGAACGCTAACATAGTGGCGACCATACTGGGGATGAACAAATGGTTTACTTGTTGATGTCATTTGTTTTATAAGCTACAAACGGAGCCTGAAGTTATGCCAAGTAGCCTTCGAAACGCTTTTGCTTTGCATTAGCGGAAGTAGATAAACGCTGCTTCAGTCAATCTCCGGTCTAGCTTGTAAACATGACATTTAACTTGATAATTGCCCCAGTACATGTATCAAGTTCAGATCTGATTGTTGATGGTGGACAACAATCAGAGGCTGACAAGGCTGAAATCATTCACCTGGCGACTTCATTCACTGACAAATTCAGAAATCAATGCTTCATGGTGACTTCACTGCAGGGAGATCAGTGGCTGTGAGATTTCCAAGATGGACCGAATCACAAGAAGATATGCTCCCATGAGCCGAGATCACATTCTAGGTTTTCTGAATAAGATGCCCAAGGTAGATTGGTCAAGGAATCTGCCTACATTTAACGATGATGGTAAGAAGGATGTTGCTTTACATCTAGTTAGATTTCATATGCATATTCGCAAGTTGAAGGTGGATTTTCCTGAAGATTGCTTGATGAATATATTCCTGGCCACTCTGGAAGGTGAAGCCCAATCCTGGTATGAAAATTTGCTGCTGGCCTGTATTTACTGTTTGAAGGATTTTCATGCCTTGTTCATTGAAAGATATCAAGCCCCTTATCCATCATTAAATTTAGTTCATGACTGTTGCAAACATGCTTCTACTTTTAGAAAGCCTTGAGAAATATTATGAAGATGATAATTTTATGGATGATGAGATCATGGAGGCTCTGTATGAGAATCCATTTCAGCAGCATAAAGAAAACTTAGAGGATACTTGTCCAGATGATCAGGACATTTTGCAGCAGAATCAAGATCAGCAGGCTGAAGATGGTCATATGGTGGAAGATGATGAAAGAGAGGGTTCTATTTCAGATCTGCCCACAGAAGAAGACAGCGTGCAGGGTAGTCAAGATTCAATTTCAGAATGTGATGCAGTCAAGTCAACTATTTCAGATCAACATTCAGATCATGATGACCAAGAATACCTTGTGCCGAATCCTATAAAGAAAAACTCGGCTGTTGAGATCATCTGGCATGAAGAAAACAGAGTTACAAATCTAAGTGCTCCCATCTCATCAGAACAGAGTCTTCATGAGGAGGTCATTCAGTCTGCTCATGAACAGCAAGGTGAGATCTTTGCTCAAGCAAGTGAAAAAGTTTCTTTGAGTGAATTTGTGGCAGACGATATAAATGATAATATTGTGCTTGATAATATTGAAGAATGTAATAAGGAACTTGATAATTTGGTTGTGATATCATATGAAGATGACCTACCATATTGTCAGACTACAGAAGATCATAGCATACAATATTACCTTTTAGATTCTTCATATGTTTCATGTGTTGAAATGTTATTACAAGAGGAGATCTGCTCATCTACCTGTTCAAAGTTTTTTGAATCCCATGAGCATACTTTTACCGAACCACATGATGAAGGCAGATCAGAATTTGAAACAAAGGAAACCTTGATCTTTCAGCAGGAGGTGGCAATGGCAAATCTTCATGTTTTTTACGATCCTCTAGCAAGTTTGTTGCAGCCAGCAGTGAAAGTGTTTATTACAGTGTTTTGTTGCAGCCATGGTCAACTATGTTTTTGGATGCCCAGTGATAGGTTTGTACTGTTGACCAGAAGATCTGATAAGAAGAATCAGTCAAGAAGCCATCTTCTTGATTGGTTGCATTGGCATTTTGATATATTTTGAGGATATATTGTCTTGTAAGAAACACAGGTGGCCATGTACTGCCACCAAGCTTTTGTTTTAAGTTTCAGGTCTTAGTGTTTATGAGTACAGTTTGTCGAGTCGGTTGATTAGTCCTTTCAGTTTTAAAATTGAGTCAGTTTTGTCAGAGTTGTATTCAGTTTTCAGTCAAATCTTCAGTCAATAAATGCCTCAAATTTTTGCGTCAATTGTTGGAATAATGACTCCATAGCCCAATGGACGAAGGCACTGTCTAGCTCTTCCAGAGATCTACGGTTCTTGGCACCTCCAAGGAGCTACCATCCCCATTGGAGCCAATGTTAGTGTCAGCCTTTTGTATCCTTCCTCCAGTGATCAAATATGCTCTTACAAAGTGATTTTAAGGTGTCAAGGTCAAATTTTGTCATTTCAAAGAGTCTTCAAGCAAAATTTGGTCACTAGGAATTAGGTCTAGGGTTTGTTTTCACTCTTTTCAAAGTTGTCCAAATGTCGGTCCATGTCATCATTCAACTGAGTCTATCATCATTCATAGGGTTTTCCTCATCATGTCAGGTTCCATTGGGTCATTTTACACCTTGTTCATGCTTCAGTTGCGTCTAGGTAAGTTCATTTCCCTCTCCTAGGGTTTTGAAGGTAATTTCTCTTGGATGGCCAAATCATCAGAAAAACTTGCATCCTGATGTTCATACACCTTCCCCTATCATTAATGTACCTTATTAAACACTTCCTATCACTGAGATTCCCCAAATTCTTCATTTTCGCACAAACCCTAGTTTCTTGCTACAACTTGGCAATTTTCTAGGCTAGGCCTGTGTTTTGCCCTTTTGAACCCCTTCCCCTCACTCGATCTCTGAGATTACACTTTCCCCTATTTTCTAACATCCCTCCCTACTTCAAAAAATTTCCCCAAGAATTTACAAGCCCCCCATCCCCTTCATTTCGCTTCATTTCCACAAAATTCCATATTTCACACATCGAGATAAGTTTCACTCAAAAGATTTTTCAGAACAATCAAAGATGAATTTTGGAAAAATGAGAGAGGTTTTTGTCCAAAACATGCCAAAGAAGAAAACCCTCCCTCACGTTTTACAGAGGTGTCATGGTTTTAGAGAAATGTCAAAAATACAATTGCCTCGGGAGAATTGATGCACCTCTGATGTGACCTTGGGAAAATAATGTTTTCTCCTAATTTGGTTGGTCAAATAAATTTCTTGATGAGTCAACGGATAACTAGGCAAAAATATATTTCCAATGAGCTATCATGAGCTCAATTTGGAGTTGAGGAAGGCATTCAAAAGTTGACTGCAACAGCACTCTGCCTTGAGGCAGCCTCATTTGGTACATTTTGACCAGTCTTGGGAGGTTTAATTTTTGACAAGTCAAATGAACTCTAAATTGCAAAATTCTAATTGGGTTGGAAAGTAGACTCAAAGACCTTTCCAACGAGCTATCACATGCCTAATTTGGACACCGGAAAGGCCTCCAAAATCCTCCTGAAAAAGTGTGATGCGCATAGAAAGTGTGCGCTGCGCATAGAGAAGTGCGCTACGCATTGAGCCTCACTAGCCAGTGTAAATTAACAAGGGAGCTGCGCATAGAGGGGTACGCTGCGCGTTGGGTTTATGCACTGTGCATTGGGTTACAGCAACAAGAAAACTCTTTCCATGCAACCAGATCATACCAAATCCACTCCAAAACTTGCAAGTAGGTATTTCCTTGCTGCTCAGTCAATGTTATAATGTTTGAAGTGTGTTTCAAGATGGGAAATTTGTTGTATTGGCTCTTGAAAAACCGAAACCCTATGTTCATGTCAAAATCACTCCTTAAGGGTTTTTTAAAGGACATGCGGGTGGTTTTGTGAAGATTTTCCATCCTCTATGGATGAACAACAGTCCCATACTCATTTGTAAACTCTAGTCAACGTTGCAAAGGGTACACATTATATTTTTGTCCATTTGTCAAACAGTGACTGTTTTATGCCAATTCATTGAAACGGAGCATTACCATTATGGCTTGGTTTTCATGATGCTTTGGCAAACATATTTGGGTTTTGAGTATGCATTGAAGTTTTGATTTCAACACACACTTATGGAGCTGCGACAAATCCGTTAAGACCGACAAGATGTCCGAAGACATATACATGAGATGACACCCATTGAGCAGGAGATAGAAGCTGACCGGGAGGCTTGGCTTGAGAGGGTCAACATCTACTTGGAGGAATGAATAAAAAAGGCCAATAGAGACAATGCATTATTGAAACACATGGCTATGCATTACAAGGCCCGGAATCTAGTTTGCAAGGCGCGAATTAGGAGTCTAAAGGCAAAATTGAAGAAAGCGGTCAAAAAGCAAAAAAGACAAAAAGAGCTTGATCGTCTTCGGATTTCGGCCAAAGCCTCTTTGGCTGAGCATGATACTTGATTGGGGACCCCCAGCCCAAATTTCAAGGAATTTGGAGAAAATTTTGTCAATTTTGAATTTTTTGGCTCTAAAAACAGGTTTTTTGGCTCAAAGCGCAACGCGCTACCCATAAGATTGGGAGGTCCAAATCACAAATGGTTTGCATTTTTGGATTTTTCATGATGAAATATACCTACTCAGCTATTTCCAAGGCATTTCATCAAGGTTTGGGTCCCCAAAGGGTCAAAAAACATGCTAAAAATGACCTCACTGCCCCTTGTTGGACACACAGGAAGCAGTCTTGGGAGAATGAACTTTTGGAGGGGCAAATGGACACCAAATGGGAAAATTCCACTTGAGTTGGAAAGTAGAAATCTAGGGCTTTCCAAAAAACCAACCTGTGCTCAATTTGGATGCCGGGAAGTGCCTCAAAATTAGCCTGAAAAGTGCGTTGTGCGTAGAGATCAGGGCACTGCGCGTTGAGGATTTTGGCCAATTTTTCACCTTCCAGATCAGGAATTCGGCCAGTTTTGACCAGTTTTGACTTGTGATGGGATTTTTCACCCTCCTAGATGTAATTAATGGAACTTTATGTTGACTTGACACTTATTTACCTATTCTAGATGATTCATTCATAAAATAGCAAAAAATTTAATGAATGAATTGGTTTCCTAGCTTATAGAGGCAAGTTGTTTTGACTGCCTAGATTGTAGTGCTTTGTTTAGAATTGGTTGAAACAGCTCCTAGGATGATGAGATCGACCCCTAGAGGTTAGGGAATAGGTTGACATGATCTATATGATGTAAATTTTCAGTCAGTAGCAAGGTTGGACTCTTGGGAAGATTTTGGACACTATTGTACATATTTTTCATATTTTGGCTAAGGGAAGATCAGAGATTTTGCAGCACTTGTTGGGATCCTTGTGGCTTTGTGTGTTGACGATGTGCTTCTTTCTGTAATTTTAAGTTGTTAATGTGTATCATTTTCCTTCGTTCATCTTCTGCAATTGAACAAATGAAGTGTTAAGGTAGAATCCATAGATTGTTATGCTCTGCCTTTAAGTTTGTTTGATATCCTATGTTTTCATCTGTTTAAGGAGAATCCTTGAGGTTTTCTTGCTCCCCTTAGCTCCTCACCTGTTTGATCTATTCACCTCATTGGTTTTAAGGCATCAAGACTATTGCCTACCTCGCCCCAACTCGATCTCTGCAAAAATCTGACCTCAATCCCCGCACCCAAAATTGGTTTTTCCATTTCTCCAGCAAAAAACTCAAAAATCGAAAACAAACCTTCCTATCTCTTTACTAGCCTAAAATCAGTATTAAATTTGAGTCATCTCAGCCCCTTTGAAGACCTTTTTGCCGAGATAGACCCGAAGAGAGCCCTCTCCTGTCCTCGTAGGGCTAGCTACGAGGCTGAGCGTGGTTTGATGTGGCCTCGAGTTTTGCCTTCCTCAGCCTGAGGCAGATTCGAACGCTAACATAGTGGCGACCATACTGGGGATGAACAAATGGTTTACTTGTTGATGTCATTTGTTTTATAAGCTACAGACGGAGCCTGAAGTTATTCCAGGTAGCCTTCGAAACACTTTTGCTTTGCATTAGCGGAAGTAGATAAACGCTGCTTTAGTCAATCTCCGGTCTAGCTTGTAAACGTGACATTTAACTTGTTAATTGCCCCAGTACATGTATCAAGTTCAGATCTAATTGTTGATGGTGGAAAACAATCAGACACTGGCAAGGCTGAAATCATTCACCTGGCGACTTCATTCACTGACAAATTCAGAAACCAATAATTCATGGTGACTTCACTGCAGGGAGATCAGTGGCTATGAGATTTTCAAGATTGATCGAATCACAAGAAGATATGCTCCCATGAGCCGAGATCACATTCTAGGTTTTCTGAATAAGATGCCCAAGGTAGATTGGTCAAGGAATCTGCCTACATTTAACGATGATGGTAAGAAGGATGCTGCTTTACATCTAGTTAGATTTCATATGCATATTCGCAAGTTGAAGGTGGATTTTCCTAAAGATTGCTTGATGAAGATATTCCTGGCCACTCTGGAAGGTGAAGCCCAATCCTAGTATGAAAATTTGCCACTGGCCTGTATTTACTGTTTAAAGGATTTTCATGCCTTGTTCATTGAAAGATATCAAGCACCTTATCCATCATTAAATTTAGTTCATGACGGTTGCAAACATGCTTCTACTTTTATTGAAAACCTTGAGAAATATTATGAAGATGATAATTTTATGGATGATGAGATCATGGAGGCTCTGTATGAGAATCCATTTCAGCAGCATAAAGAAAACTTAGAGGATACTTGTCCAGATGATCAGGACATTTTGTAGCAGAATCAAGATCAGCAGGCTGAAGATGGTCATATGGTGGAAGATGATGAAAGAGAGGGTTCTATTTCAGATCTGCTCACAGAAGAAGACAGCGTGCAGGGTAGTCAAGATTCAATTTCAGAATGTGATGCAGTCAAGTCAACTATTTCAGATCAACATTCAGATCATGATGACCAAGAAAACCTTGTGCCGAATCCTATAAAGAAAACCTCGGTTGTTGAGATCATCTGGCATGAAGAAAACAGAGTTACAAATCTAAGTGCTCCCATCTCATCAGAACAGAGTCTTCATGAGGAGGTCATTCAGTCTGCTCATGAACAGCAAGGTGAGATCTTTGCTCAAGCAAGTGAAAAATTTTCTTTGAAGTAATTTGTGGCAGACGATATAAATGATAATATTGTGCTTGATAATATTGAAGAATGTAATAAGGAACTTGATAATTTGGTTGTGACATCATATGAAGATGACCTACCATATTGTCAGACTACAGAAGATCATAGCATACAATATTACCTTTCAGATTCTTCATATGTTTCATGTGTTGAAATGTTTTTACAAGAGGAGATCTGCTCATCTACCTGTTCAGAGTTTTTTGAAGCCCATGAGCATACTTTTACCGAAGCACATGATGAAGGTAGATCAGAATTTGAAACAAAGGAAACCTTGATCTTTCAGGAGGAGGTGGAAATGGCAAATCTTCATGTTTTTTACGATCCTCTAGCAAGTTTGTTGCAGCCAGCAGTGAAAGTGTTTATTACAGTGTTTTGTTGCAGCCATGGTCAACTATGTTTTTGGATGCCCAGTGATAGGTTTGTACTATTGACCAGAAGATCTGATAAGAAGAATCAGTCAAGAAGCCATCTTCTTGATTGGTTGCATTGGCATTTTGATATATTTTGAGGATATATTGTCTTGTAAGAAACACAGGTGGCCATGTACTGCCACCAAGCTTTTGTTTTAAGTTTTAGGTCTTAGTATTTATGAGTACAGTTTGTTGAGTCAGTTGATTAGTCCTTTTAGTTTTAAAATTGAGTCAGTTTTGTCAAAGTTGTATTCAGTTTTCAGTCAAATCTGCAGTCAATAAATGCCTCAAATTTTTGCGTCAATTGTTGGAATAATGACTCCATAGCCCAATGGACGAAGGCACTGTCTAGCTCTTCCAGAGATCTGCGTTCTTGGCACCTCCAAGGAGCTACCATCCCCATTGGAGCCAATGTTAGTGTCAGCCTTTTGTAGCCTTCATCCAGTGATCAAATATGCTCTTACAAAGTGATTTTAAGGTGTCAAGGTCAAAAATTTTCATTTCAAAGAGTCTTCAAGCAAAATTTGGTCACTAGGCATTAGGTCTAGGGTTTGTTTTCACTCTTTTCAAAGTTGTCCAAATGTCAGTCCATGTCATCATTCAGCTGAGTCTATCATCATACATAGGGTTGTCCTCATCATGTCAGGTTCCATTGGGTCATTTTACACCTTGTTCATGCTTCGGTTGCGTATAGGTAAGTTCATTTCCCTCTCCTAGGGTTTTGAAGGTAATTTCTCTTGGATGGCCAAATCATCAGAAACACTTGCATCCTGATGTTCATACACCTTCCCCTATCATTAATGTACCTTATTAAACACTTCCCATCACTGAGATTCCCCAAATTCTTCATTTTCGCACAAACCCTAGTTTCTTGCTACAACTTGGCAATTTTCTAGGCTAGGCCTGTGTTTTGCCCTTTTGGACCCCTTCCCCTCACTCGATCTCTGAGATTCCACTTTCCCCTATTTCCTAAAATCTCTCCCTACTTCCAAAATTTCCCCAAGAATTTACAAGCCCCCCATCCCCTTCATTTCGCTTCATTTCCACAACATTCCTTATTTCACACATCGGAATAAGTTTCACTCAAAAGATGTTTCAGAGCAATAAAATATGAATTTTCACAAACAGAGAGAGGTTGTTGTCCAAAACATGCCAGATAAGAAAAACCTCCCTCACTTTTTACACAGGTGTCATGGTTTTATAGAAATGTCAAAAATACAATCGCCTCGGGAGAATTGATGCACCTCTGAAGTGACCTTGGTAAAATCAATTTTTCTCCTAGCTTGGTTGGTCAGATAAATTTCTTGATGATTCAACGGATAACTAGGAAAAAATATATTTCCAATGAGCTATCATGAGCTCAATTTGGAGTTGAGAAAGGCATTCAAAAGTTGACTGCAACAGCACTCTGCCTTGAGGCAGCCTCATTTGGCACATTTTGACTAGTCTTGGGAGATTTGAGTTTTGACAAGGCAAATGAACTCCAAATTGAAATATTATAATTGCGTTGGAAAGTAGACTCAAATACCTTTCCAATGAGCTATCACATACCTAATTTGGACACTGGGAAGGCCTCCAAAAGCCTCCTGAAAAAGTGCACTACGTATAGAAAGTGTGCGTTGTGCATAGAGAGGTGCGCTACGCATTGAGCCTCACTGGCCAGTGTAAATTAACAAGGGCGCTGCGCATAGAGGGGTGCGTTGCACGTTGGGTTTGTGTGTTGCGCATTAGGTTATAGCAACAAGAAAACTCTATCCATGCAACCAGATCATACCAAATCCACTCCAAAACTTGTAAGTAGGTATTTCCTTGCTGCTCAGTCAATGTTATAATGTTTGAAGTGTGTTTCAAGATGGGAAATTTGTTGTATTGGCTCTTGAAAAACCGAAACCCTATGTTCATGTCAAAATCACTCCTTAAGGGTTTTTTAAAGGACATGCGGGTGGTTTTGTGAAGATTTTCCATCCTCTATGGATGAACAACAGTCACATACTCATTTGTAAACTCTAGTCAACGTTGCAAAGGGTACACATTATATTTTTGTCCATTTGTCAAACAGTGACTGTTTTATGCCAATTCATTGAAACGAAGCATTACCATTATGGCTTGGTTTTCATGATGCTTTGGCAAACATATTTGGGTTTTGAGTATGCATTGAAGTTTTGATTTCAACACACACTTATGGAGCTGCGACAAATCTGTGAAGACCGACAAGCTGTCCGAAGACATATACATGAGATGACACCCATTAAGCAGGAGATAGAAGCTGACCGGGAGACTTGGATTGAGAGGGTCAACATCTACTTGGAGGAATGACTGAAAAAGGCCAATATAGACAATGCATTATTGAAACACATGGCTATGCATTACAAGGCCCGGAACCTAGTTTGTAAGGCGCAAATTAGGAGTCTAAAGGCAAAATTGAAGAAAGCGGTCAAAAAGCAAAAAAGAAAAAAAGAGCTTGATCGTCCTCAAATTTTGGCCGAAGCCTCTTTGGCTGAGCATGATACTTGATTTGGGACCCCCAGCCCAAATGTCAAGGAATTTGGAGAAAATTTTGTCAATTGTGAATTTTTTGGCTCTAAAAACAGGGTTTTTGGCTCAACGCGCAGCGCGCTACCCATAAGATTGGGAGGTCCAAATCACAAATGGTTTAATTTTTGGATTTTTCATGA
Source organism: Pinus tabuliformis (assembly GCA_031772625.1). Lineage (NCBI taxonomy): Eukaryota > Viridiplantae > Streptophyta > Pinopsida > Pinales > Pinaceae > Pinus > Pinus tabuliformis. The sequence continues at coordinate 356,298,465 of CM062813.1, forward strand.
TGAAATATACCTGCTCAGCTATTGCCAAGGAATTTCATCAAGGTTTGGGTCCCCAAAGGGTCAAAAAACATGCAAAAAATGACCTCACTTCCCCTTGTTGGACACACAGGAAGCAGTCTTGGGAGAATGAACTTTTGGAGGGGCAAATGGACACCAAATGGGAAAATTCCACTTGCATTGGAAAGTAGACATCCAGGGCTTTCCAACAAGCCAACCTAAGCTCAATTTGGATGCCAGGAAGTTCCTCAAAATCAGCCTGAAAAGTGCGCTGCACGTAGAGATCAGGGCGCTGCGCGTTGAGGATTTTGGCCAATTTTTCACCTTCCAGCTCAAGAATTCGGCCAGTTTTGACCAGTTTTGACTTGTGATGGGATTTTTCACCCTCCTAGATGTAATTAATGGAACTTTATGTTGAATTGACACTTATTTACCTATTTTAGATGATTCATTCATAAAATAGCAAAAAAATTAATGAATGAATTGATTTCCTAGCTTATAGAGGCAAGTTGTTTTGACTGCCTAGATTGTAGTGCTTTGTTTAGAATTGGTTGAAACAGCTCCTAGGATGATGAGCTCGACCCCTAGAGGTTAGGGAATAGGTTGGCATGATCTATATGATGTAAATTTTCAGTCAGTAGCAAGGGTTGGATTCTTGGGAAGATTTTGGACACTATTGTGCATATTTTTCATATTTTGGCTAAGGGAAGATCAGAGATTTTGCAGCACCTGTTGGGATCCTTGTGGCTTTGTGTGTTGATGATGTACTTCTTTCTGTAATTGTAAGTTGTTAATTTGTATCATTTTCCTTCTTTCATCTTCTGCAATTGGACAAATGAAGTGTTAAGGTAGAATCCATAGATTGTTATGCTCTGCCTTTAAGTTTGTTTGATATCCTATGTTTTCATCTGTTTAAAGAGAATCCTTGAGGTTTTCTTGCTCTCATTAGCTCCTCACCTGTCTGATCTATTCACCTCATTGCTTTTAAGGCATCAAGACTATTGCCTACCTCGCCCCAACTCGATCTCTGCAAAAATCTGACCTCAATCCCCGCACCCAAAATTGGTTTTTCCATTTCTCCAGCAAAAAACTCAAAAATCGAAAACAAACCTTCCTATCTCTTTACTAGCCTAAAATCAGTATTAAATTTGAGTCATCTCAGCCCCTTTGAAGACCTTTTGCCGAGATAGACCCGGAGAGAGCCCTCTCCTGTCCTCGTAGGGCTAGCTACGAGGCTGAGCGTGGTTTGATGTGGCCTCGAGTTTTGCCTTCCTCAACCTGAGGCAGATTCGAACGCTAACAGTGCATACCATTGGAATTCATCTTTTTTATATTTCCATCTGGGAGGTTTCATCTACATTTGAGATAATCTGATACTTCATAAATTACTCCAAAGTATCTTCACCATTCTCATGCATGCTTCTCTTCTTCTTGTACTTGGAACCTGATGTACTAAGTTATTCTTTGCCTTCTATTAACACTTTTTCCATGTGTTGTCATCAACGACAACATATTTCCAAACAGTATGGAAGGTGTTGATGATAGGATGAAAAATTCAAATGACAATTCTTATCCTTAAAAACCCATAGTCTCTCCTGCACACAAGAAATATTATGATTTTTATACTTTAAAAGACTAAAATACCTAGTTTCCCAGTTAGTTTGTCCTTCAAGTTATCTCACTGAATGACCAAGAAAATTGAAAGAAAATTAGATGGGTTAATTTTTTTTATTAATTAGTATTTCAATAGGACTCCAATCCAAGTAGACTGATTCAAAAATTACCTTGTTAATATGTGCTAAAAATTAGTAGAAAATTACTACTCCCAAAACTAGAAATTCAAGAATCAGTGAGCTAGTTAACCTACTAAATTCCTAACCTGATCAATTGCATATGTTATGGGGTAAATTTTTTATTAATTTGGATTTTTTAAGGCTTCAATCCAAGTAAAATAAACTCAAAATAATCTCATTAAAACGTGCTAAAAATCAGCATAAATTTATTACTATTTTGCTTTTAGATACTTCTAGAAATTCCAAAATTATGAAATAGTAAACCAATCCAAGTAGCTCAATGATGAATATGAATTTTAAAAGTTTTTCCAAGGATGCATCATTATTTTACCTATATAAATGACCTATTAAACAACTTACTTCTATCATTTAACAAATCCAACTTACAACAAATGAAACATGAATATTAAATGCAAAAATAAGAAAATCAAGAATAAGAGCTTCAAGTGAATAAGAAGTGCAAAGAAGATAAAGAAATTGTAAAACAGGTCTTTGAGGCTCCTGGAATGGCCAAGCCAAATTATACTCATATTCGTATGAAGTAAACCAAGCTTTAGAAGCTAAAAATAGCACCAAACTTCATTATTAGCGTCAATCCAAGTACATCCCTCCTGGAAATGAAAGTAGCGCTACTAAATAACAAGTTTTCTTCACAAGAAGACCACGAAATGCATTCCCCTAGAGGAAAATTCGAATGGGAACTTATACAAATTGACGGAGAAGCATCCTCCTTGAAAGGAGGCAACTTCCCCCCCAAAATCCCTCAAAAAGTGGATTGAGTTGCCACTAGTAGGAATCTTCACTAAATACATAGAGCACATTCCTAGATTTTCTCAATCGTTGGACCTCCAGAATATGTTCAATAATTCCATAATATCGTATTCATTTATTATCCAATATTGGTCCATCTTGTAGCAAGGAGCAAGTCCTTATATTATCTCATTTAAAATTTACTCAATATTTTGCAAAAATAAATAATATTAGGCACATAATATGCAATTATCTATAAACCTTCATAATGAACATATTAAAGCTAAAAAATATGTCACAAATGAAAAAAGAGAGGTTTTGTGTGATGAAGAATGGTTAGATGGACCTTAATTTATATCTAGTTTGGAAGCTCGTCAGTCTTCATATATGCTCATTATTCACCTCAAGAGGTAAATATTTATATCAATCTGTTTAAAGATTTCATGACATATTCACTTCGTCTTATGAGCAAATGATTGGAATTGATCCTAGCATTCTTCAACATGAAATCAAGACTTATGAGAATTCGAAACCAATCCGTCGGAAGTTTTGACTAGTAAACCTTAGGAAAGTTACAACTATTAAGGAAGAAGTAGAGAAACTACTTAAGGAAAGTTTCATCTACTATGTTACTCTTACAGAATGGGCTTCAAATCTAGTTCCGGTTGACAAGAAGCAAGGAATGATCCAAATATGAATCAATTTTACGGACCATAATAAATATGGTTAGAAGGATAATTTCCTCACTCCATTTATAGGCCAAATTATTGATGAGTTTTTTGGAATTATATTTTCTCCTTCGTGGATGGATTCTCTATGTATAATCAAATTATAATTTATCCTAAATATCAACATAAACCTTTATTTGTCCCCGGGGTACATTTTCATATATGAAAATGCCTTTTGACCTAAAAAATGTTGGAGCTACCTTTCATCAGTCCCTATCTTATGCTTTCCATGAAATCAAACATATTATAGAAGCCCATTTGGATGATCTAGCTACTCACTCTTGAAAAAGAGTGGAACATCCAAAGCATCTTTGCCTTGATTTTTAAAGACATTGTTATTAAAAAATACACTTGAATCCTCATAAGTGCATTCACCATGACATCAGGTTGGTTGCTAGGATTCATCATTTTAAATGAAGGGATCAGAGTTTACCCCTTCAAGATTGATGCAATACTTCAGTTTCCTCCCCCATACAATGTACATCAACTTCAAAGTCTCTAAGGTAAAGCCAAAGTTTTACAGAGACTCATCATAAATTACGTAGAGATAACCCAAGGTTTTATGTGTTTACTTAAAAAAGGAGTTCCATTCATTTGGGATGAATATGCTCAATTCTCTTTTAATGCTTTGAAAAAATCATTAACCTCTACTCCTTTGCTCATACCACCATATTATAGCAGATATTTCCTTTCATAAATTGCATCAAAAAAATATACCATTGGTATGGTTCTGGTTTAGGAATACTATGCTTTTAAAGAACATGTCATCTATCACCTAAGTCAGCTTAGTAGATCTCAAACTTCAATATTATGATGTTGAGAAATTGGCTTTGGCAGCAGTTCATGTTGTCCAATAACTTCATCATTATATTTTTTTAAGGAAAACCATTACATTTTCTGATCTCAATCCTTTTCAATTTGTTCTCAGTAGGCAATTGATTGGGGTAAAATATAATAAATGGATTGTGATTTTGTTAGAATTTTATCTTGAGTTTATGTCAGCAATATCGAACAAATCCTTGGTTTTCATAGAATTGAGTTCGGAACTACGTTGTGATAAAGATTCTAATTATGATGAGTCAATTCTTGATGAAAACCTATTTTTGATCTCCTCACAAGATCATTGGTATGGAGATATCATAGTATATCACTATGAATTTTCCTCAGTTATTTTCTAAGGATGATCATAAAAAACTATGTCACCTCACTAAGAATTATTTGATTATTTGTGACACCTTTTATCATCGAGGAGTTGACTCAATCCTAAGACATTTCTTAACCTTAGAAGAGGTTGAATCAGTTTTAAATTATTGTAATAATGGGGCTTGTAGTGGTCATCTATCTAGGTAGGAAACAACTCATAAGATATTGTGTATGATGTATTTTTGGCCTTCAATTTTGAAATATTGCATTGAAGTGGTCAAAAAATACCATCCTTGTCATGTTTATACTAGGAAAATGCGTGGTCATCTAGCTTTGTTATTTCCTCACTGCCATTCCATTCACTAAATGGGGAATATATTTTACTATGTGTCACCTGGCCTCAACTAGGGGCATAAGTATATTATTGTGGCAGTTGACTACTTTACTAAGTGGGTTAAAGCCATGCCTACCTTTAATAATGATGGTGATACAACTACACTTTTCCTTTTCAATCAATTCATTTCACGTTTTGGTATCCCTAAAGAGATTGTCACTAACCATGGTAGTCACTTTCAAAATAATTTTATGTTTGGATTGGCTTCTAAATTGTGATATAAGAACGAGCATTCCTCTCCTTATCATCCTCAGACTAATGGGAAAGTTGAATTTGTTAATAAATCCCTCAAAATGATCTTGAAAAGGATTATTAATGAAGGTAATTCCAATTGGCACGTCATGTTATATCTTGTTTTGTGGACTTATCGAACGTTTGTTAAGACTACTACGGGATTTACTCCTTTTCAGTTAATATATGGTATGGAATCAGTCCAACTTTAAAATGTCAGATTCCATCCCTAAGGTTAGCAATCCAACTTCTTCCTGACACATCAAGCTTAGAAGAGTGCCTTGTTCAATCAGAACATCTTGATGAGAAATGTCAAGATGCTGCTACAAAAAATGAGGCTAATAAGAAGAGAGTTATAGTGCAATATGATAATTCTGTACACCCTAGGGTTTCCTCTAAATATGATGTCATCTTAATATATGACCAAGATAAGGACACCTTGGTGGAAAGAAATTTTAATCCTATGTGATACCATCCTTATATTGTTAAACATGCATTCAAGAAGGGTGCTTATGGGTTGGTTGATTTTGAGGAATGGGCTCTATCTACAGAAGTATTATGCTTAGGCTATTACCTAAGCATCTTCTTTGTTTTGTAAATACTGTACATAGTGTTTTAGGTTCTTTCTATGGGTTTCTTGTTGATGGAGTTAATGGTGTTTTTTATCTACTTTTTCATGTATCAATGGGTGATCCAATGTACTTAGGGTCTGCATATGGTGTTGGTCAGCATCCTAGGAACTTAGCTTCCATAATTTGGGTAATTTATTATCCATATAGTCAGTTGTTGGTTGTCGGCGGCACATGTATAGGTCATGCTTATAATAATATGGTCAAATACAGTGTCATTATTGAATTACTTTTAGAAGCAATATCTCATGATATTCAATCGTTAGTAGTATACTTGGACTCGCAACTGGTGGTGTCTCAATTAAACAATGTTTATCATGTGAGAGATCCTTTGTTACATTGACAATTTCTGAGAGTGAGATTACTTGAAAAATCATTCAATTTTATAACATACATTTATATTCCATGATTAGATAATTCATTTTCTAATTCTATAGAAAACCATGTATTAGATTGGCATATTAATCATTCATCACATTAAAACAAAACATCATGACATTTTCATTTGTATATATGATCAAATAATCTTGAAATCACTATATATATAGATAGATAGTGTTCAAAATATTACAAAATGTGGACAAATGTCCTACAAAATTAGGGCTTATGCCCAATGATGTCTCTATCTGATCAATCTATTCATAAAAAAAAAGTCTAAGTTCCTTCCTTTGGATGAGTGTCACAATAGTATACAATGGCATTTGCCACTCTTCAGAAGAGGCACACCCAATCTTATGGTACTCCTAACACACACCTCTATACAACCTCTGGTACATCCTCTACTATTTCCATTGGACCTTAACAAGTTAAACTCTCCAATTTCCTATGAACAACTCTACAGACCCTCTCAGACTCTGATGTCATGCCTTCTGCATCTGTTCCATGACGTATGTGCCTCAACACACCTTCAGGCCCCACTGGTCCAACATCTGCATCATTACCATTTGAATGTTAGTACTTTTGTTCCACAAAAAAAGACTTTAATTTCTTGAGAATATTTTAAAAATCCAAAAAAATGATCTATAGTCAAAAATCAAAAAATCATTACCAATATCACCCCATGCAACTCCTTTAGGAAGTGCTACCTCCAGATCTCCTCATAATTATAGCCCTACATAGGGGTAATCCTCTATAGCTATGACGTGTTCCTCCCACCATTGGAAGAACACATCATCAAAAACTACTTGAGTTACTTGGCCTCCTCCAAGTCTTCTCATTAAGCCTCCCCACCTGGCCATTCGAGGATCTCCTAGATTGCTGACGGGAAGTGCTACTTGTGGCCATAATACTGGAATCTGTTAAAAAATGAGAAAAGTATCATGCCATAATTAAATTTTTTGGTTTTACCCTGTTTGCATGATGTGATTTGACTCTTCATGTTACTCAAGAGCATTGTGCACCAATCATAAACCACAGGTTTCAAGCATTCCACTGCTAGGAACATAGCGGGTCGTGAAGCCTGATGTAATGAAGTTGATCCTGATACCCTAGAAATTATGAAAAGAAGGATTTTTGTTGCCAGGTTTGTGATGTTTTTAATTGATATTTTTGACCCTACTTTATGTGTCCCCAATGAACAATAGATGGAAATGTAAACATCCACATTTAAGCCTATCCTTTCCTTACCTTTCAAATTAACTACTTCTCCTCGCCTAGAAAGGTCTGTGATAAAATATATATCCTCTATTTCAATTTGTAAAGGCATTGAATCAATGATGAATTTTCCCTGCTCTGGGTCCTAGTAGTTGATCAACATATTCAACAATCTTGTTTGAGCTCTCATGTTTTGCATCATGAAGAAAATTAATAAACCTACAATTATTTAAGGGATCTATAGCTTCTTGGTCCTTTAGAACCAAGTTATCACTCTCATCGTGCTCTCTTTAACACCATTCGATCACCATCCTGCAAAAATTTGATAAGTTTAATCATTAATATTCAATTTCCAAAATTTAACTCTACGCACATGGGGTTTTTGTTCTAGACAATCATGTACATACGTGCCCTTCCTTTAGTAAAATTGTGTATAGGACCTTATATACGCGGTCTAGTAGAAGGAACCTACGTATACATAGTTTAATTTATGAAATTTAATTAAAAATCATTCTAATCCAATTTAATAACTTCAAAATCGAATCAAATGAAAGAGAGTATGGTCTAGAATTAGATAGATTTTGCACTATCTAATTTTGTTGGGTAACTCTCCCCAAATCACTTGTGAAATTTTGAGCACAAAATCCACTTCTTAGAACTTGGATAGGTAAAAATGCAAATGGTGAGTTTTGACTCTGTTTTTAACTATTTATATCAAAAAATCAACCCACTTTTGTATAGTTTAAATGATTTATTATTTATTTTATAACTTATTGACCTATCCTTAAGTGTTTTGAAGGACTTCTCAAGGTAATGAAGACTTGTTTTATATATCATTTAGTGGTATTTTCCTATCATTACGATTCCATGAATTTTGACCTATCGTGGCAGGTATCGTCCTCTAACTGGAATATAGGTTAGGACCAGTTTCTATTTCATATTTCATTTTGACCTCATTCTGCCATATTTAGCCATAGGGTCAACCCCACTATGTTGCAACTCTTAAACCTTTCTCACTCGCCAACTTTTAAGTCATAACATATTGGTAGAACCTTCCTTACATAGGCTTCCAAGTTAGAACCTCATTAGCATATGTTTCACATGTTGTGAATCTTGTATAGGCTTAAGAGTCCTCTTTAGTCTCGTCATGACTTCATGTTGAAGCATCATTCTTCTTCTTCACTCTTATTCTAACTCTGTACCCTATAGGCTCCCATGTGTTGAGTTGTACTACTATATTGTATATTGACCTCTTTCACCCCTTTTGGCATTAAGTCGAATTCATTTTTCTCTCGTATAAACCACATTTTTTCGATGACTTTCCTGTAAATATCAAGCTATGCATTCATTAGCCTTTGCAACTTGACACCTTTTACCTAGGGAATGTTACCTGAGTGTCAATGACCCACATCCATAACCTTGCGTTGATCATAGGGATGTTCCAAACCCAATAACTAGTTCGCTTTTCTTTCACACTACTCTCTCCACTATACTCTAGGCATTATTTTATTCCTTTTGAGGCCTCATAATATGAAAAATACAAAAAAAATATTCCAAAAAAAGAGAGGGAAAAGGAAGAGTGTCTTTCATGACTTTAGTAGTAGATTCGTTTATGTCGCCCTTGAAAAAAGCACTTAAAAATGAGTCTTTCCTCCATTGGTTTGGGACTTAGTTTGACTTTTAGGAAGCCAAAACCTTGTCTTAAATTCAGTACTCCTCTAGTTGGTTACTCTTCTAATGATATGGAGAGTTTTTTGATGCCTCCTATATCACAAACCTATATAAATTCCATTTTATGTTTCCTTGAAAGTCACAAAATGTCATGTTATGTTTAAAGGGCATTTAGTCGAGGTGAAGGATTATAGATATCATTAGATCCTTCGTGCTTTCCCATTTGATTAGATACATAATGTGGATTATCCAAGAAGAGACGATTTGAGTACACCCAGTTGTTTGAGGTCCCTACCAACGATGTCCCCCAAAAGCTCCAGCAGCTCGCTGTTAAACATAAGGTGGTTTTATGTATCCCTTAAAAGCATATTCACTACAAGCCTTTTATGGACGAGGTGAAGGATTATTGTTGTCATATTTCCAAGCACTGCGGATTAGGGAAATTCTTCCTTCCTCCTTTTGGTGAACCATTATCCTTTCTTATAATCTAGATAACCATATTCCAACTGTTTTGGCTATTTTTGGGGTTAAATTTTTGAAAAAAAATTGCAGTATAACAGTGTAATCATCCATTGTTATATTGATCAACTAGCTCCTTCAAGAACAACTAATAACTAATAATGGAGGTTGTAGGTTGGGATGTCGTAACCTATTGGATCATCCACCGTTGAATCCAAGATGTATTTCCATTAGATCTGTTGTTCTCACCCACTCCATTAGATCACTTATTGTTGTACAACATCCATTGGATCAAGGGAAGTTAGCCTTTTTTTCAACCATTATGTGGTGTCCCTTGAATAGTTTTTGTTGGCCATACTTGTTCTTTCAAGTTACTCTCAGTATTAGAACAACTACTTGGTCGTTTACTCGTGTTAGTAAAGAAGGTACTCATTGACTTCTTGCTAGCGGGTATACTCTTACCAACTCCAAAAAATCACTTTGTGAGTAGACCTAGAGTTACAACCTATCCCTATTTACATCATTAATAGGTAACCTTGTACCCAACATCAATCATAATCATGGGCCTTTGATTAGGTGGTTTCCCTTGTATTCAACCTCAAATTACATTATCAAACATTGGGATTCGTGCAACACCTTGGTTTGCATTTCACCCTATTGGTGGATTCCTTGCCTTTGTGTTAACTTTCATGTTTTATTGGTTCATATGATTTATTTCATGCATTAAATACATCTTATGCATGCCATAAATGTACTTGGTGGTGGTCACTTCATCTTTATTCATCTAAGTCCTTCCATATTATTGGCTTGCAGGTTACACTCATGTTGGTTGATGTGGGATACCTTAATGCCTTCCTTCCAACGGATCTTTTCCCATCAACTCCAACTCATTAGTCTGGGAACAAGATCTAGAGTCCTTTTATCAGTACCTTAGGGTTTGTAGTCATCAATGGTAGACCCCTTCACTATCGATAGTGGGAATACATCAATGTCCCTTGATTGATAGATTCTTTCAAGTGTTCAACTTAAACTCCTTTATTCACACTTGTTAGATTTTACTGGGGTACCTTAACACTCATCTTCATTATTGGTGAGTTGTTTTGCATTTATTAACATATACATCAGTGACTGGTAATCAAACAATTTATCACATGGTAAATTTTAGCTCATTTATTCCCATAGTGTAGAAATGTACCATATGTGCTCGGTGAAGACCTCGAGTTGTGCCAACATCTAAGATAACTTGAAATTTTCTTTAGCTTTATACCAATGACACCTACACTTTAAGTGGCACACTATTTCAACAACATCTTATATGTTGGCACCTGAGTTTTGTATGGTACCACTACTGTTGAAAATAGCAACAAGAAATGCTAAAAATAGAAGTGCTAAAAATAACACTGCTATAAATAAAATTTCGGGATACATTCCAATTTTAGTTAGTCCCTGAACTAAAATTGAGAATTAAAATTCGAATTTGATCTTAGCAGTTGTTTGTAAAATAATTAATTAATTCATCTTGAGTTAATTAGTTGTAGGAAATCAAACATGAAGTCTATGTGAAGACATCCAACAGTTCCTTCATTGATTGAGGAAGTTTTCCCTTGATTAAAGGAGATCAGGATGAGTTATACTTTGAGTTGTAATTAGTTAGCACAATTAACTTAGTTAAGTCCAGTTAGATTAGTTCAAACAATTTGTTGAACTGATTGTGAGTTAAATTAGTTAATGCATGCATGCATGTAACTTCTGCACTTCAGATAACTGAATATTCTCTCATAAATAACTCATGCATGTCATTTCAATCAGAGACCCAGTTGAGATCAGATGATGGGATAGTGTCCTATCAGTTGCAAGAATATTCCATTGAGGATATATCTTGCATGTAGAAGGAATTCATTCCTTAGAGATTGTGCAGTTACTTCTGAGTTTGATGAGTGTGTGATGAGGCCAATTCACACAGGTGGTAGCATTGGACCCCAAGAGAAACTGCACAAGGAAATAGGAGACTTGGAGGGCTGAGGGAACGCATATGTTGTGTCTATTCAGTCTGTGAGCTGTATTGGAGGATTTTACTGAGAGCTAGATAGCTTGTGAGCTAAAGCTTTGTGTAATCTGGACGTATTTCCAATTGTATGATAATATAGAGATCAGGGTTTTTTAGCTGAGGCTTTACCCAGAGTATTCTTCTGTGTTCATGTGTGATTTCTTTCTCATTCTCAGTTATATGTGTTCTATTTGATCTTGCTCAGCATCGATTAAGCTTCGACAAGTTTGTTGTAGAAGTAGATCTTGTATTTTGCTTTAGTATATTGCATAATATATTGATCTACTGTGGGAAATTCGACATGGTATCGTAGCAAAGGTGATCAAAGCGAAGAACAGTATACAAAGAAGGGAGAAGATTGAAGTTTGAAGTTCATGATTATAGAATTCTAATTCTTATCATATCTCAAATTTCACCAATGGCGTTCAACGGTTTAAGACTCGAGTATGCCCTTGATGGCAGCTCGAATTATATAGCCTCGAAGGATCGCATGGAAGTAGTATTAGAGGACAAAATTCTAAAGCAATTCATTGATTGAGAAGTCCCCAAGCCGGCAACAACTAATTCTACAGAATTGGCGGAATGGAAGAAATGTGTGGCTAGAGCAAGGAGAATCCTTCTGGAGGGAGTTCAAGACAACATAGTCTCAAGTCTCCATGGGAAGGAGACACCATTTTCAATGTGGAAAACATTGAAATATCTATATCATAATAGCAGCAATCAGAGGAAGCTGGTGCTGAAAGACAAGCTTCAGAAAATCAAGTGTGAAAAGGAAAACACGATCTCTACATATTTGAACAAGCTCACCACCTGCAGGGATGAGCTTGGAAGTGTAGGGATCATGATAGTCGATGATGACATGGTGAGTCTTTCTCTCCTCAGTCTTCCTAAGAGCCGGCATAGCTACCAAGACTCGGTTAATCGAAGAGAGAAACTGCCAGATTGGGAATGACTTTGGTTGGATCTAATGCAGGAGGAGATAAGAAGAAGCACCAGAGATGGATATTCATCAAAGCAACATGATGAAGAAAATCTAGCCTTAGTGAGTAAAGCAAGGAAAGGGAAAGGGAAGGCTTCCAATCCCAAATCTAGTTCTTCCCATAGAGGGAAGAAGTTTGACAAATTGAAAGTGCGACGCTTTCATTGTCATGAGGTTGGCCATTATGCTATGAATTGTCCACAGAAGAACTCCAAGAAACGATCCTCGAAGGGATTAGATGGTGAGGCACTGGCCTCATAGTTCGAATTGGATTTCTCCCTCATCGCATGCATTGTTTCATCCATGGTGGGATGTGTTTGGTACCTAGATAGTGGAGCCTCTTTCCACATTTTCGGTGACAAGAATATTTTCAATACCTTGGAGGAGAAGGATCTCCAGATGCGAATCGATGGGCAATGATGGAAAGTACCGTGTTTCAGGTGAAGGTACGATTGTGTTTCAGAGGGAGCATGGAGCTCCTCTCACCCTAACTGATGTAAAGTATGTATCGGGTCTGAAGAAGAATCTTGTGTCTGTTGCTATGCTAGAAGACAAAGGCATATTGGCACTAGACAGACCAAGAGGATTGGGATTCGAGTAAAGAATCTCTACAAGGTGGAGGTAGATGATTTTGCTGCTTTGAGTTCCAAAGCTGAGTTGGTGTAGATCCAAGATGTTGGTGAGATATGGCATAGAAGATTGGGCCACTTACACCATTGGCCCTTGAAGATCATGCAACAAATTTCTACCGGACTTCCCAAGGGAAAACTGGAGCAGACGGATACATGTAAAGGTTGTACCTTGGATAAGTATGTGAAATCTTCCTTTTAGGATCGAGACAGTAGAGCTCGAGCAATCCTGGAGAAATTTCACACAGATGTGTGTGGACCATTCTCTACAACCTCCATTGCTAAACAAAGGTAGTATGTTATTTTTATTGATGATTTTTCTCGTAGATGTTGGATCTACTTTATGCAAAAGAAGGATCAGAGCTTCTTAAGTTTTTGTGAGTTCAAAGCCTTGGCAGAGAAAGAATCTGGAAAGAAAATAAAAGCCTTGCGTAGTGACAATGGTGGAGAGTATGTCTCCCAATAGTTTAAGGACTTCTATGCAATAGAAGGAATTAAATGGGAGTTGACGGCACCCCATAACCCACAGCAGAATGGGGTCGCCGAAAGGAAGAACAGATCAATCATGGGAGCAGCTCGAGCAATGTTGCATGACCAAAGCCTACCACTTCATTTGTGGGCTGAGGCATGCAATACAACAATATACTTGCAGAACAGAAGCCTGCACTGTATACTAGGAATGAAGACACAAATGGAAGCCTTTTCCGGGAAGCAACCAGATGTGAGTCACTTCAAGATCTTTGGATCATCGGTTTATTGCAATGTGACCAAAGATGCCCAAAAGAAGCTAGATCCATTAGCTTGGGGATACTTGTGGGGTACACTGATACACCCCACAACTATAAAGTGTTCCTGCCTACCAGTCAGAGGACAGTGGTATGCAGAGATCTGACGTTCGACGAGAAGAAAGCCATGCAAGTATCACTTGAGAGGGAGCTCAAGTTGCATGCAGATGAGGAACTCTCAGTTCCTAAGGAGGAGGAGCCTCAGACTAATGCAGAGCAGCCGCATGCAGAGGATCTGAGAGTGGAGACATCCACTCATGCTAAGTCTTCCAGAGATGGGCGGAAACACTCAAGGGAAGCTAACATGTTTATGATGGATGCGCGAGAGAATGTGGGACAGCCATATTCTCAGCTCAAACATAGGAGTTCACCTGAATGATACACTGGTTACATGGCCCTGGTTGGGGAGTGTGTAGAGACTGAACCTTCTTCTTTCGAGGAAGAAGTGCAACAACCAATATGGGTTGATGCTATGGTAGAGGAGTATGACTCTATCATTTGGAATAGTGTGTGGAATGTTGTCCCAAGACCTCAGGACAAGTCAATGGTGAGTTCCCAATGGCTTTACAAGGTAAAGCAGGTAGCTAATGGCAGTGTTGAGAAACATAAGGCAAGGTTTGTTGCCCGTTGTTTCTCAAAAGTTGAGGGGATTGACTATGATGAGACTTTTTCTCCTGTAGAAAGGTACTCATCTATCAGAACGATGTTGGCACTATCACCTCAGATGGGTTGGAAGATCCATCAGATGGATGTGAAGAGAACGTTCCTCAATGGAAAGATTGAGGAAGAGTTGTACATTGAGTAGCCGGAAGGTTTTGAGACCTTCGATCATGAGTCGCATGTGTGCCGACTCAAGAGGGCTTTGTATGGGCTGAAGCAAGCACCTCGTGCTTGGTAAACCAAGATCGATAACTATTTCACTAGGTTGGACTTCACCAAGAGTGAAGCAGATGCAAACCTTTACCACATCATGGTAGAAGGTAAGCCATTGATCATTGTTATTTATGTGGATGATCTGATTTTGACAAGTGATGATTAGTTGATCAAGTCTTGCAAGGAGGACCTTGAAAGAGAGTTCGAGATGAAAGACATGGGTCTTATACACTACTTTCTCGGCATGGAAGTGTGGCAGCAGGATGGGGAAGTGTTTGTGTCTCAAGGCAAGTATGCCAATGAGATACTCAGGCGGTTCCATATGGAGAAGTGTAAGCTGATGCAAACTCCTCTAGCCGGGAACTGGAGGAAGGAGGATGCTACTTCAGGTGAGGTAGTAACTACTACTGTTTATCGACAGTTGGTGTGTTCATTGATGTATCTAGTGAAAACATGACCAAACTTATGCTTTGCGATGAACCAATTGAGTCAAGCTATGGTTTAGCCTACCAAGTTATTTTGGAAGGCAGTGAAGCATGTGCTAAGATACCTCTGAGGCACATCTTAGTATGGATTGTGGTACAGATAGACAGAGGGAGTGAAGCTTCAGAGCTTCACAGATGCGGATTGGGCAAGGAGTCCATCAGACCAAAAGAGCACTTCTGGAGGAATCTTCAACCTTGATTCAGCTGCAATTTCCTAGTACATCAGGAAATGGAGGTCAGTTGCACTTAGCTCAACAGAGGCTGAATGCATGGCTTCCAGTCAGGTAGCATGTGAGGCCATTTGGATGCGGAAGATTCTAGTGAGATTATTTGGTCTGAGGATGGATCCAACTATGATCTACTACGATAATCAGGGTTGTATCAAACTCTCTGAGAATCTAGTTATTCATGACAAGTCCAAGCACATAGATATCTGGTACCATCATCTTCGAGACTGTGTGGTGAAGAGGATCATGTTGTTGTTGTATGTTTCGACCAAGGAACAGGATGCAGATATTTTGACTAAGGCATTGTCAAAATGAAAGTTTGAGTTCCACAGAGACAGGATTGGGGTGACTGATAATCCCTTTCTTGTTGAGAGGGAGTGTTGAAAATAGCAACAAGAAATGATAAAAATAGAAGTGATAAGAATAGCACTACTATAAATAGCATTTTGGGATACATTCCAATTTTAGTTAGTCCCTGAACTAAAATTGAGAATTAAAATTTGAATTTGATCTTAGTAGTTGTTTGCAAAATAATTAATTAATTCATCTTGAGTTAATTAGTTGTAGGAAATCAAACATGAAGTCTATGTGAGGACATGCAACAGTTTCTCCATTGATTGAGGAAGTTATCCCTTGATTAAAGGAGATCAGGATGAGTTGTACTTTAAGTTGTAATTAGTTAGCTCAGTTAACTGAGTTAAGTCTAGTTAGATTAGTTCAAATAATTTGTTGAACTGATTGTGAGTTCAGTTAGTTAATGCATGCATGCATGTAACTGCTGCACTTCAGATAACTGAATATTCTCTCATAAATAACTCATGCATGTCAGTTCAGTCAGAGACCCAGTTGAGATCAGATGATGGGACAATGTACTATCAGTTGCAGGAATATTCCATTAAGGATATCTCTTGCATGTAGAAGGAATTCATTCCTTGGAGATTGCGCAGTTACTTCTGAGTTTGATGAGTGTGTGATGAGGCCAATTCACACAGGTGGCAGCATTGGACCCCAAGAGAAACTGCGCAAGGAAATAGGAGGCTTGGAGGGTTGAGGGAAGGCATATGTTGTGTCTATTCAGTCTGTGAGATGTATTGGAGGATTGTACTAAGATCTGGATAGCATGTGAGCTAAAGCTTTGTGTAACCTGGACATATTTCCACTTGTATGATAATACAGAGATTGCATTTTTTTACCTGAGGCTTTGCCAAAAGTATTATTCTGTGTTCATGTGTGATTGCTTTCTCATTCTCAGTTATATGTGTTCTATTTGATCTTGCTCAAAATCTATTAAGCTTCCGCAAGTTTGTTCTAGAAGTAGATCTTGTATTTTGCTTTAGTATATTGCGTAATCTATTGATCTATAGTGGGAAATTCTACAACTACTCCATCTACATGACATTGGTACTTTGGAGGGGATTGGTTATATGACATATTTTGTACATATATCCTTTGATGAGATACTAAGAGATAGCTACATTGTGTTCTTTCATGGTTATGATCTGATGTTCCATTATGTATTTTTTTTTATCATTATCACACTTATGTATACATCATGGAACTGCTTTATACTTGATTAGCGAACATGATTTACTATTTCTGAGCATGGGTATGCCCACCTCGGCTATGAGTTCTCTTTATGACTCCTTCCACAAGTATTTGATGGACTAGAATCTGGTGATATCCTCTTGACATTTTCAAATGAATCCTTATTTTATACTTAAGTTATATCAGCCATCAGTCCCCCTTCTAACCTCATGCATTGGAGGGCATCTTCTATAACATCTTCCAACACTCACATATGCTAGATGCTCTTATATGGCCTTGACAACTCCCTTCCCATTGCAAACTTGAATTTGTCTCAAAAAAGTCTTTTCAAAATCCTCACGACTCTACCCACTATAAAAGTGCATACATTCACAGTTCCTAAGAACAATATCCACGTGCACTTTTTTTTTTTTTGAAAAAATACATAAGCAGTTACTTTTCGAGTATGGTTTATGGGTTTTATCAAAATCCCACCTACAATATCTCGTGGTATAATTGAATTAATTGGGTTGAGGTGGTATATATACACCCCTTAGGTAGGCCTAATTCATTTCTAATGCGATATATCATCATTATGCCCAAATTTCCCCAGATAAGGTATGTGATTTTCCCATTCCTTCTGCACTCCCAATCTTTAAGAAACCCTTGTTTCCTTCCAGAGATGTTAATCCTCCTTATCTAGCATCTTCTTGCATATATTGGAGTGGAATTCCTTAATGTCTCAGGATTGATGTATCCAAAGGAAGGTTTCTTCAATACCTTTGATTAGGATCAAGTTGTAGACTTACCTATTCTTGTTGGATTCAGTTGATAAAGAGACTCATTTCCTAATTCCAAAATGCATTTTCTTTCTATGAATGTTGATTTGTGATGATGCTTATGATGATATGTGTGTGTGTGTGTGTGTGTACTTGTACTATGAATTTTGTGATCTACTCATATATCTATGATTGATTTGCAATTTTTCACATCTTGGAAGAATATAAAGAGTTTGGACCCTACAGGATTTATTTCAAATGTAGGACCTTTGGGTATGTTTATAATTCCTACTTTTGTGAATTCAAGTACTTGGAATGATTGTATGAGTTCTCTTTGTTATCATATTATTCCTCTTTGTTGGGGCTCTCAACCCTAGTTTATCTATATACTATTTTAACTACTTATATAGAAACATGGAAAAAGAAAGATTACATATAGACCAATACAACAAGTGTATGGAATCAAAAATTTCTACCGATCATTATATTTAGATTTCCAATACCATTTACATAAAAACAAAATGAACAATGGGGACTAACGAGATTACAAGTCCCTTATGTAAGCGGGGGGCGCTAACTACTATTATTTTGTTATTCAAAGAAAGGGTGTGTAAGAAATGTAGGAGAAGGGGTGTGCAGGAAGTGTGGGGGAATGGACTATATTATTTTCCACACCAAAAACTGTTGTGCAAGCAATCCTTTCTGTGGATAGAAATGATACCTCTAGTCATATGGGAGGATCTAGCAACTACAGAAGACAATTACAAGCAATATTTCCTAATTCATACTAGAAAATGCAAAGGATGATAGATCTCCTACCACTCTCTAATGCTAATACCCTTTTTGTGGACCTTGACTCTTTGGCTTCCAAGCTCATGATCTCCTCTTCGTTGGTGTAGTTGAGTTCATGGAAGAAATATCAAGTGGAGACAACAAAACTATACAAAGCATAACATTTTTTAATAAAAATTATGTAACAAATCAAGGAGAATCACAATAAATGGACAATAACTGACAAATTTATGGAAAGAAAATATATATTGCACTATTAATAGATGGAAAAGAGAGCATTACAACCAATGAAGCCTTGATGTTGGAAGCCTCCTTCAAGTGAGATTCCAAGTCTAAGCCTTGGCCTTCAAACACCTTTTCTCCTTTGTAAATGGGTAGCATTTGGGCACAATTAAGCAATAGGATGGCAACCAACCAACCAACAACCAACCATTAGTGGATGGTGGGTAATTCATTTATAGGGAAGCAGAGGGAGTTGAGGATATAAGAAAATAGGGAGGAGTTCCACATCTCAAGAGAGAGATCCATTGAAAGATGATCTAGGGCCAGGAATGGGAGGTCTTGTTCCAATCCTCATCTACCTGAAACCACATCATCATTCTCGAGCCTTCTAGTAAAAGCTTCTCCTCCATTTTGAGAAAAACTACTTGAAGAGGACCATCATGGATTTTCCTTATAAAATTTGTGTTGGCAATGCTAGACATGTGTAGTGCCATAGGTTACTAGCGTGGATTTGCCTGATAAAATTCGTGATATGATTTCAAAACAAGGGTTTTGACAAGCTCTTTAGAATTCTTTCAAGGCAAGTTTTCTTCCTTCTCTTCAAGGATGTTCTAAACATGTTTCATGGTGAATACATTGTTTGTGAAAACTTTCATCACTTTGTGACACTTGCGACATTGATGACACAAAGCTCAACACTTAAGGATACAAGACTGGGAGTGTGACAAAATATTGTATAACAAAAACAATTGACCTCTCACATTAAAACGATAATTCATTTGGTGTGAACAAATTTCCAGCCAATCAATATTTTGCATTGTTATTCTATAACATATTACTTTAGCTTACATTGCAAAGTGATGTATTAGTGTTACGTTTTCATTGTGAAAAATGCGGAGATGAGGAAGAAAATTTCATAGTGTGCAATATGGAAGAAGCATGATGAATGTTTCCTCCACATTTCCACCCCGTATAATGAAATTAACTCATTTGAAAAGAAAGGATTTAAATAGATAACATTTCTTGAATTTTAAAATATTAAAACATATAACTACAATATTTCGATAATAAAAATAATAAAACTTGTGCTACATCATATGTTTTCATTGGAGTTATTATTGACTAATGCAGGAACCAGGAGTGACATATACTGAGTGCACTATAGATGGTTCATCATTCAATATAAAAAATTAATTATGACTTGCTCTGCATAGTCGCATAGATTAGAGTCATTTTGAAATCCAATTGTGCAAAAGGTAATTGGAAGTTAGCTTCTCTATATAATATTCTAACTACTCATATGGAATCATGGAAAAATAAAGATGTCATGTAGACCAATGCAACAAGTGTATGGATAAAAAATGTCTATTGATAATTGTATTTAGATTTACATTTCCATTTACATATCAACAAAAGACCAATGATATTTTTTATCATTCTCTAATGTCTATTGACCTATTTTGCAAGTGAATCTAGTCCAAAAATTCTTGTTAGCACTAACATTGATAAAAGTAACATATGTGTGAAAAATTGCGTCTGCACAATGTTTTTTTGGTAATTTCAGTAAATATTTTACACAAATTTATTTGATTATTGACCCAACCACCTAGATTCTATTGTCGATTAGAAGATGGAAATATTATTACAGTTGTTTGTGAAGTGATCGATATGTTAAATAGCATGTGTGACACCAACACATATGTGAACTAAAGACTGTCAAACAAATGTATGTGCACAACTCAGGAAAATATGCCAACTACGCATACTGCATTTGAAAACGAAAAAAATGTAAGCTTTATTAACCATTATCAACTTCCATAAAAGTGTTGTATGAGACCAGAATGTGTGGAACAAATCTATGAAGGGCATAATGTCTATGAAAAATGCAAAACTTGTGTGTTTCTGTAACAATTTCTTTGTGGAAAATAAATGTATCGAAAAAGTATACAAGAATGGAATTGTATACGAACATGCAAAACTAATTATGCAAAGCAAGGAATAGACACTTTACCCCGCAATGTATCGTATTTATGTATACATTTCTGCATGTTACATATTAATCAATTAATTAGTAGTTTGTTTTAATTACATAAATACTAAGTGCATTTGTTCTAATAACTTGTATAATTCGACAAAATATCATTATATAATTTTTGGTTCCAATATTCAAACTTGAATCTTGATACAAAGTAAGTGTGGAGATGTTGAATTTTGCACAACTAGAAAATATTTGCATAAAATATATTAGGCCACTCAACTCTACACAATGAACATGTTCACTACCCCTCTGGACTTTTCACTTTTCACTCACCTTTCTCCTTCCTTTGCATTGTGATTCTCCCTTATCTTTGTATTCCACATAATGAAATATTCTTTCACACCTGCATAGAAGGATAATCCAGATAAATTAACCAATATATAATATTGATCAGTATTTTCTCAATATCAGTTTCCCAACTCCGCACAATGAAATACTAAGAAACATTGTTGAGTGACTACATGTGCAGAGGTGCATAAAAGGGGTAATGATGAGTGTGGAGGTGTAGAGAAGGCTTTCATAACACCAATATTGACATTTTCTCTACCATAGTTAGTGCTAGTGCTTGATAAAACTTTTGACTACACCTCGACACTCCACACAATGAAAATATTAATACTAGTAACTATATCAATTCATTGCCATTAATGATTGCTACATTTGACATGATTTAGAAATTGATATCAGAATACTATTTTATTAATGTCATAAATCTTATTCTATTTCGATTAAATAAAGCTCTTCTACCAATAAATATAATTTTTTTTAACATTTATCAAGTGAACCAACATGTATTCAGGGCATTTACTCTATTAACTTGTTTTGCTATTGGCCATTTTTTTCTACCAAAATAGAGTGAATGAACCTTGTTATTGACGCTTGCCAAATACTAAGTGCATTAGTGATTTCACATTTGTCAATTGAACTTATATTATACAGTATTAAATGAATTGTGCTTCTAGTCTTTTTCAGGAAGAAGTTTTGTGCAGGAAAACGGATATGCAAATTGTTGGAAATAATACTGAGAGGGGGGGTGAATCAGTATTATCAAATTCTTTTCAATATAACCCCTAGATTTATAATTTAATTTATTCTTCAGATGTTTACCATTAATTTGAATGTCAGAACCATATAATAATGAACAGGAACAAGAAAAACAGACAGTCACACCAAAGAACACCAGATATAAGGTGGAAACCCAATGTGGGTGAAAATCACCTGCTACAATGTGTCTATATCTTCTTTCAATTAGAAACTTCTTTTTACAATTATTCTGTACTGGTGCAGTCCTTTACCAGTACATAGGCTACAACTTGCAGAGAGCTACAATCCTCTCTCGTTTTCCAGACTCTCCTGGAAGGGAGCTACAACCCCCTTAGCTCTTGTACTAGCTGAGCTACTAGTACGTAGGTGCTCACCTACTAAAGGCTTCAACATTCTCTTTTCTTCCAGGGACCACGTTTCATAAATTTTCAAACTTGATCCAAGAATCTTAATCAAACATCAATTAGATCTGCAATCAACCAACTTCCTTGTGCAAATAACTTCTCAGAACACAGTACCAGTAATCAGACACCAATTCAGAACCCTGAACACAGCAGTGATAGACAGAAGCAGCTAAAACATATATCATGAGAAAAGTCTGCAACTTCACCAATAGTAATCGTGGATGTCCGTACTTTCTCTGTCAGTGGCCTGCATAGCTTTGCTCCTGCGCTGTCTATGGCCTACGAATCTTCGCACTTGTACTGTCTCTGCCCTGCAGACCTCCGCACCTGAGGCGTCTCCTGATCTGCGTACCTCCGCACCTGCGCTATCTGTGATTTGCACACCTCCGCACATGCACTCTCGGCTGCTCCACGGACCTCCGCACCTGCACTGTCAGCTTATCTGCGTACCTCTACACCTGCACTCTCGGCTTATCCGCAGACCTCCGCACCTACACTATCGGCTTATCCGTGCACCTCCGCACCTGGGGCGTCTTCTGATCTGCGTGCCTTCGCACTTGAATTGTTTCTGGCTTACAGACCTCCGAATAAAGACAGTTTATCAGTCCTCAGATATACCCTCGACTGTCAGATTCACAGATCTGATCATGTGCCAAAGAGATCACGACCCCTCAATTGATCTGTCTTCTCATGCTCAGGTTCAACTATAACTCACCAACCGATTACAAGTATTTCAGATCTTGTTCTTTTTAAGATATTCAACACATACGTGCCTAGCCAATTGATCTCCTTTCCTTTTTATAGGAAAGCTCTTACTCAAACCATGGATCAAAACCATAGAAAGCCAATACAAGGGACCCAAAACTGGGGTTCAATATTTTAGATGCAATACCATGGACCACAACCATAGGATCAAAAACGTCGGACTAAATACCATGGATCAATCATAAAATTTCCCGTGTGTGCATGCTTCTCTGCATGAAAGTGAGTGAATTTGACGTTCGCACCTTTTGTTCGGAGAACCTGCAGGTATGTCCGCACTTTTTGTTTGGAGCTCCTACGGGTCCGCAACTTTTGTTAGGCGCACCTGTGGGTATCTCATTTTCTATCATTTGCCACTTGAGTGAGTTCCCTGAACAGTGATTTGCCACTTGAGTGAGTTGCCATCAAGGACAACACTTATGCCATAGCGCCACATCTGTGTCATAATGCCAACAATCTCCCTCTTTGGACTTGATGGCAACCCCAAGATCCTCAAAGTCATTCTCCCTCTTTGTCATCAAGGGCAAAGGGTTATGCTCCCCTTGAGAACATGCTGAAAAATCTGCTCTGCTGTGCTGATCGTGCTCCCCCTAACTGTAGGCCAGATCTGCAAAAGAAATTTTCTTCAAGAAGAACCATAATCCACCATACGCCATAAATGACCTTCCTATCACCAAAAGACTCTATACATACGTTCATCACCCAACCAAGTGGGGATCATCCACCCAACCAAGTGGGGTTACGTCAGAAATTTACATATGACAACCAAGTACATTATATCATTCATCCCAGGCATAGAGGGGAAACCAAAATAGGCCGTTACATGACCTTGACAAAAGAAATATAAGATGTAGAGACAAAACATTAGCAACATTATTCAGATCAGCATCCATGTTCTCCTTCTGTACTTGCTCCTCCAAGATCTCCTACAATAATGCCAATAATGCATTATTAGAAGAATATATGCTCCCCCTGAACCTGTGCCAGTTGGTCTTTGACCAATCCATAAACCAGCGAATGTACGTGTATACCCCATATGAAACTCGCATACAACCAACAATCTCTGAAACAAACAAGATTCAACAGCAAGATGATGCATCAACTACCCCCAGCTTTTATCTAAGGTATTCAAAGGTCTCCCTGGGCAGTGGTTTGGTGAGTATATCAGCAACTTGTTCCTTAGAGGGAACATACTCCAACTTGACCTTTTGTTCAAACACTTGTTCCCGAAGAAAATGATATTTGATAGGTATATGCTTGGTCTTTGAATGCATGATTGGGTTCTTTGAAATGCTTATAGCACTTGTATTATCACATAGGATGGAGATAGGTGGAGTACAAGTGATTTGAAAATCTTGCAAAGTTTGCATCATCCAAAGAAGTTGTGTGCAACAAGATGCAGCAGCCACATACTCTGCTTTAGCTGTAGATAATTCTATTGAAATCTGTTTCTTGTTGAACCAAGATACTAATATGGAACCCATGAAGAATGCACCACCACTAGTGCTTTTTCTGTCATCCATGCTTCCAGCCCAATCTGCATCTGTATACGCATGAAGTGTGAGATCTGTATCTCCAGGATACCATAAGCCATAGTTTTGAGTTCCTTGAAGATACTTGAAGATTCTCTTAACTGCCTGAAGATGAGTTTCCTTTGGATTTGCCTGAAATCTTCCAACTATTCCCGTTGCATGCATGATGTCTGGTTGGGTACCTGTCAAATAAAGCAAACTTCCAATCACGGATCTATAGGTTCGTTTATGCACTACTGCTGATTCATCATTTGCACTGAGGCTGCATCCTATAACCATAGGGGTACATATTGGTTTCAAATCTTCCATGCCATATTTCTTCAAGATCTGCTTGAGGTACTTGGTTTGATATAAAAAGATATTGCCTTCATTTGGTTGGATTTGTAGACCAAGAAAATATGTCAGCTCTCCAAGCAATGACATTTCGAATTCTTTCTGCATTACCAAGGCAAAGTTTTGACTCATAGCTTCTTCATTGCTGCCAAAGATAATATCGTCTACATACACAACAAGTATTAGCAATTTTTCCTTTTCAATTTTTATATAAATATTGCTATCTGCTGATCCTTTTGAAAAACCTTGTTGATGAAGGTATTTGTCCAAACGATAGTACCAAGACCTTGGAGCCTGTTTAAGACCATAGAGAGCCTTTTTTAGTCTGCATACAAGATTTGGATCATTCCCAAGGATGAAACCATTTGGTTGCTCAATGTACACTTTTTCTTCTAAGTCTCCATTCAGAAAGGCTGATTTCACATCCGTTTGAAATACTTTGAACTTCTGAAAGCTAGAGAGATCAAGGAACATTCTGATGGCCTCAAGTCTAGCAACGGGAGCAAAATTTTTCTTCAAAGTCTATTCCTTCTTGTTGAGCATACCCTTTACAAACAAGTCTGGCATTGTTTCTAATTACTTCCCCATTTTCATTCAACTTGTTTTTGAAGATCCATTTTGTCCCTATGACATTCTTATCTTTTGGTCTAGGAACCAACTCCCAAGTGTTATTCTTTTCGATCTACTCAAGTTCTTCATTCATTGCCTTGACCTAGCATTCATCTTTGCATGCCTCTTTTACATTTTGTGGTTCAGCAGAGGAGAGTAATGCAAAATAGCTTGAAGCTTCTACAATTGTTCTTCTTGTTTGTATACCTGCCTCCTTTTGCCCCAAAATTTGAGATTCTAGATGATTCTTTTGGACATACCTGGATGGAGTCTTTTCTTCTATCCTTATCTATTCCTCTAGTGCCTCATGGGTTTCTTCTTCATCATGAATCTGATTTGATGTTGATGGATAGTCCTCATCATCTTCGAAGTCTTCAGATCTTACCTGTATGGGAGTGATTTCTTCTTCATCCACCACTACATCAATGCAGACGACAATTCTTCCAAGCCTTTTATTGTAACATTTGTATGCTTTGCTGTGAGGAGAATAACCAAGGAGAATGCCTTAATCTGCTCTAGGTTCAAACTTGCCAAGATTTTCATCATTATTTTTAATATAGCATTGCTTCCAAAAATTTTGAAATGTTTTACCGAATGAGTCTCACCATACCAGAGCTCATGAGGAGTTTGAGTGCTATTCACCTGGATATTTGTCTTGTTGAGAATAACAACTGCAGCAAATGCGACTTCACCCCAGAAGGTTGCGGGAGTTCCAGACTCATCAAGCATAGCACGAGCCATTTGTTGAATCGTTCTGTTCATCCTTTCCACTACTCAATTTTGTTGAGGAGTCCTAGCTGTAGAGAATTCCCTTCTTATTCCATGTTCTTCACAAAAATCGAAAAATTCATTCGAGGTAAACTCCCCACCTCTATCAGACCTGAGGCATTTGATTTTGTGATCTGATTCGTTCTCCACCAAGGCTTTGAATGATTTGAACTTTTCAAAGGCTTCATCTTTGTGCTTCATAAGTCCTATCAAACACATCCTGGAAAATTCGTCAATGAATAATATAAAATATTCTTCTCCTCGAGGTGACCTTTTCCTAGATGGACCACATACATCAGTATGGACAAGTTCAAGTGGCCTGCTAGCTGATCCTTCCTTCTCAGGGAAGTTAGTTCTGGTTTGCTTACCAAACTGACACGATTTGCATATTGTATTGTCTGGAATTCTGGTGTCTAGAATACCACGAACTGCCTGGTATTTGCATGCTTTCCTTATCTGTGAGAAGCTAAGATGCCCCAATCTTCTGTGCCATAACCAGTGTTCATCGTTCTTTCTTAGATAGCATTGATGTTGTCCTTCTTTGAATATGTATAAATTATTTGGAGTCCTTATGCCTTTGATCATTGTTTTTCCTATATCAAGATCATGAACACTACATCCCTTTGATCGAAATATTACCTCCGTTCCTTGATCGTACATCTGACTGACACTCAATAGATTATGCTTTAAGCCATCAACATACATAAAATTTCCAGCTTTAACCTTTTCTTTCAACTGAACAGAACCTTTACCTTTTATGAGCGCAGGGGTGTCATTTCCAAATGAGACCTTCTTCTCCTTCTCTAAGGCACTATATGGCTGAAGTTTTCCTTTATTACCCGTCATATGTTTCGAACATCCACTGTCGATGTACCATTGATTTTCTTGCCCTTCCGCATATAAGGTTATACCACATCTTTCTGGTTGCAGTTCTTTCATTCTCCATGTTTTGGCATTTGAGGCTTGTTCCTTTGTTTGCCTAAACCTTCTCCTACATTCAGAATCTTCATGACCGAAGTTGTTACAAATAGAACATTCAATTTCATTCTCAAGGGCAGAAAAGTTATTGTAAGTTCTTTTCGTGATCCCAGTCATACTTCTTTGTTTTTGAGCTTCTCTAGTCATGATTGTCTTACAGGCAACACATTGAGCTATTTTGTGACCAAAGTTATGACAAGAGAAACATTGGCCATTGAAAAAACTCCTGCGATTATCAAATCTACCAACCGAATGATTGTAGTTTCTATCGATATCCATTCTTGAGGCAAATTGAGAATGTTTTACTTGTGGCTGGTTGTAGCTTCTATTCATCCTTAAAGTAGATTGCCCCTGATTTACCTGGTAGTCTTTGTTCATTCTTGAGGTAAATTGTCCCTGATTTACTTGGTGATCTCCATAGTGCCTTTGCTGTCAATTGTCAGTTTATTCACTCCTCCTTGCTGCCTCAAGATAAATTTTAGGGGTGGATGGTTTCTGTGCTTGAGATGCTTCTTCATTATATCCCGGACCTGTCTTGATTAAAGGAGAACACTGCACATTGATAATCTCATCTAGAGTTTCAGATCCTTTAACAAATCTAAGATTAAGCTCTTTTGTTTTCTCAATCTCTTTTCTAAGACCCACAATTTCACATTCCAACTTTTCATGATGTTTTTCCCTTTCAGCCAGTTGGAATTGCAGAGTATCAATAATCATATTTTTCTCTTATAAACAAATTTTGAGTTTAGAAATTTCTTCATACATACCTTCTTCATCTATAGCATCCATGAAATCATCATCTTCAAAGGCCCTTAAAAGTCTATAATTATTACCTTGTTCATCTTCATCATTATTTAAAAGTCCATCACTGTCTTCATGACTATAATAGCTTTTCTTATTTACATTCTGTTTCTTGTTCCATCTAACAGGTTCCTTACCTTTGTCAAGCTTATCCTTATGAGGACACTTGGCAGCATAGTGACCAACTCTTCCACAAGAAAAGCATTTGAAAGGTAACTTACCTCTGAATCTTCTAGCACCCCGTTGAAGGTTCTTGACAAAATTTGATTCTTCCTCTTCTTCTGACATATGTCCTGACTCATAGTAATCTCCTTTGCCTGCAGCCTTGAATGCAGCTTCTCTCCTGTCTGATGGTCCTCCTTTCCTCATTTCGTAAGCAGTTAGAATCCCGTGCAGCTGTGACATGGTAAGTTGCTGTAGATTCTGTTTTTCTTCTATTGCAGAAACTTTTGATTCAAACTTAGAGGACAAAGATCTTAGTACCTTTTCAACCACAACAACCTCTTTTATTTCTTCACCCAAGTTTTTCATACAATTAACAATCTCATCTATACGTAGAAAATAGTTAGCCACACTTTCATCATTGTACATTTTGAGATTTTCATACTGAATTCTGAGGGTTTGAAGTTTTGCTTGTTTTACCTGTTCATCTCCTTCATAGCTCAGAACGATCTTATCCCATATTTCTTTTGCGGATTTGTACTGCATAACCTTGATGAACTCTGATTGAGATAGACATCCTAATAGAGTATTGACAACCTTTGCATTTGTTTCATATTTCTTCTTACCAGCCGGATCTGTAGGTGTTGCTGACGGAAAAGTGTACCCTGTATCTATGATATCCCAGACTTCTGTACCAAGAGATTGAAGATAGGCAGTGACTCTTACCTTCCAATATACGAAGTTTGTCCCATCAAAAATTGGTGGCCTGATCGATGCTTCTCTCTCGCAGTTTCTCATGATGATAGATCTTCCTTCAAGCGATCAAGCTTCTTCTGAAGGACCTGCTATGATACCAATTGTTGGAAATAATACTGAGAGGGGGGGGTGAATCAGTATTATCAAATTCTTTTCAATATACCCTCTAGATTTATAATTTAATTTATTCTTTAGATGTTGACCATTAATTTGAATGTCAGTACCATATAATATTGAACAGGAACAAGAAAAACAGACAGTCACAGCAAAGAACACCAGATATAAGGTGGAAACCCAATGTGGGTGAAAACCACCTACTGCAATGTGTCTCTATCTTCTTTCAATTAGAAACTTCTTTTTACAATGATTCTATACTGGTGTAGTCCTTTACCAGTACGGAGGATGCAACCTGCAGAGAGCTACAACCCTCTCTCATTTTCCAGACTCTCCTGGAAGGGAGCTACAACCTCCTTAGCTCTTGTACTAGCTGAGCTACTAGTACGTAAGTGCTCACCTACTAAAGGTTTCAACATTCTCTTTTCTTCCAGGGACCACATTTCATAAATTTTCAAACTAGATCCAAGAATCTCAATCAAACATCAATTAGATCTGCAATCAACCAACTTCCTTGTGCAAATAACTTCTCAGAACACAGTACTAGTAATCAGACACCAATTCAGAACCCTGAACACAGCAGTGATAGACAGAAGCAGATAAAACATATATCAAGAGAAAATTCTGCAACTTCACCAATAGTAACCTACGGATGTCCATACTTTCTCTATCAGTGGCCTGCGTAGCTTCGCTCCTGCATTGTTTATGGCCTGTGAAACTTTGCACTTGTACTGTCTCTGCCCTGCAGACCTCCACACCTGAGGCATCTCCTGATCTGCGTACCTCCACACCTGCACTGTCTGTGATTTCTGCACCTCCGCACCTGCACTCTTGGCTGCTCTGCAGACCTCCACATCTGCACTGTCGGCTTATCCGCGTACCTCCACACCTACACTGTCGGCTTATCCGCGGACCTCCGCACCTGCACTGTCGGCTTATCCACACACCTCCGCACCTGGGGCGTCTTCTGATCTGCGTACCTTCGCACCTAAACTGTTTCTGGCCTGCGGACCTCCGGATAAAGATAGTTTATCAGTCCTCAGATATACCCTCGACTATCAGATTCATAGATATGATCATGCGCCAAAGAGATCACGACCCCTCAATTGATCTGTCTTCTCATGCTCAGGTTCAACTATAAATCACCAATCGATTACAAGTATTTCAGATCTTGTTCATCTTAAGATATTCAACACATAAGTGCCTAGCCAATTGATCTCCTTTCCTTTTTACAGGCAAGCCCTTACTCAAACCATGGATCAAAACCATAGAAAGCCAATACAAGGGACAGAAAACTGGGGTTCAATATTTTAGATGTAATACCACGGACCAAAACCATAGGATCAAAAACGTCGGACTAAATACCATGGATCAATTATAAAATTTCCCACGTGCGCGCACTTCTCTGCATGAAAGTGAGTGAATTTGACATCCGCACCTTTTGTTTGGAGAACCTGCGGGTATGTCTGCACTTTTTGTTCGAAGCTCCTGCGGGTCCGCAGCTTTTGTTAGGCACAACTACGAGTATCTAATTTTCTATCATTTTCCACTTGAATGAGTTGCCTGAACAGTGATTTTCCACTTGAGTGAGTTTCCATCAAGGACAACACTTATGCCATAGCGCCACATCTTTGTCATAATGCCAACACAAACAATACTATGGATAAATAAATTAAGTTACTAGCAGTTTGTGACATGAAAAGTTTGGTTTATGTGTGCATCAGAAGTAGAATAAGTATATATGATTAAATATATTAGTTAAATTCTGTGTGAAAGTAAATAATGTATATAAGAAAATTCACAAATTATATCCTCGAAATGTTTTGCAAAAACATCATCTCAGAGCACTTCAAAATGTTACTAAACAAATTCAGATTTAGAATAGAGTGATCATTGTTTATTCTTGAAAAGTCTTTAACAATAACAAGAAGCACAAAGCATATCCTATAAATGTTTTTTCAAAAACATCATTTTGGAGCACTTCACAAAATTGGTAAATAGATTCAGAATTAGAATGAAGTGATCATTGTTTGCGCATGAGAAATCTTTAACAATAATGAAAACAATTACAGCAGCAAGAATTGTACCCAGATTCAAATGCCAATTATCATAGCTATGATCAAAATAAACATCAAAGATGTAATAGATTTCTAAAAACCAAAATTGTTATTGAATATTCATTTTCATTCCAATCAACAAAAGAACATTATATATAATATAAAATCTCAAAGTATTGTTGAAAATAGCAACAAGAAATGATAAAAATAGAAGCCAGAATATTCCAATTTTAATCTGTCCTTGAATTAAAATTGTGAACTAAATTTGAATTTAGTCTCACCAACTGCTTGGAATTAATTAATTAGTTCATTATGGATTAATTAGTTGGAGAAATTCAAGTTAAAAGTCTTTCTGAATTCATGCAACAGTTATCCCTTAAATTAAGGAGATTATCCCTTAATTAAGGAGACAAGATTGAGTCATATTTGAGTTGTAATTAGTTAGCTCAGTTTACTGAGTTAAGTCCAGTTAAATTATTTCCAAATTTTTTGAGGAACTAATTGTGAGTTATCAGTTAGTTGATGCATGCATGCACTCAACTAGTGTACTCCAGATAACTAAAGATTCCCTCATCAGAAACTCATGCATGTCTATTCAGAGAAATACCTAGTTGAGCTAAATGTCAAGGACATGCTACTATCAGTTGCATGTGTTTTCCTATAAAGGAAACTCATCCATGCAGTCCAGGGAAGGTTCTTTGAGGATTGCGCAGTTCTGACAGTGTGTTAGAGCAGTGTGTGAGAGCAGTGTTACACTAGATGAAGGTGATCATCCTAGAGGTAAGTGCGCAAGGAAATAGTAGCTTGGAGGGTAGAGGAGAAGGCTTGTGAGAATCTTTGATTTCCTGTGAGCATCCAGGAGCATTGTATTGAGAGCTGGCTAGCTGTGAGAACTAAGGCTTTGTATAATTTTGATGTATTTCCACCTTGTATGATAATACAAATAGTGGGGTTTTTAGCTGAGGCTTTTCCATGAGTATTTTCTGTGTTTCATGTGTATTGATTCTTCTTCTTCTGGTTATATGTGTTCATCTCTGATTCAGCTCAATATTTAAGCTTCCGCAAATTGATAGTAGAAGTATATTATAGTATTTTTCTTTGGTATATTGCATTATCGGGTTAATCTACAGTCAGACTTTCTATATGGTCTCAGAGCGAGATTTGTAGAGAATTTGCGGAATTTCTACATGGTACCAGAGCTAGCTGATCTATAGAGAAATTTCTGCATGGTATCAGAGCGTAGTTTATTGGATTTCTGAATAGTATAGGGAGAAGGGAATTTGAAGTTTGAAGTTCGGGGTTGCAAGCACAAATCGAATTCATAGCATACTTCAATTGAGATGGAACGTTATGCGACTAATTTCCCATCAAAGAAGTCGAAGAAGGGATCCTCGGTAGGTTCGGAAGGTGAGGCATTAGCCTCTCAGTTCGAAATGTACTTTACCCTCATCACATGCATGGTTTCATCGATGATGGTTTTTTTCTGGTATCTTGACAGTGGAGCCTCATTCCACATGACCGACGATAAAATTTTATTGAGTTCCTTGGAGGAGAAAGACCTCAATATGTGCATAGAGATGGGTGACGACAGAAAGTATAGTGTTTTAGGAGTGGGCATGATTTATTTTAAGAGGGAGCTTGGACCTCCTATCACCTTGATAGATGTGAAGTATGTGCCTGGACTGAAAAACAACTTGGTATCGGTCGCAATATTGGAGGACAAAGGCTACGATGTTGTCTTCAGTAAAGGACAGGTTTTCCTTAGACACATCACCACGAAACAGGTGAAGCAGATTGATTCACGAGTTAAGAACCTGTATGCTCTTGAGGTTCAAGATGCATGCAAAGCCTTGAGGAGAAAGGAAAATGTTAGAGACTTGGTAGTTGAGAGGGAGAGTAAATTACCTCTAAACATGCAGTCCCAAAAGAAATCTCAGACAATTGTGGAGGAGCCACAATTAGAGTCAGCTGAGGGATCACATGCAGCCATACCTCCAGGTGTGAGGTGGGGTGATGTGAAGTGATAGTCTCAAGAAGGCTGAAATAGGGGCAGGATCCTTGAGGTACCCAGCCTCTTTGATTAGACCTTTGCTACGGGAGCCCTGACAAGGAGTAGCAGGACTAGCTGAGTGGGTAGAGACAGATGTGGATCGAGCGGGAGAGGGAGCTTCAGCATTAGAGGGTGTTTCTAGCTCAACAGGGAGGTCAATTGGGAGATTAGTTACTTACTTCTCAGTAACTGAGTTGCAATGCAACAGTGGGCAGCACGATGCAACATGATGAGAGGGGGTGCAGTGTGGATGCAGTGTTGGGAGAAAGGACCGGAAACAACACGGATGTATCAGGAGGAATCAGTGGGAATGATGCAGTCATAGATCAAAGTGATAGTGGCTAAAGAAGTCGGATACTGAAGAGCACAAAGAAGGATTGACAACAGTACAGAAAGGCTGAGTTAGCAAAAGCGCGGAGTTTTCAGTTGACAGAGGCAATAACAGTCAGAGACTTTGATGAAAGATGAATCATACTAATTCAGGTTGGATGTTTTTTTGTTTCTAGAGTTGTTGGAGAAACAAAACTTGAGAGAAGTGTTGCATGCAGAACATTCCAAAGGTTCAGGATCGGGATCAAGTTGAATTCCTTTCTTGTTGAGAGGGAGTGTTGAAAATAGCAACAAGAAATGATAAAAATAGAATCCAGAATATTCCAATTTTAATTTGTCCTTGAATTAAAATTGTGAATTAAATTCGAATTTAGTCTCACCAATTGCTTGGAATTAATTAATGAATTAATTATGGATTAATTAATTGGAGAAATTCAGGTTAGAAGTCTTTCTGAAGTCGTGCAACAGTTATCCCTTAAATTAAGGAGATTATCCCTTAATTAAAGAGATAAAATTGAGTTATATTTGAGTTGTAATTAGTTAGCTCAGTTTACTAAGTTAATTCCAATTAAATTAGTTCCAAACTATTTAAGGAACTAATTGCGAGTTATCAGTCAGTTGATGCATGCATGCACTCAACTAGTGTACTCCATTTAACTAAAGATTCCCTCATCAAAAACTCATGCATGTCTATTCAGAGAAAGACCTAGTTGAGCTAAATTTCAAGGACATGTTACTATCAATTGCATGTGTTTTTCTATAAAGGAAACTCATCCATGTAATCAAGGGAAGGTTCCTTGAGGATTACGCAATTATGGCAGTGTGTTAGAGCAGTGTGTGAGAGCAGTGTTACACTGGGTGAAGGTGATCATCCAAGAGGTAACTGATCAAGGAAATAGGAGCTTGGAGGGCAGAGGAGAGGACTTGTGAGATTCTTTGATTGCCTGTGAGCATCCAGGAGGATTGTACTGAGATCTGGCTAGCTGTGAGAGCTAAGGCTTTGTATAATTTTGATGTATTTCCACCTTGTATGATAATACAGATAGTGGGGTTTTTAGTGAGGCTTTCCCCTGAGTATTTTCCTTGTTTCATGCGTATTGATTCTTCTTCTTCTAGTTATATGTGTTCAGCTCTGATTTAGCTCAATCTTTAAGCTTCCGCAAATTGATAGTAGAAGTAGATTATAGTATTTTGCTTTGGTATATTACATTATCGGGTTAATCTATAGTCAGATTTTCTATATGGTCTCAGAGCGAGATTTGTAGAGAATTTGCAGAATTTCTACAAGTATATTATCGATAAATTATGCAACACGTCATCTTGTAATTGTCCACAAAATTGGTGAACAATCTCAGCATTCACACAGAGTAATTAGTATTGAACAGTAGCGAATACAATTGTAGTAGCAATAATACTACATAGCTATTATTAAAATAAATACTACGAATGGAATAGATATATCAGGTTCAAAACTATTGTTGAATGTTCATTTTCGTTTTCATGAATTACATAACATTATATATAATATAAAATTGAAAAATATGACCCAAAACTTTCCTTTAATCAATGTTTTTGGACAATGATAGATAATTCAATTACACAACATCGAATCTAGTATAAAAAAAACATTTCCTGAGAACCTTTACAAAATTGGTATAAAAATTCAAATTGGAAGAGAGTAATCAAAAGTGAAAGAAGAATTGAATATAGTATTTCCAGCTCCTATTTTACCATGATCATTATTTTTTATTCCATAGGTTTCTTATATCCATAATGAGACTTCTATGATATCCTAGCTCACTAGCTTATTCACTGCGATCATTTTGCTTTTTTGTCTCCTTAAATTTTCACACCTTCATTTTGAGAAATCGCAACAATTGATATATAATGAATTAAATAACACAATACATGATAATTTAACTCTAAAACAAATCTATCTGGAAAGAGAAATGCATGTGCAAATGGAAGTCATTATGTAACTGCATTTAGATTTTTGATATTAAACCACTTCGAATGCTTTTGGTACAGAGAATAATGTTTGATTCCTACGGCACTTATCAAAATATTTATATTTAATTGAAAAAATAAATGAATTTTGTCTCAATGAAGACTAGAATTGGGATGTCATGAATGAAAATGGTACCTACAAAGAAAAGAAAGAAAAATCATCCAGAAATTAGCTTAGTTCATGATAACATATCTAACAAACCTGAACATTTAATCACTAGTAAACAAGAAAATAATTGTTCCAAGATTTAAGAACACTCACAATATGTAAAAACATAGATCTTGATTGTTTAATTGTCAACTATTTTTCATATTTTTGAATTTTTCAAGGAATTTCTTTAGCTTGGCATAGATTTAATATTTCATAGTAGAAACTATAATTTCTCGTTTGACACGTTTATTGAATATATCCTTCTCAATTTCCTTATCTTATTCTTACAATTGTGTAGCTAAAGCAGAGTTCTACTCATTAACATTAACAAATGTAATTAACCATTCACTAATTTCCTCTGTAATAAAATGAACTATACTATCAAATTCTATTGCTTTTTACTATTTTAGCTTATCCAATTCAGTCATCACCATTTCTCTCGAAATTAATCCAGAGTCACATGTGATGGGCGGATCGTTTAGATCCTACATAATCTATACAACCTTTACATAGGCATCTTCTGTTTGATTCCCTATGTTTTCACATTCGAAAATATTGTTTTCCAGTCTTCTGATTCTCTAACACCATGCAACTTTGATTTGCTTCATCTAATTAGCATTTGGTTGTTCGTACCTTTTTTCTCTAGATCAAAAAGCAAATCAACTCTCTAGCTAAAAGAATGCAAGTCATTGTTTATGAAATACCTGTCTACTTTGTGATCACTTTCAATTCACAAAAGGCCTAATTTTATAGCATATTCTAGGTCTTTTATTCTTATTTTCAGTCTTATATTTTCTTCTTCCTGTTGGCTAACAGACTATTGAAGTATGTCACTATTAGTTTGATTCAATTTGATGGCCCATGTGGTTCCAACTCTAGAGGGAGCAACATGTATTTATGTTTGATCGATAAAAATTTTGTTACAAACCTTTACCTTTTCAATCTTCAATTTTTTACCACCCCTATCATACTTTTCATTTTGCAATGTGACATAATGGTCATCAGAAGTAGTAAATTATTCAACAATTTTCTGCATTTGTTTTCTGTTTTTCTACTAAACAAGCACTAACACAATCAGGTGGCACATTGTTTTCAACTTCTACGCCTATAGATCTTTTAGTGATTTTTGTTTTCACTGGACATTTTGATTTGGTTGATTCAGTCATATACACTCTTTCTGAAGTGAATCTTTGATCGGGCTCTTTTTTCATTTCCACTACCTAAGAGCCCATTGTGAACAAGTTTCATACTTCTTGTATCTTTTCTTTTTTTTTATTTGAGGATTAAATTGCATGAGTATTGTTTATGGAAGGTAAAAATTTCTCTAAAAAAGTACCAATGCTTGATTCTTCAAAATATTCTTCAGCATTTATCACTAGCCTTTGACTTTTTTGTTGATGCATTTTGACTTTGTTAGTGCCTAGATTTACCTCAGACTAAAAAGGTAGGATCCAAGGCCAACATCAAACCACGCTCAACCTCGTAGCTAGCCCTACGAGGACAGGAGAGGGCTCTCTCCGGGTCAATCTCAGCAAAAGATAATCGATGGGGCTTGAGATGACTGAAATATCTTCTGTTTCTAGGCTAGGTATGAAGTGCAAGGATTTGATTTGATTTTTTGAGGGTTTTGTTGGAATCAAGGGAAAGGCAATTTTGGGTCCGAGAATGAAGGCCAGTTTTTCAGAGTTCTGATTGGGGCAAGAAAGGAAATCGTTTTGATGCTTTGATTTGCAAAGATGGAGGGTTCAGACTGGTGAGAAGCTGAAGAGGGCAAGAGGGTATCAAGAATCCTCTTCAAACTGAAGAAATCATTGAAAATTAAACAAAACTATAAGGCAGAGCATAGAACATAGTGGCAACCATACTGGGGAAGAAATTTTATTATCATTGTTTTGTTTTATAAACTACAGATGGAGTCTAAAGATTAGCCAGGTAGCCTTCAAAAGGCTTTTGCTTTGCATTAGCACAAGTAGATAAAAGCTACTTTAGTCAATCTCCGGTCTAGTCTTATAAACAGAATATCTAACTTGCAAATTGCCCCAGTAACATGTATCAAGTTAGATCTGATTGTTGATGGTGAACAACAATCAGACACCGCAAGGCTGAAATCATTCACCTGGCAATTCCAAATTAGTTTTGAGATCAGATCCAAAGACTCCACTGGAAGATGAACCCGACCAGCAGAAACATGAAAGGAAAATATGGACAGATCATGTATTCAAGTTGGAATTTCATCCAAGACATTTTGTTCTTTGTTCTAAATTATTTCTTCTCTTTTCCTGAGAATGTCAAGAAGGCTTTGCAAAGTATACTATGTTTGAGAAAAGATCCTCGGCCTGCATTTGATTCCTTCCCTTTGAAGATTGTGAATACCAAAGATTTGCATGCCTTTGAGCTTGATCAAGACCCGTCTTTTGATGACCGTCTTCAAACTGATGAGCCTAATGAGACCAAGACTGATTCTACAGCTTCTGTATATACTTCTACACTTCGTAAAATTCCAGATCGATACAAGCTCCTGATTTTACCTTCTATATCCCATGCTTTCCCTAAAAATCATGACCTATATCTACCAAGATTTGATGGTGAACATGACAATATCACTGCTAAGAGACATGTATTGAATTTTGAGTCTTTCCTTGACCTTTTTGAAGTTGATGAAGAAGATGTCAGTATAAGGCTTTTTTCTCTTTCTTTGCAAGACAAAGTCAAGAGTTGGTTCAAAACCCTACCTGATGTGAGCATCTCAAATTTCCAGCAGTTCGTCAAAGTTTTCCTCGACAGGTGGGTGGTAAGACAGAACCCTTTCTTGATTATAGAAGAGTATAATCATCTGAAAATACTGCCAGGGGAGACTTTACAACAATTTTCTACCAGATTTAACCAAGTTTATTTTTCGATGCCGGTTAATATAAGACCTCCTCTTGGATTCGCTCTCTTGTACTACCCGGGTGCCTTTGATCCAGAAATGGAGTTTTAGCTGAGAGAAAGGAACCTTGCAACACTTGAAGAGATGCAGAACAGTGTATTAGATGTAGAGGCTCATTTGTTAATCCGAATGGAAAAGTTGAAGGAGGAAGAGATGAAAAACATAGATCGGGAGGAATTGACATCTCTAGAGGTAAAGCTTGACATTTTGGTAAGTGCAGTAGAAGAGATAATGCAAAGGATCACCACAAGGAACAATTATGATGTTCAAGCCTATGGCTCGTTGATTGAAGAACAACAAGTTGCTGCTCTAAAACATTTTCTTTCTTATCCCAGTTGTCATAGATCTGATAATGATTGTTTTGTAGATCATCTTGGAGGAGAGAGATCTGTTGATATGACATGTATGCTTGATGATGTATTTTATACTGATGATTTGCCTCAGTTTGATCAGTATGATGATGATTATGTTCTCCAAACAGAAGCTAATCTTGCAGACAAATCAACAGCTAGTTTGTGGGAGGAAGAAGTTCACTTTCAACAGCTCAAATACAATGTTCAGCCGATGCATATCAGCTATGACAGTGACGAGGAAAGTGCAACAAATTTTGAAGTAAGTGAAGGATCTTTTCCTTTTTGTTTTGCTTCGTTTCAGTTCATCAGAGACAACATTCATGCAATCAGAAATCAACTATCGACAAGTCTTGATTTGGACCATCTTGAGAGCAATGAAAACCTTGTTCAAGACTTTTCATATCCAGCGTTGCAGCCCCCAAATGCCATTGATTGTCAAGTTGCAGATGAAGACTTGGAAGCTGGCACATACAATCAAATGATGCAAGATGGTTCTGTACCGTTCTATTTTGAATCATTTCAGTTTTTGAAGGAAAATTTGCATAGTACATTTTCAGTAAAGGATGAGCAGCCTATAGGAAATCATGTAATCTCATCGGAAACCATAGAAAATGGGTTGCATCAGTCTTTTCATGTTTTTCACGATCCAATAGCTGATGTGTTGGATGATGTCTGCAGTCAAAGTCCATCTCCATTGACTACATGTGAGCTTGAAACATGTGTTGATATAAACTTGATCCGGCAGCCAGTTGCTTTGTCATTTTCAGCAAGAGTCTCATCACAAAGCTTAGATCAAAGTTTGCATTTATGGTATGAGGAGAAGAGAAGTACTTCATTGGATGAGCTAAGTCCCAGTGTGCATGAACTTCAAGATCCTTATGCAATGTTTTTGGAGGCGGATAGAGAATCCATATCATTCAACGGATCTGTTTCTAAGTTGTCATGGGAGTTGCCTTTCAGTAGTTCTCTCTTGTTGTTCATAAGAAAGCACTTGCGAAGAATTCAAACAGAAGCTGGAATACTTACTTGGTTGCATTGGTTGTTTCATTTCACTTGATCAGGTGATGAATGAAACTGTTAGAGTAGGTTTTGATGAATAAGCTTTATCTTGAGCATTATTTTCTAGTTTGTCGGTTGTGTTTAAGTATCAAGTCAGTTTTTAGTTGAGTGAGAGTCAGTTTGTGTCGTCAAGTCGTCAGTTTTCAGTCATGCATTTCAACTTGAATTTTTGACTCCATTGCCCAATGGATAAGGCATTGGTCTGCTCTCCCAAAGATCTATTGTTCTTGGCACCTCCAAGGAGCTACCATCCCCATTGGAGCCAATGTTAGTGTCAGTCTTTGTAGCCTTCCTCCAGTGATCAAACATGCTCTTACAAAGTGATTTTAAGGTGTCAAGGTCAAATTTTGTCATTTCAGTGAGTCTTCAAGCAAGATTTTGTCACTAGGTATTAGGTCTATGGTTTCCTTTTACTCCTTGCAAAGTTGTCCAAATGTCGGTCTATGTCACCATTCAGCTAAGTTTACCATCATTCAGAGGGTTTTCATCATCATGTCAAGTTCCACTGGGTCATTTTACACCTTGTTCATGCTTCAGTTGTGCCTAGGCAAGGTTCATTTTCCTCTCGTAGGGTTTTGAAGGTAATTTATCTTGGATGGTCAAATCATCAGCAAAACTTGCATCCTGATGTTCATACACCTTCCCCTATCCTTAATGTACCTTATTAAACACTTCCCATCACTGATATCTCTCAAATTCCTCATTTTTGCACAAACCCTAGTTTCTTGCTATAACTTGACAATTTTCTAGGCCAGGCCTGTGTTTTTCCCTTTTGGACCCCTTCCCCTCACTCAATATTTGAAATTCCACTTTCCCCTACTTCCTAACATCCCTCCCTACTTCCAAAAATTTTCTCAAGAATTTAGAATCCCCTTATCCCCTTCATTTTGCTTCATTTCGACAAATCCCCTGTTCCACACATCGAGATAGGTTTTACTCCAATGATGTTTCTGTGAAATAAAAAATGAATTTTGGAAACCTGAGAGATGTTTTTGTCAAAAATATTCCAAGGAAGAAAAACCTCCTTCACTTTTTACACAGGTGTCATGTTTTTAGAGAAATGTCAAAAATACAGTTGCCTCAGGAGAATTGATGCACCTTTGTAGTGACCTTGGGAAAATCAAGTTTACTCCTAGCTTGGTTGGCCAAATTACTTTCCTGATGAGTCAAAGGATAACTAGACACAAATATATTTCCAATGAGCTATCATGAGCTCAATTTGGAGTTGAGGAAGACCTTCAAAAGTTGCCTGCAACAGCACTCTGCCTTTAGGCAGCCTCATTTTGCACATTTTGACCAGTCTTGCGAGATTTGATTTTTTATAGGAAAAATGAACTTGAAATTGACAAATTCCAGTTGGGTTGGAAAATAGACTCAATAAAATTTCCAACGCACTATCCTACGCCCAATTTGTACACTGGGAAGACCTCCAAAAGTCTCTTGAAAAATGCGCTATGCATAAGGTTTGGAGGCGCGGCGCATAGAGCTGGAAGCCTGATTTCACTTACAAACTCTCCCAAATTGAAAAATTTGCTCAATATTCTTGTGTTCAAGTAATTTAACACCTCCATATTTCAAATGTATGCATTTCCATCAGTGTTTATGGTGTTTCAATAGGTTAAAAACAAAACCCTAGTTCCTTGCAAAGTTGTGTTGAAAAAATTGCTTAGGGTTTGCAAAATTGCAGTTTTGCTGTTGTATCCCCATTTTCATTTTGCTCTCACTACACTTCGCTCATTTAAATCTCCCTCCCCTTTCATTCTTATTTACCCACTCCCTAATCCCCATATCCCTAAAACTACTAATCCTAAAACCCTAATTGTTATCCCAGACCCTAGTCAAATATCCCAAAACGCTAATTATTTTCCCAAAATCTAAATATCATTCCCTAAAACCCACTCATTCCCTCAAAATCCCTACAAAAAATCTACTCAACCTCTCATACACAGTTCTTCCACATTCCCTCCACAACCCCTCATACAATCATACCTTTGGCAACAAAAACCTAATCACCATAAATCTCATCAAGAAACCTCACAAATTAGCAAGCATCGGGAGTCTTGGCTTGAAAGAGCCAATATCCACTTAGAGAGGTTTTTGGCGAAGTAAAAAAAGAC
This sequence comes from Pinus tabuliformis, assembly GCA_031772625.1. NCBI lineage: Eukaryota > Viridiplantae > Streptophyta > Pinopsida > Pinales > Pinaceae > Pinus > Pinus tabuliformis. Next base: position 356,340,549 of record CM062813.1, read on the forward strand.
AAGGACATGCTCAGGCACATTAAAAACCGTTATTGGGCACGAACTCATGTTTGCAAAGCAAGGATCAAAATCCTTAAGGCAAGACTAAGGAGGGCACTAAAATGACGCAAAAGGCATAATAGGTTCCGAATCTTGGCTGAAGCTTCTTTGGCTAAACATGATACTTGATGACGGACCTTTAGTCCAAATTTCAGCAAATTTGGAGAAAATTTTGTCAATTTTGAATTTTTTTGGCTTCAAAACAGATTTTCCCGCCCAACGCATAGCGCCACTTGGCGCACGCTTATAATTGGGAGATCCTTTGGAGGAAAACTTTGCATTTCTGGATTTGTTATGAAAATTTATGCATTCTCATGAATTACCTAAGGATTTCATCAAGTTCTGGGTTGCCTAAAGGGTCAAAAACACACAAAAAAATGACCTCTCTGCCACTTTTTGCACCCACAGGAAGTAGTGTTGGGAGATTGGATTTTTGGAGCGGCAAATGGACACCAAATCCAAAATTTCGACTTGGGTTAGAAAGTAGACAGGCATAGCTTTCCAACGAGCTATCATGAGCGTAATTTGGACTTTAGGAAGGCCCTCAAAATCACCCTCAAAATTGTGTTATGCATACAAATTTCAGGGGCGGCGCATAGGGAAATTTGGCCTATTTTTCACTCAGCAGCTCATAATTTCGCCTAGTTTTGCCTACTTTGACTTTTTCACTTTCCTAATGGTAAATTTATGAAGTAATTTGATGTATATTGATGGATCATGATGTAAATATGTTATATTTTCACTTTGCAGAGGTAGATTCATTAGTGTAAAGGTTGTTTGAAACTGAATGAATCAGTTCCCCTGTTTCTAGAGGCATGTTGTTATGTTGCCTAATTTCTAGTTCTCAGTTTAGAATCAGTTGGATCAGCTCCTAAACATGTGAGCTCAACCCCTAGAGGTAAGGATGAGCTATGTTTGTCTATATTATGTTGTTTTTCAGTCATTAGCATGGTTGGACACATGGGATTGCTTGGCATTCCATTGTACATTTGATTTCTGCATTTTTGGCAAAGGAAAGACCAGGGTTTGCAGCACTTTTTGGGATCCCTGTGGCTCTGTGTTTTGATGGTGTTCTTCTCTATGTAATTTGTAAGTTCACTGATATTTGTGTGTACCATTTCCTTTCTCTTTTGCTTCTGAAATTAAACAAATGAGTGACAAAGGTAGAATTCATTAGCTTGTTGTGCTCTACTTATAGTTTTGTTTAATTTTCAATGTTTTCTTCAGTTTGAAGAGGATTCTTGATACCCTCTTGCCCTCTTCAGCTTCTCACCGGTCTGAACCCTCCATCTTTACAAATCAAAGCATCAAAATGATTGCCTTTCTTGCCCCAATCAGAACTCTGCAAAACTGGCCTTCATCCCCGGACCCAAAATTTCCTTTCCCTTGATTCCAACAAAACCCTCAAAAAATCAAATCAAATCCTTGCACTTCATACCTAGCCTAGAAACAGAAGATATTTCAGTCATCTCAAGCCCCATCGATTATCTTTTGCTGAGATTGACCCGAAGAGAGCCCTCTCCTGTCCTCATAGGGCTAGCTACGAGGCTAAGCGTGGTTTGATGTTGGCCCTGGATCCTACCTTTTCAGCCTAAGGTAAATCTAGGCACTAACAAACTTTCCTCACATTTCCCTCTAACTTGTGGAAAAAAGTTCCTGTACCCAATAGTTTCTAGGTGTGCAATAAATATACCCTCCTTATCAAATGATTTAATGGCTCCAACTTCACTTAAGTTAAAAGGATGTAAAGTCTTTGCAAGCTCTACAACATGAGCCACATTCTTCACTGTGATTTCTCCAACAGTAAATGAAAAGGAAATAAATTTCCATTTCTTTTTTCTTTCAAATATAACTAGTGAGTCACAGTATTGCCTATAGAATTCCGCAAAAAGATACCTATCTATAACAAATTTTGGTAGCAACAATGGGTTACTTTGAAATCCATAAATTCAAATTACCATATTACTTTTTCTTTCTTCATGCATAACTTTACCCCATAGGAAAATCTGCACTTGTGCAGATATTCGATGAGGCTCTTGTTTAGTTATCTTGAAATTGAATTTTTTACAGAGACATCTTGAAGTAGACAAAAGTTTAAAGAAGAATTATGATTCCACAGTATAGGATACCATAACTACATTGGTTCTTTATTCACATTGAATTTAGGGTTATAAGGCGAGATGTGAAAGAAATGGATAGAAATGAATGTTGTTATGAAATATGCCATCATGAAGAACCTATTGGTCCTAGATAAATTGATTAACTGAAAATATAATTACCTATAAATGATATCAACCTAGTCGAATATACAATTTTTTTTGTATGTGTGATAAAGCATATAGAAGATTCATTCTGGAACATTTATTGTAGTTTATTGACCCATCACGTGTGCACCGAACCAACAAAAGTCTATAATTGGCTATTTAAACAAAGAAATATCTAGAACAGAAAGATGAGAAGGAACCTGAAAATTTAGCGAAATGAAATATCCAACGATATGTTAGCCTCACTTGCCTCTAACTTCGAGAAACTATTTGCGTATGACAATTTTAAGTGCATATTAAGTTCTAGTAGCTTGAATATCCATATGAATGCCTTTAGATTTAGAGGAATACTTTTTTATCGTAACACAATTGTTCATGTTATTGAATCAAAATTGTTTGCACACAAATTAACAATTTCTCTAAAATCAAATAATTCTAGTACACATGCAACATTTCCCAATCCTCTAGTCTAAATCTTGTTTCTATTATTCTCTTCCATCGACATATTCATATATCTCTCATACGTAGTCAATAATGAAATTTCTCATCAATGTGATCTAGTGAGTTAATTATATCAATACAAATAGCTTCTCTACTTCCTCTATTAGCCATGTATGTTTTGTACCTAAAAACAGTTTCTCAATCAATAATGTTCTCAATTCCAGTTAACTACACAAATTTTCAATTCTCTATATAATCGCTAGTTGTTGCTACTGCAAGTGAGAAATCAATTGTTATTATTGTAAGTGTGAAATCTATTATACAGTAAACTTCAATAAATAGAAATTGAAGATACCAAAGCTAACATTTAGTAAAACTAGTGCAAATAAATCTTGAAACTACACAGCCATCTCATCCATTTATTACGCACCTTTCTTTTGCATTAGTATGAATTCTTTGCGATGATGAAAATTACCTTCAGGGTTGTCGATAATAATTCTCACTAGAAAATACGTTCTTATTGATCTCTACTATGTAGTGATTTGATCACTTGGCTAGTCCCCTCTATTATGTCGTTTTCAACTTTAATTTACAAATAATCTGACAAACTACTTTAAAAAAAGTTTAGAGACACATGCATCTTTTTCCAATCATTGTAAATTTCTTTGCTCTCTTATTTGTTAAACATATCTCATTTTTATTCACAAACACATAATTTATAATCAATTTGATAAAGTAAATTCATCCCTAAATAAATTTTACTTCAAAAATTAATCACCTTTAAAAAGAATTCATGAATGTATAGAAAAAGTGTCATGTCAAATGGAAGTATGTGAAGAAATATGTGAAGCGGTGAATATGTACAGGGGAAGGAACATGCAGAAAAGATAGCAACACTTTTGCACATTCACACATTATGCATAGTACTTGTGCATCTTTCGCATCTTATGCACTTGTGCAACCAAAATTATCCTAAGTTATGATAATACAATTAACAAATCTGACTTATCAAACATTGAAAAATAAGTTTTTAAAAAAATGCTTCAATATTTAAGAATACTCATACCTCAAACATATATATGATTCCTGCAATCTATGTTCCTTATCGCCTTGTAATAGTTAAATTAATTACTTATCCATTTTGGACTCTACATGAGAATGAAAAAGAAAATGTATTGTTTCATCCTATATGAAATAGCTAAGATTTACAAAAATTTGTTGTATTACATTTATAATTGCTAGTGAACTTTACTGCTTCAAAACAAAATGCATAGCTTATGCAAGATTAGAATCACACAAAGTGTAGCCAAGCATGAACTACATCATGATCACTCTAGTATGAATGTGAAATATGAACATGACATTGTTGAATAGGAAAATTTTTCCAAATGTGATCAATAATTGTCTTATTCTTGGAAATAAAATTTCTCGTTACTTCTTGTAATTGTTCGGAGTGTGTGTACTCTAATAATTTTTTACTTTATTTGCTATTTGAATTGATTTCAATATTGAAATCTCCAATAAGTATAAAAATGTAATCACTGGGCATGAGTTGTGCTTTTGCTATTGTTATTGCTTCAATGATTGCTGAAACATATACAAGTGGCGTAACATATACATTTATTATGCATATTTGGCATTGGAAGTATACTTCTGACAAAACAAGTTTTATTTTTTTATTGAAAATGTTTTTCGTTGATATTATTTCTATGTTTTCTTGTATGAAGACAATTTGATATGTTGAAATTGAATTTGCGAAATTTAGTTTTTAACGATAAAAAATTTAGATGTGTTTCATGGATAGAAATAATCATAGTATTCATTAGATCTTCATCTCACACAATGTCATTCATATGAGCATGTAGAATTCATGTATTCAAAGTTGCAATCATTAAAGTATTTTCATTTGATATCATCTTGTCTATGTGTCCCAATTTCCATTATGCTTCAGTTATTAAGTGTTTCGTTTCTTCTAATATTTTCTTATTCATACAAAATTTATTTTGTGTTAGTTTCTAAAGAAACAACAATTCCATGGTTCTAGCATGTGAAAATTTTGTGTAAACTAGCCCATGTGTCAATATACCACTCAGATCAAATGCAAGTCCATTCAACGTTAAGCCCTATGATCGATGAATTGTTCTAGCACAAGTTAGTTGTATCCGAAATTATTTTCGCTCTATTGTTCTAAATCTCTTGTTATGACACGTCAATGGTTTTGTAACACGTAATATTGGAGTTCAATTAAATGAAATGTTTTCATCATATAATTCATGATACTTGTTTCTTTGTAGTTTACTAATTTCTAGATTTGCAAATTCTATCCATAACACATCAACATTTTTCCTATTTTTTGTATATTTTTTGCATATTCCATCCACACCATTAACAAGGTCATCCTCTGTATTATGGCTTCCTACATATAACTCAACTAGAACATTTCATTTGATAAGGATTCTTGATGGTAATCAAATTCTTTTCTCATATGCTACATAGCCTATTTCCTTATTGTATTATTCGTTAATCACATTAAGAACTATTATCTCTTCCTTTGCATGTAACAACATTTTTTTATTATGCTTATGTGCATCCTTGTTCCTGTAAAATAAATATGGAAACAATGGATCTAGTGGATTAGGTCTATAACACTTATCATTTATATATTTTATGTCTTCATCATATTGTTGATTCACTCACATTCTATTAAGGATTTTAATTATTTTTTTGTCTTTTTGATGCGTTGTGGTATGTAATTCACAATATTTCACTTTTTTCTTCTAGAAATTGCATGTTGCTTTTTCCTTTGCTAAAATTAGTTTCTCAAAAATTAGGGAGACTTTAATCGGTTGTGCTTGGAACAAGTCACCTAAAAATATTACATCAATATTTCCAAAATAAGCCAATAGAGTATGCTTTATTTCCCGTAAACATTTTTCAACTTGGTATAATAATGTTGAACCTATCAAAGACACCTCATCAATAGACATAACACGAAGTTGTTTGCAATGTTTTTTCAATGTGTCTACTTTTTAACCTTTAAGTGAAAGATATTATGATTTGTTAAATGGTAAACGAAATGCATATTGCAACATTATACCACCTGCATTGAACACTGCCTTCCCTATATATGTTGTTATGATTCTTTTTAGCTAAGTTGGGTCATATTCCAATATGCTGTTGTACAATATAATTAGAGATTGGAATAATACTATAATAGTAAATGTTTTTCCAACACGTGCACCACCTATTACAATTATGTAAAATGGCCAATCTGGATTTTTTTCTCTGTCGCTATTTTTGCTTATTTTGGGTTGATCATTCTCATGATTTTATATAATCTTTTTTCTTCTAGTGTATGTGGTTGTTTTACAAGATGATAAGGCCTCTCAACTATTATTTTCCATTTCTAGCCTTTTTTAAATATTGAAAATCTTATTCTATATCGTATTCTTGATAACATTTTTCGTTATGTATTTCCTCATATGTAGGTATATCTCTTTCAAACGATTTTATCTATCTATTTTCAAGCTCAACTGTTATGATATCAATATCAGTCCACGTTATCATTGTTTTGTTTGTGACCTTTCGTTCATTGCATTTTATAATTCCTTTAAATAATAAATATGCATTTTCCCATGTCAAATATTGTTCCTTAAAGTAGTTCTCATCAATACAATATCAGACATATAACATTAATCGTTCTTTGTAATAGTTATCAGGATCAATATGTTTACTATACTTTAAATATCTTGTAACGTATGGTCTCTCAACACCTCCTCTTTTCCTATCTTGTAGTGTATAGTACAATTCAAATTCTGTTAAGCATAAATGTTCAATGTTTTCTTGTTGTTACACATAGCAGTTTATTATTGATAAACATGTTATGTTTTCTGAATCGTTCAGTTCACACTCCAACTCTTTTGGTTTTTTTTAGTAAAAACATTTGATCATTTATTGCTGAAGTATTAATAAATATACATTTTCTTGAATTCAATGGCAATGACAACACTATATAAAACTTACTGTGAAAACATTTGTTGTAAGTTCAATAAAGATTTTCCAAGTATTGCAATTATTTCTATGATATCACCATATGTTTTTTAGCATTCACCTCATACACATTTAAACATCGACATCACTGTTTTTATCTAGATTTTTCATATATAAACTACAATAATTAGTTGTAGCATTTTAGTCAAGTACAAATTGGGCATCAATATTTTCACCCCAAATTAATGGAATATGTTGAGCATAGTTATTATTCCATATGTCTATTATCTCTCTTTTCAATAGAATTGTTCTTTGTTTCAGAATAAATTGAATTTCATGGATGTAATCAAATTTTCTTATACCTAATTTTTATGAAAACTATCAAATGTATATGTATCATCATGTTCCATATTTTCTAGTGCATTAAATATTTTTATTGCATTCACTTTTGTTTCATTGTCGAATTCCATAGGCTCGAGTATTTGTGTCTTTTGCATTGGTGGAATTGGAAAATTGAACCTACAATGCATTTTTTTTTCCTTTCCTACAAGTGTTTGTATGACGATGATGTTGAATAGGTTTTAATTAATTGTCAACAAAACTTTCAATTTCAACATTTGTACTTGTTCCATAGATAGGAGAATTTTTTATCCATAGAAATCTGTGTTCATGCTGGCTTCCTTGATTTTGGAATTTTGTTACAAAGAAATAGTTAATGGAATCACCAAAGTACTTGGACTCATGTCAAATTAACTAGTGTAGAGCATTCATTCAACTTCTATAATATCGTACACAAGTAACGAGGTCATTTCTGATCAAGGTATTAATATCATCTTCCTCTAGTTCATTTTTAGTCGATAGTTTTTTTCTCTTGATGTATTTGTTGCAATGTATTTAATAAAGGCTCCCAGATATGTTCAACACTGCTAAACGACACAAAGAAAGTAGGTAGACCCAACTATTGGATCATTGCATATAATTTCTTGTGCAAATGCAAAAAATAGTTTGATGATATTTGTGTTCATCTAAGATCCATATACCCAATGTTCGATGCCAAAATGCGTTTTAAATTTTCCTTTGTTTCAACGTCTCTTGTTGTAAGTTTTTTTCCTTTTAACTTTCCTTTTCTTATATGAATCCAAATACAACTAAATACTTGATTGAGGATAATTTGCATTGTTTTATAGAACAAATTCGTTATATGATACACAAAATCATGATCTTGATGCAAAACTTCCCATATAGAAATATCGTGATATGTAAAGTTTTTCGTAACACTGTCTAGTCACTTTTTCTCATAAAACAATGTGAGAAATCTCATATCTTCCAAATACTTATCTTTCAATATACCCAATGGCCTACAGGCTTCACCCGGAGCAATGTTTATTTGATTATTATGAATATCATAAATACTATATGAATCACTAAATCCATGAAATAGTGCCTTTGTTACTGCCTCTTCCTTATAGTGATCATTATCAGCATTGCTTTTTGTATTTGTCTCACATGCATATGAATCCTTATTTTGATCAAAGACTTGTTTGTAGCCTTTGTTTATTCTGACATTCTCTAGTCTAGAAAGTGGAGTTTTACACGATCGTTTCAATTCCTTCATGACTTTATGAACACATATTCACCCAACAACAAACATGATTTTAAACTGGTAAATTTCTTTTAATTTCCACAACCATTGTACTAGATTCATTTATGTCATGAGTAAGTGCAATTTGAAAACGAGATGTGTCAGCAAGTACAATTATTAGTCCATCAGTTGATGCTAATTGTGGTTTTATAAAATGCTGCCCAATATCCTATATTTACAAAAATGGTGATATTATTTATATTAGCCTCTTCCAATTCATAAAGTTCTTTCACTATGGTTTTTTTTCTATTACGGCTAATCCACTTTGGAACTGCGAATTTGATAATTTTTTCATTATCTAATGCTTTTGTTGCATTTTTTGCACATACACTTAACTTTGGACACATTGCTCAATTGTTTTTTTATGGCATACCTTTTAAACGAAGTTTGATTTCATATTACACAATCATAAACAAGAAAATCTAGTATTTACTTGAAATATTGTTGTTCGACAACTGTTTGAAATGTATAATCAAACATATGTAACAATTCGTTATGTTTATTCGGAAATATCGTATTATGTGATTATTTTGGTCATTTCAATCATTTTCTAATTAGACTCGTTTAGATAACATTATTTTTACTTATGTATATTTTGAGTTGATGAAACAAGGAATGTGGCCTTTTGTTTACATTGATAGGCTTTGTATTAAGTTCCATAGTATCTTCATCTATGTTAATTTTTTTAAAGCTATAATTTAATTGCTTGCACGGTTTTCTAACTAGACTTGTTTCAAAAACTTCCTTATTTCTTATATGTTTTTTGAGTTGACACTCTGCTAGCCACGATATCTTATTTGCAATGATAAGATCTGTGTCAAGTTCTATGACATCTTCATCTATGTTCATGTTTTCAAACCCATTCGCATTATCCTTAGTATATTTCTTATGGGCTTCTTATCTATAATACTCTTCGTTAACTGCTTCAATATGACATGAAATTCTTTTCTCTTGTACTATTTCTTTCAAAGGTTCATAATGAAAATGACCTACACCTGTTCCAAATTGCATAGCATGGAATATTGTTGTGTCTTTCTCGAATGCAAAAAATTCAGCTACAACAACAAATGTATTAGAAAACGTTGTATATAGTTATATTCAAGACATAACATATCCAATCATAAACAAAAAGGCCACCATCTATCTTTCCTTTTTCATATGGAATTTTTAATTGTATAATGTATCCCTACCGATCTACTATTCGAGGGAATTGATAACTGCATCTTCATTCATGTATTTTTCTATACAATTTCGTGCAAATGAATCATTATGCATGATTGCATAGCAAAAATTCTATGAAATTATGCATTGTAACAGCAAACATAATATTCGTTCTCCACCAATTTACATATTGTTTTGAAACAAATTTCACCGTAAATGTCACATAAGTGTTTCATTGAATATACATCACAAAATAATATGTCATAACTTTCATTGCATAAATTTGAATTAAAATGCAAATAGGTTTTAATTGTTGTTTTTTACCAAAGTCTTATTAGAATTTTTAGCTAATTTAATAACCAATGTATAGAGAATATGTATATTTATATTATGCATCTATATTAACACAACTATGTTCAATTCACGTTCATAAGATAATATCACTTCAGTGTTCTATTCATCTAAACAATTTTTGAAATGCCCTATTGTTCCTTCATGTAACTTTGTTGACGTGTATCTAAAAGGAAATAGAGTTCACATAGCATCAAAAAGGAAATCTCCTACAACATATGAAAAATTAATTAAACGAAATAGATTATGCTACCTTAGAATTGTACCCATACACTCTCTTTTTATAGAAAATGAATGCTTCTACATTGATACTTTAGCAATCACGCAAGCTTCAAACATGTTCTAAATTCACTATGATCTATTGCTCTACAATAAGCATAGCATAAACAACATTCAAGAAAATGAACAACACAATATACCTATACACGATAAAGTTATCAGATAACATAAAATACACATCTCAATAACACATGAATATATCCACATCAATTCTCGTAAAAATATTCTGTAAGAACGCGTTTTAGGATTACAAAATAAAGGAACCACAATGTACCTCATAATGATATCATAAAATATATCCTTCTTTTAAAAACAACGTATGTGCATAACTCTTATGCTAAAAAGAAAAACACACCACGCTTAAAACAACACTCTTCACTATCAATTCAACAACTAGAAAGATGACAACTTAGCAGAGCACATACAAAAGCACTCTGGGAAAAACCATTTGTAACAAACCCCCTCAAGCACTAATCTAGTATGTGTTGGCAATGTACATGTCAAAAAATGCATGATGAACACCTCGCTAATGCAACTACAAACACATTACTTGTTAAAGTTACACTACAAAATCTTCATAAAACTTAGATTTTTTAAATTGCAATTTTCATTGAAGAACAAGTGTGTGCAATAAGAAACACAATCTTTCTATCGTAAAGTTCCGCACTTCCACGTGCATTTTCCCTCCACACATTTCTCCCACACACCTTTCTTCTACATGCTATTGGTTTTTAAATTATCGAAGCCACTTAATATTAACCACTTCACACAATGTATCAATGAACAATTACCGTGCAGAGTGCAGAGAAGCAAAGGAAGTTGTGTGAAGTACGCATGTACTAAAAAAGCTTCCTAGCTTATCCAATAAAATTGTCAACTTCTTTTTCGAAATTAATACAGAGTCACATGTCATGCGTGGACCGTTTAGATCTCGTACAATACGTACAACCTTGACATAGGCATCATCCCTTCTATTCCCTATGTTTTCACATTTAGAAATAATATTCTCCAATATTTTGATTCTTTAAGACCATGCAACTTTGATTTTCTTCATCTGATTAGCATTTGCTAGTTCTTGGCTTTTTTTCTCTAGATCAAAAAGTAAATCAAGCCTATGAATAGAAGCACGTAAGTCAACTTATGGAATATTTGTCTCCTTCAAGATCACATTCAATGCACTCGAAAAATGACTTAGTTATTTGTACTAAATGCTACAAATTGAAAGTTTCTTACCATGAATGTTCAATAATTTCCAATCTTTCTCATATATTACTGATAGTATATGTTTTCACTACATTAAGGATAAATGTTTTAATTGTGAGTAGTGCAGAGGGGTACTGAACATTTTCATTGTGTAGAGTGCAGAAGTGGAATAAAATAAAATTATTATATGAAATGCTTCTCCTCCTTCCCTTATCTTCACACATAGCTCTTATCGTACCTCTGCACATTGCACATGTGGACACCCACCAATGTGTCTTAGAATTATAATGGAATATAAATATTTTTTTATACATTGTATGAAATGCAAAGGTGTGGATTCATACCTTTTGAATACTCATACATTGTACTTAGTAAACATATTTAATAGTTACACATTAAAAGGAGACTTCATTTAATATTAGATACTAAGTTTTTGTTTAAAGTTAAAACAATTATTTGTATTATGTTAAAGTATTTGGGTTTTTTTATACATTGTATTTGGTAAATAACTAATTGAGGTAATGTATTTGGAGGTACAAAATATCTTGAAAGAGAGTTTATGTTCCTTGATTTGTGCAACTTGCTTGAAGGCATTGGTTTTTTATTTTACATTGTGCGCGATGTTAGCATTTCTATTACCAAATCAACTAACTTGAACACATTGAACATAAAGCTATTGGCACAAACTATTAATAGAAGCTCCAACAACATGCCAAATTTTTAAATGCATTCTCCTTGCACATTTTTCTATTTATAGTTATTATTGATAGTCTCTTAGGTAATCTAAGTAGTATTGCATAATAAGTATTCAAAAACCTTGAACATAGTTTCAAAAACCACGCATCGAATTAGTGAATCATCTCTATATCAAATAAAACATCTATGTATTAAAATTTATATTCCCTACTCCACGTATTAAATTCACCTTCTATAGGGTGCAGAGAAGAAAGCTTCATTCGATATAGTTCATGCTCTTTAACAAATTCCACCACACACAGCTTCTCCACAAACCCTTTCTCTCACACACCATTTCTCCTTCCTCTGCATATATATGTTGTCCAGGGATATGAAACATTACAAAGCCTACTTCGAAGTTGTGATATATCCTCATCTCCTTTGAATTTGCTATATATAGTTGCTCTGCATCTATAAAGCAATCACTCTGAAACTGCAGAATTTCTTCTATGTACTCCCTCATATCCACACATACCCTTTCACCCACACATACTTCACTCCACACACATTCAATTCTCCATGCACCTATTCTCCTACACAATAAAGCCTGAAAAAGTTTAAGCTGAAAAAAAGTTTAAAATGAAATAAGAGAAAAACACACTAGGAATAATTGTCATAGTGTCAATGTCAATGTCAATGTGAGATCACTCATTGATGAAACACCCCACCCCCTGCTTACATAAAGGACCTGCTTAGAGCACTATGCAAATGTCAGTGTCAGAGCACTCACCGATGGAATGGGCACTCAGAAAAATAGTTTTGTTTATTATTATTTTAAAATGATTTTTTAGGCACTGACAAATACCGAAAATAAATCGTCCTCCACCAAGGAAATTATGTCCCATCAAACTCGCTCAACTAATCGAAAATTATAAATAACATTTCCAAAAGTTAGAAAATTATTTTTGAATTTACAAAAAGAAAAAAAATAAAAATAAATAATATATATATATATATATATCCAACATTTTCCCAAAACATTGGTTAAAATTGCAAAAATAGAGCAAAATAAAGTAGAGTCGATGCACTTTGACCGTGAGACGAATGCTATAGTCCCTGGCGAGGCAGGGACTAATAAAGGGCCAATTTAGGTTTTTTCCTTTTTAGAATTTGAGATGAAGGTTTGCACTGTATTAACCATCAACCCAAAATCATAACTAGTACAACCACATTAAAAGTGTTAATGTGGTTGATATAGCGAAGGCTTCATAAATATAGCCAAAAAGACTATTGCAACATTAAGAATGCCTTACTAATGCACACATTTCCCATTAACCATGTATAAAAAGGTTATGGGTCAACTTTAACTTAAGAAAAAAAAGAATTATAAATGAATGTTATAAATAATAATGAGGAACTTATTATAATTGTAATAGTCTCAAATCCCTAGGAAATTGGTAGGTGGGTGGCACGAATATAATTTTTTAAATTTATTAAAAGTAGTGGAGCATTTTGCTAAATAAATTTTGTTTATATATAAATGAATGTTATAAAATAATAATGAGGAACTTATCATGGAGGAACTCATTAGAATTGGAATAATCTCAAATTCCTGGGAAATTGGTGGGCGGGAAGCCACTTGGCAAGAATCTAACTTTTTAAATTTATTAAAAGTCAATGCAACCTAACAAACTCTTTAATACACTATAGTCATTGATAAGCATTAAGACTAAGCATATGTTGAGCATATTCCCTTGAGAATCAATCTAGACCCTCAATTAAAAATAAATAAATCAAAAAGCCTTAAAATAAAGCCTTACTCAAAAATTATAGCGTTTTAAATCATTTAGGAGACTAGAAAATCTTCTTAAATCATAACAATACCAATTTTCATCATGTTAGTAATGTAGTTTAATTACTTTTCCTAATTATTGTTCCATTGTTTAGAAATAATGTAACAAGTTTTTTTAGAAATTATTATGAATTTGTAATATAGATAAAAACAATGAAAATAATTAATATTTATATTTTAGTAATATTATGATAATTTAATTTTAGTATTATAGTTAAAGTAGATATCAAGATAATCTATGAGATAAGTTTGTTTTTGAATTAAAAAAATTATTTTCAAAAAATTTAATTACTAAAATTTACAAAAAATATATATACTTTTATTTCTCTCAATCTAAATGATAAAGTGGAAAAAGTTATGCATTAGAATATTGAATTCTAATGCATCTTCGTACCCTTATGCTGCCCCTTTTCGTACCCTTAAACAATAGTTTTTTAAACGCATCTCTCACGTGGCATGGTGTGACAAGACGGTGCACTCATTACTTGAGCATATATGGAGGTAAGTTATACAACGAAGAAAGCAAAATATATAGCATATTACAAATAAAATCTTAAGAATATTGACAATTATTATAATATAAATTAATATCGTAAATAAATAAATAAATTGCAATATAAAGGTAGTATTTTAAAAGACTGGATTTTTTGGATTCTTGTCCATTTTTGTTTATGATTTTTTTTACTGGTAGTAAAAGGAAAATAAAGTGTTTTCTCTTTTATTCTCATGTACTCAAAGTTAGAAAAAGGAAAATAAAGTGTTTTTCTCTTTATTCTCATGTATTTATCAAAGTTCGAAAAAGGAAAACAAAGTGTTTTCTTCTAGGTTTTTATCCAAAGTTTACTTAATTTTAATTTACACTTAAAGTATTAATAATCACTATTATGAATGTGTAAACTACATGTCCTCTCAAAGCAAGTGTATGTTCTCTCACAATCAAGTGTATGCCTTTTTTATATGTCAGGGACTTGAAGAGGCTCAATTAAACTCAATATTAACTTTCAAGAAGTTTATGTTCAACTTTGATGGATCTGGTGTTGATATTAGGGTGTCGACACCTTACCCCCCTTCTTGTACAACCTTTTGTATGGAAAAGGAAATGGTAACCCTAAATCATTAACTAAAAACCAAATAGGTTGAGGAGGGGATTCAATATCTCAATGATCACAATGCAATTTGTAGATCCAATGCTTTATGGCTTTCATTGAAACAATGACAATCATAGATTATAGCATCATGGTATTCTTTTTTCACACAAATCATGACCATTAATCTGGATCAAAAAGTTCTCTTCATACTTGTGTTTAGCTATGATGAGTAATAATTTTGGCATGTGGTTTATGGGAAACACAGTTATATTCATTAAACAAGGAAACCCAACTTCAACTCTAATATCAAAGCACTTACCAAATTTATAATTTAGTTTAGTTGTGGAATTTGCCTCTCGAACTATAAAACCCCAAGTAGTTAGAACCCAATGGAAATGGCTTGGAAAAATACATTTATCATAGCAAAGCTACTAGGTATTAATCCTTCACTTTCCTTGCTTATCTGTGTAATCATGTTGATTTGGGCAAAAGACTATCAAATAAAAGACAAAAGGCCTTAAATAGTCCTAACATCATTATCTTCATACTCTTTCTTAATGGAAGAACTAGAAGGCAATGCCCAACTAAATAGTATCTTCCAAACACCCTACAAACAACTCTCACACCAATGTCAGATATTTCTATCAAGCCTCTTTTGAATATTCTTATTATTATTACTAAATTTCTTATTACCTTTTAGAGAAAACAAACAAATTTCTTAATTATCCATTACACATTTCATCTACTTCAATATTTCAATAATTGTTTAATTATTTCTTAAAATAAAAATAAAAACCAACAAAAAAAAATTGATATTTCTCATAAAAATAAAACTACTTTAAAACTCAACATAATAAACTTATAATTATTAATATTAACCAATTCAAAATAGAAATTAAAACTATATAAATATTAAAAACAAACAAAATAATATAAATAAGATAGAACAATGCAAAAAAAAAATAATATATATATATATATATATATATAATTAAATGAAATTAAAAATAAAAGATAACATTTTATCTACATCGTTAAAATTGATTATACATATCTCAAGTGTATACACACGATATTCTCCTTTAGTTGGCCATTTTATTAGTCATAAATGTTTCAAATGCCCTTTGTTCTCTCACATTTCTAGAATTTACTGGTCTAAACTCTTAGGAATAATATTTACGTTCCATCTCTTTTGCCTAAATAGGATTTTATATAGATATTAAAACAATTTAAAAATAGAGTTTATTTTGTGATTTTTGTATTTGAAAAGTAAACTAGTTAATTTATGTTGTTTATTTAAATTAATGATATAATTTTAAAGAGGGATAAGAATTAATGATATAATTTTAAAGAGGGATAAATGGAGTTTACTTTGTATGTGATAGAGTAATTATATATGTAATAAAGTTAGGCTTTATAGAAGTTTGTTGAAGTGATTTTATGTTATTTAGTAATCAGGGGATTTCAATTTATTTTTAAACTTATCACTTTTAAATGGAAACTAAAAATTTAGAATGTGTAAAATTATTCTTCATTATTAATTTTAAGAACTCAAATTTTTTTAAAGAATTTACAATCAATTTCAATTTCGTAGTTCTTCTTCATAAAAAGTCAATAAGGATGGATTCTCTTTTGAATGAAAAAGAAAAAGAAGTTCAGGGTACCAAAAAATAAGGAAGTTGGTTGTGTTCATCATCTCATTGGATAGCCCTATGTATGGGCTTTGTCTAACATTTTAGGAAATAAAAAACAAAGGTCATATTCCCGAGATATTGCTAATTTGGTGACATCCTCGACATTCTATCCTCTACAATTATCCATTCGATGTGGGACCCTTATCCTTTATTCATTAGTCATCTACTTCACCTCTACATTGCTTTGTCTTCCTGCATGCAAATTGGGCTAATTCTTCCCATGTGGAATGTGGACCCTGCTCCACCTCTACTTTTCCTTATCTTTTTTCACTCCTTATTTCTTTGCACTCATTTGTTATCCTAATTTTTACCATGTGGAATGAAAATCCTCCCCCACCTCCACATTTCCTTATCTTCCCACACTCTCTATTTCTACACACATTTCTTATCCTAAGTTTTAACCCACTCCCCTAGCACACCAACCTATGACAGTGTGTCATTATTGTTTTAGCATGTTGAATGTAGAACCTCATCCACCTTCATATTTCCTTTCCTTCTCGTAATCCTTATTTATCCCCACTTACTTCTCATTCTAAGTTTCTCCCTTCCTTTGGAACACCTCCCAATGAACACTCTAATGCACTCATTTCTTATCCTAATTTTTACCCCGCCCCTTTAGTGGATTTTTTAACAATTGAAATATTATGCTTATGTATAGTATTATAGGCGACTATTCTAGTTTGAAAATCATACACATAGAAAATATCAACAATTTAATCATATATATGTAAAATATAGGTGAATTTTTAACGAAATGAGTGAATATTATAAGTTTAGAAAATGTCCAAAAATTACCCAAATTGCAAATTTTTGTCCCTAAAAAAATCCTTGCACCCCTTTATCATGCTACCCAATGTGCATTCCAACCTATGACAACATGACACATAAAATCCATTTACATTTGGACACATGGTATTGAAGTGGGTCTATCTCTGGGTGACACTTAGAAGGCATGGGCTAGACACAAATGACTAGGTAGTGACCTAGCATGATGATTAGGCACCCCCTCCTTTAACACACCTCTCAATGCACACTCCATCGCACTAATTCCTTACCCTAAATTTTACCCCTTCCTTTTGCATGCCTCTAGATGCACACTCCAACCTATGCTAACATGACATATGGAAACCCTTGCCATTTAAACACATTGCAGTGAAATGGAACTATCTCTAGGTGACACTTGGAAGGCATTAGTTGGACATGGATGATTGGGTAGTGACTTGGTATGATGACTATCCCCCCTCCCCCCAATTATCATGCCTACCAATGCATACTCCAACACATTCATTTCTTATCCTAATTTTTAACCCCACTCCTTTGGCATGCCTCATGGAAACCCTTAACATTTGGACACATTGCAGCGAAGTGGACCTATCTCTCTCCCCTCCTTTGCCATGCCTCTCTACACTCCAACCTATGACAGCATAATAGGTGGAATACCTTTACATTTTGACATTCGGAAGTGAAATGTACTTATCTTTGGTTAGCACTTTGAAGGCATGGGTTGGACATGAATTAATGGGTAGTGACTAGGGATGATGATCGAGTGGTGAATTGGTGACTAAAAGTTATGCTATACACAAGATATGCATGGTTCCATGGCTATCTCTACTTTACATACAAACAAAGATATTCATGTTTATTGAGAGTGAGTTTGCAATGACCTTGGTTTGAGAATCGTTATGCTAATTATCATTAACCTTGCACAAACTTTGCATCATCACCTTAAATTAATCCTACCCTAATTTTTAATTAATGTGAGAGTGGACCTGTTTCTATGCTTTAAAGGGATAATTGCTTCACGTGTCATTTTGGTGTCATTGTTGGGGAGTCAATTATAGGTGCATATGTGTGAATAGCTTATTTGCATGCATTGGCTGGAATTGTGATAGATGTGTTCCCAATTTCGACGTTTCTAGGTGGTAAGAAAAGAGGTAAGAACTTGTGAATCCTTTTGACATACTGAAAGGGGCTCAACCTCATCTGAATCAAGACACATAGGATTGCATTATATGAATAGTGATGAAGAAAAACATGGTGCTCCTAAGAAAACTAATCATTCAGGTGGAAGCGAATGTAGAAGGAAGAAAAAGAATCGATATTTAGGAAGGACAACTTACATACATGAAATTATTTCAAAGGCTAAAGAAGAATCATCCACTCAAGGAAAGGTGATAAAAGGTGAAGAACCTATCAAGATTTCCCCACAGAAGCCAATATCTCTTGATACATCTATACTAGGTAAGGATATAGAGTTTGGGGAAGCTTCATAAACAAGCCCTAGGATCTCTAGCCCTTTTGTAACAACAAAAGGTGAGGATCAAATTTTGGAGGAAGGTTATGTGAATACAAACTTAATTGATGAGGGATTGACTTCGTAAAAATGATTTTTTGGTCATCATACTATGTAATTTGGTAGTCAATTGAAACAATTTGTTGATACAGATAATAATGAGAATTCGTTAGGATCATCAAAGCCATATGAACAACCTAAGAAAGTTGAAAAACATAAATAGCCTGAGAAACTTCCATCACCAAAAAAGGACAATATCCTTCATTAGGAAAACCATCTGTAATAACTGCTCTGAATTTTCAACAAAATCCCATGGTAGGAAGTTCAATTACTACTTTTTATTTTCCCATGGGGAATATTCAAGGGAAGGATCCAATGAAAAACATACCTTTATTTTCAATCCCTACATTTCAAGGAATGGTCTCAGAAGACATTGACACATTTATTTTTGAGTTTTGTTTCCTTTGTAGAAGTTATGACTACACCACTGAGGAACACAAATTGAAGTTGTTCCTAGACACTCTAAAGGGGTAAACATTGAGATGGTTTATGGGACTCAGGGGAGGGTCTATTGGTACCTGGGATGCAATGAAGAAATATTTTCTAGAATAATACTAATATTACTATCATTCTAGGGAATTGAAGGATGAGATATTTGGAATTACTCATAAACCATATGAGAATTTGGAGGAATATGTTGAATGCCTTCAATATAATTTTCAAAGGTCTTAACATAGTAATTTGGATAAGGAGATAGTTAAGACAATATTGATTAATGGAATGAAGGATGACTACCTCAATATGTTGAATCTTTTGGGGAAAGGAGATATATTTAAGGATTCCTATGATGACATAATTCATCTTTGTCAAAGGAGCTCTAGGGGATCTACTAGAAATCATACCATGACATATGATGCCTTTGCCATGTTTTTGAATTCAACAAATACTGGAGAAACTAGTGAAAAAATTGGGATTTGTTAGAGAAATTCAAAATTAACATCATGAGTTCAGTGCCTTCTCAGTTTGATGTATTACAGGAAAAACAAAATAGAGAGAGGTTGAGAGAGCATTGGCCCATTTCTTCTCTTAGTTTCGAAATAAGCACCCATTGAGAGAGTGCCCACTTAATAGTTGCACCATTTGTGAACAATATCATTCCAAAGAGTAATGCTGTTCCCTACCTAGACTTAAGGAAATTTATAAGGAAGCAGGGGAAGATGTTGAAGTAGCTTACTTTGATGGGTCTAAAAGTCCATGGAAATCTAGGCCTCTAGGTATGATGCAGGACCCTTTCCCTCCTTTCAATTCTTGGTCTAATGAATATAATTTTCAACAACCGCCCCAATAGTTTCAATATCTAGAATTTTCATGGTAGCCCCCAAACCCTTCTCTGGTTCAATATCATATGCCTTGGCCCCAGTGTCTTATTTATTCATGGACTCAGCCTTGGTGATGACCTTCTCTCCCAAACTAGATACTTGTGCAATTACCAACGAAGAATAGTTACAACTCCCTTCCAATGTGCCTATGAGTGCTCCATTAATGCACCCTCAACTTCCTGTGCAACCCAATCCTAACCCTAATAATAAGGCAGTATAACAAGTATAATCCTAAATTTTTCCTACTTATGGCATTTCACTAGTAAAATGTAATGAGGTTCAACTTCACTCAAGTAGGATAGTAACTCCCATTCCTCCCCTCGTTCATAATAGAAAATGAGGAAGAAAATTTATTAGGAGGAGGAGAAGTGATTCAATGTTCTATGGGAAAGAAACAAGCTGAAACATCAGGTGATTGTTTTAGTGTTGAAACAATTGCTAAGGTTGTAACAAATGGTACTATAGTTAATATTCCTATAAAAACTGATGACACTATAACATCAGATGTTTCCCTAGTTGTGAAACCTATAACAGCTACTAACAGTGAGACTCTTTTATGCCCACTTTATCCTAAAAGACTGGTTGAAGCTAAAAAAAATTCCCAATATGAATATTACTTCTTGACAAAATTAAAGAATCTGCATGTTCGGATTCCTTTACTCCAAGCAATTTGGGATGTTCCTATTTATGCTAAAATAGTTAAGTAACTGTGTACCAAAAATCTAGGTAGAAAACCTTGGGACCTTCCCACTGTGTATTTCATTGGAAAATTATCTGAGGTGATATTAGGAAAAGATGTGCCTACTAAGTAGGGGTTGCCATTAATATAATAACTAAGGAAGCAGTGGAAGTACTTGGGCTTATTGATTTAAGACAGAGTCGTACAATTCTAGAGTTAGCATATACGTCTAAATTCCAACCTGAGGGGATATTAGAAGATATTATCATATCAGTTGATTCTTGGAAATACCCAGTAAACTTCATGGTGCTTGATCCCAAAACATGCTTAGGTGGACATCCTTTGATTTTAGGATGACCATGGTTAGCTACTGTTGATGCTTATATCATATGCAAGTCTGGGTCTATGACTATCTCGAATGGACATACTAAAAAGAACCTTGTCCTTTATCCTCCTACCAAGCCGAGTTTCAAACCTAAAAAACTCTCCAGAATCGGAGTATGACTTGGAAGAAAATGGTGCTCGTTCAGTACTCATTATAAGTAAATCCTTACAACTTAAAAATGAAATTGAAGATGATGTTATCAATAATTTTATTAGTGATAATTCTATTGTTAGATCTTGTACATCCTGATTAATTAATGTTACAATAAGTAAATCTAGTGAGGAAAAATTTTTTTATGAGCCTGATACACATGACGGACCTACTACTTCTAGTCTTAAAAGTATACCTATAGATATTGAGCCTAGAAAAACCCCTATCATAAATTCTAATCTATCTACTAAAGAGAGAGAAATACTAGTGCCATTACTCATAAAGAATAAGGAAGCTTTTGCATGGGATTATAAAGAAATGAAGTGTATCCATCCTACATTATGTACTCATCATATTTATTTAAAGGAAGGATCCCAACTTGTTAGGTAACTGCAACGTAAAATGAATCTGGTTTTAAAAGGCATTGTAATGGAAGAACTCCAAAAACTTTTGGATGCAAATTTCATCTATCTTATTTTCGATACTTGATGGTATCCCCACTAATTATTGTTCCTAAGAAAAACGGGAATTGGAGAATCTATGTAGACAACATGGAATTAAATAAAGCCATTCAAAAGGACCATTTTCCATTACCTTTTATTGATTAGGTCTTAGACACTATATCTGGTAAGAAATTATTTTATTTTTTGGATGGATTTAGTGGTTGTAATCAAATACAAATTGCCACTGAAAATCAAGATAAGACTACCTGTACTTGCCCCTGGGGTACTTATCATTAGAGGAAATTTCAGCCTAAAATTGCCCATGAAATTTTCATGTGCATCATACTTTAACCAATCAAAATCCTTTAAATTTAGAAAGAGGTACATGTAAATGTTTTGAAGGGAAAATTAAGAAAACTGTTTTTTTAATTGTATTTTTGGCTTATCTCATTATAATTTTACTCAAATTTCAAGTGTAGACACTTGTTGGATGCGGAATTAAATTCTACATCCAATGAGTACCCATTCAATACATTTTTATTTTTTAATGTATATTCATTTTTCTTTTTTTTTTTTTAATCAATTTGGGGCTTCTCAAAAGTATGCATAATGGGTACTCATTGGATGCAGAATTTAATTCCGCATCCAACGAATGTCTACACTTGAAATTTGAGTAAACCTATAAGGAGATAAGGTAAAAATAGACTAAAAAAAATAGTTTTCTTATTTTCCCTCCAAAATTCATAACTTTTATTTTAATATTTTCATATTATTTTATTATAATTCCTTAGGAGGCCACTTTTAGGCTAAAATCTTCTCTAATGGCTTACAGGGTCCTACCTTTTGGACTGTGCAATGCACCTGCAGCCATTCAATGGACAGTATTGGGAATTTTCTCTAATATGGTTAATGACTATTTAGAAATTTTTATGGATGATTTTACACCCTATGGGAGTGGATTTTGATGAATCCTTGAACAACCTTGAAAAAGTACTTGAGAGTTGCATTCAAACCCACCTTTGTATTAGCACTGAAAAGTGTCATATGATGATGATTGATGTTATTTTTCTAGGACATTATCTTTCTATTGCAGCTATTCAAGTGGACCTGACAAAGGTAGAGGTGATTTTGAAATTTCTCACTCCTAATACACAAAATGAGGTACGCAATGTTTTAGGGAATTCAGGTTATTATAGATAATTTATAAAAAGAATGGTAAGATTGCATTACCATTATTTTCCCTTCTAACAAAAGACATGGAGTTTGAGTGGACTGATAAGTGTAATAGTACTTCTGCAGAACTAAACAAACGTGTAACAAAAAATCTTGTTTTGAGAGGACAAGGTTAGAATTTGTCATTCCGCGTCTCTATTGATGCTTCTAATACAACCATTGGAGTTGTGCTTGGTCATCAAGATGGAAACAATCCATATGCCATCTACTATATCAGTAAGAATTTGGTTGCTACATAGGTAGATTAGATAGTTATAGAGAAAGAATTTCTTGTTGTTATTCACGCTATTAATAATTTTAGGCACTACATCATTGGTTATCAAAATTTTGTGCATAAATACCATTCTGTTATTAGATTTTCAATAAAAAAACATATTACGAATGCTAGGGTTACTAGGTGGTTGTTGTTACTCCAAGAATTTGATATCACTATTATAGATAAATCTGGAAAAGACAATGTTGATGCATATTTTCTCTCTAGGTTAACTCATGTTACTGATAATTTGTCTGTTGGAGATTCTTTTCCAGATGAGTATCTATTTTTAGTATCTAGTTATTCAACCTGGTATGCAAATATTGCTAATTAGCTTGTTGTAGGAAAGTTGCCTCATAACCTCTCTCCTAGAGAAAAGAGAAAAATCATACAACAGAGTGTTGGATATTTTTGGGTGGATGGAAACCTTTTGCGCACTAGTTTTGATTTGTATATTAGAAGATGAGGTAGGATGGGATCCATGAAATCCTCAAGGCCTATAATGGTGCACCTTGTGGGTGAAATTTTGCAGATAGGAGGACTAGTCATAAGGTGTTGCATATGGGCTACATTTTTCCTACTTTATTCTGAGATGAAAAGAGGTATGTTCAAGGATGTGACAGTTGTCAAATAATGGGTCAACCTACCCAATTAGACAAGATGGTGTTACAACCTCAACTAGTGGTGGAACCGTTTGAGATCTGGCCATTAGATTTTGTGGGACTAATTATTTCTCGATCTCAATAGAAGGTTTATATTTTGCAAAAATTGTGTTACCAAATAGCTAGAGGCTAGAGCACTTACTAGAGAAATTGACCATGTTGTTTCAGACTTTTTGTTTGAATTTTTTTTGCTCAGTATGGAGTGCCAAGGGAAATAGTAATAGATGGAGGAGCACAATTTACCTCTCGATTAATGCAGGATCTTGTCAAGAAATAATAATGGAGTTCATCAGAAGATTACCTTACCCTATCATCCTCAAGAAGATGGGTAGGTGGAAAGTATTAATAAAGTACTTGAATTTATTAAATACTATGGAAGGGCATAGAAAATATTGGGTGGAGAGACTTCCTAAAGTATTGTGGACTTGTAGGAGAACTTGGAGAAATATTATAGGTTTTTCCCCTTATGAACTAGTTTTTGGTAAGAATCCCATCTTCCCCATTGAATTTGATATTAAACAATTAAGGACTGCCTTGGAAGTGGATTTAAATTTTACTACACCTCAAGAATATTGGTTGAAACAACTAAATGAGTTGGATGAAAAGTGCATGGCTGTTGTGCAATGAACATATATCATTCAAAAATAGTGTACCAAATGGAATAATAAGTTTATGAAGAAGAATTTGTTTTAGAAGGGTGACTTGACCTTACTTTATGATTCCAGGTTCAAGGATTTGAAGGGTAAGTTGCAAACTAGGTGGTTAGGTCCTTATGAGATAGAAGTAGAGTTTGACAACAAGACTATAAAATTGACAACCATTGATAATTCTCAAGTATCTTTTTTGGTTAATGGACATCATCTAAAATTGTATCATAAAACTGAATCTAAGGATTCATTTGTGAACGTTGTTTCAATTGAAAGTTTAGACCTTGAAATTATTGGGGCATTGGAGGTTCCTCCTATGCTGCCAATTATTTACTTATTTTCAATATATATATATATATATATATATATATATATATATATATATATGGTTTATGATACACATTTAGATGATGTATATATATCTATATATATATATATATATATATATATATATATATATATATATGGTTTATGATACACATTTAGATGATGTATATATATCTATATATATATATATATATATATATATATATATATATATATATAGATATATATATATATGTATATATGTATGTATATATGTATATATGTATATTTGTATATGTATATGTATATGTATATACATATGTACATATGTACATATGTATATACATATACATATACATATACATATACATATACATATAAATATACATACACACACACACACACACACACACACACACACACACACATATATATGTATTAAAAATGTCCAATATTGAAAACCCTTTTGGGGTGCTACTGGATGTGTGTGATCACTGAAAGCCATCTTGCTAGCAGTCAACACCTCTTGTTTATCTATAACAACACTATGATAATTCTTTATATTATTAATTTTTTGTTCTAATCTTTTGTTGTTATAGACACAACTAAGAACGTATCATAAGTTGATCTATACATTTCAACTCTGATTAATATTTTGTTGATACCTCTGAATATATGACCAAATGTTAGAATTATTTATGTCTTTGTCATCATATCAACATTGCTGCTACAGTTGAAGACCCCTTTGGAGACCCATTTTTGTTGCTTCAGTTGAAGACATTTTTTTACATTTTCATGGTTAGCAGTGTGGTCTCAAGGATGATACATTGAATCTACTCTCACAAGAGCGGTTCTTACATCTCATCATACCAATAGAATTTTACCTTTGAATATATGCCACAAGGATATTTTCACAACATCATTTGACCTGTACAACCCTATGTCACTATATTGGTAAGCCAATGGCATGTTTATTTTATTCTCCTTTATTTCTAGAATTTGGACCTAAGATGTGACATTATTACTTTAATGCACAAACGTCGAGGACAACTGTTACAATAAGTTGGGGGGTGAATGTATCATGTTATTAAAGGATACACTATGATTTCACCCCAATTAATCAGTTATTTATTTTCTTGATGTATAATTATTCCATCTCATGATGATTAGACCTTCATAATCGTCATTATACCTATTATCGTTTTCAAAAAACTTATTATCATTCCCAAAAATTTGATGTGGTTGTGTAAGGTACTTTCTCATAAGTACCATAAATACTTAATTTGGAAAAAATGGGTAATTATAATTAATTCCAAACTCCCGACATTCTCTCCTTAGCAAGTGTTTGTGTGTATGGACTCAGATTGTCAGCCCAATGAAAATTGAAGAGACTTTTGATCAGCTATCCTCCCTTCAAAAAAACTGGGCAAAATTTTACCCCTATCCTAAGAAAGGTAAAAACATTATCACCCGTAAGTGGAAATGCATCCCAGCTACTCTTAGTTGGAAAATCTGGTTAGCTAGGAACAACTGTATTTTCAATTACAAGAAGCCCAACCTTGTCCGCATATTAGCAAAAACAATAGCGCTCATATCTGAAACAATAAGCGCAAACTGGGTAGCTCCTCCAGACCAATCAAGCTGGCACAAAGAAGAGGTGGAATGGTATAACAAATTCAGCATCAATCATAGCAACAATCATCTAGCACACCCCAAAGCTAGCACGAGAAGAATAAACTGGAAGCTCAGAGGCACAAGGGAAGAAGTAAGTCAATGGATCCTTGATCAGAATCGCCCTACTTTGCATTTCGACGGGGCCTCCAAAAATAACCCGGGAGAAGCTGGAGCAGGGGGCATCATAAAGGACAGCCATGGCAAAACTCTGGTAAGCTACGAATGGGGTTTGGGCCAAATGTCCAATAACCTGGCTGAAGCTTACAGCCTCTACCTAGGTACCCTCATTCTGAACCGGCTGAGAATCAGGAATCCAATAATAGTGGGAGACTCAGCCATCGTCATTGCAGCCATGGTGGCGGGAACAAAATTTAAAAAAGAGGCTCTTAATAATGTAAAGCTCAGGATTGAGGATAATGTCAAAGAAATGGGAGACACGACTTTCAAACATGTTCTAAGAGACAACAACACTGAAGCAGACCATTACGCCACTAAGGCAGCCAACAGACAGATCGGCCAAGTCAAAGAAAATGATCTCATATATGAAAATCCCGTTCCGTAGCTGGCTTAGTTGCCTCTCAAAATCTCCGACCAGTCATTCCAGCACCCTTTCGACCTCCTGTCTTATCACTCCCCACCCTCATTCTTGTGATCTCTGGCCTCAATCAGTCCCGTCGCACGCTGCTCGTCAGGCATTGAATTTCGATCCTCCCTTCTTCACTCCCACCACTCAACCTTCTTGGTCAGATCACAGGATCTTGAATCCCCAGCTCTCTCGTGAATATCCCATGCAGATTATAGGTAGAAGTCTTTTCATGATCTCCTTAGACTGCTGCAAAGATTTTAAGCTGGTGGCTAATCCCAGCCAAATCACAGAGCCTATGCCGCATCCTCGGCCCGCTCATCCTCCCTCCGCGCTATATATATTCACCTACCCTCCTCTTTTCGAGCACATCAGAAACTCGTTTCATTCTTCGCAGGAGAGTAATGGTTCTTTTCCAGGCATTCAGCTCAGGAAGGTTGGCATCAAGAGAGGCCGCTATCAGTGCAGACCGGCTGTGAGATCGTTCTCAAAAGCTCCCGGGGACGTCAGCAATCCCAAAGACCGGAACTACGCCTTCAGTTTAGCTGCTCCTTTCCTCCTCGACCGTTTGGTAAATCTCTGTGCCTGGCTCCCTTCTTTAACAGTGTTTTCCTCCCTGCTCTGTTTCTCCTTCGTGGCATTTTACCTCAGTCGCGCTGGTCTCCTTCCTCTTCACCCCAGCCCCTTTTCCCTGTTCCCGCTCAGCATCCATATCAGCTCCCTGGAAATGGCAGAGACCCCAGAAAACAGAGAGCAAACTGAGGCTCAGGAAAACCGTGAGTTGCCCGAGAATCCTCTGGACAGAGTGCTTGGAAACGCCAACTGCACGTTGTGTAAAGCTCATTGCTTTATGATTGCAAGGTTTGTCAAACATTTCAACGAGCTCAAAGAGGACTTTCAGGCTGATAGCAGATCAAAGAGAAAGAAACTGGAAAAACACAAGGCAGAGATAGAAAGCCTAAAGGAAAAATGCAAACACATGGAGGAGGCAGTCGCCCACATCAAAGCCATCACTCAAAGTATGCAAGCCGAGACTTCAACCAGAGCAAGCGTCAAGAAAGAACCCCAGATTGATGACTCTGTCAATCAGCTCTAGTAATCTAACTAATGACTAGCAAATTTTGTCTTCTCGCAGGTCTGTTTGTAAGGCTATATAGCCGTTTTCTTTTCCAATCTGCACTACTCAAGTTTGTCTATAAGAAGTCAGGGTCTGGATTTGGCTCCAAGCAGTTTTATAATATATAAGTATCCGATCATGTTAAAAAAAAAAAAAGTGTTTGTGTGTATGAAAGGCAACTCTATAATAAGTCCTATCAGCATTGAGTAGTTACAGCCTTAGGCAGCCATGATAGGAGCAGTGGTAAGGAATGAACCCAATTCTGTTGACATGATGCCACAACACATGGAAGCTCTAGAAATTTTTTGAAATGCAGGGTGGTTGAGCTATTTTTTAGAATTTGTATGGTTTTAGTGAGTTGGTTGCTCTCGAGTTTGCACAATCCCTAACTGAACAGTATTCTGAAGTCAAAGGTTTCTTAATTGTCCTTACAGAAGAGTTAATTTCAAGAGTAATAGGGTTTCCACAAACAGGGACTCAACGATTTTCAAGGAAGGTGGTGGTTCCATTAGCTAAGGATGTGTTTCTGCAGGAAGGAGAATAATTAATGACTAAGGGTAGGGGCTTTGACAAAATATCTCTTCCCCACCCTTGGGATGATGTGGATCTCTTCATTTAGAAATTTATCACTTATGAAGGGCGCTTTAGGATTATATTTAATTATCGTTTTTAGTTTTTGGCACATTTGAGGGCAGGACAACTGATAAATATTCCTTATTACCTATTGAAATATTTGTAGTACATGGCAAAGGCAACGCGGGGGGGGGATCTAGAAACCTGCTTGACCAATCATGCATTGATGAAATTGGTAATAATTCACTCATTATAGGAGAAGGGGAGTTCATGGGCTAATTTTTTAGCAAGACCATGTCTGAATGTAGAGGATGATGAAAGTGAGGAGCATTAGGAGGGAGTTGGAAAAACACCTAAAAGTCAAGTAGCCACACCCTGTAGAAGTATGGTTGTTACACCACCCAAGAGAAGAACAACTGCAACCCCTAGGAAAAGTAGGGTGTATGCATTTATTAGACCTGGTCATCAAAGTACTATGAGATGGAGCTCTATAAAAACTTATAATGTTACATACTCAAAAGAAAAAAGGGTGCAGACAGAGGAGGCCGTTGAGGTGTCTAGTGGGTCATTATAGAATATCTATCATGGGTGTCCTATTGAAGAAGAAAAATCAGAAGAAGAAACTACTAAAACAATAGTACCTAATCTAGCAGTTGAAGAAACAAATATTTTTGAAGAAATCAAGGATGCCTTAGGACAAGTGAAAGAAAAAAAGAGAATACTACAGAAGTCAATTGGTGGAAGGAACCCTAAGATAATAGTGTGAGTGGCTATCATACAAAACACTACTCCAGCGATAAAAGAGTGCATTGTTACAGCTAAACCATAGGGGTCAGAGGAATAAGAGGATAAGAGAAAACAAGAACAACTTGTAGCGGAAGGTGCCTCCATGTTTGAAGCCCCTATTATTACACCAGAATTTAAGCATGGGGAAGAAGAACTAGTAGAAGAAGAATCCATAAAAGAAAAAGAGGATGCCCCTCTACCAAGTACAACTGAAATTGGCCCTCTTGTCCGTGAAATTGAAAAATTGAAAAAGAAAAATGAAGATTTAAGGAAAAAACTTGCTCTGG
The DNA here is from genome assembly GCA_031772625.1 of Pinus tabuliformis. NCBI lineage: Eukaryota > Viridiplantae > Streptophyta > Pinopsida > Pinales > Pinaceae > Pinus > Pinus tabuliformis. The sequence continues at coordinate 356,370,678 of CM062813.1, forward strand.
TTGAGAAACAACTTCAATTTGAGAAGGAAAATGCATTAGATAAGTTAGAAGAAGTAGCAGAAATGGCATCACCCACTGAAACAACCTCAAAATTGCATGTGGATGTAAACAAGTTCTTAAGGAAGATGGGCTTGAAGAATTAACTATTGTCTTAGTAGGAGTTCAAGTAGGATAACGATATGAAGAATTTTGACCTGCTAATGACATTGTTATCACACAAGAACTAGTAGTTGAAGCAGAGAAGGAAGAACAAAAATAGTCTACTACTCCACAAGGACTTGTTTATGATGTTACTGTTACACAAGAACTTGCAGCTGAAATAGAGAAAGTTGAAATTAATTTGACTGTTGCTCCATAAGAACCTATCGATGACGTTGTTGTTACATACGAACCAATAGTTGAGATAGGCGCAAGAAGAGAAGAAAGGGGATAAGAATATATTGTTGAGCATGAGACCATAACAACATTAGGAACAACCTATCTTAATGAGAAGAACTATTGAGAACAACATCTTTGCTTAGGGAAGTAGAAAAATGGAAGAAGTTAGCAGTCTTCCCCAAAGATGAAGTTATTTTTCTGAATCGACATGAGGAGATGGTCAGTAGAATTAAAAAGCAATGGGATGAAAAATTGAGAATTCAATATTTTGTAAGAGTTCACAATGAGAGGAAGCTAGAAATGGTGCAAGTAAAGGAATTGCAAGAGGAGGTGTAGCTGGTACAACAAGAGAAGGAAATTATGTTTGAACTTATTGATGGTTTACTAAGTTGTAGACTCCCTTCCCCATAAGAGAAATTCTTTCTCTTTTAATTGAAAACCTTTAAGGAAAAGAACCATATAATACAAGGAAAATTCAGGATTTCATAGAAACTTTTCATAACATTAATTTCTCGTAGTATCGTTTGTTGTGTAAGATGTATTTGCATGACATTACCTATTTTGGAGATAAATATTTTAATTGGACACCTAATGTTGGGGGTGTTAAGTTGAGATATTTTGTTTCTTTTTCTCAGAACTAGGTAAGATGGAAAGCTACATATGAAACTGTAACAACCAATAAGAAATGAGTAAATTTGTGCATCATAAATGAGCATGCCTTTGTTGATGTTTTTGCTAAGGCACACAATCGAATATGGTAGATTCCAATGACCAAAGCATTGGTAATGGAACATCAAAGATTGGTTTTGTAGAGATGCCTCAGGAATATTTCGGGCATAATAACTAGTGCCTTGGAAGGGAGTAAGCCGTGATAGATTTTTTGTCAATGGGAGCTAAAGGAAGAGGACCCCTATTGTTATCAAAACTTTACACAAGCCCTTTCTAGGGTTCCTCAATATGTGGAGTGAATTAAGACGAGTAGCCTAAGTTGAATTTGACTCAAATTTAAGTTTCCTCTTGTTTGGCTTCCGACCTATCAGTATTAGCACCCATATCACTTTACTGACAAACTTTGGGAAATGGATCTGGTCCTTTCTCAAGGCTAAAGGGGTAGAGTACATGACACTATAGAATCATATGATTTTTTGGAACTACACTCTCAGCATGTTAAGAACTAGTCAAAAGGGTCTGCACGAGGATATGCAGATGCTTAAGTAGGGGTTAGATGTTGGGCCATGGAATTGTTACCTTCTTGCATTCACTTTCCTACTCCTTTTCCGCCATTTTTGACCAACAAGACCACACATTGTCATTATAACAACCATTATTCACCTAAGTATGTTCTTTTCTATATGTCACATTATTCACCTAGTTTTCTTATAATTTGGAATAAGAACTACTATCTTAGGCAATTTTGATTATAAAACTGACATATGGGTTGTTTCAGGTTAAAGTGGTTTATTGAAGTTATTGTTATAGGATTGCACTTTCAGTTTCCTTTATTAATTCAGATAAAGACTCCATGAAATGTTATTAATACATGAACAATTTTCCTTGGGCATGTTGTCTTTCTTTAATTATTCATATGAATGGAATGGAAGAGAGCATTGATTCAAAGCTAATTCAACCATTGAGAGATATTCATGGAGCATACATATCACTTAGTTAAGATTCTCTACAAATTTATTGTAATTGAAGGGAACTATTACAACTTTACCCATATCATGGAAACTATTACATAAATTATTGAAAGGTATTCTTATTTTAAGATTACATGAGAATCGAAAGAAAATCATGATGATCTTCCTGTTGTATTCAAAAATTATAAAGAAGAGAGCTTTCTACACTTTGGGGAAATGAAGGGAATTAGAGAGATGGGATTGGAAAGAAGGGGGAAGCACTATGAACTGTAATCTTGATTTTTTATTAATGCAAATAGCAACTTTGTGGCATCAAATCTTTCTTTGAGTAGTATGTGTGTTATTTAGTGCACCATCCCTTGCTGAGGAGGAAGGGCCCTCCTTCTTAGCAGGGATCACTAGTTAAGTCGGGTGCAATAATTATTTGTATTGACTATTTTCAGCTATGTAATTGTTTCTACTATCAATTTTATTTATGAATCATTGATTGCAGAGAGATTTTGAATGGTGTGATATCATAAGTCTTGGATTGGTCCCTCTTATTAGTGTAGCAACAAGTTGTTTACTTTTTTGTTATAGATTGGATTGCACTTTCTTGGAATGTGTGTGTTCAAAATTTTATTGCATGATCAATGGTTTGGAGGATTATTGTTAATGAATGAGAGTAGTTGTGTAACGAAGTGATTTATTTTGCAATTGTGTGACTCTTTTTTGATTGTTTTGAAGACTGTAACAACTTGAATGTTTGTTGAGAGTGAGTTTGCAATGACCTTGGTTTGAGATTCATTATGCTAATTATCATTTCCCTTGCATAGACTTTGCATGATAGCCTTAAATTAAGCCTACCCAAATTGATCATTAATGTGAGAGTGGACTTGTTGCTCCACTTTAAAGGAACAATTGTTTCACCTGACACTAGAAAGCCTAGTAATAGGAAAAAGAAAATATTTTTTGTTACTTGTCCCAGCGCATCCTTAGAAATAATTTTCATGGAATTTATGGGAGGTTTTCTAACAACCAGGAAGGTACATGCCTTGTAAAAACACCACTGATAGGAAATAAACAACAAAATTGTTCTTTGGACAAGTCTAGGTGCAGTTTGGGATACCAAGGAGCATCATTTCAGAAAGGGGTACAATATTTTTTTATGTATGTTGGACTAAATTGTGGGAGAAGATTGAAACAAAATTGAATAGGTCTACAACATTCCATACAAAGATAGAAGGGAAAATAAAAGTATCCAATGAGACTTTGGTGAAATTTTTAAGGGGTTGCAATTAGAAGCATTCAAAAATTGGGATGAAAATTTAGTATATATACAACACTCTTAAAACAAAGTAGTCCACATTTCTACTAGTAAGTCCACATTTGGAATTTGTTTTGGATATTTGCAACCTTCACCTTTGGATATTGCATATGGGCAACAAGAAGGAGTGAGGGAGGATCTTGCAATGGACGGGGAAAATTAATCGTTGAGAAGATCAAGTAGATCCACCTACAAGTACATGAGACACTATAGAAGTCACAAGAAAAATATAAGGCTAGGAATGATCAACATAAAATAGAGAGATCATTCAAGGCGAAAGACAAAGTATGGTTAAAGTTGGACAAGAAGAGGCTACAAGGTTGTGGTAAGAAATCAAGGATCTATGATTCTGTCTCCTTGAGATACTAGAAAAGGTGGGATATTATGCTTATAGACTCATTATACCCCCATTCATGCACATTTACTTAGTTGGTGAATGTATAGAATCTACGACTATATGGGCCTTTCATGCTAGATCAAGAAGAGGATTAGGTCCTACCTTCTATAGAGAATATGGCATTAGATGCTCAAGTAGATTTGAAAGATGATATAGTTTTGCAAAAGAGGTCCATAAATCAAGATAGGGACAACATGAAATTTTTCATATTGGGTTGAAAGGATAGCTTCTTGGCAAGGCTAAATGGTACACCCAAGAGAAAGTGGAGAAATGTTTTATCACCTCATTTAATAGAATATTTTTGGGACCAAAATCCTCCCAAAATGGGGAGGTGTCATCCATATTATATCTATATCGCTTTTCATCCGTATCAATTCTTCCTACGTGGAAAATATGGAGGAATCATCTCATAAGACGATTTTTATGGGTGGGACCTAATTTTGGAAATTAGAGTCTGAAGCCTTCCAGGAGAAGTTTGAGGCATCAAATGGAAATTTTGAAGTGAAACTTTGCTACTTACAAGAAAATAAATAAATAAATAAATAAAATCTATTCTACATATAGACACCTTTCTAACGGCACAAAAATCACCTCAATCAGAATCCATATGCAAAATTTATGCCATGCAGAAGTTGATCTTTATGTTTTGGCCACCATAATTTGAGAGGATTCCATGATAGCCCCCATTATTCATGTAAAAGGGGCTAGCCACATGATAAGTATGAATAAACTCTAGAAGAGTCGATATTGTAACTATAGTTAAGAGTTTAAGAATTAAAACCTAACCACTAGTAGGCTATCAAGTATTGTTATAACAAGGCCACTAGGAGGAAAACGGCTTCCATTCTATTCAAGTGTATTTTGTTCCATAGATGAGAATATTAGATGAAATATAATAGAGAGAGAGAAAATAGAGAAGATTTGTGCACTATAGTAGGACATGGGTCACATGCCTCACTTCTTTGTACTTGCATCCATTTTCCATTTGGATAACGATAACATAATGGCCTCACCTTCCAGCTAGATTTTCTACCCGAAAGGTCTTCTAGGTTATATATTGTCTTAATTTGGGGTTTGTGATTTTAATTGTGTTGTTCTCTATTTTCTATATATTCATAATTTTCATGCATACATTATAAGTAGTAATTTACAGATCCAAAAATATAAGGAATAATAAACCCTCATAACGTAGATTTTTATTTTGAGATTAATTTTAACATATATGTTGTGACAAAATGTCCAATAAAATATCCACAACAGTTTACAAATAAAAAATTAAATCCACTAACTCAAGGACGATATGATGTCCTCGTTATTCAAGAGACAAATAATAGGGATCAATTGGAAAAATATAACCAACAACTCAAACAAAAAATGGAACAAGTAAAAAGGATAGTAAGATCACATACATGGAGGATTCTCTAGGGGTCATGGTGCATTTATACATCGATTTGGTTAATTGAAAGTATCTAGTTAAGACCTATGCATTCATTCTAAGGGGGAAATAGTACAACTATCATATTTTCAATTTATCTCGGCAAGGGGTATTCCATATCCAAATCCATAAATAATTTCTTAGGGTTTTCCTGGTGAAAACATGGAGGAAAAATCTAGTTTTTTTTTTTTTTTTTTTATCTCCATAACCTTATGTTATCACAATAACCATATTCGGACTCTAATACCTATGTGGTGGATGTAGAGTTCATGTTCTTAGCATCCTAGCTAAGGCATGAAGAAATGATGGAAGAAGAGGTTAAGAAAAAAATGGAGGGAGAATTGTATACCTATCTATGGATTAGGGTACAAGATCCTAATCCTACAACATTCATAGAAGATCATGATATGTTTTCAAAGGATCAATAGGTATCTCCAATATGGAAACAAAGGCATGAGTAATTTGTCTTTCAATTCAAATATATGGTGACGTCACTAGGGGATGAAGCCACACAATATTTTTATACAAGGTGGAAATCCCTACCTTATAGCCTTAAAATCAAGAAGTTACACTCACCCATCACCTTGAATAATGCTATCTCTAGGACACCGCTCTACGAAAGACTACTACAAAATATTGAATAAAAGTAGACTAGGTTAAGATTTAACCTACCACTACTTCTCATACCTTAAGAGGATTCATCCAAGACCAAGAAGCCAAAACTTGGAGAGATATAGAGGACTCGGTAGTATTTTATCAACAAGGAGAATTAAACAACAATGTTGGTGGGATTCAAGTTTCCTATCAAATAGCATCATGATAAAAGTTATAAATAGTGGAAGAGAGATTGGTTACATAAGGGTTTGCAGCACTTCAAGTTAGGAGGTGATTATTGGCCCATATAATGTACAACCTATAGGTACATTTCTATTGATTTTTTATCAATTCTAAATTTATTTTACCTTGCATCAATAAACATTTTGATAGATGCATGATTATTATGTGTACATTAGAATTGCTCGAAATGTTGGGTGTGGAGCCTGATTATATTCCTAATTGTTTAGAGGTTTTTTTGTTTCAACCATGTTGGATCCTTGTTCCTAATGGGGCGAAAATGTTGCCCATTTAATCGCCATCAAGGGGTTCTAGGGGAGCGACGGTAATTTTATGATCCCCCCCACCCGCTAGTGGGGGTTCAAGGGGTAGCAACCCTAAAGCTAAAAATAGATAAAACTTTGCCTTGTAAAAATTGTAATTGCGTAGTCAATTTGGGTTATTCATTAGGAGGATGATCTGATAGTAGAAGTTATGTTAATTTAGGGTGTTTTCCCTAGAAGACAACCCTCGGTTTATATGAGGGAACTGTATTATAGCTGTGTATTATTATTTTGAGCAAGAGAAAGAGAGAGAGAGAGGAGGTTAGGTGAGAGCGAAGAGGAAATTATAGTGGATCTGTTGTAGGTTGTATCTCTTCATTTTGTTAGATAATATAAAAACATGTATTTCTTGTTTCTCCATTGATGTAGCCCAAATTGGGTGAACCACGTATATATGTGTCTCTCTTGTTTTATGTGTTTCTATATTTTTTTCGTCTTCAATATTTTTTGTATTTCATTGCTCCGTTAATAAATTTCTAACAACTAGTATCAGAGTTGAAGGTCAATTTGGCTAATAAACTCGTGTAGAAATTCTACAAATTCTCTACAAATCTACCTTTTATACCACTGTAGAAAATCTGATTATAGATTAACTCGATAATGCAATGTCAATCAAAGCAAAATACTATAATCTACTTCTACTATCAATTTGTTGAAGCTTAAAGATCGAGCTGAATAGAGCTAAACAATATAACTAGAAGAAGAAGAATCAATGCACAATACACATGAAAATACTTTGGGGAAAGCCTCAGCCAAAAACCCCACTATTCATATTATCATACAAGGTGGAAATATATAGAGATTATACAAAGCGTTAGCTCTCAAAGCTAGCCAACTCTCAGTACAATCCTCACAGATGCTCACAGGCAATCCTGGCTTCTCATAAGCCTTCCTCTCTGCCCTCCAAGCTCCCATTTCCTTGCACTGTTCCTAGTGGATGATTCTCACCTCACCAAGTGGAACACTGCTCTAACACACTGTCAGAACTACGCAATCCTCAAGGAACCCTGTTCCTTTTGCGTGCATGAGTTTCCTTTATAGGAGAAAACATGCAATTGATAGTACATTTTCCTTGACATTTAGCTCAATTGGGTCTTTCTCAGATTAGACATGCATGAGCTTTTGATCAGAGAATCTTCAGTTATCTGGAGTACACTAGTTGAGTGCATGCATGCATCAACTGATTGATAACTCAAAATTAGTTCCTACAATAGTTTGGAACTAATTTAACTGGACTTAACTCATTAAACTGAGCTAACTAATTACAACTCAAATATAACTCAATCTTATCTCCTTAATTAAGAGATGATCTCCTTAATTTAAGGGACAATTGTTGCATGACTTCAGAAATACTTCTAACTTGAGTTTCTCCAACTAATTAATCCATAATGAAGTAATTAATTATTTCCAAGCGAGACTAAATTCAAATTTAATTCACAATTTTAATTCAAGGACAAATTAAAATTGGAATATTCTGGATTCTATTTTTATAATTTCTTGTTGCTATTTTCAACACTTACTCTCAACAAGAAAGGAATTCAACTTGATCCCGATCCTGAACCTTTGGAATGTTATACATGCAACACTTCTCTCTAGTGTTGTTGCTCTAGAAATTCCAAAAACAAAAAAAATTCCAACTTGAATCAGTATGATGCATCTGTCATCAAAGTCTCTGACTCCTATTGCCTTTGTCAACTGAAAAACTCTGTGCTTCTATTGACTCAGCCTTTTTGCACTGTTGTCAATCCTTCTCTACACTCTTCAGTATCTGACTACTCTAGCTTTTGCCACTTTGATATTTGACTGCGTCAATCCCACTAATTCCTCCCACTACATCCGTGCCATTGCTGGTCCTTTCTCCCAACACTGCATCTACACCACACTTCCTCTCATCATGCTGCATCATGCTTCTCACTATTGCACTGCAACTCAATTACTGAGAAGTAAGTAACTAATCTCCCAACTAACCTACCTGTTGGGCTAGAAACACCCTCTGATGCTGAATCTCCCTCTACTACTCCATCCGCATTCGTCTCTACCCACTCAGCCAGTCCTGCTACTCCTCGTTGGGGCTCCCGTAGCAAGGTCTAATCAAAGAGGTTGGGTACCTCAAGGATCCTGCCCCTATTTCAGCCTTCTTGGGACTATCACTTCACATCACCCCACCTCACACCTGGAGGTATGGCTGCATGTGATCCTTCTGCCCACTTCTCCAATTGTGGCTCCTCCACATTTGTCTGAGACTTCTTCTAGGACCGCACGTTGAGAGATAATTTGCTCTCCCTCTGAACCACCAAGTCTCTAACATTTGCCTTGCTCCTCAAGGCTTTTCATGCATCTTGAACCTCAAGAGAATATAGGTTCTTGACTCGTGAACCGATCTGTTTCACCTGTCTCGTGGTGATGTGTCTAAGGAAAACCTTTCCCTTACTAAAGACAACATCGTAGCCTTTGTCCTCCAACATCACAACCAATAACAAGTTCTTCTTTAGTCCAGGCACATACTTCACATTTGTCAAGGTAATAGGAGCTCCATGCTCCCTCTGAAAATCAATTGTTCCCACTCTTGAAACACTAAACCTTTCATCATCGCCATCTCTGTCGCATCTTGAGGTATTTCTCCTCCAAGGCACTGAATAAACTTTTATCGCTAGTCATGTGGAATGAGGCTCCACTGTAAAGATACCAAACATAACCCATCATCGATGACACCATGCATGCGATGAGGGTAAAGTCCATTTCAAAATAAGAGGCTAATGCCTCACCTTCCGATCCTTCCGAGGATCCCTTCTTGGACTTCTTCGATGGGCTATTAGTCGCATAATGTCCCATCTCGTTTTTTTTTTTTTTTTGAAGTATGATATGAATTTGATTTGCACCTGCAACCCCGAACTTCAAACTTCGAATTCTCTTCTCAGTATACTATTCACAGCTCCGCTAAACTTGGCTCTGATACCATGTATAAATTATGCAAATTCTCTACAAATATACCTCTTAGACCACTGTATAAAATCTGACTGTAGATTAACCCAATAATGCAATGTCAATCAAAGCAAAATACTATGGTCTACTTCTACTATCAGTTTGCGGAAGCTTAAAGATCGAGTTGAATAGATCTAAACAATATAACTAGAAAAAGAAGAATCAACGCACAATACACAAGAAAATACTTTGGGGAAAGCCTCAGCTAAAAACCCCACTATCTGTATATCATACAAGGTGGAAATACATAGAGATTATACAAAGCCTTAGCTCTCACACCTAGCCAGCTCTTAGTACAATCGTCACAGATGCTCACAAGAAATCCTGACTTCTCACAAGCCTTCCTCTCTGCCATCCAAAATCCCATTTCATTTCATTGTTCCTAGTGGATGATTCTCACCTCACCAACTGGAACACTGCTCTAACAGACTGTCAGAACTGCGCAATCCTCAAGGAACCTTGTTCCTTCTGCATGCATGAGTTTCCTTTATAGGAGAAAACATGCAACTGATAGTACACTGTCCTTGACATTTATCTCAACTGGGTCTTTCTTAGAATAGACATACATGAGTTTCTGATGAGAGAATCTTTAGTTATCTAGAGTACACTACTGAGTGCATGCATGCATCCACTGATTGATAACTCACAATTAGTTCCTCAAATAGTTTGGAACTAATTTAACTGGACTTAACTTAGTAAACCAAGCTAACTAATTACAACTCAAATATAACTCAATCTTATCTCCTTAATTAAGGGATAATCTCCTTAATTTAAGGGATAACTATTGCATGACTTTAGAAAGACTTCTAACTTGAATTTCTCCAACTAATTAATCCATAATGAATTAATTAATTATTTCCAAGCAGCTGGTGAGACTAAATTCAAATTTAATTCACAATTTTAATTCAAGGACAAACTAAAATTGGAATATTATGGATTCTATTTTTATCATTTCTTGTTGCTATTTTCAACAACTCGTAGGAGAGAAGGGTTCCTGGTTCGAGAGGGAGCAATGACGAAAGATGGTAGATTTAGGGTTGAGAAATTTAATGGCCAAAACTACCAGCTGTGGAAGATGCATATGGAAGTTTATTTGTATCAGAAATATCTATACCTACCATTGAGTTGAAAAACAAAGAAGCTGACGAGTATGATGGATGCAAAATGGGAGATTCTCGACAAAAAGGAACTAAGAACAATATGGTTGTGTCTGGCAACATCAGTGGCATTTAACATTTCAAAGAAAATGACAATCGAAGGTTTAATGATGGAAACAACCAAACTATATGAAAAGCCCTTGGCCTCAAATAAGGTACTTCTTATGAAGTGTCTATTTAATATGAATATGTCGGAAGGTGGATATGTTGCAGATCATTTAAATGAATTTAACATGGTTACTAGTCAGTTAAGTTATGTACGGGTAAATTTTAATGATGAAGTTAGGGCTCTGTTGTTTCTGTGCTTATTACCAAAAAGTTGGAATGGTGTAATTATGGCTATTAGTAACGATGTCTCTAGATCTAGTATTTAAAGTTTGATGATGTTTTTGGTGTTCTTCTTAGCGAGGAAATGTAAAGAAAAATATCAGGTGAGACATCAAGTAATGCTTTGACTACAGAGAAAGAGGAAGGAGCCTAGGAAATTGAAGTAAGTCAAGAAAAGGCATATCCAAATCCATATCAGGGATAGTGTGTTAGAAATATGGGAAGTAAGGACACTTGAAGAAATATTGCAAATCTCGAAAAGGAAAAGAAGGAGACAGACAACAAGAGAACAATCATGAAGCAAATGTGGCAGGTGATGCGTTGCAAGATGCTTTAAATATTTCATTAGAGAATATTATTGATGCCTAGGTGGTAGATCCAAGGGCATCATTCTATGCCACACCTAATAGAAAACATTTTCATGACTATGTTCAAGGAGATTTTGGATTGGTTCGTTTGGATGATTATAAGCCCTGTAAAATTGTTGGAATGGGTAAGGTTTCTATAAATAAACATAATGGAAACCAATGCCTATTGAAGGAGGTAAGGCATGTTCCATATCTGAAGAAAAATATAAGTTAAACAGGGCAGTTGGGAGGTGAAGATTATGTAACTACTTTAACAGACTAAACCCTGAAGGTCATTAAAGGAGCCCTCATAATAGCAAAAGGAGAAAAAATTGGTACATTGTATTTATGCAATATTATTTCTAATTATGTTAATGCTTCAACCTCCACAAGAGAAAATACAACACTCTGGCATCATAGGCTTAGGCACATGAGTGGGAAGGGGATGCAAATTATTCACTCAAGAAATTTGTTTCCAGGTTTGAAGCATGTTGATTTGGATTTGAGTGGAAATTATGTTAATGGAAAATAAAAGAGAGTAGGATTTATTAGAGTTGGGAAGGAAAATAAGAGGAAAAAATTAGAGCTTTTGCATACATATGTATGGGGACCTTCTTAGGTATCATCTCTTGGTGGCTCTTGATATTATGTTCCTTTTATAGATGATGCAACTAGGAAAACATGGATTTATTGTATTCGAAATAAATCTGATGTCTTTTATACTTTCAAGAAATGGAAATCTTTGGTTGAGAATGAGATAGGAAAGAGTTTGAAGTTTCTTAGATCAGTCAATGGAGCTGAATACCGCAATTAATAGTTTGATAACTACTATTCAGAGCATGGAATACGTAGAGAGAAGACAGTTTCAGGAATGCCACAGGAAAATGGTGTGTCAAAAAGAATCAACAAGAGAATCATGGAGCATGCAAGGTGCATGAGATTGCATGCAGGATTTTTTGTAGAATTTTGGGAAGATGTTGTAGATACTATTATTTATCTAATAAACAAAGGGCCTTCAAGGTTCTTGGACGGTGGTTTTATAGAGGAGGAAGTGGGTGTTCCAGGTGGATACTGGTGTCCACCTGCCTATTCCACCTAGTGCCCTCAATCAGTTTCATCTGTTTCCTTGTTCATTTCAGCATTTACTATTTTTAGCAGTTTTTTGGGGCTTGAACCTCTGGAGCAGTTTTGACCCCCTAAACGACGTTTTTGGGGTCCGAGGCAAGCATGTGGCCAATGGCAGGGGCTTGTAGAGACACTTGTAGTAATTAATGATACCTTTCCAACAAGGTAACGTGTGCACCAAATGGAGATAATATGACCAAGTTACAACCCCAGGAATTTGGCTGCCCAGCTAACCCCAACGGGGCCCACAAACTCTTATTGTTAGATCTCCTAGGGTTAGGGGTTTGTTTGTTTATGGTTTTATCATATGGGCCATACACCATCACCAAGTCCATTGGTGGCAATTCCTTCAAGCTCAGCATCCCACCATTCCTTGGTCTGCACCTATTGTTTAATGTAGATAGCCTTCGGCCATACTTTCCACCATTGTTGAACACATCTGACATTGAAAAACTACTCACACCCACATAGATCAACCCAGAATGCGTGGAATGGGCCACAACTAATCAGATCATGGACACATAGATCAAGAAAGCTTTCCAACAGAGGATACAGTTATATCAAGTTGTCAAAGCATGCCAACTCCTTCACCAAGGACCAGGTTCAACAAAAATTTCCTCACCTCATGGAGGCTCTGCACGCAATGGGGACCATTGCTTCCTAAGGGGGGAGGAATGATCCAGGTGGATATTGGTGGCCACTCACCTATTCCACCTAGACCCCCCAATCAATTTCATCTGTTTCCTTGTTCATTTCATCATTTACTATTTTTAGCAGTTTTTCGGGTCCTGAACTTTCGAAGTAGTTTTGACCCCATAAACGATGTTTTTTTGGGTCTGTGGTAGGACCATGGAAATATGTAGGGGCTTATGGAAAAACCTATAGTACTCAGTGATACCTTTCCAATAAGGTATCGTATGCACCAAACATAGATAATATGACCAAGTTACGACCACGAGAAGTTGGCTGCCCAACTAACCCCAACGGGGCCCACAAACTCTTGGTGTAACATCTCCCGGGGTTATGTTTTTGGTTGTTTATGGATTTCTCATGTTTTCTAATAATAAATAGGCCCTTGAGCCTCATTGCAACACAGTTCAGAGTCATGTATCCGCCACATCTCTTCTCAGAGATAAGCTACCCTCGCCCGAGCTATCTTATTCCCATTTTGTTTGTGAGCATAGTTCAATATTTTTCTATTAATGAAATGAAGTGTTTTTTTTTCTGCTTCTCTGTGTTTATGATTATATCTATAATTTGTTGTGTTCCTGTTTAATTTCGGATCAATGGTATCATAGCGGTCTTCTCTTTCTCTATTTTTCTTTGGATGTCCCCAACGAGGTCAGGGTATAAGGAGTTAGGACTTGATCTGGTTAAACCATTGCAAGATCAGCCTCACAAAACCCAACAACATCCCGTGGTGGAAGAAAAGAAATACAAGGGGGCAGGAGATCCTTTCAAAATGTTGCTCAGGGAAGCCCTTGAGCGATAGAGGGACACGATGATGGATAACTTTGCTTAGATCCTTCAACGACTACCCACAGGTGATGCATCTTCATCTGGTAGCCACTTTGGAGGCACTACTCCTTTTAGGGTACAAGTTAACTTTGATATTCCCATATTCGAAGGCTTGATAGATGCAGACGTTGTAGATAAATGGTTAAATATGTTGGAAGGATATTTTTCAGGTCATGACTTTTCCAATTGGGAAAATATTACTTTTACACTTATCAAAGCTGCCCCACACGTCAAAGACTAGTGGGAAACATACTTTGAACAAAAGGACGAGAGTGAACCCTCGTTGTTTTCAGCCACGCCCACTTGGAATTCTTTCCGAGATGCCATCAAGGAAAAATATTACCCTATCAGGAACTATGAATACAAATACATAAACTGGACCATGCTACTGTAGGGAAGGGACCAAGATGTGCCGGAGTTCACAAATATTTTCCAAACCCTTTGCACAAAGCTGGGTATCAAGGATACTGAGCAGCTTTTGGTGCTCGAGTATCGCGACTATCTAAACAAGTACATCTAGGATGCAATGGAGTTCCTTGACATTTCCTCTCTTGGCACAGCGTATTGGTACTCTGTCAAGATTGAGTAGAAGTTTAAACCGAAGAAGCGATACTTTGGATCTGAAAATCCAAAGTAAGGAAAAGGTGCCCCCAAATGACAGAACAAAGGACCAAGCCAAGGCGGGGCTATCTATGACAGCCCACCAAAGCCATAAGAAAAGAACAACACCATGAAGATGAAGAAGCACACGGGAAAATGGTGTAAGTTATATAAGAGCTCCACTCACAAAACAAGTGAATGTCAGGCTAAGCAGTGAATGGTGGCTGAGTTGAAGGCTTCTAAATTAGATGCAGGTTCCAAATCTGAATCAGAACCTGATAAGGGAATTGACAAAGGGAAGTAGATCATTGATCCAGATCCTAGTGCCACCATGGCCACCACCAAGATCAAGAATATTGAGCCTGAAGATCCATAGGAGGGGGAACGCCTCTTCCACTCATAGATGTGGGTGAAGGGTTCTCCACTGCAGTTCATTGCTGAAAATGGGAGACAAAAGAACCTGATTTTAGCAGAGGTCATGAAGTGGTTAGGCATAATACTACAACACATCCACATTCGTACACCATTAGGTGGCTTCACCAAGCACAAGATATTTGTGTTAGCCAACAGTGCCTCCTTTCCCATAGTATCAAGCCCTTCACGAATGAGGTACTGTGTGACATTTCTCCTCTTGAAGTTTGTGATGTATTTTTAGGACAACCATACTTGTGGAATAACCATGCTATATATGAGTCTAGACCTTGCTCTATGATTATTACTTTGGCTAACAAGGTTTATAGGATACTGGAGGTAGCCCCGCCTACTGCAATCTCTTTGATCAATTCAAAGAAATACAATAAGATCATTTCCCAGACCAGGAAATTTATTTTCCTTATGATTCACCCCCAAGGAAAGAAGAAGGTTGTGGCCATGGTTTCCAGGCAGGGCTCCTCTGCACAGTAACAACATATAGAAAAGGTCATGGAGGAGTACAGGGATATTTTTGCCTCACCCATAGGGGTACCTAAGGGAAAATTTTAAGGATGACAATTTATCTTGAAGATTATAAACCTTGGCGAATCTTACTAATCCATAATATGAAAACTATAAAATGTTTGGTGATATTTTAGTAAAATAATTCAAACTTCTAATGATTTCATGTAGTCTCTATAAAATCTTAGCTATTTTTAAGGTAAAATATTTTTTTCTTATAAAATTTGGGCGAATCGTTTTTAGGAAAATATGGGATTGGCAAATATTTTTTTGGAACAAGCATGGAAAATTAGCCCATCTGCAAATATTAGCCCCTAAAATTTTCCCTAGGTACCTCTGCACTGTCAGGTCAAGTACTCCATCGATCTAACCCTGGGCACACCGATGCCCAATGGACTGATCTATCGACGCTCTGTTATGGAGAATGATGAGATCAAGAGGTAGATTCAGGAACTATTTCAGAAATGGCACATCAAGCCAAGATCGTGACCTTGTGGGAGCCCAATTATATTGGTACAGAAGAAGGACAGGACCTAGAAGCTTTGTATTGACTATCGAACATTGAACAAGATCACTGTCTGGAATAGGTACCCAATCCCGTGGATTGATGACCTTCTGGACTAGCTCAAAGGGGCCAAATATTTCAAAAATATTAACTTGAAGTTAGGTTATCACCAAGTGCCTATCGAACCCTTTGATGTGTGGAAGACTGCCTTCAAATCCAAGGAGGGCCTTTTTGAATGGTTGGTCATGTCGTTCAGATTAACGAATGCCCCTGCAACCTTCATGATACTGATGGATGACATCTTGTGACCCTTCACTAATGCATTCATGGTGGTGTATTTAGATGACATCTTGATCTTCAACCAGAGTTAGGAAGAGCACCTCCACTATATTCGACAGGTCCTTCAAACCCTGCGACAACACAAGTTGTGTGCTAACTTTGAGAAATGATCCTTTTCCCTAACCCAGGTTCAATATATGGGATACATCATTGATGAGCAATGTGTACATGTGGACCCATCCAAGATACAAGTCATTTAGGATTGGCCAGCCCCAACCACTCTAACAGAGCTCCGAAACGTTTTGGTTCTTACCAATTTCTACCATAGCTTCATGTTGGGGTTCTCTCATATCACTTGGCCTTTAAGTCATGTCACCAAGGGCAGAGCGAAAGAAAAGTTCTTTTGGTTGGAAACCCAAAAAAAATTATTCTCAAAGTTGAAGAATTTCCTTTATTCTACACCAGTGCTCACATTACCAGACCTGCAACAACCATTTGAGATTAAGACAGATGCCTTCGACTATGCTATTAGTGCGGTTCTTACTCAACATGGGCATCCAGTGTCTTACCACAGTGAGACACTTTCGGACACAGTCCAAAAGTACTCCACTTACGTCAAAGAAATGTATTCCAATGTGCAGGCCTACCATCAATGGAAGAATTACATTCTGGGGAAGGAAAAAGTCATCCACATAGACCACCGACCTCGACAGTTCATACAGACACAAGGGAAGTTACAGAATGATCGCCATTAGAAATTTTCCACCTATCTGCAACAGTTCCATTTGAACATTAAATATAAGAAGGGAAACATTAATAACGTCATTGATTGCCTCAGTCAACCAATGTTCATGGCGCTGATCACTGTGCTTGACTCCTGTGGGCATGAGACATCGGGGTGGCCACATCTTTACAAGAGCAATCCAGAATTTGGCAACATATACAAGACACTGTTGGACGGGAAGAAAGTTCCAAGTTTTCACCTTTAGGATGCACTATTATGCAACCTAGGCCACATCTGTGTTCCTTCAAGTGAGCGTGCCAAGATGATTTGGGAGGCACACTACAGTTGGGTCATTGGAAAATTCGTAGAAGAGAAAAAAGTGGCGGTATTACAGACGTATTTTTATTGGCCGAAACTTCGTCAGGATGTTGGGAAGTACATTAGATCCTACATCACCTGCGCCATTGCCAAACCAACCTTCAAGAAGAAAGGCTTGTATACTCCTCTACCTACTCCTAGCCAGCCTTGGGAATCTCTCTCCATGGATTAAATGTTGGACCTTCTTTATACTAAGCACAGAAATGATTTTGTTTTCATGGTCATCAACAGATTCTCTATGATGGCCATCATGGCGGCCTGCAAGAAGAATATCACAATAGAGGCCACTCCTAATCTCTTCTTTGAGTGAGTGTGGGTAAACTTTTGGATCCTAGAGTACATTGTCTCAAATTGGGACAACAGATTCCTAAGTACATTTTGGTTAAGTCTCAGGTCGATACTGGATACAAAACTTACTAAGTCCATGGCTTTCCATCCCCAAATTGATGGCCAAATAGAGGTTGTCAATAGGATGATCATACACATTTTGCGCATATACAACTCGAAGCATCCACGTACGTGGGATGAAAGTCTCCCTTATGTCCAACATAGCTGCAACAAAGCTCTCCACAACTCAAAAGGCCACAACCCCTTTCAGGTAGGGTGATGATTTCAACCATTATGCCCCATTGATGTGGCCATACCATTTACAACCACTCAAGTATATTCGGCTCACATTTAGTCCAAAGATGAAAGCACTAACAGCTTCATTGAGCGCATTCACCACATCCACCAACAAGTACATGAGATATTGGACATATCCAATGCTAAGTACAAGCAGCGACATGATCAGCATCGAGTGCCGCACAAGTTCCAAGTGGACGATAAAGTTTGGCTACATTTGCAGAAGGAGCACCTTGCTGGGCCCCACCACAAGCTTCACCCACTCTGATATGGGCCATACACCATCACCAAGGTGATTGGTGACAATTCCTTCGAGCTTAGTATCCCACCGTTCCTTGGTCTGCACCTATTGTTCAATGTAGATCACCTTCAGCCATACTTTCCACCATTGTTGGACACATCTGACATTGCAGAACAACTCACACCAACAGAGCTCAACCCAAATTACGTGGAATAGGCCACAACTAATCATATCATGGACACACAGATCAAGAACAGTCACCAACAGAGGATATAATTATATCGAGTTGTCAAAGTATTCCAACTCCTTCACCAAGGAAAGTAGTTCACCAAGGACTAGGTTCAACAGAAATTTCCTCACCTCATGGAGGCTCTGCACGAAATGGGGACCATTTCTTCCTAAGGGGGTAGGAATGATCCAAGTGGATATTGGTGGCCACTCGCCTATTCCACCTAGACCCCCCAGTCAGTTTCCTTTGTTTCCTTGTTCATTTCATCATTTACTATTTTTAGCAGTTTTTTCATGTCCTGAACTTCCGGAACAGTTTTGACCCCCTAAATGATGTTTTTTGGGATCTGTGGCAGGCTCGTGAAAATAGGTAGGGACCTATTGCAAAACCTGCGGTACTCAGTGATACCTTCCCAAAAAGGTATCGTATGCGCCAAACAAAGATAATATGACCAAGTTACGACCCAGGGAAGTTGGCTGCCCAACTAACCGTGATGAGGCCCACAAACTCTTGGTGTTACATCTCCTAGAGTTATGGTTTTGTTTGTTTATGGATTTCTCATGTTTTCCAATAATCAATAGGCCCTTTAGCCTCATTGTAACACAGTTTAGAGGCATATAGCCGCCACATCTCTTCTCAGAGATAAGCTACCATCACCTTAGCTATCTTATTTCCATTATGTTTGTAAGCATAGTTCAATATTTTTCTATTAATGAAATGAAGTGTTTTTTTGCCGGATCTTTGTGTTTATGATTATATTTGTAAGTTGTTGCATTAATTTTTAAGTTCAGATCAATGGAACTTGTAAGAAGGTATATGAACAATCTAGGAAAATCGCATTGGATGGTAGTGAAGTGGATTCTTACGTATTTGAGAGGTACCCCAAATCAAGAATTATGCTTTGGTGGTTCAAACATTTCTCTACAAGGATATGTTGATGCAAATATGGCAGGTGATAGAAATAATAGGAGGAGTGCCACATGGTATGTGTTTATTGTAGGTGGAAAAATTATCGATTGGATTTCAAAATTGCAAAACATTGTAGCACTTTCAACAACAAAAGACGAGTATGTTGCTGCTATAGAGGCTAGTAAAGAAATGATTTGGTTACAAATTTTTATGGATGAATTGGGCTAGAAGCAGGATATGGGTAGGTTATACAGTCATAGCCAAAGTCCCATTCATCTTGCAAATAACTCATCATTTCATTCCAAGACTAAACATATACAACTCAAGTACCATTTCATACAGTGAGTGTTGGAAGATGGACAATTGAAGCTGGAAAACATACACACCAGCCAGAATCCTGCAGATATGATAAAAAAAGTTGTAACTAGGGAGAAACTGAGATTTTTCTTAGTTTCAATTGGTCTTCAAGTATAGTGGTGAAGATGAGAAACAACCAGTTCCAAGTGGATTCATTGTTGATCAGGTGAAGCAACGATGGAGTTTATATAATCAATCTCAAAGTGGGAGATTGTTTTCTGTGGTGCTTGATTATCTCCCCAATTGTTCAAAGGTTTTCTTGTTTCAGCTGTGTTCGATCCCTGTTCTTAATGGGGTGGAAACATTGCCCATTTAATCACACTCATGGGGGTCCGAGGGGGGCCGACGATGATTTTATGAGCACGCCCCCCCCCCCCCCCCCCCCCCCCCCTAGAGGGGGTTCGGGGGTAGCACCCATAAAGCTAAAAATAAATGAAAATTTTCCTTGTAAAATATTGTAATTTCATAGTCAATCTGGTCATTCATTAGGCAGATGATCTGATGGTAGAAATTATGTTAATTTAGGGTTTTTTTCCCTAAAAGGAAAGCCTCAATTTATATGAGGGAATTGTATAATGGTTTTGTGTTATTATTTTGAGCGAGAGAGAGAGAGAGAGAGAGAAGGTTGTGTGATAAGGAAGAGGAAATTACAACGGATCTGTTGTAGGTTGCATCACTTCATTTTTTTGGATAATATAAAAGGAAAGATTGGTTGTTTCTCCATGGACATAGCCCAAATTGGGTGAACCGTGTATATTTGTGTTTCTCTTGTTTCATGCATTTATGTATTTGTGTTTTTGCAATAGTTTGTGTGTTTCATTGCTCCATTAATTAATTTCTAACATGAAATATTAGTCCACCTTTGGGATATTTTAACCTATTTGTTCAGCTAAGTTGAATGATTTGGAAAATTATGTGAGGGTTATATCGACCAAAAATAGGGAGTTATTTTAGGGATGTTGGTATCTCATGTAGAAAAAATCAATCTTCATCCACTTATGCTCTTTTAAATCAAACTGACCTTCTAGAGTAACTTTTCTAGATGACTAGAGACATCCCTAGAAATTAGGCCCCAATTTATGGAATTTTGAGAGAGATTATCCCTCCTACCAAGGAGTTTATTCCCCACGCCTTGTAAAGTTTAAATTAAGGATTTATTTAAATATTTATTTTTTCTTTTCATAACTCTCTTGCTCTATAAATTTCAGCTTTGTGATCAAGAATCCATGTTTTTCATTTCAAAAATTTCATGAAGAAGTATTTATGTTATTTAGCTAATTACTCTTAATTTATTGAAGGGCTCTGAGAAATTTGGGGAGGTCCACCCATAGGAGCTCTAGGGATCATTGTTTCCCTCTTCAATTGCCATTTACATGCTTTATTATGTTAATACTATGCTTAAGACTTATTTTGTTACAAGCGAAATACTGTATGGTAGATTTTCATGTTCCAATAGAAGGTAGATCTAATAGTCCTTTTTCTTTCCTAAGAAAATATTATGTTTTATACATGAAATACTTAGCATCTATGATGAATATTTGTCCTTACAAAATCATGTTGTTTATTTAATTTTCAATATGGTTTTTTCTATAGGAGTTTCCAATAGCATTTCAGAGTTTCTTGTAGCATTTTTACTATTCCTATAGTATAACCCCAAATCCCTCATTTTATGAAATTTCCTTCATATCAATGTATAATTTATATATAAATCCATCAGTGACACCATAGAATGAAGTTCAATAGAAGGGAAATCAAGAAGTTGATAATTGTTTTTGGATTTGGTTATGAATGCTTATGTTTCCCACATTTTTAATTTTGCAAATTAGATATTTTTGTTTATGCAATTGAGTAATAGTGTTTTTATTTCTAAAAATTATTGTTATAATTTTTATTTATGCAAATTATTGATGGCATATTTCCTTTCTTATAAGTTAGAGTAGTTGAGATTTAATTTAATAGATTTTTCTTTGAATGAATTTTAGTAACCAACCCTGAACTGATTTCCTTTCATCTTAGTCAGCACAGTAAAACTAGTGAGACATTAGACTTCATTAGTTAGGATTAGTGGCATGTATATGCATCATAAGTACAAGAAATTGTGGCTTGCACATATAATGCACAACACCTCTTAAATATGTACGAACCCTAAGTTGATAATTAAAGTTAAGATAAACAAGAAGATACCATCATTTTTGTAGTTTTGGAGCACATCATCATACATAAGGCTTCTAACATCACATAAATAGGGAACATGAGACATTTTCTCAACATGTTGTTGTGTCTTGGGACACTGATATGCAAATAAATTCACACCTATAGTAACAAGAACCTTTACTTTTTTGCATTCCTACATTTTAAACCTCTACAATATTGTCTCTACATATTTCTTCTAATTCAACTAGAGTTTAATAATTTTCTAATCTCCTTTAATTTCCATGCCCAAATTAAAATTTGAATCACTAAGATATTCCATATCAACTTTAGAATACAATTCATTTTTGACATCCTTTGCATTTTCCTTGTTGTTTTCAATCATCAACACATAAGACCACATAAATAAAAAGGACTCCAACCTATTGGAATACACATAGTGGTCAACTTTGTTTATTGAGAAACCAATTCCCAATATATAAGTATCAAAATTTTGATACAACATTCTTGGCGATTGCTTCAATCCATATAGGGACTTCTTTAGCTTGCGAGCCACCTCCTTCTTTCCTTTTACTGCAAAACCTTTTGGTTGTTCATGTAAATTTATTTTTCAAGATCTCCATGTAGGAGTGTTATCTTCACATCCGTTTACTCTACTTCAATATTAAAAGTGGTAGCAATAGACAAAAGAAAAATAATATAAGTTAATTTAACAACAAGAGAAAAAATATCACCAAAATCATTTCCAACTACTTGGGGATACCCCTTTGCTAGGAGGTGATATTTGTACTTTAGCCAATGTATTCAAATAATTTGTGAACACCCATTTGTTACCAGTAGGCTTTATTCCCTCTAGAATTTCAACAACATCCCAAGTCTCATTTTTATCCAAGACATCCACTCCTTAAAATAGAGCCTTCCTCAAAAGTTTACTATCCTTTTTGTCCAGTGACTCTCTAACAATTCTAATATCATCATCAATAATAGAAAAATTAAAACTAGAATAAAAATAAAGTGGGCTATACATTTATGATTTTATTCCTTCTCAACCCAATATCCTTAAGGATAGACTCTGAGGTTCTTCCTCTTCATTTATTCTATTGAGCTAGAATTTTCACCCTCTAACTCAAAATCTATTGTCTTTGGTTCTTCTTCATTTGGTTGGACTTCCTATTTGGAAATAGATTTAACCTCTCTAGATACAACCTCCCAACTGTAAATGATCTTCTTTATCACTAGGTTCCAAATTTTATAATATTTATACCATATTTATAACCAATTAAGATACATTTTTTAGGTTCACCATCCAACTTACTCATATTCTCCCTTGAAACATGCATATAAGTATCACATCCAGAAACTATAAGATGTTTAAGACAAGGATTTTTACTAGTCCATGCCTTTAGTGCCTTTTTTCAGCCAATGTTTATTTATGTTATTAATTTACCAAGTAACATGAGTTATCCACTACCTTTGCCTACAGTTGCTATGATAATGTGTATGACTAATCATACGTATTTCATTTTCCATGAATATCCTATTCAGTCTTTATAGAACTCCATTATGTTAAGGTTTATTCGGAATACTCTTTTATCTTGATATTTCACACTTTAAAAATTCCTTGAACTCATTTTCACATAAATATCCACCATTCATCTATCCTCAATACATTTATTTTCTTATTTAACTGGTTCTATACAAGAACCTTAAATTATTTAACTTTACTGAGAACCCAATATTTCTTTCAAAGGAAATACATCCATGTGTTCCTCGTGAAATCATCTATGAGTGAAACATGCTACATAGATGAAATTAGCGATGGAATAATAACACATCCAAACACATATCAATATATTAATTCAGATATTCATTTTTATCTTCTAGTACTAGATAGGAATTTTAACTAATTCTATTTTTAATATATACAGTGTTAACAAATATTAAAATTCAATCAACAATGAGGAATACCTTCAACCCTACCTTTACCATGTAATACTTGAAGGCCCTTCTCTCGAATATGTCTTGGTATTTGATTCCATAGCATTGGATGGATATTAGGGTTCCTATATTATTCATTACTACCCCTAAAAACAATAGAAATGTTACACACATCATTAATAGTGCTTCCCAACCACCTATATATAGTTCCAATCCAAACTCCCCTCACCAACACCATTTTTCTTCAAACCTTCTTGCATGTCTCCTTTGGAAATATAGTATGCATGCCTACATCACCCATATTACTTACAAATATTATATTTCTATCCAAATTTGGAATCTCCAAAACCCTAGTTATAGTTCTAATCCTTCCATGTTTAAGCAATATCTTGACCCTTCCATGACCTATGATTTTTCTTATTGATACATCTTCTAGGAAAACATCACTATGATTGTACTTTACTATTTACAAACCACTCCTTGTGAGGAGTCATATGAAATATTGTAACCTAGTTGAACAACAATGCTTCATGATCTACATGTTTGATTATATATTCCAAGTAAACATCACCTACTTCTTCCATGAATAATTTTATTTTTGTGGAAGGGGCATCATCATATCCCTTACTTTTACCAACATCCTTAGATCTACAATATTTCTTATAATTCCAAACTTTACCACATTTCTAATATTTCCTTATATATTTTCCAAGGTATTTGCATAAACCTATAGAATTAGATGTACCTCTCAAAGACTTATTTTCATTTCTTAAAAACATTCTATTACAAATACAACATATTTGGTCACTCCCTCTATTGGTATTCTCCCCATTCCTTTGATAACAAGGATGCAACTAGATCATCAAACTATAGTATGGATTGAGTAGTACTACCAATTGCTAAAGCCATATTATCCAAAGAGTCTAGAAAATAACAAAAAATGGTAATATACTTATCCTCTTCATTTATTTTAATATTAATAGAGACGAGTTGACTTCCTGGAGTATTAATGTAATTTATATGTTTTTCATCACAAAGTTACTATCCTCGATTCTAATATCATTCAACCTCTTCAAATAAATAACATATAGCCTAGGATTTGACTAATACAAGTTATTTAATTTTTCCCAAAATTTCTTTATAATGTCATCTCTACAGATAATAATAGAGAATCTTATAAGGATATTCAAATCATAACTCTCATCTTCTCTCCAACTTTTCCCAATCTTCTTTCAACATACTAGTAGGTTTTGTGCCTAAATCCATAACAATACAAGATTCTCTTTCTACAAGAAGATATTCTACCTTTAATTTCCTTAACTCAAATATTTATCCATTAAACCTCTCTATTCTTATTCTTGAATTATTTTCCATTTTCTTTACGTAAGATTCACCGTGAAAAACTTGCACTCAAATGTAGGTTTATCATAAACTCAAGATACTCTTACTCTTCACATAATAAGTTAAACCCTATAAATAAATGGGTTCCCTTAAAGCCAACAACCTTGCTCTAATACCAAAAAAAGAAGAAAAAAATTGAAATATTAATAGAATATAAAGCACATAAACTAACATTAGCATGCATGCACAATACACAAATATTTACCTTGTAAACCCTTAATTGGGAAAACTAGCTTAATTAAGAGTTTCTCCACTCCCTATCCAATTCCATTGACTTCACCATTTATAATAGAATATTTAGGTCTTCCATAGAATTCAAAACCCTAATTCATTAACCCAAATTATATTACAACCCAAATATTGTAACCATAATTATTTTACAATTGGTAAACAAAAACTTTGGTTAAAAAAGCACCCAAAAAAATGGACCCAAAAATTTTCTTTTGGCTAGTTGGTTTCTCAATCCCCAATGGAGACCAATTGGCCCCTAAAACCCTCCTCCCAAACAAATGGGTGATCACTCCTTAGCACATTTCTCTAAGATGAGACGAGGACTACCTACAAAGAACATAACACATGTCCAACACTAAAATAAATGTTTATAAGAACATTAGGACATGTTGACTCAATATTTGATCTAAGTTTCATCATAATCTCATGGTTAATTTTCATGTCAAAAAATATTGATGTTATTTAGATATTCAGTGAAAGATTTAGTTCTAGGGTCAACCCACTAATATTCTGGATAGGTACAAATGAGTGAAGATGTATTCAAAAAAGAGTCAACATGTAGCATGAATTATTTTCAAAACCAAGAATTTTCTAAACAATAATATTGTTGTAATTAAAACTTAATGATGTTAGGAATAATGTATCTTAGTGAATATACAAACGTGTTATAATTGTTTAAGAACAACTAAGAAATAAACATATGTAGAAGAAGATGTGGATTTTGCATTTCTAATCCAAAGAAGTCTAAGATTCTTGTGAAACCCATATATTGGATGTTGTCCCCATATGGATCTACTAGTAGCCCCTATAATTGCATATCAAAATTTTTAGGCTTTTTTTAGGATAAACATTGGAAAAATCCATAATGTTACTAATAATAGAGGAATTGAGAGTGTTACCTCAACTTGAAAATTTAATACAAAAAAATGTGTCCCTATAAATTATTAGGTTATTAATATCATCCATTCAAAATTTGGCATCTTTTGTACTTTTCTAAACTAATATTCTTATTTTGGGGTAAATATGGAGAACCACTATAAGCTAAAGGATTACATTTTACAACCTTAAGGAACATTTATGGGGAACTTATTGGTCACATATTTTGAAATATTTAGCAAGAATCAAAATGCATGTTCTTTAACAACTGTCTACAATTTGAAGGAGTTCATTTGGATTAATTATGAATACCTAGCATTAAGGGAAATTTTATGGAAACTTATCTTAAAGTCTAAAAGCCCTAACAAATATTACTAGTTTTTAGTATGAAATCTTAATGTTTGGCAATATTTTTGTTAAAAAAATCATATTTATAATAATTTAATATAATTTCTATATAATTATAGTCATATTTAAGGTAATATAATTTTATCCTATAAATTGTAGGTGATTCATTTTTATAAATATTTGAAATTAGTGAACCTTTTTGGGGTAAAACATGGAAAACTAACCCATGGGAAACATTTAGCCCCTAATATTTTCCCTACATAGCATGTGCTTTTCTAAATTTTGGTTTACATTTTTTCCAATTAATGGTGACAGGTGTTCAATATTTTTCCATTCCATGACACAAAGTGTTGGATTATTATTTTTTTAACCATGGTGAATCGGTAACTCATTGGACTAATATGGGCGAGGCCCATGATCAAACCTCGTGGTTTCCTTACAACACTAAGAGTATATCTAATAGCTTGCAAGCCAGATATACTAGATCTTATGATTTATCAAGAGCTAAGACTCTCGGAAAGTGGGGAGTCTACTCCTTGAGCCAAGATCATAGTAGATCACATACTCAATGGGATTTGAATGACGATATCATTGATTTCACTACCTAAACTTATAGTTAAACCACATATCACTATATATGACACACATTGTTGGATTATTGACATAAATATTGGATGTGTTTATGTGATGAGGCTCATCAATAGGTACATCATAAGGGTCATAATGCCATCCCCCAGCTTTATAACTATCTCTTTCTCACATTTATTTACAATTTTTGTTATATTATGCTTAGTGAGAGGGGTAAAAGATGTTTTGTTATGTCAGGTAGCCTAATATGGTCTAATTGCAGGAAATGGAGCATTTTTGAGGTAATTTGCATGTAGGGACTCAGAATAGACAACAGGGAGAGATTCTAGGAGGTTTTCCACCTCCTTAACTCCTTCAATCAACCCAAGATCACCACTCTCTCATAAGCTCAAGGTCATTGGTAGCCAAGTAAGACAAATTCATTGGTAGCCAAGCAAGTGTAGTTAATTAGGATCAAGATCCACCAATCTCAAGTTATGGGAGAGAAGCATTCCTATTTTCTAGGGAGATTCTAGTAGCTACCCTCTTGTATAAATAAACATGTAAAAGAGCTCATTAGGATTCAAACTTTGTTTTTATCTAGGTAGCTATTGAGCTCAAGCACTTGGCACTATTATTTTTTACTAGTTATGTGATTTATTTGAAATTGATGCAATGATAATGAGAAGATGCTTATTGGTTAATCACTGAGTTTGTTCTAGAGGGTTGAAGCTCTTAGGTTTGGGTTTGGGCCCAACCCCAGTAGCTCAGGTCCCTCTCATGTATTGGTATTTATTTTTAGTTCAGAGTGCTTATTAGTTTTAGACATTTCATTAGAAAATAACCCCTCAAAATATTGTGATTGCAACCTCTATCTCATCTCTCCCATGGGAGCATGGATCGAAGGATCTACAATCACAGTCCAAAAATACTATGTTTATGATTTCTTGGAAGAAGGTCTATGTTGTTCATCTTTCTTTGCATGTGCTTACTGCAGCTTAGGAGTTGATTCATTGACTAGATCATATTTTTTGGCACAGATTAGATGGAATTTAAATTCAACTCATCTTTTCCACTATTAGTTGCTTCATTTTGTCAATGATAAAAGGGTATATGCATGTGATGTTGCAGGGTTGTTTGGATTTATAGGAAATGGGCCTTTCACCACCTCCATATTACATTTCCCCACCCTCTTTTATGAAGCCCAAATTTTGTCATCAAAGTTCTGTTCTTAAGATCATCCTCTTATATCACCGTGAGCAGCTCTCCTAGTGCAAACAAGCCTTCCAAAGGATTTTAGCTTGGCTAGGGGTGTTTGCCACCTTTCGTCCCTTTACCTCAATCTCCATCCGCCTTTCCATCCCTTGAACCCATCATTCCCACCTCCTGAACCTTCTCGGAAGCCTTCATCTAGCATTACAAGCCTTCCTGTAGCAATACAAGGCACATGTAGAAGCCTCATGTAGCATACCTATAGCAATGTATTTATCCACTTGTTTTTACCTTTGATGCAGTTTGGACTTAGTTTAGAAGTAGGTTAACCCCTAACTATGACTCCATGATCAAGGGCAACACCTAGGCCACTCCAACCATCCTTTTCCTTCACTGTAAAATAGAATAGAATTAGTTTCTTTATCACAGATTTGGCACAAATAGAACATTGATTTATATGCAAGTGTGAGCTATATAGATGATTATAGAAAGGAGCTAGTAAGATGAAAAGGAGGGGAAGAAAGCATAAAATTCAATTAAAGGCAGCAATTATCAAACAACACCCTTAAATTGTATGTTGATTATTTGAATCAATTTAGAATAACTACTTTCTAGTTCTATTTTTGTAAATCCAAAACATTTTAAGATATTATCTCATTAAAATATAAATTTTAGTTTAGATCTAAGATATTTTGGAATTAAATTTTATAAGTATTTGGTAATTCTAGGAAGTCAGGGTTGAACCCTTGTAATGAACCAATGACATTCTTGTAATTTTCAAAGCTATTTCTGAAGATAACTAAAGGATTTTGGATTCATTCTGAATAGCTTATCTATCTATGTGAGTTTTCCTTGTTACCAGTTATGTTTTTTATATTTATTTATGCACATGTTCAAGGTAACATAGAATATTGGGCAAGGCTAGACTGAATATCAATCTCCTTGAAAGCCCCTGCAAAGTTATAATTATTAAAAGAGATTAATTAACTAAACAATTTATCTTAGTTAATTCCTATAAATCTTTTAATTGTTGCCTTTTGTCATCTCTTGAATGTGTATTGTTTGGTTGTAGAAAACTTCTACACACATCTATTGTATATGATAAATTAAATGTTCAATATGAATGTTTAACAGTTATATACCTTCTTAATTTCTTCTTTTCAAATCAATTCAAAGATTAATTTTGTTAGGAATGAAAATCAACCCTTTAGTTTTCTCATAAATACTTAGAAATTACATATGTTTAAAGGTTTAATGCATTGTCCATCCACTTAAATCAAAACCTTACTTAGATTCTTTGGCAAATTTCCCCAACCTAGAACTGTCTACAAAGATACAACAATCTCTATATAAAATTTTCACAATTTTTAAGGTAAAACAATTTTATACTATAAAATTTGGGCAAATAATTTTTAGAAAATATGGAAATTAAAGAATCCTTTTTTGAAAAAAAACATGAAAAATTAGCCCACTTGTGAATACTAGCCCCTAAAATATATATATATCTATATATATATAGGTTTAAAGGTATAGCATAACTATAACTATTCTATAGCCCCGAGGGATAGCTCAAATGGTCGAGTTCTCGTTGATAGTACTCTCCCGGTTTGGGAGGTCACGGGGTCAAATCTCCTCGACGCCATCGGGGTTAGGCCTGATGGCCATGCTTCTCTACGTGGACGTAGCGGCCCACCTCCGGTGCCCGTGAACCACATGGTAAAAAAAAAAAAAAAAAAACTATAACTATTCTATATATACAACAGAATTAGATGTATAATTATATAATATAACATAGTATGTAACATAACTATATAATTAGAAATATAACATAGTTATAGTTATAACATTTCTCTCACATACACATATATAACATCTAACATGGTTTTATAACTACTTAACATAATGTGCTCTATATAATTTAACATAAGATGGGTGATGCTCAACAACTTTTTTAGGACTCGAGTTGATCTATAAACTGTAATTTTCCTTGAAATTTTCATTACTCATATTTGTAGAATTATTTAATAGAATGAGACATGACAACTATATATCTCTTAGTATCCACACTTATTAAATTTATTAGTTTGATTTTGTAACTTTATATCTATATATATATATAAGTTTCAACAATGCATCCTTGATACATACATTAAATCCATGATGAAAAGTGCATTAAAAGTTAAAATATATAAGCATTTTGACTCTTTTCTAATTTGTACCATATCATTTCATTATGTAGTGTGTCATACCATAAACATAGTCTTCATGTTCTTGCAACTAGTACATGTCATGTGTCAAAATAAAACATAATAAGAACTTGTCTTATGGAGTATTTGGTTGGCATGAAGTTTTATTAGTTTTGCAAATAGGTTTATTTCAATTTTTTACATATATTTACATATTTCTTCTCTATGAATAAAATGCATTATTTATAAATGGTAAAAAGTGTAAGTTAGATTTTCAAGGTCACATTTTTTTATTGTGTTTACATGGAACTCAATACTTTGGTTGATAATTGTTATGAAACCAACTCACAAAAGGATAGAAAACATAGATCAACGACTTAAAAATCAGCCTCTTCGAGGGGGAATCTTCTTTGACATTACACAAATGAACAATTCTTGGATGATACAAATGACAAAACCTCCTTTCTATATATAGGAGACTAAGGGGTCATAATATAATCAGAGCCTACATAACAATAATAATGTAAGGGCACAACAATAACAATAGTGGGATTTTATGGGGCACAATAATAACAATATGGGGACTACATGGGCACAAAAATATAATAAGCAGGTTGCACTAATAACAATAAGGGGTTACACTAGTAGTATAGGGACCTAACATGCCCCTCTCCTTCAAAAAGTGTTGTCCTCAATGCTTGAGTAGTTCTGGATGCTTCTGTATAAAATTCTCGTCATCCCATACGGAATCTTCAGCGAGTAAGTTCTTCCACTTGATGAGATACTCTAAAATTAATCAATTCCGTAGTTACCAGGTTCTTGTTTCCGTCACTACTTCAAGTTCCAATATGATTTTTCCTTTCTTGTCAAGTTTTGATAATATTTTTTGAACTGAGATCTTGTCACCTATAACCTTCTTTAAGCATGAAACATGGAAAACTTGGGGTATTTAGGAAGATGCAGGAAGCTCCAATTTGTATGCCATAGTAACAATCATTTGCATCACCTTGTAAGGACCATGGTACTTTGGTGATAATTTATTATCCTTCTTAGCTTGCTTGAGGGACATTTGTTTGTATGGTTGTATTCATAAAAATACCCAGTCGCCTATATCAAAACTTCTTTTTCTCTAATGTTTATCTACTTGTTGTTTCATTCTATTCTGCGTGAAAGTGAGGTTATCCTTTTTCTTCTTGATATGTCCTTCTATCTTGAGAGTTTGAGGAGTGGTAATTCCTGCCAATGCATTACAAGATATGGTTGGATTCATTTATTCTTTCTCTAGGGTTGGTTCTTGGTGTATAACCTCTTCTTTTGACTTTTCTTGATCCTTTTCTTCCTCCTCTTCATATACAATGTAAAATAATTTCTTCTCAGCACACTTATGACCTTTAGTGTATTTGTTATCACAATTATAACAAAGGTCGTTTTCTCCTTTTTCTTCCAATTTTTATGGCGTCAACCTTGTAGGTTATGGAAGGTTAGGAGCAACAACACTTCCATATTTATAATTGCAAGTGGTAGGATTTATTGTTGCCATAATTTTGCTTTCAATTTTTCTTTCCAGCCTAAATGCCTTCTCCACTGAATTAGGTTCCCGAAGACGAACCTCATGTTTAATGTTATCCTTTAAAGTCCCTATGAAGACATCAATCATCTGCTTCTCTAGAATATCATTTACCCTTATATTCAATTTTTTGGAAGTCCTCAATGTGCTCTGCCATTGAACCCTTTTGTTTGAGATTTATCAATTGGCTAAAGAAGGTGTTGCTCTTTGTATCCTCATAATGTGCTATCATTTCCTCCATGAAAATTGACCAAGTGACAAGTGGTTTACAAGAAAAAATCCATTTATACCATAAAAATTGATTTGTTTCTAAATATAAAGATGCAATACGTACCTTTTGTAACAATTGCACATTATGTAGATCAAAATTTTCTCCATTTGTAGTATCCATGTTATGGGATCCTTTCCATCAAACTTCCTCATATTGATCTTTGAAATATCGTGGGTCTTCAATCTAATGTTAGATTCTATGAAGTCATGATTAACATTTACTTTTTTCTCATCATGAGTTTCCTCTACTACCTTTTCATCATTAGGAGGCCTTTATTGTAGCAACTTTGTCCCACCTTCCTTCAAACCTTCCATATCTTTCTTCAAATCTTCCATGATTTTCTTCAAATAACCTTCCATAACATCAATATTAGCTTCCATGGCACATATAAAACTATTTATCTTTGCTTCGATCACATTCTTAAAATCATCCATCCAATTTTTCTTACTAGGTGTTTCTATTTTCTTTATTCAAGTCATTATTTTTCTTTCTTTTAGGAGCTTGATATTTAGATGACTGTAACTCTGTAATTTTAGATATTCAAGTTCTAAAATTTTAGCCTAAGGTAGCCCTTTGAGTCCTCTTTCTAACCCCAATAGTCTAATCAATATTGGATTATTTAATAAAGAGTTATGTCAAATCTCCTATGATGACCTGATTATAGACTGGTTTAGTAGAGTAAACTTGTATGACATGCCAAGTGTCACTATTTAGACCTTCGGACCTAACAATGATACAAAAAAACCTACCATTCGTCCTATTTCTGAAACTTCTTATGAGCTCTCAATCTGATGCTCAGAGAGAAAGTTATGACAATTTTCCCCAAGTCACTTGTTTGGGGTGTAATTCAGGATCCTGCCAAAACCCTAAATGTATTGGACCCTATCTTTCAAAATATAGCAAAACAAGATCTGAAATTCAAGCCTGAGCTTCATCCTAATTTGGGCTCAAATGGGTTTTAATTTTAGAGTTTGAACCTTCATAGAAAAAAAATTATAACGAAAATTACATGATGACCTGTTTGAGATGGAATTATCGAGCTTGCAAAAGCCATAACTTCCATAGATCATATCTCCGAAAATATACCAAGATAAGATTTGAAATTTGTACCTGAAGTGTAGAACAATTTTGGCTCAAATGGGTTTTTTTTTCACTTCTGAAACTTCGTATAAAAAAATTTATAGCGAAAATTCCATGATGACCTATTTGGAGCAACAAAACTCTAGAATCCAAAGGCTTTGATACCAAATGTTGGGAAACTAGCTCACAAAATGATAGAAAAGATAAATCAACGACTTAAAAATCAAATTCTTCGAGGGGGAAACCTCATTTACATTACACAAATGAACAATTCTTGGATGATGCAAATGAAAAGGCCTCCTTTCTATATATAGGAGTCTAAGGGGTCATAAATAATCAGAGCCGACATAACAATAATAATGTAAGGGCACAATAATAGCAACAGTGGGATTCTATGGGGCACAATAATAACAATATGTGGACTACATGGTCACAACAATATAATAAGGAGTTTGCACTAATAACAATAAGGGGTTACACTAGTAGTATAGGGACCTAACAATAATTTATCAAAATAGACACTCTATTTAGTTTACAACTTTAGCCTAGATTATTCTACTCGAGTTTATAAATGGTTTTCTTGTCAACATTCTTTCTATGTCAACATTTTTTTCTTGGATTAGTTTATATGTATTATATGTAATTTGTAGAGCCATATCCCATACACCCACCAACCACAACCCGTCATAGCGTTGGGGGATCTATTATACATTGTTGGGCTAGATCACTAGCCATACTAGAGTGTTTGTTCTGCTCATATATCCTCGCTCTGACACAAGTCAGAGTATCAGAGGCAATGTTTCTATCTCTGTTGATGATCTTTCTGCAGATAGTGGATCTTCTTCACCTTTTGCAGGTATACATCTTGCATTTTAAATCCTCTTTAAACTTTATGTTTTTATGTCTTGAAATTGTCTTTAATTTTTAAATCATCTTCAATTGATGTGTTTGAATTTAATGTATATGTTATTATGCTTGAAGTTTTATATATATATATATATATATATATATATATATATATATATATATAGATATAGATATAGATATAGATATAGATATTGATATTTTAAATTATGTTTATGATTTGTAGACCCTCAGCAAGGTGAAGGTGAGGATTAAAGTGCAGTGTCGATCCCTCCATGGAACGACGTTATAGCCAATACCACAATTGATGATGTTAGGGCCCATGATACATGGATCACACTGGAGTTGGATAAAAGCTTTGCTAGTTCACCTACTAGGAGTAGCTTGGCTTTGATGTTGCATAGCATCAACAAGTTGATCGAGACGTACCAGAGAGCAGTCCCACAAAGAAACCTCCTATATTCCATACATAGGGTCAGGAGGTTAGACGTTAGAGGCCCACATACTTGGAAGGCAGTAAAAGACACTACCAAGAACATTGATATTCATGGAGAGATGTTTGACATCCCTCCGGAATATCATGCTATACATGTTGGTTTGATTCCGCTAAAATATTTTAAGAATGGTGATGCGGCCCCTTTTGTCTATGATCAATTCATTGGACCTTGGGGCGAGTTCCCCCACCATGACTAGGTCCCCATTTACTTTGCAAAGAATATATATGTAGAGTTTGTGCTACATTACACCAGCACCAAATATAAGTTTTATGGACCTGGTTTGGGACGTAGTTATGATTGTGTCAGAGCTTGTAGGCACCCTGCGCATGTAGTGCCATCTCTGAGATTGTTTCCACGACCATCTCGAGGCACGGTATTGTCGACAAGGCTAGAGAATTCTTCAAAGCTTGGTATTGAGACTAAGCATACCATTGTAGATATCATGCATAGGACATTAGCCATTGCACATTCCGCATTGACTGGAGAGATGAGCATACCACCTTCATTGCCTCGTGGCACACCAGTTGCATTACTTGATGATTCATATCTCAAGAGTCTATGGCATGA
This sequence comes from Pinus tabuliformis, assembly GCA_031772625.1. Classification (NCBI taxonomy): domain Eukaryota; kingdom Viridiplantae; phylum Streptophyta; class Pinopsida; order Pinales; family Pinaceae; genus Pinus; species Pinus tabuliformis. Next base: position 356,405,982 of record CM062813.1, read on the forward strand.
CCAACTTTTTTCATATGCACATATGTGTCGTGATACCATCCATGAAACTTGGAGGGTGCACAACCCATGTGACACATACCAGGTATATATATATGAAACTTTTCACTCTTATTATCAAATTTTACATTATTTATATTAATAAGTTTGTATCATATTACATGTATATTAATAATTTCATGATAACATGTATGCACATCTCAGCTACAAAGATGAGCTTTTGAGGTCATTTGAGGGGGAAGTTGACCAACCAAAGAAGCCTCCTCTAGTGCATGTTTCCATGGCTCAATCTCCTCCACCTCCACCTCCACCTCATAATACTCACGGACAACAATTGAGGTGAATTATTTTATTCTTAAGATTTCAATATTTGATTTCTTTAAGTTACATGTATGCATGCTAATTAATCTGTAGACTAATTACATTTTTTCTTTGTCATTGTGTACACCAACCCAGATGCAAAGGAATGTCAATGTTGTAGTTATGTGGACAGATGAGTGGGATTTTTGGTATGGAGGCATTGATCCATAGGAAAGGGAACACCAAATCCATATTGATCATACCCCAGTCCCACCTGACTTCCATTTTCACTCGACTAAGACATAGGTAGGGGACTATTTGAATGCATAATTCAAAATCATTTCTTTCCATATTGTTTATATTTGTACAAATAATGTTTTGATTAATTTGAATTGAATGTGTTATATTACAGTACCAGATTATGGATACTAACTCTGCACAATGAAACACACATAAGAGTTCTAGAAGTGATACTTTCTAGAGTGGATCATAGATAGTTTGTATATTTTCAAGCCCATTTCATAGGGCATATTCACATGTGATGTACAAACTTTGTATACTTTCATACATGGATAGTTTATGGATGCATGAACATTGTTTCATTTCATGGATGCTTATTATTTCAGTTTGTGGATGTTCATGTGTATAATGTAATTTGCATATATTTTCATATGGATATTTTATTACCATTCATAGTGTTGAGCCTCAATACTACTCTTTCCCTAGCAACTCTTCTCATCCCTTTCATTTGTTTTTCCATGAAGAAAATGCATTCTCATCATCAATGACCAGTATATATTGCCTTAAGGATGGCATTTAGTGATTTAAATGTTATACTTTTATGTTTTGTTGTTTGAATAAATTTTTGTCTTTTAGCTATGGAACACAGCCTATTCTGTAGCTAATTGGCTGTTCCACAGCTACCTTCATGCTTCAACAGGTTACAGGTGTCAAACGAGGAAACCAGCCACATGGGCATCTCTGGAATGGTCACGACATGGATCCTATCCTAGTCAACCAGCCCAAATCGACAAAGAAACCAGCTCAAGACCATAGTCAAAGGTGGAGTCAAATGAAGAAACCCAGGAGCAATAGGACTCTGTGTCCATTCTTCGTGGCTATTTAATAAATCCGACAACTTCTGTTGCAGCATTTACTTGAACCAGCCACTGGTGATAACTGTTTCACGCAACTACCTTGCTGACTTAAAGTCACTTGTAGCTAATCAATCCATTCACGCAGAACTGTTGTAATACGTGGACCACCTGTAGCTAAATTCTCTTAAAGGACAGTTAGGATTTTTCTTTAAATATCAGTTGTAAAGGACTCAGAAGGATTTCGAATTTCCTCATGTATTAAGCATAGACTTACCGCTTTGTAATTTTGAAACTTATTTCCCTGTTTTTAATATGAAGATCGTGTGTTTTATGGATATCTGAAAGAGTTTCTTGGAGATTGATTAAGCATGCATAACCTGATCAGTTCAGAGGGCCCCTATGCTGAATGAGGTTTTATTTCATTTCTTTTTGTCTTTTCTAGTTAAATTGTAAATTCATCATAATGTTTGTTGAGTCCCAAACTTGCATCTTCCCTATACACCTTTTCAGCCTTCTTTTCCATTTACTTGACCCACCAAGCTATCAAATCATTGCATATTAGTTTAAAAATAGCTTATAAAATGGTTTCCTAACTATGTTTGTGACTGTTGTTTGATTTAGATTTTTGTTCAATCAGCTGTGGAAACTTGTCACTTTCCGCAGCCAACTCAAGTTTCCGCAACCATTTTGTTGAAGACTATGTTACAAGTGTCCAATGGAGAATCGGCCACATGGGCAAGATGCAAATGACATGTACATGGAGCATGTCCCCTTGGTTCAGCCAAATCACTCACAAACATCCATGGTCAAGGACGGTCAAAGGAGTGGTCAAACAAAGATTTTTGCGGTGGTACGACTCTGTTTTTCCCACATGAAGTTTTGCGTGGCGAGTTCCTCAATCTCCGGAGGTGTGCTAACACCTGTGGATCAATCCATGAACCAAATTGAATAGCCACCACTCCATAGATTTATTTGTCATGATTACCATACTGCTAGATCTCAGGACGTGGAGATTTACGTGTCTATTTGGCAGTGTAGAATTTAGGAATCAGTTATAGCATCTTTAGTTGTAAATAACGCGTTATCATACACTTGATATTTAGCTTTTCATATGTAATTTTGATTATTGTTACGAGCCCCTGTGTCGTGCTTTACCTTTGTCTTATTACTGCACTTTAATATATGAGAAGACAGTGTTCTTAAGTTCAATTTGTGACTAAGTATTGATTGGCCGAGGTTGCAGAGGGCCCCTATACACGAAGGCTCTGTATCTACTATATAGTTTCTTACTTGCTCTCATTATGTTACTGCTTTTATAATCATTTACTTGTATATATTACACTGTCCTGATATTCATGTTAACTAGTGTCCATATTTTCTTTTATGCTTTCTCATGATTGTTAGCTGATCAATATTTTTCTTTCAGGTTCTAGGCAGCCCGGGCAAATTACATAGTTTTAATGACTAATGACATGATATCATCTTGTCCTTTCTACTGATTCATTTTCTGAGTTTTAATTCCAGCATTGTCATTTCTTTCAGTTCTGCTTTGCTTATTTACTTTTATGCAATTTAGATATCATATTACTCATTTGTTTATGATTTCCTTCCTATAGCCAAGCGACTCAAATAGTGAGGAATCAGAATATTACTTGATGTAGTATGATTTAGTTTACTTTCCTGCAAGTTAGTGATTAAATTACTTATGTCATTTTCAGGAATTGAAATATGAATGAGTAGTTAAATCTTAGTTTCATTTTATGCAATTTCATTTCCTGCAATTTAGATATCATATTACTCAATTTGTTTATGATTACTTCCTATAGCCAGAGCGAGCCGAAAGGTGAAGGGTCAGAATATGAGTTTAAGTAGTGTGATTTAATTTGCTTTGCTTACAGTCTTTGAATTGCTTTGAGTTCAGTTTTATTTTCTTTTTATACAGCAGTAAGGATACTGGGCTTCATTGTCACTAGTTCACTGTTTTGGTACATTTTTATTTTCTTTTGAGAATTGATTTCATCACAGCCAGTTTGAAACCTTTTTGAGAACTTTAAAGTTTGGAAAATAATTTTAGAAATCACCATTACCATCCATACTTGACTTTCAATTCTGTCATCTCACATTAGGGAATCAACAGAAGATAAACCCAAAAACAAACCAAAAACTCAAAAACGACAAAGAACTAAGAAATCGGTTATCTTGCATATACAGTGCACTTCACTTTAGCAGTTTACGACTCTCGGATTGACATTTTAAATAGCAATTTAGGACACACTAAATTGACCAAACATTTTGGCGCCGTTGCCGGGGAAGTGAAACTAGGTAGCCAATTTCTTAAAAAAAAAACAAGAAAATTTCAAGGAAGGTAAAAATTGATAACTTCTCAAAGTATGCTCTCCTCTTGCACCTAGTGTGATCTGGAGGATCAGAAAAGAGAGTTATTGGTTTAATAATTTCTTGAGTATGCTCTCTTATTGCACCTAGAGTGACCCGGAAGATCAGAAAGGGAATTATTAGCCCAACTTGAAGAAAAATAAAAAAAATGACACGCATAGAGCAAGAGATTCTAGGGGAAGGTTTTTAGCTAGGGCCAAGAGTTCGATTTTTACAACTCCATCTACTTCAAGGAATAGACAAGAGACACCTCCATCATCTCCAACTCACACTCCTAGCCTTAGAATTCCTGGAATTCAAGAGGCAGTAGTTGAATTAGGAGACTCTCCCACACTATCCACCGAATCTGAATTAGGAAGAGACCCTTTCTTTACTTCTACAGGAAAACACATTGTAATTGAAGAAGTAGAATCACCTGAAGAAGAAGAAGAGGGCGAAATTCCTTCTCGTTCGCCATTAGTAGAGGAACCAGAGGACTCTGAAGTCTTTGAGGAAACTATCATGACAGAGGAAGTAGTAAACGGATTTGGTAGAGGTAGAGGTAGAGGAGGAGGAGGAAACAATGGAGGAGGTAGAGGTAATAATGGGGGGAATAGGGATGGAGATAACTCATTCAGATTTCCTATAGTTGATGAGGATTCTCGAGCAACAATGAAAAACATCTCACCATCTGTCCTCCCAAACTTTCATGGGTTAAGAAATGAGGATCCTGAAACATTTCTATTTGAGTTTGAAGTCGTGTGTCGAACTTATGATTATCTGGAAGACTCTCAAACACTCAAATTGTTTCCTTCAACATTGAAGGGAGCTGCTTTGAAATGGTTCATGGGATTAGTCACTCAATCTATTAGGACTTGGAATGATATGAAACAAACATTTTTGGATAGGTACCTGGACTATTGTATGCCCACCAATCACAAGGATGAGGTATTCAAAATGGTGCAAAGAGAAGATGAAAACTTGGAGGATTTACTTGAAAAATTTCAATACAACCTGAAAAGAGCAAAAATGAATAACTTAGATGAGGAAACCTTGAAAGCCCTTCTATTAAAAGCCATTAGAGATGAATGGATAGATATTTTGAACATGATGGGAAAAGGAGATATATATCAACTTCCACTTCATGATATAGCAGAGCTATGTGTCCATCTCTCAAGGGGAAAATCTAAAACTGGAAAAGGGCCTAGAGATCCTTCTCTCATTAGAGCAAACAAATCTGCAACTGGATCAGTAAGTAGGGCTGAGATTGGCAACATGCTTGATGAATTCAAAACTGATATCTTAGGGAGTCTTAGTGAGCAACTAGACACCCTTAAGATACAAAACAAGCAGAAAGCAGAAGCTAAAGCTTTGGCCATCTTTTGCCCAAAATGTAGAAAGAAACATGCTCTAAGGGAATGTCCCTTGGATGCAAAAGTTGTAGAAACATGTGTGATTTGTTCAGAAAACCATGAGACCAAGGATTGTCCTTCAATTCCTGGGCTCAAAGCTGTCTTTCAAGAAGATCCAAATTCAATTGAGTCTCTCTGTTTTGTTGCAAGGAGACCTTGGCAGGGACAACAAAATCAAGGGTTTAACAACTCTATGAACTTTCAACCCCCACCAAATTGGAATCCTTGGCAACAACCTTGGTCCCAACTTCAAAATCCTTTTCAATCATGGGTACAAGGTATGCAAAACCCTTATGGGAGATTTGCTCAATTTTATCAATATCCTCCATCTTTTCAAAATCAATAAAATCCACAACTTCCAAATCAAAATCCACAACTATCATTGCCAGTTCCACAAAAACAACAACCTTCTCAACAGAATCCAAATTCTCAACTCTTGCTTCCATTCCAATAGAAGACAAATCAACTACCTTCCCAGCCATTGCCGAACCCCAACAATAAAAACCCTCAAAATGCTTACATGGTAGAAGGACAACAATTTCCTACCTATATGATTGTTCCTCTCAATGATGTACAACTCAGATCTGGTAGAGTTTTAGATAAGACTTCTATAGATGCTCAAAAGCAAAGAATTTCTGAGGAAGATTCTCTTGAAGCCAATAAAGGTTCTGAAGCATCTCTTCAAAACCCAAGCACTCAAAAAGAAAAAGAAAAAGATTCAACCCCCACAAACCCTATAGTTGAGCAACCTGCATCTTCATCCACACCTCCTTTTGCTGAAAGATTACAAATTGACAAAGGGGTGGAAACAAATCTTGTTGCCTGACTATGATTTTCTAGATGAATTAAAGAATGTCTGTATCAAGATTCCCTTGTTACAAGCCATTAGAGAGATTCCTATTCTAGAAAAAACAATAAAGGAGTTGAGTCTTAAAAGACTAGGAAGGAAACCAAGATATATAAGAAGAATCCACCTGGTAGGAAAAATTGCAGATATCATGATGGGAAAAATTACTATGCAGAAGTATGTAGATCCCGGTAGTCCAATTGTCAAAACACACATCAATGGGGTAGAAATTCTAAATACTTTGATTGATTTAGGGGCTTCTATCAACATTCTGAGTAGACAGACTATGGAACAACTAAAACTTCCTATTCTTCTTTTTACACCTACTTTACTGCAACTTGCAGATCGATTAATTATCAAACCAGATGGTGTATTAGAATACATTTCGGTCTCCTTAGATTCTTGGGAATATCCAGTGGATTTCATGATTTTAATTCCCAAGAGTAATTTAGGAGGACACCCTCTCATCTTAGGAAGACCTTGGCTAGCCACAGCTAATGCTTTTATCAGTTGTAGATCTGGGGATATGTATATTTCTGATGGTAATTCGACAAAGAAATTCAATCTGTATCCTCCAGCAAAAGCAATTACAAAAATAGGAGATAATGAGTAGGTTGATGATGAGGATACTATACAACATGTCTTTACCATTTCTAAAATCAGTGAAGATAGTCAAATTTTGAAAACATTAGAAACTTTGAAACATCTTCAAAATATGACCACACACAATTTTAGTTAGATTCTGACATTGAGTATCTATCATCTAGACAAATGTCTCTTTTCTCTATGGAAGAGTTTGGTAGTTCCACCATTGAGATCTTTCCAGGTAAAACATTGAATATCAACAAAAACTTGGAAAAATCACAACAGGGAGAGCTAACCAAAATCTTGCAAAAACATTCTACTGCATTTGCATCGGAGTATACTGATATGAAAGGTATTGACCCTAAGACTTGCATTCATCACATCTACATAGAGGAAAACAGTAGACCAATCAGACAACCTTAGAGAAGGATGAATCCAAACCTTAGGGACATAGTGAAAGAAGAGCTCCAAAAACTACTCAATGTAAACTTCATTTATCCAATTTCAGATAGCCGATGGGTTTCTCCTTTGGCTATAGTACCTAAAAAGAATGGTAAATGGAGGGTACGCATTGATTATAGGGAATTGAACAAAGCAACTTTGAATGATCACTTCCCTTTACCCTTTATCGATCAGGTATTAGATACTCTAGCAGGCAAAAAGTACTTTTCATTCTTGGATGGTTTTAGTGGCTATAATCAGATTCAGGTAGCACCTGAAGATCAAGGTAAGACCACATTTACCTGTCCATGGGGAACTTTTTCTTACTGAGTACTTCCTTTTGGATTATGTAATGCACCCGCAACATTTCAAAGGTCAGTACTAGGAATCTTTTCTGATCTAATCCATGATTGTGTAGAGGTTTATATGGATGATTTTACAGTTTATGGTGATTCATTTGAAGAGGCATTAGAGAATTTGGAAAAAGTCCTTATAAGGTGTAAAGAAACAAACCTTTCATTGAGTCATGAAAAATGCTTTATGATGTTTACTGAAGGTATTGTTTTGGGACATCATATTTCAGGGGATGGGATTAAAGTTGATAGATCAAAAGTTGAAGTCATCTCCAAGTTGCCTATTCCAAATTGTCAAAAAGATGTTAGAAGTTTTCTGGGATTTACTGGATACTATAGCAGATTTATAGAAAACTTCACCAAAATAGCATCTCCACTCTTCAAATTACTTACAAAAGACTGTGAATTAAAATGGGATCCTGATTGTCAATCTGCATTTGAAACTTTGAAAACAAGAATATCTAAAGCACCCATTTTGAGAGGGCCAAATTGGAAACTTCCTTTCCATATTTCTACAGATGCTTCAGATACAGCTCTAGGAGCTGTGTTGGGTCAAAAGGATTTAGTTCCTTATGCCATTTACTACACCAGTAAAAATTTGATTCCCACTGAGTTGAACTATACTGTGACTGAAAAAGAGTTCTTAGTTGTTGTTCATGCAATCAATAAGTTTAGACATTATATAACAGGCTATGAAACTTTTGTCCATACTGATCATTCTGCAATTAGATATCTAATGAAAAAACTTGTTACTAATGGCAGAGTTATAAGATGGCTCTTACTTTTACAAGAATTCCATATTACTATGTTGGATAGACTAGGGAAACAAAATACAGTAGCTGATTTCTTGTCTAGGATCCAAAATACTAACGAAGATTCTCCTGTAGAGGATAAGTTTCCAAATGAATATTTATTTGCAGTAACTACTAAAACTCCTTAGTATGTAGATATTGCTAACTATTTGGTTACAAGGAAGCTACCTCCACATTTATTTCCTAGTGAAAAAAGAAGAATTATTCAGGAGAGTTCAAATTTTTCATGGATTTCTAATGAATTGTTTAAAACAGGGCTAGATTGTGTGATCAGAAGATGTGTTCGGGAAGATGAAATTCCTGACATCCTCAAGGCATGTCATGATGAACCATGCGGTGGACACTTTGCTGACAAAAGGATGGCCTATAAAATCCTTTCTTTAGGATATTATTCGCCTTCCCTCTTCAAAGATACAAAACAATATGTCAGAAGGTGTGACAGCTGCCAAAGAGTTGGGAGACTGACTCTTTCAAATGAAATGCCATTACAACCACAGGTACTCATCGAACCCTTTGAAAAATGGGCTTTAGATTTCATTGGACCCATTAATCCACCATCTAAACAGAAGAAGTATATATTGGTATGCACTGATTATGTCACTAAATGGGTAGAAGCCAAAGCATTACCTTCTGCCACTAAAAATTCTGTTGTTAATTTTCTTTATGAGGACATTTTACTCTTTTTGGTGTCCCAAGAGAAATTGTGACAGATCAGGGAAGTCAATTTACATCTAACTTGATGGAGAAGTTGATGGAAGAATACAAAATAAAGCACAGAAAATCTACTCCTTACCATCCACAAGCAAATGGCCAAGTGGAGTCTACAAACAAAGTTCTTGAGAGCATCATCACCAAAACTGTCCATCTACACAGAAGAGATTAGGCAGAAAGGCTTCCTGAAGCCTTGTGGGCCTACAGAACTACATGGAGGAATACAACAGGACATTCTCCCTATGAAATTGTTTATGGGAAAGAAGTCCTGCTCCCCATTGAGTTTCAAGTCAAGACTTTCAAGATGGCAGTTCAGTTGGGGATGAATCTATCAGAAGCCCAAAAACACAGAATGGAGCAGCTGAATGAGCTAGATGAGATCAAACAAGAAGCAATTTTAAGAACTGATCTAGTTCAACATCAAAGAGCTAAGTGGCATGACAGATACATCAAAGAGAAAAATTTCAAGAGGAAGATTGGGCACTACTATAAGATTCCAAGTTTAAAGACTTCAAAGGTAAATTTCAGACCCATTGGCTTGGGCCATATGAGATTGACAAAGTCTTTAGCAATGGAGCGGTAAGAATCAAGACCATTGATGAATTTCAAACTCCTCTTATTGTGAATGGCCACAGATTGAAAATTTATCATAAGCCACTCTCAAAAGAGGAATTTGTCAAAATATTTCAAGAGAATTCTGTAATAAGGCTGGTGAAGAAGAATCCTTCTTTCACACCAGCCTAGCATTTGTTTCTTTCAGTTTAAAAAAAAAAAAAAAAAAAAAATTGTATAAGCCTGAAAACCAATCACAGATTGGCGGTCTTATACAGAAAATATAGAGTGAAAATCAGGGACACTTGACACTCTATATTTTCCAAAAAAATTCTTATCTCCTTCTTTTTCCATCTTCACTCCACTTCATTTGCCATTCCACTCCATCTCCATCTCATTTTCATTTCACTTCACTCCGCTTCATCTCACTCCATTTCATTCATTTCATTCCACTTCATCAATAAATGTCCCTTTCAGGACCATTTTCACTCAGTTAGTTATTATCTAACTATCTTTGTTCAGCTAAGTGGGTGATGTGTCAGTTTCCGCAGCTGGTAGCAGTTTCCGTAGCCAGAAGTAGTTTCCGCAGCCACCACTCTGTTTTTCAAAATTTACAGTCAAAATGTTAGTGCAATAATCATGAAAATGCAGGTGTGATTGAGCATATGCTATGAAGATATGGAGCATCTCCAGACATCAATAAAGAGCAGTTGGTTAAAAGCTAATGGACAACAAATGACAAGGTTCCCAAAGGTATGAGCAAAAATTTCTTTCAAATAGCAATTAAAGTCACGATTTTGCATAGTTGTCAAACCATAAAAGCTCTACTATGTGCAATGATCATCACGATAGCTCCATTACCCATTACCATCCCACGATATTATTCCGCACACCATGCATTCATTTCTTAACGGTCTCATGATTGATTTTCGGGTTTAAACTCATAGTCAGCTACACTTTCATACACCACTTGTAATCATGAGATGTGACCTATCTCATTACGGCTCCTCTCCACCGCATTTTCCGCAGCCATTCATTAAACGTGTAACATTTCGTACACAGCCGTTCAATTCAAAATCCCGACTCCTCTTCATTTCCTTACCATTCTATTAAGACCATCTTCTTCACATACGTCTGCACTTCATCTTGTGAACTCACCACGGCTGCTCATCCTCTGTTCCGCCTGTAATTCCGAAACACTCTCGTTACCTGCTATCCATCTACCGATTGCAGCCACTATATTTTTTCCATAAACCCTGCAACCGAGCCACCTTCCCTCTGCTAAACCCTCACACGCAATTGAATTTTCAGTTGAAATTCAAAACAGAGGAAAGAATGGGATGATTACTAAGGGCAGAACCAGAAGGACCTAAATATTTAGAAGGTTACCCTCAAGCAAAATATTTGCTGAAGAAAGCAAAATGGTTACGCTTCATCCAAAAATTTAAGGGCCATAATAAAGAGGTAACCAAAGCCTTTTCACGGTCTTTCGATGGCTAGATGGTGGAAATTGGAGACTTAAAGCTCACAGTCACTGAAGCAACAGTAGCAGTTGCCACAGGCTTACCCCAGGAAGGTGAACGATGGTTTAAAAACAAAAGCGTGGACGAACAGGCATGGAGAATTATGCTACGAAACCCAGGTATGGATGTTACTGTGTTTACAAAAGGAATTCTTGTTCATGCATTGAAAGAAGAATGTGCCAGCCTACTATTAGTTATCCAAAATTTTATCACTTGCGAAGGACGCTTTGGTTCAATGTACATGTACCATGCTAGGTTGTTGATGAACTTCTTAGAGAGTCAAACTCTTAATTTTCCTTATTTCTTACTGTTGAGTTTGAAAAAGATGAGTACCACAGTCCAAAAGCACATAGGAAATATAGAACCTCATCTATATCATCATGGACTTGTAAAGATTCTCATTGAAGACCAACTGAAGAAAAGCAAAGATACCTGGGAACAATTCTTAATAAGAAATTACTTTCAAGAGCCATCTGAGGCACCTAAAAGTAGTACACCAAAGATACCGAGAAGGAGTAGGAGAAAAGAAAAGAGTGCCATAGTCCAAGGCTCTTCTACTACCGAAACTCAAGAAGTTGGTCAAAAAGAAAAAGAGAACAGAACTAAGGACAAGAAACAGAGAAAATTGAAAGGAAAAAGAAACAGAGAAGAAGTCTATCAATCACCTGAGCCATCTATAGAGGAATACTATAAAAAATTGTCTGAGAGATTAGTGCATCTTCAAGAACAGGCTGTTACAGTAAAGAAGAAGGAAAAAGGAAAACAGAGCATAGAAGAAGGGAGTACTAGTCCACCGTATTTAAGAAGAAGCAACAGGCTTAGAGGAAGGGGGAGTAAAACACAAGTAAAATAGCCCCACTTCATTGACTTGGGTGGGGAAACACCCGAGAAACCTCCAGCTGGCCATAGTCCACCTCGTCCTCAGCCAAGTATTGAAACTAGTCCTCCACATGTTGATGAAAGCCCTTCTCGGCCAGAGCTAGAAAGCAATCCTCCTCCTCCACAAGACTTTGAAGTCAGTCCAAGAAAAACACCCAAAATAGATCCCAGTCAACAGGAGGTGTATGACTACCTCGAATCTTTAGAAAAGACAGCTGCAGGCCCGAGTACCACTCTGCCCCACATGACACCAGATGCACAAGTTTAATCCTTAAAGCAAGAAGTGTTTGAATTAGAGGTTCTAAACAGGCATATCAAGCAAGAAAATGAATCACTTAAGGAGCAGAGCAAAGTAGATAAAGTTATTCATGATAATACTATGCTTCATTTGGGACTATGGCAAAAGAAGAACAAGAAACTAAAGAAAAATTGCAGAAAGTTGAGCAGAGAATTGATCAATCTCAAATTCAGATGTCTGATAAGGAAACCCAGGATGGTGGTAGCACCAAGAAAGAAGAAAAGAGGACTAGATTTCCTAGCAGAGGCTTCAGAACATATGGATTAAAGGGGAATGACTAAAATTTTGGTTGCATGAGGACATGCAACACCTTCACAGTGGGGGTATGTTAAGTGCCAAACTTGCATCTTCCCTTTACACCTTTTCAGCCTTCTTTTCCATTTACTTGACCCACCAAGCTATCAAATCATTGCATATTAGATTAAAAAGAGCTTATAAAATGGTTTCCTAACTATGTTTGTGACTGCTCTTTGATTTAGTTTTTTGTTCAATCAGTTGTGGAAACTTGTCACTTTCCGCAGCCAACTCAAGTTTCCGCAACCATTTTTTTGAAGACTATGTTACAGGTGTCCAATGGAGAATCCGGCCACATGGGAAAGCTGCAAATGACATGTACATGGAGCGTGTCCCCTTGGTTCAGCTGAATCACTCACAAACAGCCATGGTCAAGGACGGTCAAAGGAGTGGTCAAACCAAGAGTTTTGCGGTGGCACAACTCTGTTTTTCCCATGTGAAGTTTTGCGTGGCAAGTTCCTCAATCTCCAGAGGTGTGTTAACACCTGTGGATCAATCTGTGAACCAAATCGAACAGCCACCACTCCATAGATTTATTTGTCATGATTACCATACTGCTAGATCTCAGGACGTGGAGATTTACGTGTCTGTTTGGCAGCGTAGAATTTAGGAATCAGTTATAGCATCTTCAGTTATAAATAACACATTATCATACGCTTGATAGTTAGCTTTTCATATGTAATTTTGACTGTTGTTACGAGCCCCTGTGTCGTGCTTTACCTTTGTCTTATGACTGCACTTTAATATATGAGAAGACAACGTTCTTAAGTTCAATTTGTGACTGAGTATTGATTGGTCGAGGTTGCAGAGGGCCCCTGTACACCAAGGCTCTGTATCTACTGTATAGTTTCTTACTTGCTTTCATTATGTTACTGCTTTTATAATCATTTACTTGTATATATTACGCTGTCCTGATATTCATGTTAACTGTTGTCCATCTTTTCTTTTATGCTTTCTCATGATTGTTAGCTGATCAGTATTTTTCTTTCAGGTTCTTGTAGGCAGCCCGGGCAAATTACATAGTTTTAATGACTAATGACATGAGATCATCTTGTCCTTTCTACTGATTCATTTTCTGAGTTTTAATTCCAGCATTGTCATTTCTTTCAGTTCTGCTTTGCTTATTTACTTTTATGCAATTTAGATATCATATTACTCATTTGTTTATGATTTCCTTCCTATAGCCAAGTGACTCAAATAGTGAGGAATCAGAATATTACTTGATGTAGTATGATTTAGTTTATTTTCCTGCAAGTTAGTGATTAAATTACTTATGTCATTTTCAGGAATTGAAATATGAATGAGTACTTAAATCTTAGTTTCATTTTATGCAATTTAGATATCATATCACTCAATTTGTTTATGATTACTTCCTATAGCCAGAGCGAGTCAAAAGGTGAAGGGTCAAAATATGAATTGAAGTAGTGTGATTTAGTTTTCTTTGCTTACAGTCTTTGAATTGCTTTGAGTTCAGTTTTATTTTCTTTTTATATAGCAGTAAGGATACTGGGCTTCATTGTCACTAGTTCACTGTTTTGGTACATTTTTATTTTCTTTTGAGAATTGATTTCATCACAGCCAGTTTGAAACCTTTTTGAGAACTTTAAAGTTTGGAAAATCATTGTAGAAATCACCATTACCATCCATACTTGACTTTCAATTCTGCCATCTCACATTAGGTAATCAACAGAAGATAAACGCAAAAACAAACCAAAAACTCAAAAACGACAAAGAACTAAGAAATCGGTTATCTTGCATATACAGTGCACTTCACTTCAGCAGTTTACGACTCTCGGATTGACATTTTAAATAGCAATTTAGGACACACTAAATTGACCAAACAATGTTCATAATCATTCTAGTACTAACCTTGTTTATAATGCAACTTTTATCATTTTTTCACTAATTCAGAATAGCTTCTTTTAGTGCAGAATAGTTTCTTCTTGCTTAATTTCTTTATAATATTTATCAGCAGTTAGAAGTTAAAATTTAGTAGTCTAATTTAGTTTATTTCATTTACTTCTTTACTAGTCTTTCAATTTTTAAATAGAATGATCAGTGCCATTATTGTTCTTGTCATTTTATTTCTAGTTTATTGACTCATGGTGTTAATGAATGTTTCTGAAGAGCCCTTCTAGTTGATATCTCATCTTAAACTAAGTGGTTGAATACTTCATTCATGCAATGAGTCTTTTGTGCATTCCTGCATTTATTTTCTCTTAGAATAATGAAGTACAGAAACCCTCAAATGTCATCACAAGGATATTTTCTCCCAAAATTGAGAGGCAAGGTAATTAAGTATTTCATTTAGCTTTTTTTCTATTATAGATTAGACACTAGATGCAATTTCACTTTCATTTTTTAAGATCATGATTTGGGAATAATGATAAAACAGGAATAGAAACTCTGTTTTCATTTCTTACTTAAACTTTTCTCTCAATTCTTCCTTAAGCTCTTTTGTTTCTCATTTTTAGATTTTTAGCAGTCCTTACAAAAGTTAGATTTAATATTTTGGTAGTTACATTGTGCATCATTAGGGATTAAAGCACCCAAAAACCCCCAAAACAACATAAAACATAAAAAAAACGAAGTAGGAAGGGTCATCTAGCACAAACAGTGCACTACACTTCATCAGTTTACGATACCCGGATTGATAACTTATGTAAAGAAATTTAGGACACTAAATTGACCAAACATTTTGGCATCGTTGTCGGGGAAGTGTAACTAGGTAGCCTTATCTCTTACATTTAAAAAAAAATGACATGCATAGAGAAAGAGACTCTAGGGGTAGATTTATAGCTAGGGGCAGAAGTTCGATTCCTACAACACCATCGACTTGACTGAAAGAAAGAAAAGACACACCTCCATCCCGAACTCATACTCCCAGCCATAGGACTCCTGAAATTCTAAGGGAAGAAATTGAATCAGAAGAATCTCCTACTTCATCTACCAAGATAGTCCTAAGGGAGAAAAATTTTGAATCTCCAACAACAGGGATAGTTTTTCTTACCTCCACAGGAGAGCCCATTATAGTTGAAGAATTAGGAGTACCTGGTGGAAAAGAAGAAGTAAAACCTTTCTCCCATAGTCCATTAATAGAATAACCAGAGGAGGAGAGAATAACCTTACAAGTTGAACCCTATACTGACTTTGAAGAAACTATAATGGCAGAAGAGGAACAAGATGGAGAATTCTCACTGTTTGGAGGAGGAGGTAGAGGGAGAGGTAGAGGAAATAATGGAGGAGGTAGAGGTAATAATGGGGGAAGCAGAGGAAATAGGGAAATAGATAACTCTTTTTGATTCCCTATAGTGGATGAGGAAACACATGCCACAATGAAAAATATTTCACCTTTTGTCCTCCCAAACTTCTATGGGTTGAGAAGTGAGGAACCTAAAACATTTTTGTTTGAGTTTGAAGTCTTGTGCAAAACTTATGACTATCAAGAAGACTCTCAAAAACTTAAATTGCTTCCTCTAACACTGAGAGGAGCTGCTTTGAAATGGTTCATGGGATTAGTCACTCAATCCATTAGAACATGGAATGACATGAAAAAGGCATTTTTGGATAGGTACTTGGATTATTGCATTCCTACCAATCATAAATATGAGGTGTTCAAAATGATGCAAAGAGAGGATGAAAACTAAGAAGATTTGATTGAGAGATTCAACTATAATTTGAAAAGAGCAAAGATGAACAATTTAGATGAAGAAACTTTGAAAGCTCTTTTATTAAAATCCATTAGAGATGAGTGGATAGATATCCTTAACATGATGGGGAAGGGAGATATCTCTCAAATTCCATTGAGTGATATAGGAGAACTATGTGTTCATCTCTCAAGAGGGAAATATAAAACAGGGAAAGGGCCATGAGATCCTTCTCTTGTTAGAGCAAACAAATCTGCAACTGGATCTGTAAGTAGGGTAGAAATTGGCAATATGCTTGATGATTTAAAACTGGCATTCTAGAGAGCCTTAGTGAGCAAATAGGCACCCTTAAAATTCAAAACAAGTAGAAAATAGAGGCTGATGCTTTAGCCATTTTTTGTTCAAAATGAAAAAAAAAAAACATGTTATAAGGGAATGTCTTTTAGATGCAAAAATTATAGAAACTTGTATGATTAGTTCGAAAAGCCATGAGACCAAGGGTTATCCTTCAATCCCAGGACTTAAGGCTGTCTTTCAAGAGGAAACAATCCCAAATTCTACAGAATCTCTTTGCTTTGTTACAAGAAGACCTTGGTTGGGGACACAAAATCAGGGATTTAACAATCAAATGTATCTTCAACCCCCACCAAACTGGAATTCTTTGCAGCAACCTTGGCCTCAACCTCAACCTCAACCTTAATCTCAACAGTGGGCACAAGGAGTGAAAAATCCTTATGGAAGATTTGCTCAATATTATCAATATTCCCCATCCTATCAGAATTTTCCTCCGCCACATAATCAGCAAAAATATCAGTAGCCACAACTTCAAAATCAAAAACCTTAACTTTCATTTCCATTTCCACAACAACCACCACAACAAAACCAAAATCCCCAACTCTTACTACGATTTCAGCAGAAACCAAATCAACTACCTACCCAATGATTACCAAAACCCAACAATAAAAGCCCTCAAAATGCTTACATGGTAGAAGGACAACAATTTCCAACTTACATGATTACTCCTCTAGATCTTAATGATGTGCAACTAAGATCTGGAAGGATATTAGAAAAGGAAAGACCTTCTATAGTTATTCAAGAACAAGATATTTCTGAGAAGGATTCTCTAAAAGTGAATAAACGTTTTGAGGGAACATCTCTCCAAAACCAAAACATTGAAAAAGGAAAAAAAAAGAACCAATGAACAAAACTCATATCATTGAGCAACCAACATCTACTTCTACACCTCCTTTTCTTGAAAGACTACAAATTGATAGAGGGGTAGAAAAACAGATCTTGTTGCCCAACTATGATTTTCTAGATGAATTGAAGAACGTTTGTGTCAAAATTCTTTTGCTACAAGCCATTAGAGAAATTCCTATTCTAGCCAAAACAATAAAGGAGTTGAGCATAAAAAGGTCAGGAAGAAAAGCAAAAGAAACAAAAAGAATTCACTTGGTAGGAAAAATAGCAGACATAATGATGGGAAAAATTGCCTTACAAAAATATGTGGATCCGGGAAGTCCAATTGTCAAGACACATATTAATGGAATTGAATTTCAAATACATTGATTGACTTAGGAGCAGCAATAAATATCATGAGTAGACAAACTATGGAGCAACTTAAACTTCCTAATCTTATTTACACACGTACCTTACTGCAACTTACAGATAGATCAGTAATCAAACCAGATGGTGTATTAGAAGATATTTCAGTATCCTTAGATTCTTGGGAATATCCTGTTGATTTCATAATCTTAACTCCAAAGAATAATCTAGGAGGACACCCACTCATATTAGGAAGACCTTGGTTGGCCACAACTGATGCTTTTATTAGTTGTAGATCTTGTGACATGTATATTTCTGATGGTAATTTAACAAAGAAATTTACTCTATATCCTCTAGCAAAAGCAATCACAGAAATAAATGACAAGGAATGGATTGATAATGAAGATGATATTCAGTCTCTCTTTACTATTTCAGAAATTATTGAAGATAGTCAAATTTTGAATACATTGGAAAATTTTGAAACATCTTAAGAATATGATCATGCACAATTTCAAGAAAAATCTAATGTTGAATACTTGGCATCTAGGCAAATGTCTCTCTATTCTATGGAAGAGTTTGGTAGCTCCACAATTGAAATTTTTCCAGGTAGGACATTGAACATAAACAAAAACTTGGAGAAACTACAACAAGAAGAGCTAACCAAAATATTACAAAAATATTCTACTGCATTTGCATGGGAATACACCGACATGAAAGGCATTGATCCTAAGACTTGTATCCATCATATCTATATTGAGGAAAATAGTAGACCTATTAGACAACCTCAGAGAAGGTTGAATCCAAATCTTAGGGAGATTGTAAAAAAAGAGCTCCAAAAATTGTTGCATGTAAACTTCATTTACCCAATTTCAAATAGCCAATGGGTTTCTCCTTTGGTAATTGTACCTAAAAAGAATGGTAAATGGAGGGTGTGCATTGATTACCGAGAATTGAATAAAGAAACCCTTAAAGATCATTTTCCTTTGCCCTTTATAGATCAAGTATTAGATACATTAGCAGGTAAGAAGTATTTCTCATTCTTGGATGGTTTTAGTGGTTATAATCAAATTCAGGTAGCACCTGAGGATCGGGATAAAACCATATTTACTTGTCCATGGGGAACTTTTGCCTACTGAGTACTTCCTTTTGTATTATGTAATGCACCCGCAACATTCCAAAGAGCAGTATTAGGAATTTTTTCTGATCTAATACATGATTGTGTAGAGGTATATATGGATGATTTTACAGTCTATGGAAACACATTTGAAGAAGCTTTGAAAAATTTGCAAAAAGTTCTTAAAAGATGTAAAGAAACAAACCTTTCACTAAGCCATGAATTTTTTTTATGATGTTTACAGAAGGTATTGTTTTAGGACATCACATTTTAGGATATGGGATTAAAGTTGACAAATCTAAAGTTGAAGTCATCTCTAAGTTATCAATTCCAAATTGCCAAAAGGATGTTAGAAGTTTTCTAGGATTTACAGAATACTATAGAATATTTATAGAAAACTTCACTAAAATAACATCTCCACTCTTCAAATTTCTTACGAAAGATTGTGAATTCAGTTGGAATCTTGATTGCCAATTAGCATTTGAAACGTTGAAAGCAAAAATTTCTGAAGCACCTATTTTAAGAGTTCCAAATTGGAAACTCCCTTTCCATATTTCCACAGATACTTCAGATACAGCATTGGGAGCTGTATTGGGACAAAAAGATTTGATTCCTTATGCCATTTACTATACAAGTAAGTATTTGACTCCCACTGAGTTGAATTATACTATGACTGAAAAGGAATTTTTAGTTGGTGTTCATGCAATTAACAAGTTCAGACACTATATAACAGGCTATGAAAACTTTGTCCATACAGATCACTCTACAATTAGATATTTGATGAATAAACCTATTACTAATGGCAGAGTTACAAGATGGCTTTTACTTTTGCAAGAATTCAACATTACTGTGCCAGATAGACCTGTAAAACAAAACACAGTTGTTGATTTCTTGTCCAGGATTCAGAATATCAAAGAAGATTCTCTAATTGAAGATAAGTTTCCTGATGAATATCTTTTTGCAGTAACTACTCAAACTCCTTGGTTTGCAGATGTTGCTAATTACTTGGTCACAAGAAAGTTACCTTCACATTTGTTTCCTAGAGAGAAAAGAAAAATTATTCAGGAAAGTGCAAGATATTCATGGATCACTAACGAATTGTATAAAACAGGGCCAGATCTTATGATCAGAAAGTGTGTCAGGGAAGATGAAATGCCTGAGATTCTCAAAGCATGTCATGATGAGCCGTGTGGTGGACACTTTTCTGACAAGAGGAGAGCCTATAGAATCCTTTCTTTAGGATATTATTGGCCATCCATCTTCAAGGATGCTAAAGAATATGTCAGAAGATGTGACAGCTGCCAAAGGGTAGGGAAACCTGCTCCCTCAAATGAAATTCCATTACAAACTCAAGTACTTATCGAACCTTTTGAAAAGTGGGCTTTATACTTTATTGGATCAATTAATCCTACATCTAAGTAGAAAAAGTATATATTGGTATGCACTGATTATGTCACTAAATGGGTAGAAGCCAAAGCATTACCTTTTGCTAATGAAAAATCTCTAATTAATTTTCTTTTTGAGGACATCTTTACTCGTTTTGGTGTTCCAAGAGAAATTGTGACAGATCAAGGATCTCAATTCACATCCAACATGGTGGAAAGGCTTGTGGAGGAATGCAAGATCAAGCATAGGAAATCTATTTGCTATCATCCATAAGCAAATGGTCAAGTGGAGTCTACAAATAAAGTGATTGAAGGAATCATCACCAAGACTGCATCTACATAGAAGAGATTGGGCAGAAAGGCTTCCTGAAGCCCTATGGGCCTATAGAACTACATGGAGGAACACAACAAGACATACACCCTATGAACTTGTTTATGGGAAACAATTCTTGTTCCCTATAGAGTTCCAAATCAAAACTTTCAAGATGGCAGTCCAATTGGAGCTGGATTTATTAGAAGCACAAAAGCATAGACTGGAGCAATTAAATGAACTTGATGAAATCAAGCAAGAGGCAGTTCAAAGCACTGGTATAATCCAACAACAGAGGGCTAAATGGCATGACAAATATATCAAGGACAAAAGGTTTCAAGAGAGAGATTGGGCATTGTTATTTGATTCAAAGTTTAAATATTTTCAAGGAAAGTTTCAAACTCATTGGCTTGGGCCATATGAGATTGAAAAAGTCTTTAGTAATGGAGCGGTGAGGATCATAACAATAGATGAAAGTCAAACTCCTCTTCCTGTGAATGGTCATAGATTAAAATATATCAAAAACGAATTTCAAAAGAGGAGTTCATTAAGATCTTCTAGGACAATTCTGAAATGAAGTTAGTGAAGAAGAATCCTTCTTCTCCACCAACTTAGTCTTTATTTTTACTATCTAATATATATATATATATATATATATATATATATATATATATATTGTATAAGTTTGAAAACCAATCATTGATTGGCATGCTTATACAGAAAATATAGGGTGAAAATCAAAGGTTTCTGGCACCCTATATTTTCCATTTCCTTTTTGTAATAAGTGGTGACAAAAAGCCACATTCACTCTGTATTCTACAAAATTCGTTATCTCATCTCACTTCACTCTGTTTTATTTTTATAGTTTCACTTCATTCCATCGCCATATTTCACCAATAAATTATCCTTTTGCAGTATTTCCTCCATCTCCATTTTCATTTATCATCTTGTCTTACATCTCATTTTATTTTCACTAACACAGCCATTTCCATTTTCATTCATTCATAAGCCATATTTTACTTTCCATTCCACGTTCTATAGCCGATTATGTTCTGCAGCTACAATTTGCTTCTGGATTTAAGAGAGAAAAAAAAAATAAATAAATAAATAATTAAATAAATAAATAATTTTAAATATTAGTACAATATACTTATTTTTCTATTCTTTAAATAATATATTTTAAAAATAAATAAACATTTCTCATTATATATATATATATATATATATATATATATATATATATATATATATATATAATATTTAATGATTATTATTACCATTAAGGTTATGAATTTTAATAATTTAAATTAATATATTAACTCATCAGTAAAAACTAATATATAAAACTCAACAGTAAAAATAAAAATAATTTTTTCAATAAATAAATTAATTAATTAATTAATAATAACAAAATTAATTAATTAATAAAAATAAATATTCAAGCCGACATTCTGCTGATCCTTAAATTTATTATCCTCATTATTATTTATTTCCTTTTAATCAGCTCTTCTTTATCATCATTCATAAGTCCTAATGATGGATCCCAGTTGGGATTTGAAACGTTGACATAGAAATGGTTCATACTGTGGATTCTCCGGTAACTAAGTCAAAAGATACAATTTGCTTATCAGTTTAGGCATAAGTGTACAGCTCATAATAAAACCATGTATGCATGAGATTGAAGAAAAATCAAATTTCTAAAGAAATCAAGCTCAAGGTACTTGTGGATCAACATCAAAATATTAGCAAGCGGAAGGTAAATATTCCAAAGGTAAATGAAAAATTTTATTTCAAAAAGCAATTTGAAAACATAAGTTTGTATAGTATGTATGATCACATGTCTCCTTAACCAATCATCATTTGATTTGACCGCCACAATGTCTCTGCCATATCTTCTGTCTTTAATGAAAAACAATCTCAATGCTTTTTCATAACAAATCTCCGCTTCAAACTCCATAACCTGTACTCAAACGGTCCTCCATAACTACATCTGTTAACAGTTAAAACAACGATGTGACATACCTATCTACGACTCTCTAAACCCTTGCTGTCTATTTATTGCATGCAAACTCTTAAGTTTTTCTCTCATATTCACACAGTCATTCCATACACACAATCTTCCTATTTTCATATACACAATCTTCCTACTTCCATATACACAGTCATTCTATTTCTTAGACAATGAGAGTAATTTTGAAGGGTAACCGAAAACAGAGGATATGGGGCTTATTGTCAGAACAGAGCCCATAGGAATAAAATATATGGAGGGCTATCCATAGCTTAAAGGGATGCTAGAGAAGGTCGAATGGTTATGTTTTATTGAAAAAATTGACGGCTACCACAAGGAAATTACTAAATCTTTTGCAAGATCATTTGATGGCACAGAAGTGGAGATAGGGGATATCAATTTTGCAGTCACAGAATCCTTCATAGCAGAAGCAATAGAGCTCCCAATACTAGGAGAAATATGGTTTAAAAACAAGGAATTTCATGATGAATTTTGGAAGGTGATCCTTAAAAACCCAAGTATGGATGTTACAGTATTTAGAAAGGGGATTCATATTTCAGCGCTTAAGAATAAATGAAGTAACATGTTGTTAATATTGCAAAAATTCATTACATGTGAAGGAAGATTTGGGTCTATGTATGTTTACCATATATGCCTATTAATGAATTTTTTAGAGAATGGAACCATCAATCTTCCCTTTTTCCTTCTGAACAGTCTGAGAAGGATGGCAACAAATGTTCAAAAGAAAATTGAATCAATAGAAACAACTTTGTATCATCATGGATTAGTGAAGATTCTAGTAGAATTCCATTTAAGAAGTATAGGGGATACATGGGACGATTTCTTGATAAGAAATTTCATCCAGGATGCTCTAGATTCATCTGAGGGAAGTCATGTTAAGAGAAGTAGAAGGAGAAATACCAGCATTCATATTAAAAGCTCCTCACAAAAAGATGATGCAGAGATAGCTCCTAAACCAGAGGTTAGGAAGCAGACCAGATAGAAGAGAAAAATGAAAGAGAGGGTTGAAGAAATCAATAAGTACATTCCTGAACCTTCATCACCCTAAGAAGATGAATAGCTACTCTCTGAAAGACTAACCAAGATCAAGGAGAAAATCAAGAAAAATAAGGAAAAGAAAGAAGAAGAAGGACACAAAGGAAGAAACCATAAGCTTTCAAAACTTGAGGAGGAGCTCTAGACTCCAAGGTAAGGTGAAGAGGGTGAAATCAAAAGAAGCGGAGTTCATAAAATTAGAAGAAGAAACCCTAGCTCAATCTCCTTATAGTATTCCATTTGAACACAGTCCACAGAACTCTCCCTCACAGAATTTTGAAGGCAACCCAAGTAGAGCTTGTCCTGGCATAGATCTAGTGCAACAACAAATCTATGACTACATAGAGTCATTAGAGAAAAAGAATACCTCGATAGATCCAAGAACTTCAGCTAATCCAGAGTAGCTTGTCACCCTACAAGAAACTTTAACTAGCTCTCTCAAATAAGAAATCTTTGAGCTACAAATTATGAACAGTCACATCCAAAAAGAAAATGAAACCTTGAGGGAATAGAACAAGCTGGAAAGAGCTATTCATGACAAAACAATGCTACACTTGGGATTATGGTACAAGAAAAACAAGAAGCTAAAAAGGAAAATAAGAAGCTGAGCAGAACACTTATTAACCTCAAATACAAACTTCTTATGAGGAAGCCAAGGATGGCAGTTAGTGCAAAAAGAAGTAAGAAGAGGAAGTTGGATGTGCTAGCAGAAGTGTTAGAACAAATGCAGTAGGAGGGAGAAGTTCACATTTTTTATTGCATGGGGAAATGCAACAGTTTTGCAGTGGGGGTATGTTGAGCCTCAAAAGTACTCTTTCCCGGGCAACTCTTCTCATCCCTTTCGTTTGTTTTTCCATGAAGAAAATGCATTCTCATCATCAATGAATAGTATATATTGCCTTAAGGATGACATTTAGTGATTTACATGCTATACTTTTATGTTTTGTTGTTTGAATAAATTTGTCTTTTAGCTACAAAACACAGCCTATTCTGCAGCTAATCGGTTGTTCTGTAGCTACCTTCATGCTTCAACAGGTTACAGGTGTCAAATGAGGAAACTGGCCACATTGGCATCTCTGGAATGGTCACGACATGAATCCTATCCTAGTCAACCAGCTCAAGACCACAGTCAAAGGTGGAGTCAAATGAAGAAACCCGAGAGCAATAGGATTCTATGTCCATTCTTCGTGGCTATTTAATAAATCCAACAGCTTTTGTTGCAACATTTACTTGAACTAGCCACCGGTGACCACTGTTTCACGCAACCACCTTGTTGACTTAAAGTCACCTGTAGCTGATCAATCCATTCATGCAGAACTGTTGTAATACGTGGACCACCTGTAGCTAAATTCTCTCAAAGGAAAGTTAGGATTTTTCTTTAAATATTAGTTTTAAAGGACTTGGAAGGAGTTTGAATTTCCTCATGTATTAAGCATAGACTTAACGATTTGTAATTTTGAAACTTATTTCCCTGTTTTTAATATGAAGACCATGTGTTTTATGGATATCTGAAAGAGTTTCTTGGAGATTTATTAAGCACGCCTACCCTGATCAGTTGCAGAGGGCCCTTACACTGAATGAGGTT
Source organism: Pinus tabuliformis (assembly GCA_031772625.1). Taxonomy (NCBI): domain Eukaryota; kingdom Viridiplantae; phylum Streptophyta; class Pinopsida; order Pinales; family Pinaceae; genus Pinus; species Pinus tabuliformis. The sequence goes on from CM062813.1 coordinate 356,431,106, forward strand.
TTATTTCATTTTGTTTTGTCTTTTCTAGTTAAACTGTAAATTCATCACAATTTTCATAATCATTTTGGTACTAATCTTGTTTATAATGCAACTTTTATCATTTTCTCACTAATGCATAATAGCTTCTTTTAGTGCAGAATAGTATCTTCTTGCTTAATTTCTTTATAATATTTATCAGCAATTAGAAGTTAAAATTCAGTAGTATAATTTAGTTTATTTCATTTACTTCTTTACTAGTATTTCAATTTTTAAATAGACTGATCAGTGCCATTACTGTTCTTGTCATTTTATTGCTAGTTTATTGACTCATGGTGTTAATGAATGTTTCTAAAGAGCCTTTCTAGTTGATATATCATCTTAAACTAAGTGGTTGAATACATACTTCATGCAATGAGTCTTTTCTGCATTCCTGCATTTATTTTCTCTTAGAATAATGAAGTACAGAAATCCTCAAATGTCATCACAAGGAGATTTTCTCCTAAAATTGAGAGGCAGGGTAATTAAGTATTTCATTTAGCTTTGTTTCTATGATAGATTAGACACTAGATGCAATTTCACTTTTAGTTTTTAAGATCATGATTTGGGAATAATGATAAAACAGGAATAGAAACTCTGTTTTCATTTCTTGCTTAAACTTTGCTCTCAAGTCTTCCTTAAGCTCTTTTGTTTCTCATTTTTAGATTTTTAGCAGTCCTTATAAAAGTTACATTTAAGATTTTGATAGTTACATTGTGCGTCATTAGGGATTAAAGCACCCGAAAGCCCCCAAAACAACTTAAAACATAAAAACAACGAAGTAGGAAGGGTCATCTAGCACAAACATTGCACTACACTTCATCAGTTTATGATACCCAGATTGATAATTTATGTAAAGCAATTTAGGACACTAAATTGACCAAACACATAGCTAACACGACAACAATTTTGAACTCTCAAGAAATAAACTAAGAAAATAAGTTCAATATTAGACTATGATGCAAATCATTTTGATACTTAAAATGAACAAAAATATATGTTCATGGTTCAATTAAAATACACAAAAATGATTGAAATACATTTTAAATTCAATTTTTAAAAATATCTTCAACTAGTAATGTTTAGCTAATAAATTCTTTTATTAAATTTTATTTCTTTTGAGGTCATCTACAACAACTTAGTCATAACATATGATATAAGTCATATGTATTGAAATTTAATATACTAAAAAAATAGTTAATGATACGTTTTTAGATAATTTTATATAATTTATGAACATTCCTAGATTTAGTTGGCTATCAAATGTTTCAATCATTTCCTTAACTTAAGACATTCAATTAAGAGCATTCAAGAAGTAAAATTTTACAAAATAACAATTTTGAATTCTAGTTTCATAGACTACGGATATAAATACAATCTTACTATGATTCAAGTCACTTTAATACTTAAAATGAACTAAAATATATCATGTACATTAGTTTAATATTGAAGTTGTAAAAAGTGTCTTTTGGTGCACAATCAATGTATGTTAAAAATTAAAATGATTTTAATTAAAATGTCAAGATGTAAACTACTAATAAGTTTTACTCGATTTTATTTCTTTTGAGGTTATTTAAAAGAGCTTAATAATAATAACATGATATATATATATATATATATATATATATATATATATATATATATATATATATATATATATATATATATATATATATATATATATATATAGATATATATATATATATAAATTTGTTGCACTTATTACATTCCAATATGAAGCATGTGTGTAACTCTTTCCATGTTTTATATCAAACTAACACATGACATATTTATTATTAATAACATAAAAATATTTCAATGTTGTTCATAACCTAGATTGTTGAATTTCCATTTTAAGTAAAATGGACCATATCAACTTGGTTGTTACACACTGAAATGGATTTTCTAGAAACCAAATATGTATGACATCTATATAGATCTATAATATTTCTTGCATTCTCAACATGGCTATTATACACGTGACATTTTAAAAAATTTAAGATGATAAATTTTAATTAAATCTAAATCCTTGTTGATTCTAAACCACCTCCTTAAATTTTGGTGTACTTTAGAAACTTAAGCACCTAAAGGAAACTAAATCTTATATAACATATATTTACACCATTATGAATCCATCCTAGATAAGATGGAAACATTTCTCTATTCAAAATTACCAGAGTACTCAACTGTCACATTTATAGATTACAAAAATCATACATTCGACATCTCTTATACTATATTAAATTACACTTGATTGTTATAGACTCAGCTTCAAGGTTTTCCATTTGCATCATCTACTCATCTAGCCAATGGCTCATAAGACTGCAAGTCTCTTAATATGTTCTTGGTTTGATTATGTCATCTTTCATCTCCTTGGTTCACCTTTCTTTGTTTTGATTTCTATGAGATTGATTTGAGATGCTATGACTAGATGATTGTATTGACAAGATATATATTTAGGAATAAAATCTCTATAAATGATGTGATCAGTCTATTTTTTAACTTTTTCAAAAAAATGACCCATCACAACCATGTCACCAATTTGGTATGTGAATTTTCCATCTTCATATGGTCTCACCAACCTACTTTTCACATGTGTGCATCACATCAAATAGTAGGCCACATTCTCTTCATTTCCTATGAGGGAAGTGACAACAAAAACATCACCTACAACCAAAATACATAATATGTATTAGTTAAATATGTTCAAGATTTCAATTTATAGATAAAAATTTTAATGATAGATGAGCCACACAACTTCCCTTACAAGATCAGAGACTCAATCATGAAAAAGTAAAATGATGGCCTCTTCATTGTGCATCTATTACCACATCAAAATTGGATGAGTTCCCTTTGGATTAAGAGGTACATATTTTCATAGTGATCAAGTCTACATCCATCAACACCAATGAAAAGCTCACAAAAACGTGTGATTTTTCTTATCTCGATGGAAAATATTTCTCTGATATCTTTTCTCCACACTAAGTGTAATTCTCTTGTTCCTTCTATAGTATTACAACACCAAGTGTTAACACTCCGTAAATTTCCCTAGGCTAAGGAGAGAAATATTAGAGGTAACCACAAACCTCTTTTAGGCTAAGGTCCATCCCCCCAGCCTTGGGGAGGGCTCTCTCACTATCCTGTGTTGTCAATCAAATAAATGATTGATAAGATCTAGGTTTTAGGCTAGTTATACTAATAAAAAGATAGTTCAAGATTTTTTATTTATTTTTTATTGAAGGTGAGTGTAGAGGGTAGAACTACTTAGGATCAGAGCACTGTTACAGATCCAAATGAATAAGGAATATGATGCAATTGAAACAGGGGAAAGATAGGAAGACTTATTGGCAATCAACCAAAATTCATTGTAGTGGAAGGATGAGTGTCGCGCGGAATGAGTCGATCTTGCGGACAAGATAGACCTTCCTAGAATCTAAAGAAGACCTAACGACAAGCAAACCAACCAGACACTATCTTTCTCTAAATATGCTTCAATTAACAATAGAAAACAAAGGTTTTTAGGGCCTACCTTTGGTCCAACGCAAGCTTGTGGATGCCCTCGCTCCTTTGATCCAAATGAGCTCCTTTTCGCGAATCTGCAAACACAAACAAGGCAAACACATTAAATAGCAACTAAAAAACCAATTGCATAAAACATATTTAACATGAAAGTCAAGGAGTCCATGAAACAAATAACATAAGATACTTGTTGAGAAAAATGAGTTTGATTGTATTAATTCAAAAGAAGAAGAACCTTACAACCTTTGCCTTGACGCTGTACAAGCTCCTCCCAGGGTCCAACAAGATGTCTCCTCTACTTTGACAAGTTTCACTCACTCTCCAATGGAACCAAGAGGTATGTGATCTCTCCTCTCAAGCTCAACCAAAGAGTCTCAATTTCACCAGCATTTACCCTCAAAATTTTCAGCTTCTAACCTCCCTAGTCCTCACCCCAATGCCTGTATTTATAGTGCAATGGAGGGAAGTTACTAGGTCCTCCTTCAAAGGGATAAAGCCCTCCTTCAAAGGGATAGCTCCTTTAGTCAAGGGATTAGCTCCTTCTCTTTTGGGATGCATGAACCACCTCAGAGCGAACAATCCACGTCAAAATTCCTTCTAGAAAACTCTAGAATTAACCCAAAGTGAGTTTTTAAGATAAAAATTGCGCCTTTTGACTTTCACAGGGGTCCGCACCTACACCGTTAGGAACAGAGCGGGTAGGTATGCATCTTTTGTACACAGAATGTGCGGACCGCAGGTGACCATGAGAGAAAGTGCAGAACCAGAGTTACATTGATTTTTAATGTCTTTCTCCCACTTCCAAAGCTTGATTTGAAGAGCTGAGGTCTTAGACTTGCTTAGGAGGACAGTACAAGTGATGATAGACCCATACTGACTGCAAATAATCATGGTGACAATATTTTTGTGTAACAGATTGCCCCCTAAAGTGCGAAGTCTGTAGTAGATGAGGATTTCATTTATCATATAGAAAGAGTGAAGTACTTTATCATTTCGAGGATTATCTTGTGGAGAGCCCAGTCGGAACCTGTAAAAACATTCAATGCAAGATATATATATGAGATCATATCATCGTTGAGGTAGGCATTCCCATACTCAGATCAAAACTATCTAGAAACCTATCTACTGCTCTGATACAGGAATGATCTTGTAAAACATCATAAGTATAGACTCGTGTGAACATAGTATGGACGCAGCCATTTGTTTATGAATAGTCCACAACATAATGAATACAAAATTCCTCACAGCCTGGATGGTGGAAACTAGATCCAGGGTCTTCATTTCTATATCCCGAAATAGTACGATTTTATCCATGCGAATAAATGTGTTGATGTCGAACATGGTAGAAACCACTTGATTACCAGTCAATGATGTAAACTGTTAACAAGTGTGAGAGAAACCACCAGTGATGTCAATGGCTCTCAAAGCACCCAGTACAATCCATGAGATGTGAGTAAATGTGTTGATGTCGAACATGTCATGGAATCCTTCGATCGAAAGTAAATGATGTAAACTGTCGTCAAAGGTGAGAAACCTGCCATTGAGGCATGCAGATTTCAAGGTACTGACAATTTCTAGATCATCTTTCTAGATAATGAGTTGATGTCGATAGAAATCGATCCGTCGTAGGCAAGCCCACAACACGAAATCATAGATCAAGTTGAAGAGATTTAGTTGCAAGGATTGACTAAGGGATGGTCAAGATGGATGACAGATATTTTGCAGATGAATGGCTTATTGGCAGTGACCTCTTGAACACATAACGACACAACAGATGGCTTGGTGACAATTGACCCAAAGTTAATACCCAGAAACCGGCTGAAGACTTTCAATGTGGTTTGATCAACTGTTAGGCAAAGGATTTCCCAACCCAGGCGAATAAAAGTGTCGTGTTCAAGAGTGGTTACAAAGTATGACAAACAGACTCATTTTCCTCTCTTTTCCCCCACCATTTCTGGAAAGTACCTCTTTATTTTTAACAAGCTTGAGGAGGATAACGTTTGCTTGATTATAAGCTCATCCTTCGGATGAGTCCAACTTAGTTTAAATTCGAACCCTAAGAAGGAGTGGTTCGTTCCTGTTTGTAATTGAACAGATCCTTTACTGTGAAATTTTAACGAGTCCAGTATAGGAGAAACTCGGTGTTTTTCAATTTTAGAGAGTCTGAAAAAACTTAAGAAGACTCCAAGGTTGACCTTTTTCGTAAATTTGTGTCTCCCAAGTCCTAAAAAGTATAAAATAATACTTGAGAGAACCGCTTGATCTTTTACGACCAAGGAGTACTTTTCGTTATTAGTGTCACTGACCCGAAAAAGTAAAAAAGCGATCAACGACACGTCGTTTTATAACCAATATCGAATTTGAAACGACAAAAATCTGGAAATCTTTTCATGTTTTTTACGGTCGGAAAAGAGCTGTAAGTGGACCGTCTTTTAATTCCATTTTAATGAGTGTAAAAGAAACGCTCGGTAATCTTTTCATGTTTTAGGAGTCAGAAAAGGGCTTAAAGATGACTCTATTTGTTTTTTCGTTGAAAATGATAGATTTCGCCTGAATAATCCTGTATTCTGCACAAAGACACAAACATTACTCATACCTGTTTAAAATGGATAAAAGCATTGCAAAATACCTTTTCAAAGTGAAACATAAACAAATTTGTGATTTATTTACTCAAAAAACTTATAAAAAGGGCCTTTGTCAATTCATTTTTACCGTTCGAGTTTGGGTGAGAAAATAGTGCTTTTGCTTAGAAAACTTCCCGTGAAGATTGTGGAAAATCCAACCGTCAGAATCGAGTGTCGTCTTTTCCAGGTAATCCACATCATCTTACTCTTCATTTTCAACCGTTTAGTTTTTTTATTTAGTCCCTCATTTCATTTTTTGGGAGGGTTTTTAGGCGCAAAACCCGCGCGCGGGGGTCCGCAGGTTTACAATTGCGGACCCGTAGACCCCGACTTTTTCTCCATTGGGAAAAAGCTCGGGGTCCACACATTCCGTGTAGACAAAGTGCAGACCCACGCACTGTGTCTAACGTGGAGGGTGCGTACCCTGCCGCAAGGGTTTTGAACCCAAAATTTCTAAAAAATGGACCAATCAACAAGTTTTCTAACAATCTAATTAATCTTTATTCTTGATGCAGAGAATATATCATGCTAGATTGGCGCGAACGGGAGCATGAGGACGTGGATACCGCCGCATGGAATCATCAGCCTTCACTTGATGCTTTGAGGGCATGTGGACTGTACAAGTTCTGGACCATTCCTGGCATGAGGGCTCAGGTAGATTTCTTACAATGGCTGGTTGACCGATGGAGCATACAGGACCAGTGTTTCTTCATTGGCGGGCACCGGCTCGAAATCGAGCCAGAGGACATTTATTTCTTTACTGGTTTGCCTAAGAGAGGCGAGGACTTGACTCTATACGGGACTAGGCCAGGTGGCCAGTCTGTCGATAGCCTCCGGCTAGAGTACTGCAACAGTCAGGCTAAAGACAAAGGGATAGACATAAAAAGCATATCCCGTCATAAGCTCATGGTGATTGCCTTTACTGTCACCAGACTTTGTGGAGCTACTGCATTACATGTTGCCACCGGATCCCAGATGCGTATGGTAGTTGATTGCTTTCAAGGCACCATCTTCAACTGGTGCAATGTTGTGCTGGCCAATGTGAAAGGTCAACTGACCAGGGCCAAGAGCGGATGACTAAAGACCTTTGGTTATGGGGCTTTGGTCATGAGTTTTGGCCTGGAGAGGGTTCCTATGCTGATCCCACAGCATCTTACTGTTGGAGCTGGGCTTCCTCGAGAGCCCAAACTGATGCGATGGGTTGCAGTCATGGCCCGTCACCTGGACGAGAGGACAGAGGTTGCTCGGTTCAAACCTGAGTATTTCCAATGGTTGGAAAACCAGGTTTTTGCCATTCAGGACTTCCCTTACGCTGGGATAGATTTCCGTGGTGACCCAGACATGGCTCTTCCACCAGGAGAGCAGTGGGACGAGTCAGGTAAAATCCTTTTCAACTTTTCTCTTTAAATTTTTTATTTTATTTTTGCATCGTCTCAAAACTGATAGTAAAAATTTCAAATGCAGATGTGGGTCCACAGCGACCAGCCGCTCTCCGGCCTTTCGAGAGAAGGCAACCAGTTGCACCCGCACCAGCCCCACAGGACGAATCAGCAGAGGTTTTGGCCGAGTTGGAGGGCCATCTTGAGCGCTTGACAGGGGATATTCCTAAGACCACTATAGACGACATTCCTCGTCGACTTCAGCACTATGTGATTGGAGTCCCGGGACCTTTTAGGAGGTTCCTTTGCAAGGTGGCCCGAGCAGTGGTTTCTTATAGAGATCATCACCAGTGATAGGATCATCGCCTATTGTGGGTACATGTGACATTTTTTTTTTTGTACTTATCATTTTTGCCGATCATAAGGTGTTTTTCAACCTATGATCGAGGACGATGTATTTTTTGACACACTCCTATATATATATCTATATATATATATATATATATATATATATATATATATATATATATATATATATATATATCACTCTTACCGGCTTATCTTGTAAATCATGTTATGGAATGGTTTTAAATTTATATGTATGATTATTGCAAATGTCTATTTAACATTCGAGAAGCAATTGCATCTGCTAATGTATTTAAAGACCTTGGAATATGCTGATATTCAATGTAATCAAACTCACGTTCCAAGAGATGCACTCTCAAAAATAATCTTAATAACACTGGATTTCTAATGGCATACACTCTATTAAGCTGTAATACAATGAGTTCAGAATCTAACCTCACTATCAAACTCCGAATCCCAAATGAAATAGATTCAGATAATAACTCAATCACTGCACTATACTCGGCAATGTTGTTTGTTGTTTGACTGAGGCTTACCCCATGCATAGAAACTAACTCGTCAGAGGGCGAATAGATAACCCAAGCTGCGGAAGAAATGTTCTGTTTACTACGACAAGCACCATCGGCAAATCCAATGTATGTTTGGAGAGGCATCGACATCTGCAATATCAAGAGTAAAACCAAGATAAGCAGGAATAATGACGAAAAACACTCTCTAAGCTAAGAACACTTTTTCAACTAAAACACACTTGCTAGAAAGAAAAACTAACCTAAAAAATCTCCATACCCATTCTTTTAAGCATAATACCTCTTCAAGTAAAGACCATTTCTGGGTTTACCTAAAGAGTCCCCGTCAAAGTCTACCAACTCATAGGCCCCTTTTGCTAGCTTTCACTTGACAATATAGGGCCCATGCCACATAGGAACGAATTTTCCAGCACCTAATTTATCATTAGCTTGATCATACAATAACACTAGGTCTCCTTCCAAAAAATTTCGAGGAGTCACATTCCGATCATACTGAGCTTTCATACGTTTTGCGTGAGTCTCGATCGCCAATGCAACATCACGTCGATTCTCATCTAATTGAGCTAAGTATAACAAATGCTTTTCCTCTTCGGAAGTAGCTGGAAGTAACTCAATGGCCATTTGCAGTGACGGGATTTCGCACTCAATGGGTAACACGGCTTCCAAACCATAAACTAGTTGGAAAGGAGTGAACCCTGTTGATGTTTTTACTGAAGTTCGGTACGCCCAAAGCGCTGAAAATAGCATGTTGTGCCAATTCGACCGATGAATCCAAATGATTCGTCGGATCATGATAACTAAAACTTTGTTGATGGACTCAACCAGACCATTCGCTTGTGGATAATAAGGAGTTGAACTATCGTGACGTAAACCAAGCTGGCCTGTAAGTTCGGTCATCATAACGTTTCGAAAATGACGTCCATGATCAGTGATTATCGCTTGTGGGACACCAAACCTAGCAATTATATGATTGAACACGAAAATTGCAGCTGTCTTGCCGTCTGCCTCGAATGTAGGCATCGCCTCGGCCCACTTAGTAAAATAATCTACCGCAAGGATGATATACGCATGCCCCCCAGCCGAGTGAGGGTTACAAGTAATAAAATCGATACCCCATTTGGCAAAAGGACCAACAGCAATTATAGGGTGGAGAGGAGCGGGTGGAGCGCGCATCTTACGATCAAAAATCTGGCAGTTGTGGCATTTTCGGACCGCTGTAATACAATCTTTAAATAAAGACGGCTAGAAGTAGCCAGCGCGCAATATCTTTTGGGCTGTGGCATACCCAGACATATGACCGCCACATGCTCCAGAGTGACAGTCATTTAGAACCCTTTCAGCCTCTTCGTGAGTTAAGCAACGTCGAAAAATAGAATCCGCCCCACGGCAATAAAGAGTATCTCCAATAATTTTGAATTATTGTGACTGGAAGCGAATTTTCCGACGTTCCGACTTTGAAATTTCTGACAGAAAGGATTGGGTCTAGAGATAGATGATGATATCCCCATACCACAAATCTAAAGTGCTGATTAGAAGCAAAGATTCATCCACAATGGGCTCCTCTGCCACAGTTTCCGTGTCAGCATGCGGGAAGTCACACATTAACTCTGCAAAAACTAAAGATTTCTTAGACTTAGATTTCTCAAACTCCAAGTCGAACTCCTGCAAGATAACGATCCATTTAGAGTACTTGCCCACTAGCAATTGTTTGGTCAAAATGTAGATCATAGGGTTGCAATCCGAAATGACTATAGTTTTACGTAGTAAAATGTAGTGACGAAAACGTTGGACAACTTGAACGGCTGCCAATGCCAATTTCTCCACATGTGAGTATTTTAGCTCAGTTGGATTTAACGTTCGACTAAGGTAATATATCACATGTTCCATTCTGAATTCATCTTCCTGAACTAAGACCATTCCAATGGTGGAATGGGAGGCGGCGAGATACAAAAAGTAATCCTGGTTGTAGTTGGGAGGATGCAACAACGGTGCATGGGTCAACGCGTGTTTGAGTGCATCAAAATATTTCTAAGCTATCTCATCCCAAGAAAATTGAGTATTTTGTTTCAACAACCGTGTAAAACCCTTTGTAACCTCAGCGTAGTTAGGAATGAATCGTCGTAAAAAGTTTACTTTCCCCTGCAAACTTTGGAGTTGGCGAAGACTCGAAGGAGCAGGCAAATTTATAATAGCTTCGACCTTCGAGGGATCAACGCGAATGCCGGCTTTCGAAACTACAAATCCCAGCAATCGACCCGTTTCTATACAGAAGACACGTTTGTGTGGGTTCAACCGAATACGATAATGCCTACACCTCATAAATATTGCTCGTAAGTGGACGAGGTGATCAGCTCGATGTAGTGAATGAGCAAGCAAGTCATCGAGATAGGGTTGCACAATGTGCTTGATGTCATGAAACGCATAAGACATCGCCCTCTGAAAATTTGCTCCAGCATTCTTAAGCCCAAAAGGTAATTTGCAGTAAGCAAATGTCCCCCATGGACAAATGAAAGCCGTTTTTTGTTGATCGGCAGGTAGAATGTTGATTTGATTGTATCTGGAAAAACCGTCCATAAAGGAAAATATTTCGCTGCCGGCACAATCATCAATGATTTGATCGATATAAGGAGTTGGGTAGTTGTCCTTTGGACAAGCTCGATTAATGTCCCTATAGTCGATGCATATTCTTATTGTTCCCTGTTTTTTGTTAACTGGAACAATATTCTATACCCAGTCTGTTAACGGGATCAGATAAATGAAACCTGCTTTCAACAGTTTTTCAACTTCTGCTTTAATTGCAGCAGCTTTTCATGGGTGAATCTGACGCAAACGTTGTCGGACGGGTTTAGCATCCGGGTAAGTTTTGATTTCATGAACAACAATCGTGGATCAATTCCTGGCATTTCCTCATAGGACCAGGAAAACACGTCGCGGAAACTGAAATACATTGAGTTATTTAAAGAGTTTCAAGATGTCTTTTCCTGGAGTTATGAGGACCTTAAATCCTACGATACATCAGTTATCCAACACACTATCCCTCTAAAAGAAAATCAAAAGCCTTTCAAACAGAAGCTTAGGAGAGTCAATCCAGTCCTACTTCCCCTCATTGAAAAAGAGGTTAAGCGTATGTATGAAGCTGGGATCATTGCCCCAATCAGATTCTCAGAGTGGATTTCAAACCTAGTACCTACTAGAAAAAAGACAGGGGAAATCCGACTGTGTGTTGACCTTAGGAATCTGAACAAAGTATCTCTCAAAGACCATTATCCCTTACCTAAAATGGACCACATCTTGCAAAGGGTAGTGGGAGCTGCTAGGATCTCTTTACTAGATGGTTTTTCAGGATTCAATCAAATTATAGTACACCCGGATGATCAAGACAAAATCGTCTTTACAACACCTTGGGGAACATTCAAATATGTCAAAATGCCATTTGGACTCAAGAATGCAGGGGCCACATTCCAAAGAGCAATGGATATTGCCTTTGCTAAGGAAATTCATGACGTCCTAGTAGTCTATCTTGATGATCTAACCGCCTTATCAAAATCAGATCAAGAACACTTAGAACACTTGAGGCATGTTTTCACAATTTGTAGAAAGTATGGCATATCATTGAACCCAAAGAAGTCACTATTTGGGCTAGAAGAAGGTAAACTCTTGGGGCATATAATCTCAAAAGATGGTATTAGGATTGACCCGGACAGAATTCAAGCTATCCTACAAGTACCTCATCCAAGAAACATCAAAGAACTACAAAGCTTTCTAGGAAAGATCAACTTCTTAAGGAGATTCATTCCCAATCTAGCTGAACTCATTAGACTGCTAAACAATATGCTGAAAAAGGATTCCAAGGTCAAATGGACTATGGAAGCTAAACAAGCCTTTGAGGATATCAAAAGAGCGTTGACAAACACACCAGTCCTCACAAGCCCTAGATTTGATCAAGATTTCCTTATTTTTTCTTTTGCTTCTGAGCATACAATTGTTGTTGCTCTGCTACAAAAAGATGATCAAGGCTGTGAAAAACCCATTGCATTTTTTAGTAGAGCCCTTAGGGATGCTCCTTTGAAATATCAGATCATGGAAAAACAAGCCTATGCCTTGGTAAAAGCAATCAAGGAATTCAGAATCTACATTCTTTACTCTCATATAATTGCCTATGTTCCTAATGCAGTGATCAAAGATATTCTAACCCAAGAAGGAATTGAGGGCAAGAGGGGCAAATGGATTGCCAATATCTTAGAATATGACATTGAGATTAAACCTACCAAACTGATAAAAGGACAAGGCCTAGCCAAATTAATGACTGAAACCAATTTTCAAGCCCTTGACATTAATGAACTGGACGACGAAGAGGAGATGGCGACTCCACAGATCAACCAAGCCTTTATGCAATCTCCATGGTATGCTGATATATGTTTTGTATTATTAAACCTGCAAGCTCCTCCAGGGTTGTCCAGAACCAAGAAAAGATTCTTGAAAATGAAATCATCAAAGTTTTGTATTATTGACAATGTTTTATTTTGGAGAAATCATGAAGGAATCTTACTCAATTACTTAACAATAGAAGAAACTGATAATGTCCTCAAATAATTTCATGCAGGTGACTGTGGAGGACACCTATACTGGAAATCTACAGCTGATAAAATCCTAAGGGCTGGATTTTATTGGCCCTCCTTGTTTGCTGATGTAAAGAAATCTGTAATGTCTTGCCACAAATGCCAAATTTTTGAGGGCAAGAGGAAGTTGTTGCCTTTACCACTCAAACCAGTTTCAACTGAGAGACCATTCCAGCAATGGGGTTTAGACTTCATTGGTGAAATTCATCCTCCATCCTCCGGCCAGCATAGGTGGATTCTCATTGCCACATATTACTTCACCAAATGGATAGAGGCCATCCCTTGCAGGCAGGCCAATGACTCCATTATTATACAATTCCTAGAAACCAACATCTTGTCCAGGTTTGGCTGTCCAGACAAAATCATTACAGACAATGCTGCAGCTTTCAAGTCCAAGAAAATGATCAATTTTTGTCACAAGTATCACATGACCCTAGGTCATTCCACTGCCTATTATCCTCAAGATAATGGCCTAGCTGAATCTTCCAATAAAAGTCTCATCAACATCATTAAAAAAGTTTTGGAAGAAAACAAAAAGAATTGGCATAAAAAATTGGAAAATGCACTGTGGGCAGATAGACTGACCACCAAGAGATCAATTGGCATGAGTCCATATGAACTGGTTTATGGGCTAGAAGCAAAGTTTCCTACATCTCTAGGAATTCTTGTGATTAAGTTGCTGCAAGAAATACAAGCTGAGCCTAATGACATTCAAAGAAGAATTAATCAGACAATTCATTTACAGCAAACAAGAGAAGAAGTATATCAAAGGACCCAAGTTCTACAAGAAAAGCTCAAAAGAATATTTGACAAAAGAACCAAAGCTGAAGATTTCTTTATAGGAAATAAAGTGTTAAGATGGGATTCCAAAAGAGAGGACAAAGGCAAACATGGTAAGTTTGATTTTTTATGGAAGGGACCCTATGTTATCTACGCTATACAAGGAAGCAACACCTATTTTCTAAGAAGTTTGGATGGCTCAAACACCGAGGAAGGCCCAGTTAATGGGAGAATGCTCAAGCATTATTTTGACTCCCTTTGATCAAACACTGAACAGGCATATATTGTACATAAATATTTGTATTTCCAGTATTTTCAATTACAGCAGATAAATAAAGCAGCGAGTGCATCATATTTTGAGAAGACCAGGATAATACACTATGTTCTTTTTTGGAAAATGTTGATCCTGGCATTTGGGCAGCAAGGAAAACACAGGGTAGTTATCAAATCATGAAGAGAAAGTTTGAGAAACAGGTAAAAAACAGATCTGCAAATTCACAGCAAATCAGCTTACTGGGTGTTGCGTGCAACTATTTAGAGTCCTAACCATTGGTCTCCAACAACACAGAAATTCAGCCAGCAGCAGGGGAGCAGAAACTCAGGAAATCTGACCTGCTGTTCTTGGCTTTTCACCTGGAAAAGCCATCCCCAAGTGGAGCCACTGTTAGCCTCCTATACCAATAGGTTTTCATCTCTCATGATTGACAGTGGAAGTGCCAAAAATGCTCACCTTCCATGCCACTAAGGTTCCATTTTTGTGAAGAAAGCAGACAGTTAAAAAATGTAAAGAGGGTATGCCTTAAAAGAAAAATCAAAGGGCAAGAAAATGAATTGGTCAAAGAAAAAATAAAAGAAATGAACCCCAAACAAAGACCATGAAAGTGGCTAGTCCAAATTGCCACTACTATTTTGATGGGTGGTCCAACAGCTCAAGCTGGGCCTCACCATGTTTTAAATTGCATGTTGTAGACTAGAGAGGAAGTACCTGTTCAAACAGTTCAAGCTTGACAGATGACTAAGTGGATAGAGAAAGAAAGGAGCCCAATTGATAAATCTGGGCCCTTGGAAGTCATAAGGGTAGACCTAGATAGGAGGGCAGCAAAAAGAAAAGAAAATTATCAGGGTTTGCAAGACTAAGTGCACCCATCCAAAGGAAGAAAAAATGTTAGGCATATTAGGCAGGGTAGGCAGTTGAAGGTTGCAGAAAGCATGATCTAAGCATATCAATTGGGAAAAATCACAATGATGTCACCAGCAGGAGAAAGGCAAGAGCAGTGGCCTATTTGGAAAACTACTAAACCATCACTAACTTCCCTCATCCCCTTCAAAAGTTTCTTACTAACCTCCCCATGAGCACTGCAGGATCTGCCTGATCAGTCCTCCTTAAACTCTTCACTTGTACAAATTTCATGTCAGAAGTGACTTCTCTCTTTGAAAAGAAGCCACATTTCTTGTGTAAAAATTCTTTTCATTTTGATCTACTCCCTAACTAAGTTTGTTTCCTAAAAACTTAGTTTCTATCACTTCCCATTCATATTCCCCTACAATACTAACTGCTAACTCTATCTACACTAAATCCCCTATGTTCCCCTTTTCCCCTACTACTATAACACCATGGTGTATAAAACCCCAAGCAATGTATAAATATCCCCCCTTTAGCATTATAGCTAAATAGTATCTCCATGGGAGACATTAGTCCACCAGGGACTATAGTCAACCCTTGTTTTGGGAATTACTCTAACCCCTGGTTAGACTAATAGCCCACCCTTAACCCTCATCTAAACCCCTTTTTCCGAAAAAATTCATAAAAACCCATGCAAACCCTTTCCCCCACTCAAACCTAAGTCTAACCATTTGTTGACCCCCTGACAGATTAACCCATACCCCAAAAAACCTGGAAAAACCCCTTAACCAAAGTTTAATACCCGAAATATTATAATGAATATTTTAATCGACCGGCGGGTCCCCTCAACATGCACGACGGGTCGGGGCGCCTTCCAGCCATCCATCTCCCGCCCCCCTTCATTCAACGGTGGGCAGGCGTTTTGAAATCTGAACGTGCCTCCCTTTAACGTCCGGGGAGAGGGCGGTTTTCCCCCCTGTACACGGGACGCGTGGCAGCCGGCGGGGGTGTTCGCAGCCCCCCTCCCCGATACCGCCTTCACCCAAAAGTGGTGTGGGGAGACCGCTTACCACTCTCGCCGATACCGCCCCTCTGATGGCGTGTCACCTCCACGTCATCGTGACGTCACGTCACTAACTCCTGCCCCCGCGCCTCGTGGCCCTCCACGTAACTTTGCCACCGCACTCTGCCCGCCACCGTGTCCGGCCACGCTGGCCTCCAGCTCAGCACCCACGTCACCCTCCGTACCCCGGGCCCGCCATGACGTCATGCTGACGTCATCGGCGGAAAAGCGCCAATGACCCATTTTTGCCAAATTTGACGTTAAAACGCGCGTTTTGGCCGTTTATATGTCATTTTCGTTTGAAAAGAGTCGCCAGAGCCGTTGTGAGCTGTTTGCACTGAAATTCGCCTCCAAGCCGCCAAATTCAAAGCTGCAGACGCCGCCGATCACCAATTCACCTGCATTATTCATCCACTGTCAACCCGGAGGCTCTCGACATCGTCTATCCAGGTATTTGCCCGCAATTCACCTGTTTCATCCGTGTTTGTACCATTTCTCTGCAAATCATCCATAAAACACCTGTTAAATCCCAAATTGAAGATTGTCTCTTACTTAATTTTGAACTAAAGCAACCCACATTGCCCCAGCTCCAAAATTGGATATTGAAACGATAATTCACGGTCTAAATTTACAAATTCGTCATCAAGCTGCCTGGCATTGTTCTCTTTTGCCGAGTGCATGCCCAAAAGCTGCATTTCACCAATTTAAATCCTGCCCACCCTCTACATTTCATCTCCAGTATTCACCATTCCTGTGAATTTACCAAAGAACAGCAGAGACAAGTCTGCCTAGCCTGCTTATTCCACTTTGAAGAAAATTTCTAGCATTATCTACATTGAGTCTGTCACTTGAGCTTTGAGGAACCTTGCAAACCATTGCACTTACCTTGTTCCATTCACAAACTACATAATGGCTGCTCCTGCACCCACAGCTCTCAGTGTTGCCCCCATAAATGCACCAAATAAAGACCTGGAGTCCTTGCCTCTTGCTGACAGGGACTACCTCATCCAAGACTTTGTGGGTGATAGGGACCATTTGCAGACCTTCAGGGAATTGAGAGATGACTATTTGAATGGTAAGGATATATATGGGATATGGGAATCAAATCTGCCATACTACTTTCTCCCATCTGTTAACATTTTTCCAGAGATTATTCGCCTATGTGCTGAGAATTATGATGCAAATCACAGAGCTGTCAAGTCTCCATCTGGGAGCATCCTCTTTCACATTAATGCTGAGTCCATCAACCAAATGCTCAACTTCAAACAAACTCAGCTGCTATTTCCTTTCTCCATGAACTATCTGCTGGATACAGGTGCCAAGATGACCACTGATGACAGGCAAAAGATCACCCAGACATTTATGAGGCCTGACCGCCAGCCCACAGGGCCACCTCCCTACTTATATGTCTATTTTACTGATGTAGGCAAACTTCTGCTAGACATGATTTCATATGTGTTGGGCTATAAAACCAGTGAATTTGTTGATGAGACAATGCTGGTATTACTAGCTGCTTATAGCCCAGGCCAACCTCCTGCCTACAAATATAATTTTGCCAAGTTCATAGCCAACAAGATACATGAGCAGCTTTTCAAAGTGGACAGGGAGGGCATCTTCAAGTATTCATCTTATATCTACCACATGTTCATGTATTACCAGTCCGAGGCTTTTCCATGCCACATTAAAAAGCTGGATTCTAAAGGAGAAAGAAGATTTGTTATCTTCTGGACATCTGTCTTCCACCAAGTGCAAAATTCACCATATTCATATTGTGAATTCATTGATCAATTTGTTTACCCAGTCTCTTGTTTGTTGATGAGGTCCCCTCCTCCCAGAATGTCATTTGAAATACAGAAAATCCTGCAGCTCTCCAAGAATTATAAAATAGGTGATTGGTACCTATACCAGGATCATACAGTCATCAGAATCTATGGCTGTGAGCTCTGTCCATACAGGCTCCCAAAATATGTGCCCATGAAACTGTTTTCCTTGGAGTATTATAGGCAGCTTATTCACTCTGACCTCACTCACTTTCACAGCTCCAAAAAGAAAGCCCATCTCAAGTTCAAGCACCACCTAGGCCCCTTCATTATGAATAAGAAAGAGGGATGGCAAGACGCTGAACTAATCCTCAAAGACAAGTACAAGCTCTCAAAAAGCTTCTGGTGGGTCCCCTATGACCCTAAAGGCTTCATCACTGCTAGAAGAGTCAAGTACAGGCTGCTAGGCTATGAGCATTGCAAATATCCACACATTGAACAGTATGCCAATCAGCAAGAATGGAAACCGGATACTTTAATTGAAAAATTGACTGAAGAAGAGATAATGCAAAAGAATTTCAAGGATTTGGAAAAGACTCTTGACTTAGATTCTGTGCAGTAGGTATCCTTCAAGCGACCACACCCAGTAGGAGAAGGGACCTCGGCCACAACAACTGCACCAACCACACAGGCACCTTCTACAGTAGCACCAGGTATAGATAAAGGGAAAGGAATAATGGGTGCTGAAGAGGAAACACTAAAAGAACAGCCTGCCCCCTCAATTGGGCAGCAACAAGAGCAGACCCCTCCACCACAAACTGAGCCACCAGCAGCGCCAATCTTGCAGACTCTAGCACATGAGGAGAGGGGTAAGAAAAGAGACAGAGAAGAGTCCACTCCTGCAAGTGGATCCTCCCAGCAACCTGAGGCCAAGAGGCAAAGGGTTGACTCCCCAGAGATAGAAGAAATCAGTGAAGAAATCCTGGAAAGCCCAAGAAAAGATGGAGAAGGCAACCAGCAAACAAGTACAAGCTCCTTTCAGCAAGAGCAGGGATCACAACTTGGCTTGGAGGTGTCATCCTCCACTCAGCAGAGCAAGAAGCCTACAAGCACTAAGGCTTCTTTCAAACAAATAAAGGCACAAAATGACTTGCTGAGAGTAGAAGTGTATAAACAGTTTCTAAAGGCAACACCAGCCAAGCAAGAAAGGCTGATGTCTGTATATGACCTTCAAGAGGAGAAAATGATCCTCAGTCACTTTAAACCTAAGGTGCCGCAGCCTAAATCAGCTACAGATTTTGTAAGGACAAGGGTGGAGGTCATGGCAAAGGACATTCACCCCATGGACCAAATTGAACTGCACAAGCAGACTGGAGAAATGGTCTATGCCACCTTGGTGGACAGGGCAACAATGGCCCATGAATTAAAAGAATCACTGAAAAATACAAACATTCAGTTGGATTTTGAGAGAATGTCCTCCATGGCCAAGGACAACAGAATTAAATCACTTGAGGACATCATCATCGACCTAGGACATGATCCTAAGGATCCAAAGGGCGTAAGGGCCCTCCTGAAGAAAAAAGAAGATGACCTTAATGCATTGAAGAAAAGGTTAAAGCTGCTGCCCACCGAGCACCCTCAAACAGCAGAATTACAGAAGGAAAAGGAGGCCGATGAGCAGCTGGATCTTATAATGCAGCTCAACCAGAAGGTCCTTGATTTGGAGAAGGAACTTGAAGGGGCACTACAAGATAAGCAGGGAGAATCCACATCCCAAGCTCCTCCAACTACTTCAACCACTGTGACAACAACAGAGGCAGCAGTAGCCCCTGTGACAACAACGGCAACAACAGAAGCAGCAGCAACAGCAATAGCCCCAGAGTCCAGTTTAAACATGGAAGATTTGACTAAGGCTATTAAAGAAATGGAGCTCCAGGCTACTGAGATAAAACAAGCCAAGGAAAAGTTGGCAGAGCTAGAGGCCAAATATGATAAATCAAAGATGACTGTGGCAGAACAAGGTAGGGAAATAAAGGCCCTCAAAGAGAAGATAAAGGCCTTGGAGAAAGAGCTCAAGCTAGAAAGTGCTATGGCAGAAATAAAAAGAATTCTATGGGCCCGAATTGACCAATCCATCACTAGACAATGGAAGTCAATTAAGACTGTGCATGAACAAATGGATTTAATTGGCCAAGCACAGATAGAGATTCAGAAGGCCAAAATAGTGCTGGGAAACAGGCCTGAGCAGGCCAATAGAATGATAGATTTTTTGAACAACCAGACTAAGGAGGAACTGGCAGTCATCAACATTGTCAACAGAACAGAGGTTGTTCTTACAGCTAAAAAGGTGCTGACTCTCAGGAATTTTGTACAAACCGTGGAGAGGAAATGCTATGAAATACAGGCTGAGGTGGATGAGTACAAACTCAAAATGGGAGCACTGCAACAAAAGGGACTGCCCAGCCTACTAAACAGCACAGGAAGACTGCTCCCCCGTGAGCAATATGCCACCAGAATGTCGAATTTTATTGAAAATCAATTCACTGCATCTGGCAGTACTTCTGAGCCTATATAATAAACTTGAAGGTCTATTTTTCATTGAAAATGAGGTAAATCACCTTTTTGAGGTTCCTCCAAATTTTTACAGATATACAGAGGCAGATGAAACTTTAGTGAAGATTCGAAGACACCAAATGCCCAAGGAGGATTGGTGGCAGGCAATGCTTCAAATTTTGCCACAATAGCCTCAGTTGCTCGGTCATTGCCAGCTCCAACTCAGGAAAACTCAAACAGCAGAATAAAGACAGCATTTAAGATAGCCAAAAGGTGACTCGGCATATAGACAATGACAGCAAGCCAAGAGATAAATACGCAATTTTTGGACAGCATATCCTCAGCCGACTCCAACAACCACAAAGTCAACATTTTCTGACCATTTTGGATAGCTAAGGCACTGAAGAGTTATTACAGCATTTACTTTCTCAGCTACCATGCTCCAGGAGTTGGCCCGATATTAATGGAACATTTACTCATCAGCTAGATATTTTCTTATGTAAATTATGTATATATACCTCCCCTGGCAACGTATGAGGGGTTGGTGATTTTCATTCTGAGGCAAATGTATTGTATATTTTCAGATTATCTAATGCAAAAGGCTGGAAAAGCTCAGTGATTTCCTGAATGTTTGATGTCTTGGTGATGTTATGCGTGCTGTTGCAGAATTCCTGTGCTGTCTGATGGAACAATAAGTTTTTCTCAATCTACGTTTTGTCTTCTTATGTTTATTAAATCATACACATGTCTCACTAATCTAGCAGTAGAGAAAAGGAATAGTATAGGATATGTTTGGTTACACCTTGTGCTCAATCTTTATTGCTGAAAATGTTTTCTTCAGAATTGATCATGAACATGAATTCTTAATTGCTCATGTTTTCATTAATTCTACAAATATGAATTTTATGTAGAAATTCTTCACTGCTTCTAAATAATATTCTCACTGTTTCTCCATACCAGTTTGTTGAAACATTCTTAATTGCCTTTCATAGCCTGGTTACATCACACTTAATCACAGTTTCAAAGCATTGTTTCTCAGACACTTATCTGGCTCTGCAGCATCACTACTGTATCAACACAGCATATCAAACAAATAAAGCACCACTGACTCCATGCCCAATGGCCTAGAACACCCTGGTAAGCACATATATATCTTGACTGAAGTCATCATCCAGCAAATTCCAAAAACAAAACCTTGAGCATCATAACTAGCCTAAAATATTATACAAACAAAGTTAAATCATAAAGAGAGAGCCCTCTCTGGTCATAGGTAGGCTAGAACCTGTGACCCAAAGATTGGTTAGTGGTTACCTCGGCCGTATTCCCTTGGGAGTCAAAGGGAACAACCTGAGTGATAACATAATTGGCGACTCCACTGGGGACCAGAGCGTATTTTTCAGCTGCTGTCTGTTTTTAGACAGTGGTTCCAAAAGCTTAAGTAGTCCCTTAAAATAGTTCTAAAAATATCCCAAAAAAATACCAAAACAAGTTCAGAAGTTGGCTCCTAAGAAGAGAACTAGGCACACCAGGTCAAATCCTGACCCAAATCCCCCACCTGTTTTCGAGAATCCAAATCTGATCCATAAAACTCATAGGAACCAGAAGGAACCAGAACAATCTCCTGAAACTAGCCCTGAGGCAGTTCAGCAAAGTTTTGTTCCAACCCCTTCTAAACCAACCGTTCACCTTCATACAACTCATTCTTCCCCCTCTTCATCATCCACTTCACAAAACATATTGTCTATACCCAACACACCGACTGCTATTGTTATCCCTGTTGTCCCAGTTGTTCCCCTTCTACCAGTTGTCCCATTTATCCCACCAAATATGGCTAATTGATATGCACCCCTTCAGTTGCCTAGCAATCCTGGGGCCATGCCTTAGGATTACCAAGGAAAAATTACTTATTTTGATGGAACCAGTACATACACTGCCTTACAGCATACTAAGAAAATGCAAGACTACTTTGAGAACTATGAGATAGATGATGATGATGTAAGGATGAAAATCTTTGTCCAAAGTCTGACAGGTGAAGTAAGAACCTGGTTCAGGGCACTGACCCGAAATTCTATAGCTGATTCGGGTGCCCTTTACCAGTCCTTCTTAAACCGATGGGAAAAGAAAAAGAACCCTCTGCACATTTTATCTGAATATGACACCATAAGAAGAGGCCCACAAGAAACTGTCCTGGACTATTGCACTAGATTCAACACTATTTATAATGCTATTCCTCAAAACCTTAGACCTCCACCTGATTTAGCATTGATTAAATTCCCTGATGGATTTGATGCTGACATGGCATATCAACTAAGAGAAAGAACCCCTGCTACTCTAGCAGACATGCAAAACATAGCTGTGAGTGTAGAGGCAAATCTGATTTCCAAAAGAAACCGGGCAAGAACTGAAAGGAGAACTACTTTCAAAGAAGAACCCTCATCATTTGAGCAAAAGCTAGATGCAATCATCAAAGGGATGGATAGACTTGGAGATAGGGTAGAAACCATAGAAAGAAAATCATCATGGGAAGGCCAAACGAGCAATATTAGAAACCCAAACTTCAGAAAGAATCAAAATCCTAATGCTGGTAGGACTGATCCTGACCAGCATGTCAGACCTCCTTTTCAAGAGAATTATGCTGAGGCTTCAACATCTAGTGAATCTAGTGAAGATCCTCACATCAATCTAATGGGTTTGGACAGTGAAAATCAAGTCTTTTTGACACAAGAAGACCAAGAGGTTTACAATGACAGTCAATTCCACACTAAGTCAGGAGAATCATTTGATTTTAAAGAAGGTTATGATGCAGTTGTGTATGAGGTACACAAACAGTACAAGCTAAGAAGTAGAACAATAGATGTACCTACACCCCTCAAACCAAAGGACAATAAGCAGCCAAAAAAGATCAATGAAAATACCTCTCTTCCCCAATCAGCTGGCAGCTCAAACCCACCTGCCACAGAAGTGACTGTGGAAGACATTTCAGAACAACAGTCCTCTCAAAATCATCCAAGTCTACCCTATCCATTAAAGATAAAGGCAGATACTCCCTTAGGAAACAAACATGGCACCAGTTTTACTCAAAATGGACCTAACTATGAGCAGAAGACACCTGATAACTCAGCTGAAAAGGAAAAATCTGTTGCACTAAATGCCAAAATTCAAATGGAAAAACCTTTCAACTTGGAAACAGAAATAAGCAAGCTAAAGATATCAGTTCCTCTTTCGGAATTAGCCAAACATGACATATACAGACAGCAGATCAACAAATCACTCCAAATATCAGACAATAGAGATGCTGTGAATGTCCTAGATGACCAACCTGAGTTGCTGTTTGGGCCTGAGGTTAATGGGAAAACAGAAAATGGAGGGGTACCACCCTTTTATGTCAGTCTAAACATTCATGATAAGTTCCTACATAATGCAATGTTCGATTCCGGGGCCTCACACAACTTAATGCCCAAATCTGTAATGGAAAAACTTGACTTAGATATCACAAGACCTTATAAAGATCTATTCTCATTTGATTCAAGCCAAGTCAGGTGTTTAGGCCTGATCAAAGATTTATGTGTCTCTCTGGTTCAATACCCAACTAAAACCATCTTGATGGATGTAGTGGTAGCTGACATACCTCCTAAGTATGGCATGCTCTTGTCCAGATCCTGGGGGGGCAAACTCCAAGGATCTCTGCAATTAGATATGTCCTATGCAACTATCTCAGTCTTTGGGCAGCCAAAGAGATTATACCAGGAAACTCTGATGAAATATGTGGTAAGCAGTCAAGAGAAGCCCCAAAACTTCCCAATCTACTCAATACACTCAGACATGGATTCATTCATTCTCTACAATGCCGATGTCTGTCACAAAGCTTATTCTGAACTATTGATGACAGTAGAGACTGAGGAGTTAGATGAACAATGTACTTTCAAAGACCAAGGGACTGTGGGAATAGCTGATAAGAACACAGAAGAAAAGGATACACCAAGTGACTTGCAAGAAACCAACCTACCCATCATCCAACTTTCTAATGATCCCAATCCAAATCTTGATCATGAAACTTTATGGTATCTAGAATTTGATGGATCTGTAAACAAGCTAGGAGCTGGGGCAGGAGTATGGATCCAAAATATGCACAATGACCAAGCTGAGGGCCATGCATATAGACTAAACTTTCGATGCACAAACAACATGGCTGAATATGAAGCCCTTCTGCTAGGTCTGAAACTCATAAAAAATCTAGGTTCAACCAAAATCTCAATCTTGGGAGATTCAGATCTGGTTATACAACAGATGAAGGGAAATTTCACCACAAATGATCTGAGGTTGAGAGCATACAAGGGGGCAGCTATTCAAATACTTGAGAGCTTCTCACAATCACAGTTGACTAAAATTTCCAGAGAACTTAATCTACATGCTCACAGCTTGGCAACCTTTGCTAGCACTTGTAAGTTTCCTTTCAAAACCAATCATACATTTACATCTGAAATCAAACACAGACCTTCAGGTCCGGATAACATCAAGAATTGGCAAGTCTTTGAGAGTAACAAACAGATAAAAAACTTTCTCACTTTAAAGGAAGAATTTTCTGGCATGAACATTGACACTAGCACTAGAGATGATCAACCACAGATCTGCATAATTACACAGGAAATATCAGCAGAAACAGCTGATCAAGTTTTTCATCCTACCACCTTCGACAAGGAAACTATACGGGAATTGAAACAATCAGATGATGCAGAGGAAATGACTGAAGCAGAAGATGAGGTGATTGAGCTAAAAGATAATTTTCTACCCATAGGTCTAACCCCTTTGGAAGATCTGTTCGATTCAAATGACATCTCAAGAAAACCAAAAATGCAACCATTGAATGCTGAAATAGAAGATTGTAACATTGGCACCCCTGAAAATCCCAAAATGATTAAGCTGTCCAAAGCATTACCACCTGAGAAGAAACTGAAATACATTGAGTTATTTAAAGAGATTCAAGATGTCTTTGCCTGGAGTTATGAGGACCTTAAATCCTACGATACATCAGTTATCCAACACACTATCCCTCTAAAAGAAAATCAAAAGCCTTTCAAACAGAAGCTTAGGAGAGTCAATCCAGTCCTACTTCCCCTCATTGAAAAAGAGGTTAAGCGTATGTATGAAGTTGGGATCATTGCCCCAATCAGATTCTCAGAGTGGATTTCAAACCTAGTGCCTACTAGAAAAAAGACAGGGGAAATCCGACTGTGTGTTGACCTTAGGAATCTGAACAAAGTATCTCTCAAAGTCCATTATCCCTTACCTAAAATGGACCACATCTTGCAAAGGGTAGTGGGAGCTGCTAGGATTTCTTTACTAGATGGTTTTTCAGGATTCAATCAAATTCTAGTACACCCGGATGATCAAGACAAAATTGTCTTTACAACACCTTGGGGAACATTCAAATATGTCAAAATGTCGTTTGGACTCAAGAATGCAGGGGCCACATTCCAAAGAGCAATGGATATTTCCTTTGCTAAGGAAATTCATGACTTCCTAGTAGTCTATCTTGATGATCTAACCGCCTTTTCAAAATCAGATCAAGAACACTTAGAACACTTGAGGCAGGTTTTCACAATTTGTAGAAAGTATGGCATATCATTGAACCCAAAGAAGTCACTATTTGGGCTGGAAGAAGGTAAACTCTTGGGGCATATAATCTCAAAAGATGGTATTAGGATTGACCCGGACATAATTCAAGCTATCCTACAAGTACCTCATCCAAGAAACATCAAAGAACTACAAAGCTTTCTAGGAAAGATCAACTTCTTAAGGAGATTCATTCCCAATCTAGCTGAACTCATTAGACTGCTAAACAATATGCTGAAAAAGGATTCCAAGGTCAAATGGACTATGGAAGCTAAACAAGCCTTTGAGGATATCAAAAGAGCGTTGACAAACACACCAGTCCTCACAAGCCCTAGATTTGATCAAGATTTCCTTATTTTTTCTTTTGCTTCTGAGCATACAATTGTTGTTGTTCTGCTACAAAAAGATGATCAAGGCTATGAAAAACCCATTGAATTTTTTAGTAGAGCCCTTAGGGATGCTCCTTTGAAATATCAGATCATGGAAAAACAAGCCTATGCCTTGGTAAAAGCCATCAAGGAATTCAGAATCTACATTCTTTACTCTCATATAATTGCCTATGTTCCTAATGCAGTGATCAAAGATATTCTAACCCAAGAAGGAATTGAGGGCAAGAGGGGCAAATGGATTGCCAATATCTTAGAATATGACATTGAGATTAAACCTACCAAACTGATAAAAGGACAAGGCCTAGCCAAATTAATGACTGAAACCAATTTTCAAGCCCTTGACATTAATGAACTGGATGACGAAGAGGAGATGGCGACTCCACAGATCAACCAAGCCTTTATGCAATCTCCATGGTATGCCGATATATGTTTTGTATTATTAAACCTGCAAGCTCCTCCAGGGTTGTCCAGAACCAAGAAAAGATTCTTGAAAATGAAATCATCAAAGTTTTGTATTATTGACAATGTTTTATTTTGGAGAAATCATGAAGGAATCTTACTCAATTACTTAACAATAGAAGAAACTGATAATGTCCTCAAATAATTTCATGCAGGTGACTGTGGAGGACACCTATACTGGAAATCTACAGCTGATAAAATCCTAAGGGCTGGATTTTATTGGCCCTCCTTGTTTGTTGATGTAAAGAAATTTGTAATGTCTTGCCACAAATGCCAAATTTTTGAGGGCAAGAGGAAGCTGCTGCCTTTACCACTCAAACCAGTTTCAACTGAGAGACCATTCCAGCAATGGGGTTTAGACTTCATTGGTGAAATTCATCCTCCATCCTCTGGCCAGCATAGGTGGATTCTCACTGCCACAGATTACTTCACCAAATGGATAGAGGCCATCCCTTACATGCAGGCCAATGACTCCATTATTATACAATTCCTAGAAACCAACATCTTTTCCAGGTTTGGCTGTCCAGACAAAATCATTACAGACAATGTTGCAGCTTTCAAGTCCAAGAAAATGATCAATTTTTGTCACAAGTATCACTTGACCCTAGGTCATTCCACTGCCTATTATCCTCAAGATAATGGCATAGCTGAATCTTCCAATAAAAGTCTCATCAACATCATTAAAAAAGTTTTGGAAGAAAACAAAAAGAATTGGCATAAAAAATTGGTAAATGCACTGTGGGCAGATAGACTGACCACCAAGAGATCAATTGGCATGAGTCCATATGAACTGGTTTATGGGCTAGAAGCAAAGTTTCCTACATCTCTAGGAATTCTTGTGATTAAGTTGCTGCAAGAAATACAAGCTGAGCCCAATGACATTCAAAGAAGAATTAATCAGACAATTCATTTACAGCAAACAAGAGAAGAAGTATATCAAAGGACCCAAGTTCTACAAGAAAAGCTCAAAAGAATATTTGACAAAAGAACCAAAGCTGAAGATTTCTTTATAGGAAATAAAGTGTTAAGATGGGATTCCAGAAGAGAGGACAAAGGCAAACATGGTAAGTTTGATTTTTTATGGAAGGGACCCTATGTTATCTACGCTATACAAGGAAACAACACCTATTTTCTAAGAAGTTTGGATGGCTCAAACACCGAGGAAGGCCCAGTTAATGGGAGAATGCTCAAGCATTATTTTGACTCCCTTTGATCAAACACTGAACAGGCATATATTGTACATAAATATTTGTATTTCTAGTATTTTCAATTACAACAGATAAATAAAGCAGCGAGTGCATCATATTTTGAGAAGACCAGGATAATACACTATGTTCTTTTTTGGAAAATGTTGATCCTGGGATTTGGGCAGCAAGGAAAACACGGGGTAGTTATCAAATCATGAAGAGAAAGTTTGAGAATCAGGTAAAAAATAGATCTGCAAATTCACAGCAAATCAGCTTACTGGGTGCTGCCTGCAACTATTTAGAGTCCTAACCATTGGTCTCCAACAACACAGAAATTCAGCCAGCAACAGGGGAGCAGAAACTCAGGCAATCTGACCTGTTGTTCTTGGCTTTTCACCTGGAAAATCCATCCCTAAGTGGAGCCACTGTTAGCCTCGTATACCAATAGGTTTTCATCTCTCATGATTGACAGTGGAAGTGCCAAAAATGCTCACCTTCCATGCCACTAAGGTTCCATTTTTGTGAAGAAAGCAGACAGTTAAAAAATGTAAAGAGGGTATGCCTTAAAAGAAAAATCAAAGGGCAGGAAAATGAATTGGTCAAAGAAAAAATAAAAGAAGTGAACCCCAAACAAAGACCATGAAAGTGGCTAGTCCAAATTGCCACTACTATTTTGATGGGTGGTCCAACAGCTCAAGCTGGGCCTCACCATGTTTTAAATTGCATGTTGTAGACTAGAGAGGAAGTACCTGTTCAAACAGTTGAAGCTTGACAGATGACTAAGTGGATAGAGAAAGAAAGGAGCCCAACTGCTAAATCTAGGCCCTTGGAAGTCATAAGGGTAGACCTAGATAGGAGGGCAGCAAAAAGAAAAGAAAATTATCAGGGTTTGCAAGACTAAGTGCACCCATCCAAAGGAAGAAGAAATGTTAGGCATATTAGGCAGGGTAGGCAGTTGAAGGTTGCAGAAAGCATGATCTAAGCATATCAATTGGGAAAAATCACAATGATGTCACCATCAGGAGAAAGGCAAGAGCAGTGGCCTATTTGGCAAACTACTAAACCATCACTAACTTCCCTCATCCCCTTCAAAAGTTTCTTACTAACCTCCCCATGAGCACTACAGGATTTGCCTGATCAGTACTCCTTAAACTCTTCACTTGTACAAATTTCATGTCAGAAGTGACTTCTCTCTTTGAAAAGAAGCCACATTTCTTGTGTAAAAATTCTTTTCATTTTGATCTACTCCCTAACTAAGTTTGTTTCCTAAAAACTTAGTTTCTATCACTTCCCATTCATATTCCCCTACAATAGTAACTGCTAACTCTATCTACACTAAATCCCCTATGTTCCCCTTTTCCCCTACTACTATAACACCATGGTGTATAAAACCCCAAGCAATGTATAAATATCCCCCCTTTAGCATTATAGTTAAATAGTATCTCCATGGGAGACATTAGTCCACCAGGGACTATAGTCAACCCTTGTTTTGGGAATTACTCTAACCCCTGGTTAGACTAATAGCCCACCCTTAACCCTCATCTATACCCCTTTTTCCAAAAAAATTCATAAAAACCCATGCAAACCCTTTCCCCCACTCAAACCTAAGTCTAACCATTTGTTGACCCCCCGACAGATTACCCCATACCCCAAAAAACCCGCAAAAACCCCTTAACCAAAGTTTAATACCCGAAATATTATATTGAATATTTTAATTGACCGGCGGGTCCCCCCAACATGCACGACGGGTCGGGGCGCCTGCCAGCCATCCATCTCCCGCCCCCCTTCATTCAACGGTGGGCGGGCGTTTTGAAATCTGAACATGCCTCCCTTTAACGTCCGGGGAGAGGGCGGTTTTCCCCCCCGTACACGGGATGCATGGCAGCCGGTGGGGGTGTTCGCAGCCCCCCTCCCTGATACCACCTTCACCCAAAAGTGGTGCGGGGAGACCGCTTACCACTCTCCCCGATACCGCCCCTCTGATGGCGTGTCACCTCCACGTCATCGTGACGTCACGTCACTAACTCTCGCCCCCGCGCCTCGTGGCCCTCCACGTAACTTTGCCACCGCACTCCGCCCGCCACCGTGTCCGGCCACGCTGGCCTCCAGCTCAGCACCCACGTCACCCTCCGTACCCCGGGCCCGCCATTACGTCATGCTGACGTCATCAGCAGAAAAGCGCCAATGACCCATTTTTGCCAAATTTGTCGTTAAAACGCGCGTTTTGGCCGTTTATATGTCATTTTCGTTTGAAAAGAGTCGCCAGAGCCGTTGTGGGCTGTTTGCACCAAAATTCGCCTCCAAGCCACCAAATTCAAAGCTGCAGACGCCGCCGATCACCAATTCACCTGCATTATTCATCCACTGTCAACCCGGAGGCTCTCGACATCGTCTATCCAGGTATTTGCCCGCAATTCACCTGTTTCATCCGTGTTTGTACCATTTCTCTGCAAATCATCCATAAAACACCTGTTAAATCCCAAATTGAAAATTGTCTCTTACTTAATTTTGAACTAAAGCAACCCACATTGCCCCAGCTCCAAAATTGGATATTGAAACGATAATTCACGGTCTAAGTTTACAAATTCGTCCTCAAGCTGCCCGGCATTGTTCCCTTTTGTCGAGTGCATGCCCAAAAGCTGCATTTCACCAATTTAAATCCTGCCCACCCTCTACATTTCATCTCCAGTATTCACCATTCCTGTGAATTTACCAAAGAACAGCAGAGACAAGTCTGCCTAGCCTGCTTATTCCACTTTGAAGAAAATTTCTAACATTATCTACATTGAGTCTGTCACTTGAGCTTTGAGGAACCTTGCAAACCATTGCACTTACCTTGTTCCATTCACAAACTACATAATGGCTGCTCCTGCACCCACAGCTCTCAGTGCTGCCCCCATAAATGCACCAAATAAAGACCTGGAGTCCTTGCCTCTTGCTGACAGGGACTACCTCATCCAAGACTTTGTGTGTGATAGGGACCATTTGCAGACCTTCAGGGAATTGAGAGATGACTATTTGAATGGTAAGGATATATATGGGATATGGGAATCAAATCTGCCATACTACCTTCTCCCATCTGTTAACATTTTTCCAGAGATTATTCGCCTATGTGCTGAGAATTATGATGCAAATCACAGAGCTGTCAAGTCTCCATCTGGGAGCATCCTCTTTCACATTAATGCTGAGTCCATCAACCAAATGCTCAACTTCAAACAAACTCAGCTGTTATTTCCTTTCTCCATGAACTATCTGCTGGATACAGGTGCCAAGATGACCACTGATGACAGGCAAAAGATCACCCAGACATTTATGAGGCCTGACTGCCAGCCCACAGGGCCACCTCCCTACTTATATGTCTATTTTACTGATGTAGGCAAACTTCTGCTAGACATGATTTCATATGTGTTGGGCTATAAAACCAGTGAATTTGTTGATGAGACAGTGCTGGTATTACTAGCTGCTTATAGCCTAGGCCAACCTCCTGCCTACAAATATAATTTTGCCAAGTTCATAGCCAACAAGATACATGAGCAGCTTTTCAAAGTGGACAGGGAGGGCATCTTCAAGTATTCATCTTATATCTACCACATGTTCATGTATTACCAGTCCGAGGCTTTTCCATGCCACATTAAAAAGCTGGATTCTAAAGGAGAAAGAAGATCTGTTATCTTCTGTACATCTGTCTTCCACCAAGTGCAAAATTCACCATATTCATATTGTGAATTCATTGATCAATTTGTTTACCCAGTCTCTTGTTTGTTGATGAGGTCCCCTCCTCCCAGAATGTCATTTGAAATACAGAAAATCCTGCAGCTCTCCAAGAATTATAAAATAGGTGATTGGTACCTATACTAGGATCATACAGTCATCAGAATCTATGGCTGTGAGCTCTGTCCATACAGTCTCCCAAAATATGTGCCCATGAGACTGTTTGCCTTGGAGTATTATAGGCAGCTTATTCACTCTGACCTCACTCACTTTCACAGCTCCAAAAAGAAAGCCCATCTCAAGTTCAAGCACCACCTAGGCCCCTTCATTATGAATAAGAAAGAGGGATGGCAAGATGCTGAACTAATCCTCAAAGACAAGTACAAGCTCTCAAAAAGCTTTCGGTGGGTCCCCTATGACCCTGAAGTTTTCATCACTGCTAGAAGAGTCAAGTACAGGCTGCTAGGCTATGAGCATTGCAAATATCCACACATTGAACAGTATGCCAATCAGCAAGAATGGAAACCGGATACTTTAATTGAAAAATTGACTGAAGAAGAGATAATGCAAAAGAATGTGAAGGATTTGGAAAAGACTCTTGACTTAGATTCTGTGCAGCAGGTATCCTTCAAGCGACCACACCCAGTAGGAGAAGGGACCTCGGCCACAACAACTGCACCAACCACACAGGCATCTTCTACAGCAGCACCAGGTACAGATAAATGGAAAGGAATAATGGGTGCTGAAGAGGAAACACTAAAAGAACAGCCTGCCCCCTCAATTGGGCAGCAACAAGAGCAGACCCCTCCACCACAAACTGAGCCACCAGCAGCGCCAATCTTGCAGACTCCAGCACATGAGGAGAGGGGTAAGAAAAGAGATAGAGAAGAGTCCACTCCTGCAAGTGGATCCTCCCAGCAACCTGAGGCCAAGAGGTAAAGGGTTGACTCCCCAGAGATAGAAGAAATCAGTGAAGAAATCCTGGACAGCCCAAGAAAAGATGGAGAAGGCAGCCAGCAAACAGGTACAAGCTCCTTTCAGCAGGAGCAGGGATCACAACTTGGCTTGGAGGTGTCATCCTCCACTCAACAGAGCAAGAAGCCTACAAGAACTAAGGCTTCTTTCAAACAAATAAAGGCACAAAATGACTTGCTGAGAGTAGAAGTGTATAAACAGTTTCTAAAGGCAACACCAGCAAAGCAAGAAAGGCTGATGTCTGTATATGACCTTCAAGAGGAGAAAATGATCCTCAGTCACTTTAAACCTAAGGTGCCGCAGCCTAAATCAGCTGTAGATTTTGTAAGGACAAGGGTGGAGGTCATGGCAAAGGACATTTACCCCATGGACCAAATTGAACTGCACAAGCAGACTGGAGAAATGGTCTATGCCACCTTGGTGGATAGGGCAACAATGGCCCATGAATTAAAAGAATCACTGAAAAATACCAACATTCAGTTGGATTTTGAGAGAATGTCCTCCATGGCCAAGGACAACAGAATTAAATCACTGGAGGACATCATCATCGACCTAGGACATGATCCTAAGGATCCAAAGGGCATAAGGGCCCTCCTGAAGAAAAAAGAAGATGACCTTAATGCATTGAAGAAAAGGTTAAAGCTGCTGCCCACCGAGCACCCTCAAACAGCAGAATTATAGAAGGAAAAGGAGGCCGATGAGCAGCTGGATCTTATAATGCAGCTCAACCAGAAGGTCCTTGATTTGGAGAAGGAACTTGAAGGGGCACTACAAGATAAGCAGGGAGAATCCACATCCCAAGCTCCTCCAACTACTTCAACCACTGCAACAACAACAGAGGCAGCAGTAGCCCCTGTGACAACAACGGCAACAACAGAAGCAGCAGCAACAACAATAGCCCCAGAGTCCAGTTTAAACATGGAAGATTTGACTAAGGCTATTAAAGAAATGGAGCTCCAGGCTACTCAGATAAAATAACCCAAGGAAAAGTTGGCAAAGCTAGAGGCCAAATATGATAAATCAAAGATGACTGTGGCAGAACAAGGTAGGGAAATAAAGGCCCTCAAAGAGAAGATAAAGGCCTTGGAGAAAGAGCTCAAGCTAGAAAGTGCTATGGCAGAAATAAAAAGAATTCTATGGGCCCGAATTGACCAATCCATCACTAGACAATGGAAGTCAATTAAGACTGTGCATGAACAAATGGATTTAATTGGCCAAGCACAGATAGAGATTCAGAAGGCCAAAACAGTGCTGGGAAACAGGCCTGAGCAGGCCAATAGAATGATAGATTTTTTGAACAACCAGACTAAGGAGGAACTGGCAGCCATCAACATTGTCAACAGAACAGAGGTTGTTCTTACAGCTAAAAAGGTGCTGACTCTCAGGAATTTTGTACAAACCGTGGAGAGGAAATGCTATGAAATACAGGCTTAGGTGGATGAGTACAAACTCAAAATGGGAGCACTACAACAAAAGGGACTGCCCAGCCTACTAAACAGCACAGGAAGACTGCTCCCCCATGAGCAATATGCCACCAGAATGTCGAATTTTATTGAAAATCAAATCACTGCATCTGGCAGTACTTCTGAGGAAACAGGGCCTCCAACAGGGCAGAGCCTATATAATAAACTTGAAGGTCTATTTTTCATTGAAAATGAGGTAAATCACCTTTTTGAGGTTCCTCCAAATTTTTACAGATATACAGAGGCAGATGAAACTTTAGTGAAGATTCGAAAACACCAAATGCCCAAGGAGGATTGGTGGCAGGCAATGCTTCAAATTTTGCCACAATAGCCTCAGTTGCTCGGTCATTACCAGCTCCAACTCAGCAAAACTCAAACCGCAGAATAAAGACAACATTTAAGACAGCCGAAAGGTGACTCGACATATAGACAACGACAGCAAGCCAAGAGATAAATACGCAATTTTTGGACAGCATATCCTCACCCGACTCCAACAGCCACAAAGTCAACATTTTCTGACCATTTTGGACAGCTAAGGCACTGAAGAGTTATTATAGCATTTACTTTCTCAGCTACCATGCTCCAGGAGTTGGCCCGATATTAATGGAACATTTACTCATCAGCTAGATATTTTCTTATGTAAATTATGTATATATACCTCCCCTGGCAATGTATGAGGGGTTGGTGATTTTAATTCTGAGGCAAATGTATTGTATATTTTCAGATTATCTAATGCAAAAGGCTGGAAAAGCTCAGTGATTTCCTGAATGTTTGATGTCTTGGTGATGCTATGCGTGCTGTTGCAGAATTCCTGTGCTGTGTGATGGAACAATAAGTTTTTCTCAATCTACGTTTTGTCTTCTTATGTTTATTAAATCATACACATGTCTCACTAATCTAGCAGTAGAGAAAAGGAATAGTACAGGATATGTTTGGTTACACCTTGTGCTCAATCTTTATTGCTGAAAATGTTTTCTTCAGAATTGATCATGAACATGAATTCTTAATTGCTCATGTTTTCATTAATTCTACAAATATGAATTTTATGTAGAAATTCTTCACTGCTTCTAAATAATATTCTCACTGTTTCTCCATACCAGTTGGTTGAAAGATTCTTAATTGCCTTTCATAGCCTGGTTACATCACACTTAATCACAGTTTCAAAGCATTGTTTCTCAGACACTTATCTGGCTCTACAGCATCACTACTGTATCAACACAGCATATCAAACAAATAAAGCACCACTGACTCCATGCCCAATGGCCTAGAACACCCTGGTAAGCACATATATATCTTGACTGAAGTCATCATCCAACAAATTCCAAAAACAAAACCTTGAGCATCATAACTAGCGTAAAATATTATACAAACAAAGTTAAATCATAAAGAGAGAGCCCTCTCTGGTCATAGGTAGGCTAGAACCTGTGACCCAAAGATTGGTTAGTGGTTACCTCAGCTGTATTCCCTTGGGAGTCAAAGGGAACAACCTGAGTGATAACAGAACCTATCATCTTGCTATCTTGATTTGGAAATGGATCCTTCAAAACAGCAGGAGTTTGGGAACCTTTGACGATCTTTGCAACCTCTGCTCGATGAGGGCAGTCTCTTGTAAAATGTTCTTCGTCACAAATGAGACACGGATAACGAAGTTTGCGCTTTTCATCATTGGATTCTGCCTTTTTAGATTTCTCTTTTGAACTTTTGTCCATTTTATTCTTCTTCTTTCCTTTCTTCTTCCCACCGAATTTTGATTTAGTCGTAGATGATTCTACAACATGAATATCGGCAGAAACCTCTGCAGAAGAATCTCTTGTCGGGGAATCAGGCAAGGTTATGATAGGAGAAGAATTCTTGGAAGACTTCTTCTTACTTTTAGTGTTAACCGTACCAATCATACCGTCAGCGGCATGAGATCCCGAAGGAGTTGCAGTGATTTGATTTGACTTGGGAAGATCGGGGATCTTTTCGTGTAACGTACCTGACTGAGTATAGACCAAGTCAAGGTACTGTGCTTGAGCAATCACTTGCTCCTCAGTAACAACTCCGGCTTTAGCAACATCTTCAATGATCCTTGGCAACAAAGATTTTACAAACCACTCAGCCAAGATTTGATCCAGAATAAATACCTTCACTAAATGTCGTCGACGTCTCCACTCATGAATATGATCTAAAATGTACATGGATGTCGATTGTTTTAGCGAAGTTAACAATTCCGTGCCATTGTCATATCGGACTGGCAACTGGAAATGAGTTAAAAATGAGGTAGCTAACTGACTAAAATTATAAAAAGTGCCTCGCGGTAACTCAATGTACCACTTGGCCGCGAGACCAATTAGAGTGCACTGGAAAAGTCTAAGACGGATCGAATCATCTGTGATGGAGTTAGACGCACACCAGAGGTGGTAAGTCATCACATGGTTCGACGGGTCCTCTCCAGATTTACCTTCGAACTTGGGAATGTCACTAGGCAACTTATTCGGCATTGGCGGCCAAAACGGAAGATAATTAATCGGATCGTTCGTTAGGCGCGACAAGTCTGGTAAGTCCAAAGTTGCGATAAACGGTAGTTGCCGATTAGGATCCCTAAAACTCTGGGTCATGAGACCAGCCCCAGGAGGAGGATATCCAGGATAACTAGGAATAGGAATCGCGTTCGGGATATTGTATCCTCCTGGAAAACCAGGATTAACCGGACCGTACTGGGGTTGTTGAGGTTGTTGATAAGTGTACCCATGATACGGTTGATACTGATAAATTGGCTGCTAGACAGAAGGACCGAATTGGTACTATCCCTGGTACGGTTGATAAGTGAATTGTGGTTGACTTGTGACAACCGTACTTAAACCAGGTTTTCCTACAGGCATCTGAACCGTAGTTTGAATCGTGGATCGAGACGATGGTAAAGATGTCTGAGGAGTAGATACAGGAACAGTAGAAACCGGAGCTGTCGATACTCTAGAAGTAGGTGGGGTAGATTGAACAGATGTTGCGGCAGTTGCAGCAGTCGTTTGAGATGGAGTACGAGGCGCAGTAGACCCAGACTGAGAAACTACCGAAGGTACAGAAGTTTGAATATTAGACTGGACTGGTTGCTGGGGTGAACCAGATACTAAGGGTTGTCCAGTTTGAGATGACAACTGTACATTTGGCTGCAACACCTGTTGAGTTTGCGATGGATCCCACACTATGTTCATTCCGGGGTACTGACCCATAACAGGTTGAGAATATTGAGGACCATAATCGGGTTGAGGGTAGGTTTGATAATTGAACGGTACATTTCTCGTACCTTGAACATAAGATTGACCTTGGGGTGGTTGGAAACCTTGGTTCGAGTACTGACCTTGGGGTAGATACCCCTGAGGCATGTACTGATACTAAGGTTGACCTTGAGGTATAAATTGATACTGGGGTTAACCTTGGGGTACATATTGAGTCTGGGGTTGACCTTGAGGAACGTATTGTACCGTAGGCACGTATTGTCCTTGAGGTTGCCCCCCAGATGCAAATTGTGTACCTTGAGGTTGCCCCCCAGGTGTTAATTGAGGCTGCCCCCCAGGCGGTAACTGGCCACCTTGAGGTTGAGAATTGGGAATAGAACCTGACATCATAAGAATGTCTTCTACGCTCAACGGCTTTGCACCATTGCTTCCAGTGAATAACCCTTGTTCAATGGGTTGAGGAGATGCTCCCGAAAAAGTACCAGAAAGTGACTGATACCCAGAGGGAACAGAAGGACCGCCGTACAAAAAAGATTCAGGCGATTGAGTAAACATGGACGACTGACCTGACATATTTACGGGAGTATAAAAACCTCTAGGATGATAAGGAGCACGAGGTGGTGAAAAAATTAACACTGAGTTTTCCAAATAATTAGTCAAAGAAAGATACCAAGTAGTACTTCTAGGTGGACTGTAAAAAATTGATTCACGCTCCCTTAGATCAATAACAGGTTGATTTTTAGGGATAGGGATTCCTATTTCTTCTTCAGGAGCAAGTTCTTCAATAGCTATCAAACCAGAAGGAATATTTTCGGTGATTACTCTTTCTACCCTAGGTGAATTAGGACCACTAGAAGTTGGAGAGACAAACCCCGATGTTGGAGTAACAGGTTCAGATATCTCAGGTTCTTCGCCTATATCACTAGTAGATGAAAAGCTACCAGCAAGTTCGGAAACCGAAATAGCTTCAGGATTATAACCTGTTTCTAGAGTTTGGTAATCAGGATGTACAACCAACGAAGACTCTCCCTCTTCAGGTGACCCAACTTTACTGCCACTAGGAGTTACGAGGACTTTCAAGCCTTCAAGATGGCTCGGGACTTCTTCAGGAGGTTGGCCCCGAAGTCTACGGGACTTCCTCAGTAAATCAGCCACGGTTACAAACTCAGGAGACTGGCCCCGAAGTCTACGGGACTGTCTTGGTAATTCAGCCACAGTTAAAAAATTTTAACTACTTCACACGCAAACAAAGTAAAATCTCAATGAAAAAGACCTAAAGCCTCTAAAGAACCAAACAAATTTGAATCACACGCCTAAAGAATCTAGAGATCAAACACACACAAACAGTAACTTTCCAGACCGAAAACACTAGTTGGTGATGAAATCCAACGTCGCAGAATTCAGTACAGAAATGGCGGTTGGAACAGTTACCCCGGCAACCTACTTAATGAATAGACTGGACCAAGTTCCTCCACTTAACCATCTTGAGTGAAGTGAACCCCCCAGAAAATCCAAGTGAGTCTAGCCGACGTCTGCTCCAGGTACAGTGGGATCTTCCCACCACTGTCACCTTAGGAAGAATCCTAAAGAATATGGTCACTAAGGCTACCAACTGAGACAAATACACCTGGGGGAACAGTCTACGATCCGATACGCATGCAAGGGCAGAGTAGCAAGCTCAATCCCCTTGAAGGCTCCTTGACATAATCCAAGGTTTACCAACAAGTGACCCCAGGCTCCTCGACAATGGTTAATCCGAGGTTTACCGTTTTTAATACGTGAATATCTGGCGTCGTTCCCAATGAGGAAGGATTGATTCCCACACTGGTTCGGAAACGATCTCGTGCTTCTCCTTTAAGAGGAGCTTTCCCAGAGCATAAATGCAACAATTGGATTTCTTCCTACCACAAGATACAACTACTTGTTTGTTTTTACTGTCTTGGAGAGTTAATTACTCTCCTACTCCAAGACACTAGCCTAAGCTAAGTTGGTGTATCAGAGCCCTAGAAATAAAATGTTACTAAGTGAATTTTACTTTAAGCGTTAATTTTAGTGGTTGTTGTTTAAGTCAAGAGGTGGCGGAGATGAAACTCGTGGTGTAAAGACTCGACTCGAAATCACTAAAAAGATGCACCTAAGATGATTTAAACAATCTTTTCTCTTCGATGAACTTCTAAACTAAGAAAGAGTTTGAGAATGCAAATACTTTGTAAACACAAATCTTTCTCAATTAAACAAATTAAAAGAAGAGCTTTTTCCTTTCCAAAGCACTCGAAACGAGACAACTAGTTATTTCACAAAAATTTCCTTTTTCTTTTCAAAGCACTCAATCACTACAAAAACAAACTTTTCCAAAAGAGATTTTTTTATATTTTGTAAATAAAACACTCAAAACTAATGAAAATGACTAACTTTGAGAGCTACAAACTATAAAAAGCTACTTGAAGTCAAAGCCTACTAAAAGTCTTTTTGAGGATGTTTTACTTAGCTAAATGTGAGCTAAGGACTAATTTATGCAGAATCACAATTAGTCAAAAAACAACCAATCTTTCGTTTTCTTTTTGTAAAAATGAAAATTCCAAACTTTCAACTACAAGCTTTTCGAAATTTTGAAATGAGAAAACTCAAAGCGAATTCCTCAACAAGGGGAGATTTCATAAATGGTCAGACTCACAAGAAGACCAGTAGACACCAAGGTAATCTGAGGTCCCTAGGGCTTCTAAGCTCAGAGCCACTACACAACCAAAACAAAAAACAAACCCAACAAGCAAAATTCCTAGGAATTCCACCTAAAACCCTAATGCTAATGAAATCAAACCAAGGAAAGTTTTTGACAGGGAACAAGCAAGTCTGGGCAAAGGCTAAAACCTATAAACAAATTCTAAACTAATAAAAAAGAGAAAAATTTAAATTTTTTCAAATTTTTGACAGGGTACGCAGGCAACCTGTTTACACAGGTGTGTCTACGCTCTGTGCACAAAGGAAAAGTGCGTACAGGTACGCACTGTGCCTAACTCAGAGGGTGCGTACCTCTCCCAAAACTATGAAAAATACAAACTGACTCAAAATTAACTAAATTCACCCAATCCCACAATCATCAAGTCAAAAACAGAAACAGAAAATACAGTTTCTCAGGTCAAAGTATAGACAAATAAAACAATCAAGTCCCCAGTGGAGTCGCCATTTTGTCGCGCGGAATGAGTCGATCTTGCGGACAAGATAGACCTTCCTAGAATCTAAATAACACGTAACGACAAGCAAACCAACTAGACACTATCTTTCTCTAAATATGCTTCAATTAATCAATAGCAAACAACGGTTTTTAGGGCCTACCTTTGGTCCAACGCAAGCTTGTGGATGCCATTGCTCCTTTGATCCAAATGAGCTCCTTTTCGCGAATCTGCAAACACAAACAAGGCAAACACATTAAATAGCACCTGAAAAACCAATTTCATAAAACATATTTAACATGAAAGTCAAGAAGTCCATGAAACAAATAACATAAGATACTTGTTGAGAAAAATGAGTTTGATTGTATTAATTCAAAAGAAGAAGAACCTTACAACCTTTGCCTTGACACTGTACAAGCTCCTCCCAGGGTCCAACAAGATGTCTCCTCTACTTTGACAAGTTTCACTCACTCTCCAATGGAACCAAGAGGTATGTGATCTCTCCTCTCAAGCTCAACCAAAGAGTCTCAATTTCACCAGCATTTACCCTCAAAATGTTCAGCTTCTAACCTCCCTAGTCCTCACCCCAATGCTTGTATTTATAGTGCAATGGAGGGAAGTTACTAGGTCCTCCTTCAAAGGGATAAAGCCCTCCTTCAAAGGGATAGCTCCTTTAGTCAAGGGATTAGCTTCTTCTCTTTTGGGATGCATGAACCAACTCAAAGTGAACAATCCACGTCAAAATTCCTTCTAGAAAACTCTAGAATCAACCCAAAGTGAGTTTTTTAAGATAAAAATTGTGCCTTTTGACTTTCACAGGGGTCCGCACCTACACCGTTAGAAACAGAGCAGGTAGGTATGCAGCTTTTGTACACAGAAGGTGCGGGACCACAGGTGACCATGAGAGAAAGTGCAGAACCAGAGTTACATTGATTTTTAATGTCTTTCTCCCACTTCCAAAGCTTGATTTGGAGAGCTGAGGTCTTAGACTTGCTTAGGAGGACAGTCCAAGTGTTGATAGACCCATACTGACTGCAAATAATCATGGTGACGATATTTTTGTGTAACAATGAGTGAGGTAAGAGAAAAATGAAAAAGTGAGCATCAAGCCACAAATGAGTTCAAATTTCCATACAATAAAATGACACATCTATGATCGTCTGGATCATTTAGAGAAATACATGAATTCTGAAAAATCTCCTTTCAAGTTGAGCGCGAGGAAGTTATACAGTATAAAGTTGTATATTAGAAACAAATCTGAAAGAGATACATATCACATCACAAGAGAAAATAGATGTTACCTCTGCCATGTTCTTCGACATTTGATGGATAAAAGCGGATTGGGTAGTGTTGGTTTTGGTTGCAAAGGGCTCGCAGCAGTTTTCCCTCTTCTCCTTCACTTTTCCCTATAACTCCATAAAACCCTGATAACCCGTCCAAACCTTGATAACCCATCCAAACCTTTTCACAAGCCTTTTTCATGTCATTTCATTTTAAAAGCTTGTGCATTAAAGCCCGGTCCTCCGATCGTTTGCCACAAGATCTGACGGCGTTCGCACCTCACGATCATGCAATCTGCTCGCATATTAATCAGCGGGGAAAGTAGTTTCCATCCTGTCATATCAGCCACGTGTCATGCAATGTATGGGATCGTGCCCCCACTGTACCATTACCACCTTTTCCCGTGAGCGATGTGGGGAAACCACTTACCACCCATTGTACTATTCCCCGCCCGTTAACGCCCGCACACCTTTCTCTTGCGATGATCGTTGGATCCGCTGCTCCCTGATCTGACGGCTCTCGTTTGTCCGCTGTCGTTCTTTCCCAATATCGTCCGTGAACCATTCCCCGCCGTTCATCTGCCGATATCCAATGACCTACAATCTCCCCGCGCATATACCTTCCGATAGCCCACGTAATCCGATCTCCGCCGTCCAATCTGTCAGATCCGATGGCTTATAACCAATTGTGCCTCCGTTTCTTCCCATCGCCTCCCGCCATGAGATCTCAGCCGTCCATCCATTTCATCCAATGGCTAGTATTCATCCCCAGCCCTTCGTTCATTTTCCACGCAGTTTTCGTGTGTTTGGCTTATTCTATGCTTCCAAGGGACGAAGGATAACAGCAATTAGTGACCCACCATCACTTTGCGCAGTTAATCTTCAACTACCTCATTCAAGAGACAGCACAACCAAGGAAGGAAAGTACAGCCTCGAGCAGTTAAACGCCTTCAGTAGTTATGGAAATTTATCCTTGCAACATTCCACCTGTTCGAGGAGTACACCTAAGTACCAGAGAGTGTCAAATTTTGTTCATTAAGGCAACAGAAGCCCCATATCAGATAGTTAATGTGGTTGGTGGTCAGTTATGACCCCTCCACGCATAGGATAACAGATATTTTTTGTAATTACCTCCATATATACCCAGAATCAAGATGTAATGAGGGTTGATGAATGTTATTTTTGATGTAAAGTTCAACTTCTGGAGACTGTAACTACTATGATACCTACAGCGTCTGGTCTTCATTTTCAGCTAATGCAAGCTTCTTTTGTTGTTAATTTCTCACTTTCCACTTCTTCTTTGTTCCAGGTTGTGCCTGTTATGCATTTTTCATGTGCTCTTGATGTTTAGCATTAGAGGGGCTGTCATCCCACCTCTGTGTTAGAATCT
Organism: Pinus tabuliformis; assembly: GCA_031772625.1. Classification (NCBI taxonomy): domain Eukaryota; kingdom Viridiplantae; phylum Streptophyta; class Pinopsida; order Pinales; family Pinaceae; genus Pinus; species Pinus tabuliformis. Next base: position 356,474,289 of record CM062813.1, read on the forward strand.
AGTAAGTATTATTGAATGTGTATGCAGGTTTCTGTTGTTTTAATGCCAGAGAGCTGTCATCCTATCTGTGCATTAGGAAATAGATTTGTAGTCCTCTTTACTGGTTGCAGCTGGCCATCACAGGGTCATGTGCATCTGTTGGTGTGATCAGTATTCTCCATTTCCACTTAATCCGCAAACTGTGAGTAATTGGTGGTCTAAGGCCTTGTAGTCAGGGGGTGTTCACCCATGTCTGGGGTTAAGCATAGTAGGAGTAGTTATCTGGCTTGAATATGCATCATTTCTTCCATTCATCCACCATTTTCAAACAGTTATGTTGAGTTTGTAATGTTCCCGAGCATCTCTGATATACAACCTAGGAGAGTTTCTTGGGGTGATAACATTAATTGGCGTCGTTGCCGGGGAGAGGAGATTTAAGCTAAGCTTCCATGGGAGAACAACATAGTTCCAAATTTTGATGATAGACAAGGTCTAGGCACATTTCTGGTTGTAATCATCTATCTGGCGACTCCATTGGAGGAAAACCAACCTTTGGCGACTCCACATTGAAGTTCTGGCTCAGTTTGTGAGACATACTTGAAGAAATCCTTAGAAATCATCAACTGAACAAGTGCCTGACCCTGAGAGGACTGTCAAATCGAAGAAAGCATCACAGAAAGGGGCATCAGGATCAGGTAAGCCCAAGAAATCTCATGCATCTCTAAAAGATAAAGTTATAGCTGAAGATATATAGTTTGAAGATTTAGAGCCCAACACTGTTAATAAGGAAATTCCTTCAGAGATTAATACAACCCTTTGTGCAGTTAGTTCCCCTTTGAATCTCAGTCCAAAGAAAACTTCCCATATGGTCCATAACATCCCTTTGTCCTTTTCATCCATTTCATTGTTTCAAACTTCTCAATCTGCCATTATCCTTCCACATATCCCAATCATGTCAGGTTAGCAAGCACCCATGAAGATAGAAAGAATTGTAGCTGCCAGATATGGACCTTTGGGCTTGCCTGTTCCTTTGAATCCTATGCCTATGGGAGAATATCATAAATATATGCCCAAGTTCACTGGCACAGAGGGAGTGACAATAGAAGAACACTTAGAAGCTTTTTACAGTTATGTTGATAACTTAGATATAAGTGAAAACGATGTGTGGATGAGAGTTTTTGTCCAGAGCCTTGATGGAGAGGCCAAGAAGTGGTTCAGAGAATTACCCTAGAGATCTATAATAGATATTGAAGCCTTAGATGATGCATTTTTGAAGCACTGGGGAGATAAAAAAGACTTGTTGTATTACCATACTGAGTTTGGTAACCTGAAGAGGGAAAATGGGGAATCATTGCCTGATTTTAATAAAAGATTCAATCGTATGTATAGTAAGATACCAACTGAGGTAAATCCTACCCCCACCTCTGCCAAACTCACTTATTCCAATTCTTTTGACTTTGATTTCTGCTTGTTATTGAGAGAAAGAAGATGTGCCACTCTAGCTGATACGCACGGTGCAGCACTAGAGGTGGAATCCAATATTATGGCTGCAGAAAAGCTCAAAAGTTAAGCTGACAGAAGGAGGCAGAGAAATCAGGCTCCTACTTCCTCTAAATCATCTTCAGAGCCTAAATTAGATAAAATGAATAAGATTATAGAGTCATTGGTTTTTGAAGTTTCTAAGCTAAAGGTTGAGAAAAATTCAAGTAAAACAAGGCAGTAGAACACATTTGCTCCAAGAAATCCCAATCCATTCAGAAGAGCAAATGAGCAGTTACAAATAATTCAGAGGGGTAAAGAAACAAATGAAGAACAAAAAGTTAAAGCTCCTTTCCAAAATGTAGTCATGGAGGAGGAACAATTTGAAGAAGATGAGGATGAAATTCACTGCATGGAAGATAAAGGCAGTGCTACTTTTTTTACATTGGCTGCTTATGAAGAATCATTGTTGCAGGAACATGAAAGCCAAGAATGGGATAGGGAATTTGTCCTACAAACTAAGGAGCAGTGAAGATATAATTTTAGGTCAAATGCAAAAAATGTCAAAGAGAATCCTGCCCAAAGAGCTGTTGTCAAAACAGAGTCACAGAATATCAAACAAAGAAGACCAGCAGCTGACCCAATCATCCTAAAAGCACCAGTTCAAGACGTAAGAGGTTATGATAAGTTTCCTCCCTCTTTTAGCTTTGAGTCAGAGGTTCAAAAGTTGAAAATATTTGTGCCTCTGGTAGAGTTGGTAAATAATGAAGTGTTTAGAAAGCCTATCCTTGAAGCCCTTGAGCTGGAAACCACAAATACCTCCACTGACTCTGTCAATTTGCAAGATGATAAGCCTGCCATTGTTCTTAGCCCCATGATTGAACCTGCTGATAATAATTCTCCATCTTTTTATGTCTCTTTGACCATTCATGACAAAATCCTCCACAACTACCTGCTAGATATAGGGGCTAGCCACAATCTGATGCCTAAAGCTGTCATGGAAGAGTTAGGCCTTGACATCACCAGACCATATCATGATTTATTCTCTTTTTATTCAAGAAAGGTGAAATGTCTGGGGTTGATCAAAAACCTGACCATTACCCTAACTCAGTTGCCCATGAAGAGTATGATGATGGATATTGTGGTAGCAGATGTTCCTCCTAAGTTTGGCATGCTGTTGTCTAGAGGATGGATTAAGAGACTGGGTGGGACATTACAGAATGATCTATCTTATGCCATTGTCCCATTTTTTGGAGGGGAAAGCAGGAGATTGTACAGAGAAGCACAACTGGCATACATAATCAGTGATGAGAATAATCCTACTAATCATCCCATATATGCTGTGGACAATGATTTTGGAGCATGTATTCTCCAAATAGAAGAATCCCAGAAGGCCTCAATGCAGCTCAGGAAACCAGAAAATCAGGCCGAGAAAGAGCAAGGAAGTTAGGTTTGGGAGATGTTCTTTGATGGAGCATGTTCCAGGAAGACTGCAGGAGCAGGGGTGGTGCTAGTATCTCGAAAACAAGAAAACATACAACTGTCTTTTAAGTTGGTTTTTCAGGTCACAAACAATATAGTAGAGTATGATGCTTTGATATTGGTCCTTAATGCAGCAAAAGACAGAGGAATCAAGAACATAAAGGTGTTTGGAGATGCTGATTTGATCATTCAGTAAGTAAATAAAACATTTCAGGCAAAGCACCCAAGGCTGAAAGCGTACAGAGATGAGGTATGGAGACTCAAAGATTCCTTTGAAAATTTTTGTATTTCATATATACCTAGAGCCAAAAATCAGCTTGTTGATTCCCTTGCTATTTCTGCTAGTCTATTTATTCCTCCAATGCCTCCCAGACTGGTGTATGAAGTCCAAATGAAATACAGACCGTCCTTTCCTGACAATGTCCAACAATGGAAAGTTTTTGATGATGATGATGAGATAAATAGGTTTCTCCAAGTCATTGATGAGTTTTCGGAAATGCAAATTGACCAAGATAATGAAGCCTTGGAAGAAAGCCCCAAATTCTAGCTTATAAATAAAATTGGCAAAGATAGCATTGTCTAGCTTCCCAACAATCGTATTCCTAAGGGTTTAATTCCTCTTGAAAGACTGTTTGACCAAAATGATGTGCCTTACAAGGCTGCCCAAAAAGAAGACCAATCTGCAGTTTGTAAGCATGATATAGGAAGTCCAGGTCAGCCTAGACACAAATTTGTCCACTCATTTGTCTGCTGATCAATGTGCTAAATATTGCAAACTTATGAAGCAATTTGCTGATGTGTTTGCCTGGGAGTATAGTGACCTGAAAACTTATGATAAAAAGATTATTCATCATAAAATCCCTCTGGAGAAAGACACTATTCCTTTCAAACAGAAGCTAAGACCAATAAATCCTATGCTTATTCCTCTAATTGAAAAAGAAATTAAAAAATTGTTGGCTGCCAAGATCGTAGTCCCTCTCAGATATTCAAAATGGGTAGCAAATTTGGTGGTAGTAAGGAAGAAAAGTGGAGAAATCAGACTGTGTGTTGATTTCAGAAACTTGAACAAATGCTCAAAGAAGGACAATTATCCCCTACCAAAGATGGAGCATTTGCTGCAGAAGGTCTCAGGAGCCAAGGTGATGTCTTTCCTGGATGGATTTTCAAGGTTTAATCAGATTGTTGTGCATCCAGATGACCAAGAGAAGACTGCATTCACCACTCCTTGGGGCACTTTTATGTATGCCAAGATGCCTTTTGGATTGATGAATGTTGGAGCAACATTTCAGAGAGCTATGGATATAGAATTTGTGGGAGAGAAGGATAAGTTTGTCCTTATCTACCTTGATGATATAACAGTATACTCCAGCAACCATTAAGATCATTTACAGCATTTGAAAAAGGTGTTCCTGAAGTGCAGGAGGTTTGGAATTTCATTCAATCCTAAAAAGTCACAATTTGCTTTAGAAGAAGGCAATCTGTTAGGACATATTGTTTCTGCTGCAGGTGTCCGGATTGATCCAGAAAGAGTAAAGGCAATACAGACCTTGTCTGTCCCAAGATCAAAGAAGGATATTCAGTCCTTTCTGGGCAAAATTAATTTTGTCAGGAGGTTCATACCAAATTTTGCAGAACTGGTGAAGCATGTTACCTCCATGTTGAAGAAAGGAGCAGAGGTTAAGTGGACTGATGCAGCAAGAAAATCATTTGAGTCTATTAAAAAAGCCATTATGGAAGCTCCCACTCTAAGCAGCCCAGATTACAGCAAGGAGTTCCATATATTTTCATTTCCCTCTGAAGACACCATTGCAGTAGTTTTATTGCAAGCAGATGAAGAAGGTTCAGAGCATCCGATGGCATTTTTCAGCAAAAACTTAAGGGATGCTAAACTGAGGTATGATATTATTGAAAAACAAGCATATGCTCTTATCAAATCCTTGAAATCTTTCAGAGTTTATATCTTGCATTCCAAGATAATTACATATGTACCCTCTGCTGCAATAAAAGATGTTTTAACACAGCCTGATGTTGATGGAAGAAGGGCTAAATGGATTGCAAAGCTAATTGAATTCAATATAGAACTGAAGCCCACCAAGCTGGTCAGAGGTCAGGGTCTTGCCAGATTGTTAGCTGAAGAAAATTGCAGATCATTAGACATTGATTTCCTGAGCACAAATGTAGAGAGCAGTCAGACAAATGAAGAAGAGGAAGTAGCTAAACCAGACAAAAAGCGATCAATGGCCGAGAATCTAGCTTCTTGTGATTAGTATGCCGAAATAGTTAATTTTTTGTTGAAGCTAGAAATTCCTTCAGGATTTACTCAAAGTCAAGCCAGAACTTTAAAACATAGGGCAACAAAATATTGTATTCATGAAAATCGGCTCTACTAGAGGGATCCATCTGGAGTGCTTTTGATGTGTCTGGACAAAGAACAGTCAATAGAAGTCATGCAGCACTTTCATTCCAGCATGTGTGGAGGGCACCATTATTGGAAGACTACAGCCCATAAAATCCTCAGAGCTGGGTACTATTGGCCCACTTTATTTTCTGATGTATTTTTTTTTGTTAAATCTTGTGACAGGTGTCAAATATTTGAAGGAAAACAACATTTGAAGTCCCTGCCCTTAAAACCAATACATGCATATTATCGGGAAATCTAGTGTCCACTCAGAGCTGCTAGTCCCACTAAGACTAGTAGTTATCTTAGAAACAAACTAACTAAAACTACTTTCGCTTTCCTTTATGAGAAGTAGATAAGAGGGGAACAAAGGACACCAACCTCAGTCTTGCACTTAGTTCCTTGCTTGGTTCCTCTCCCTTCTGACAGATCCTTGCTGCTTTTTCTTTCGTCTATACAGCTTCAAAGAGCACCTGCGGAATCAAAGCAGCATAATACTATTGAAGAACAGAGATCTAAAATCATAAACAAACAATGTAAACTTTGAAACGGGAACTGATACTGTTACCCGTTTTGTAGAGATAGCTAAAAAGTGACCTGATTTTGAAAATGGGTGATGCAGAACGCACATGTTTTTTCTAGAGCATAGTTTTTGGCACTTTAGTTTTTTTTATGTACATCACGTTTTAGAATGGTAGTGATTTTCATGCTGATTTAAAAAGTGAGCATTCTGCATCACACTCCTTTTTTAAAAGCCCTGTTTTTTGGCTTTAAATTTTTTAATGTATAAAATGTAAATAATTATTTAGTAAATTTGATAATTTTTGAAGTGGTCGTTTTTTTCACATTTTCTTGTTTTTTATTATAATTTAAAAAAAAAAATTCGTGAGGTTTTTACTGTTTTGCATTTTTAAATTAGAAGGTCGATATTTAGACTTTTCGATATTCTACATATTTATACATCCTTAATTAATTTTTCAATCGACATGAAATAATTGTTTCTAAAAAACAATATTTTTTAACAATGGACATAAAAATAACCATTTTTAACATAAATATAACTAAAAAACTACACGTTTTGATAATTTTTTGTTAGAATTGACATGTCAAAATCACAATTTTTATACGATAATTTTAACTAAAAATGGTTAAATAATAGCTTTTTCTATGAATTTCATGTCAAAAAAATAATAAAAATCACTTTTTTTTCAAAAAATAATGATTAACTTAAAAATCAATGCAAAAATCACATATTACCAATATTGAACGTATAACAACCCTAATTGAGTGTTTATTCTTTTCATAAAATGTCAAAGTCAAAACATTGCAAAGCTTGATTTACAAGCATAACTTAAATTTAATCAACAATGTCACGTAATCCAAACTCTTCGTCCTCTAGATTTTCATCATTGTCCTCTTCCATAATATTTTCTGTTTCATTTTGCTCATTTTTCTCTTCTAATGGGTCTTTGATGTCTGCGAAACTCCCAATGTATGTCTTTCCAAACATTCCATGTAATGGTGGTTGGGGTTCCTTTGCCTTTTTTGCCACACGTGATTCACTAAAGTCCCCTTTCTTCAACCCAATTTCTTGCATTGCATCTGGAAGAAATTGAAGAGCATTAATTCTTTGTTGAATGAAATTGCACTGTACTGGATCTTTTTCAATTGCAATGCAATTTCTTCCTTTTTGAAGGCAACATGCTAGTGTTGTACCTAATTTTCAAGCACAAAAGAAATAATGAACTAAATTAGTACAATGACATATTAATTAAAAAAATAACATATTGAAATTCAATTCCATATAATAAAACTTACCTGAGCCAGAAAATAAATCCAAAACCCAATCTCCTTCATTTGAACAAATGTCTATAAGATAGTTAATCAATAACTGTGGTTTTTGATAAATGTTAACTATCTCTCCTTTTGCTTCTTTGTCTTCATATGTTAGTTTTCTCACAACAGCATCATAACTCAGTATTTGGCTATGACTCTTTCTGTCTACCCGATTAAAAATCATAGACATATGGCTATCATCTTTTGCCCAACTATCAATATGAATGAACTCACAATCATTTATAAATTGTTGATCTTCATTGTGAAGAAGATTTGACTTTTCCCTGTAACACGAAATAGTAAAAGTTAAATTAACTTGTACATAAATAAATTTTTCAACATTAATCAAATATACATTTTAAACGTCTTACCATGTAAGCTGCATCCTTGAATTTGTTTTCCCCTTGAAGCTTGACAATATCATTGCCAATTGTGTGTCTGAATGAAATGTCACAAATCTCCATAATGGTGATGACGTGACTTCTACAAATCCCGCAACCACTTTACTAAAAGCTTGATAAGTATAAGGGTCACTATCATAGTCAATGTTTGGAATATTGAAACCATGGGGAATATCTGCAATGACTAGGGCATAATCCCTTTTAGGTATGAGTTTAGCAATGTCTTCACAGTCGCCTTGTATTACTTGATATTGAATAGTGTCTAGCCCATTCCAAATGAAATGATTAAGAGTTGGATCAAGTTGAATATCCTTAATACGTTGCTTCCTCAGTCTTTCGATCTTTATCTTTTCGATAAAGGTTTTGAAACTATCTGGCACTCCATTATCATCCTTCCTCATCTTTTATAAAATAAACAAATATAGGTGTAAGTTATAAATTAAAAATAGTACACAGGTGAATAAAAATGAATGTATAAATCAAGATACCTTTTTAAATGCAAGATAAAAAGATTTTAATGTTGATGTAGAACTTGAATCTGGATAGTTGCGTACGACATCATCCCAACTATCTTCATTCAACAATCTAACCATTTGTTCTTGAATTTTCATGTAAACTTTGTGACTGCATAGATAAAGTAACAAAAAGTTAATATAATGATATGTATAACAAATACTACCAAGAACAGCATGTTTTATTTAAAATATAATTATAATCTAGAAATAAATAAAAATATTTCAAGAAACTTACTTTTGAAATTCTTCAGACATTTCCTCCAATGATAATTCCCCTGACCTCACACGAGATAATATTGTTTTGACAATTTTCTCATCTTTCACTCCTTGCATCGCCCTCCAAGGTGTGATAGTCATATCGTCTGGAAGATGCTTCATTTCAAGAGCTAATTTACTTTTGCCACATATGAATGGCTTAGACTTTTTGGCCTTCTGGTTTTTAATGGCAATGTCTTCCCACATGCCAAAAATCTCATCAATCAACCTCCAAACATCTCCAGTTCTAAATGGCAATTGGAAAATGTTATCAACACCTCTGAATAAATCACTATGTTTGTTGCCCTTTCCACCTTTTGAATTGGTTTTCTCTTCAATTTGATATCCTATTTCCATACAACATTCCTTTCGGAACTCTGCAGTAACTTTTGTCCTATCCCCACCACATTTTTCTTCAAATTCAGTATGAATAAATCTAACCCTTTGGATGAAAGTCATAGACATCCTATATTCATTATCTGAATTATGATCCCATGCCACTAACTTTGCTTCTGTATCAGATAAACCAGCGTAAATGATACATTTCATTGTTTCAAAACGTGGGTTATTAGGATATTCCTCCATCAATTGTCTTTGAGATTCTACAGAATGGTTCCCCCCAAGCACATAATAATTGTATTCAAAACATTTTGACTTATCAAATGCTTCTTTGTTGGGAACTTGAAGTGGATCAACAAGAAGCACATAACTAACCACATGAGCATATGGATTGTACCTCATCAATGTCTTCAAGTTGTGAACATGCAGATGATGTGGCTTTCTAACTTGATATTGACATTGTCCTTCACTTGCTTTATAGGTTTGCCTGACATTAAGCTAAAATGTGCGACCACCATCAATTAAGTTTCTCTTTGTCAAATTCTCTCGAATGACATTTTGTTTTGTTTTGATAATGACATCTTCTAAATTAGCTCCTGGTGTAATGATTTCTCTGCTTTCTTTTGAAGTTTCACTAGGTTCTTGACTGCTGGTAATGACTGCTTCAAAATCATCAACTCTACTTTTCTTGGTCATAACATTCCTACCAGAGTTATTCTTGGGCATTGTTACTTTTGGATTTTTATGGCTCTTCTCAGTTCCAATGTCATCTTCAGTAATGACAACATATGTTTCATCGTCAATTTCAACTTCATCGTTCTCAAAAGTAACTTGTTTACCCTTGCTAGATTTATCCACCAGAGACCTTTTTTTTCTGATTCTTTGGATGCAGTTTTGTAGCATTATCAATTACTTCATTTTGCATTTTTTCCATATTTTCTTCTGACGCTGAGTAAAAACTGCTGACAACTTTCATAATATCATTCTCAATGAAATGAATGCCTCCCAACCTAATTGAACAACTTTCAACGAAATTCTGCCAAACAAAATATCATATGTCAATAAAAAACAAAGTTAAAAAATATAGTGAGACACTTTAAATAACGCAAAATACAAATATAAATAATAATACTTACGATGTTTTCTGTCATATCATTTACGATTTGACTACACAACTTTGTAGATACCTCGCTCGTGTCATACAATGAATATGATAGTTGGTATTTAACCCTTTCATGTGACTTGGGAGCTTTTGTAAGTACGTAAACAACTTCAGTGTTCGGTACCGAACACATATCTACGACTCTTCCCATCACCTCAAAAATTCCTTTATCATTCGGTATATCGATATATAGATATATATTCACATTTGCGCTTTCTCTTTCTTTCACATACCACATTCTTGATGGAAATTTCACCTCTTTCGAATTCTTCCAGTCTGAAATCATCTTCTTATCACTTGAGGCACTTGAAAGATTTGTAGTCATGAGCTCAGGTGGAGTTCGTTCACCAATGTTTCTTTTAGATGCACCTTTATGATTCTTTGGTCCAGAAAGATTCACTGAAATTCTCTTTGATGCCATTTTCCTGAAAAATAGAAACACATAAATCAGTAAATAATAAAAACATATTAACTTAAAGTAACAATGAAAACATATCATAAATTTTAATCAACAATCGCCCCACCCACCACCCCTCATATTCCAAAAGGACATGCATTAAAATTCCAGTGTAAAAAAGTAAATCATGAATAAAACATTTTGCTGGGGCACCCTCACCGACCCACCACCCCCCCTGCATGGCATGGGAGCCCTCACCCACCCACCCCCCCCAAGCATCCCAACCCCCCCACCCCGGTGGCCCGGGCGCCCCGGCCCAACCCCCACAACCCTCTCCAGCCTGGGCGCCCTCACCCGCCCGCCCACTGCAACTCTCTCCCTACTCAGCCCGCCCGACCGACCGACCCAAGTGCCCTCATCCACCCCTCTGGGCGCCCTCCCTACCTCTCCCCCAACCCGCGCGCCCCGCACCCCCTCACCCGCGCGCTCCAACCCTCCCAGCACCCCACCCCTCCGGGCGCCCTCGCCCACCCGCCCGCCCCACCCCTCCGGGCGCCCTCGCCCACCCGCCCGCCCCACCCCTCCGGGCGCCCTCACCCGGCCCCCCGCCCGGCACCCTCACCCACCCGCCCGCCTCACCCGAACCCCCCTCCGCCCGGGCTCCCTACCTCTTCCCACACCCGCCCACCCCGCACCACCTCACCCGCCCGCTCCAACCCTCTCGGCGCCCTCACCCCTTCGTGCGCCCTCGCCCGCCCGTTCGCCCGGCGCCCTCACCCACGCACCCGCCTCAACCGAACCCCCCTCCGACTAGGCTCCCTACCTCTCCCCCAACCCGCCCACCCCGCACCCCATCATGCACCCCTCACCCACCCGCTCAACCCCTCCCGGCGCCCTCGCCTGCCCCCCCGCCCGGCACCCTCACCCACCCGCCTGCCTCACCCGAACCCCCCTCCACCCGGGCTCCCTACCGCACCCCCTCACCCCGCACCCCTTCACCTACACACCCCGCACCCCCTCACCCGCCCGCTCCAACCCACCTGCCCCGCACCTTTAGGCGCCCTCGCCTGCCCCACACCTCCGAGCGCCTTCACCCGGCGCCCTCACCCGCCCCCCCACCCGGCGCCCTCACCCACCCGGCCGCTTCACCCAAACCACCCTCCGCCCGGGCGCCCTCGTGCAGGGGCCACCCGGGCCGCCCGCGCCCTCGCCCGGCAGGCAGGGCGACCCTGCCTGCTAGGCGAGGGCGCAGGCGGCCTGGGTGGCGCCTGCACGAGGGCACCAACCTCGTGCAAGCGCCACCCGGGCCGCCCGCGCCATCGCCCGGCAGGCAGGGCGACCCTGCCTGCTGGGCGAGGGCGCGGGCGGCACTGGTGGCGCCTGCACGAGGTTGGGAGCCCTCGTGCAGGCGCCACCTGGGCAGCCCGCGCCCTCGCCCAGCAGGCAGGGCAACCCTGCCTGCCGGGCGAGGGCGCGGGCGGCCCGGGTGGTGCCTGCACGAGGTTGGGTGCCCTTGTGCAGGCGCCACCTGGGCCGCCCGCGCCCTCGCTCGGCAGGCACGGCGATTCTCGGAATTGCCCTGCCTGCCGGGCGAGGGCGCGGGCAGCCCGGGTGGCGCCTGCACGAGGGGGGGCGCCCTCGTGCAGGCGCCACCCGGGCCGCCCGCGCCCTCGCCCGGCAGGCAGTGTAATGCCCTGCGGCTCTGCCCGGGCGCGCGCTCCTCCAACTCGTGAAAACGACTAAGTACTGAAGTCACCATCGCATATGAGCGCGCGGAATAAATATAAGTTATGGGCGTGCGAGTGTATTTATATGCGGTGGGAGGCTGAGCGATGAACATATCCAAGCCGACATGTAAAACATGGGCGAGGGGTGTTCATCACTACATTTGTAGCGTCGGCCAGGGTGGATAAACGCACAGTTTGGAGCGTATATACTTGGACGAGCTGCGGTTCATTTGAGGCATCGGACATCGATCATCTCTCATCGCACAAAGGGGTAAAGCACTTGGAGATAGCGCAGATTACCGCAGTCGGTGGATGAGCCCGCCGAGTCGGGCGAAGGACGAGACGAGGTCGCAGTTTGAGTTTCGGTGGTGCGCACAGCGCCCGCGTTTGGTATCGCACTTAGACCGGGTTGTCGTCGGGTAGGGTCGTGCACGGTGTGCCCGCCCGCCCAACGCCGAGTTGGTGTGGTGATTGTCCCGGGTGTGTTGGCGGTGGGTTCGTGCACGGGCACGTCTTCCTGCCCAATGACACGGTTATATATTATATTGGCTTGCACTTAGTTTTGGGTTGAGGCGAAGGCGAGGACGTGCATGAGGTGCGCCCGCCCGCCCAACGTTGGGTTCGTGCGGCTGAACATTATTGGCTCGTTGTGTGATTGGCGGTGGGTTCGTGAATGGTGCACCCACCTGCCCGACGACACAAGATTTGGGTGTTATATGTTGTAACTTGGTTTCGGTGGAGATTTGGCAGGACCGTCGTGCGGTCGTGCACGGGCGGGCGCCCTCCCAACTTTGTAAACTTTACAAATATAATAAAAGGAGATTATTATTATATTGCCGTGTTGATTATTATTATCAATGTGTTGATTTATTATTGCGTATTATTAATGGTTTCTGAACGTTAATAATATAAATTCATAATGGTAATGAATTATTAAGGCGTAGTCCGCAAAGTTTATTAACGATGGAACATCTTAATAACTTAGGCGGTGCCGCACCCGCCCAATTAAACAAAAAAAGAATTGGGGGCGTGACAGGTGGTATCAGAGCAAAGGTTGCTCGTGACAAAGATGATATGGTGAAACCTGATAGAGCAGGCTTGCTCATGACAGGTGAAGCTGATAAGGTTATGGAGAAATCATGGATGAACAGTCTAGGTTTCATGGACTTGATGGTTCATGGCAAGACCATTCAAGCTCTGGTGGACACAGGTGCCACACATAACTTTATGACGACACGGTTAGCAAAAGAGACTGGGCTGAAGATTACCCCATCGAATATGGAGGTCAAGGCAGTGAACTCTAGAGCTAAGGTGGCGGGTTTGGTACACGATGTACCTGTGCAGATAAAAGACTGGAAAGGTCAGTTGGACTTCACGGTGATGGAGATGAATGACTTTGATATGATACTCGGACAGGATTTCTTGAAGGGCAACAAGGCTATTATTGTCCCCTTCTGTGATGAGGTGGTGCTGGTTGGACAGGCACAAACTTGGACTTTGCCCACTCATAGGCAAAGGAAGGAAGTCAAGGTGCAGCATGTTTCGGCACTAAGTTTGGAGAAGGCTATGAAGGACTCAAATATGGAGACATATGCGGTGATGTTCAAAGATGTTGAGGGTGATGGAGTAGGGACGCCTGTTCCAGTTGAAATATCTGAGGTGCTTACCAAGTATGTGGATTTGATGCCTGATGAGCTTCCGAAGAAACTTCCAACAAGGCGTGTAGTGGACCATAGCATTGAGCTTGAGCCAGGGATGCAACCCCCGGCCAAAGCACCTTATCGATTGTCGGGGCCTGAATTGGAGGAATTGAAACTCCAATTAAAGGAGTTAACTGAGGCAGGTTTCATTAGACCTTCAAGGTCCCCTTATGGAGCTCCGGTATTGTTCCAGCGGAAGAAGGATTCGAATGAGCTACGGATGTGCTGTGATTACCGTGCATTGAACAAGCAGACGGTAAGGAACAGGTATCCTTTACCATTGGCTGCTGATTGTTTTGACAAGCTTGCGAAAGCCCGAGTGTTTTCCAAGCTGGACTTGAGACATGGATATTATCAGGTGCGGATAGCTGAAGGAGACGAGAAGAAGACCGCTATAGTAACAAGGTATGGTAGCTTTGAGTTCCTTGTTATGCCATTCGGTTTATGCAATGCTCCTGCTACGTTTTGCACTTTGATGAATGATGTCCTACGACCATACTTGGATTCGTTCGTAGTAGTATACTTGGACGATATAGTGGTGTTCAGTGACAACATGGAGGATCATAAGAAACACTTGGCGATGGTATTCGAGGCACTGAAGGCAAATCAGTTGTTCTTGAAGAAGTCTAAGTGTGTGTTCGCTCAGACCGAGATTCCGTTCCTTGGGCATATTGTTGGTCAAGGGTACATACGGATGGAGCCAAGCAGAGTGAAGGCGATTGAGGACTGGGTTGAACCAAAGAATGTCCATGAGATGAGGGTGTTTTTGGGCATGACCAACTACCAACGGAAGTTCGTAGAGGGGTACTCCAAGGTGACATCGGCACTGACAGACTTATTGAAGAAAGACAAGAGGTGGAGTTGGACGAGCAAATGTCAAGAGGCATTTGATGACTTGAAAAAGAGGATGGTTACAGCACCGATACTGAAGTTTCCTGACTTCGAGAGACCGTTTGAGGTACACACTGATGCTTCAGATTTTGCCATAGGAGGGGTTCTTATGCAGGATGGGCATCCGGTGGCGTATGAGAGTCGGAAGTTGCAGGATAGAGAACAAAGGTATCTGGTTCATGAGAAGGAGATGACTGCCATCATCCATTGTCTTCATGTGTGGAGGCATTACCTGATTGGGAAGCCGTTTGTTGTCAAGACTGACAACGTTGCAGCAAGTTATTTTGCATCACAACCGAAGCTTTTTGCGAAGCAAGCTCGTTGGCAGGACTTCTTGGCAGAATTCGACATGACTATCGAGTATAGACTGGGTAGACACAATGCGGTAGCAGATGCCCTTAGCAGGAAAGGACAACTTGCAGCATTGGAGGAGGAAGAAGACCGGGCATCAAGGAGTAGGAGTCGATTTCAGATGTCAGAAGAGATCCAAAATAAGATCAAGGAAAGTGTTGAAACCGATACTTTGGCGCAGAATATAGTGAAGCAGATAAAGGAGGGGAAGACACGAAAGTTCTTTCTGCGAGACGGGTTCTTGTTCTTTGGAAACCGACTCTATGTCCCAAAGTCATCTGGACTCAGGAGACACCTTTTGAAAGAGTGCCACGATTCTCCGTGGGCTGGACACCCAGGGCAGCGTCGTTCTTTGGCATTGTTGGAGAGAGGATTCTTTTGGGAGAAGATGAGAGAGGATGTGGAGGAGTATGTACATACGTGCATCATTTTTCAGCAGGAAAAATCGGATACTCAGAGACAAGGAGGACTGTTACAGCCTTTACCAATTCCAGAGAGGCCATGGATGAGTGTCTCGATGGACTTCATCACTCAGTTACCACAGGTGCAGGGGTATAATGGGATTATGGTCGTGGTCGATCGTTTTTCCAAGTATGTTGTCTTTGTTCCTACAAAGATACATTGTGGAGCCGAGCAGACAGTAGAGTTGTTCTTTAAGAACATAGTGAAGTATTGGAGAATGCCGTTGAGTATTGTGTCGGATAGGGATCCGCATTTTACAGGGAGATTTTGGACCACATTGTTCAAGTTGGTCGGGACAGAGTTGTTGATGAGTTCGAGTTACCATCCACAGACAGATGGGCAGACCGAGAGGATCAACGCATTGCTGGAAGACTACTTGCGACATTATGTGACGGCTGATCAGAAGAATTGGCCCGAACTCTTGGATATTGCTCAGTTTAGCTACAATATTCAAAAGAGTTCTGCGACGGGGTATAGTCCATTTGAGTTGGTAAATGGACAGATGTTGGTTGCGCCACATACCGTAGTGACGGGAGGCTTCTTGAGAAGTCCTCATGCGAAGAGATTCATGAAGGCTTGGGAGGAGACCTTGGAGTTAGCACGGTTATGCTTGCACGAAGCTGCAAGGAGGATGAAAAAGTATGCTGATCGTGGAAGACGGGAAGCACACTTCGATGTAGGGGATATGGTGTTTCTCAGGATTACCGGAGAGCAGTTTCAGCCAGCCAAGGGGACGACGAGCAAACTGACACGGAAGTATGAGGGACCATTCCGAGTGAAGAAGAGAGTGGGGGAAGCTGCTTACGAGCTGGAGCTTCCACGCCATATGAACATGAAACACCCAGTTTTTCATGTGAGTCAGTTGAAGAGATGTCGACTTGATTCAGACCATCCAGAGAGAGTTGAACCGACGAGAGGACCAGCTGGGATTGTGGACAGACCAGGACTAGAGTTGGAGAAGATTGTGAGTCTCAGAACTACGGGTGTTGGTTGCCACCGGCGACGGGAATTTCTTTGCAGATGGAAGGATGCACCGGAGGAAGAGAGCTGGGAAACGGAAGATTCACTTTGGAGATGGAAGGACAAGATCGCGAAGTATGACAGGAAGTTGAAGAGGAGAGCAGGAATTGTCGGGACGACAATGACTTCTGGTGGGGGAGAATGTAACGCCCTGCGGCTCTGCCCGGGCGCGCGCTCCTCCAACTCGTGAAAACGACTAAGTACTGAAGTCACCATCGCATATGAGCGCGCGGAATAAATATAAGTTATGGGCGTGCGAGTGTATTTATATGCGGTGGGAGGCTGAGCGATGAACATATCCAAGCCGACATGTAAAACATGGGCGAGGGGTGTTCATCACTACATTTGTAGCGTCGGCCAGGGTGGATAAACGCATAGTTTGGAGCGTATATACTTGGACGAGCTGCGGTTCATTTGGGGCATCGGACATCGATCATCTCTCATCGAACAAAGGGGTAAAGCACTTGGAGATAGCGCAGATTACCGCAGTCAGTGGATGAGCCCGCCGAGTCGGGCAAAGGACAAGACGAGGTCGCAGTTTGAGTTTCGGTGGTGCGCACAGCGCCCGCGTTTGGTATCGCACTTAGACCGGGTTGTGGCCGGGTAGGGTCGTGCACGGTGTGCCCGCCCGCCCAACGCCGAGTTGGTGTGGTGATTGTCTCGGGTGTGTTGGCGGTGGGTTCGTGCACGGGCACGCCCGCCCGCCCAACGACACGGTTATATATTATATTGGCTCGCACTTAGTTTTGGGTTGAGGCGAAGGCGAGGTCGTGCACGGGGTGCGCCCGCCCGCCCAATGTCGGGTTCGTGCGGCTGAACATTATTGGCTCGTTGTGTGTTGGCGGTGGGTTCGTGCACGGTGCGCCCACCTGCCCGACGACACAAGAGTTGGGTGTTATATGTTGTAACTTGGTTTCGGTGGAGATTTGGCAGGACCGCCGTGCGGTCGTGCACGGGCGGGCGCCCTCCCAACTTTGTAAACTTTACAAATATAATAAAAGAAGATTATTATTATATTGTCGTGTTGATTATTATTATCAATGTGTTGATTTATTATTGTGTATTATTAATGGTTTCTGCACGTTAATAATATAAATTCGTAATGGTTATGAATTGTTAAGGCGTAGTCCGCAAAGTTTATTAACGATGGAACATCTTAATAACTTAGGCGGTGCCGCACCCGCCCAATTAAACAAAAAAAGAATTGGGGGCGTGACAGGCAGGGTCGCCCTGCCTGCTGGGCGAGGGTGCGGGCGGCCCGGGTGGCGCCTACACGAGGGCGCCCAACCTCGTGCAGGCGCCACCCGGGCCGCCCGCGCCCTCGCCCGGCAGGCAGGGCGATTCCGGGAATCGCCCTGCCTGCCGGGCGAGGGCGCGGGCGGCCCGGGTGGCGCCTGCAGGAGGACGCCCAACCTCGTGCAGGCGCCACCCAGGCCGCCCGCGCCCTCGCCCGGCAGGCAGGGCGATTCGCGGAATCGCCCTGCCTGCTGGGCGAGGGTGCGGGCAGCCCTCGTGGCGCCTGTACGAGGGCGCCCAACCTCGTGCAGGCGCCACTCGGGCCGCCCGCGCCCTCGCCCGGCAGGCAGGGCGATTTGCGGAACCGCCCTGCCTGCCGGGCGAGGGCACGGGTGGCCCAAGTGGCGCCTGCACGAGGGCGCCTGTAAGGCCTTCGTGCAGCAGGGCGACAATGGGCGATCGTGCACGGGCACACGGGCGGGCACGAGCGCACGACGGTGCGACGTTTCTGTGAGTTAGATGCGACAATAATGAAAAATCATAATACGACTAAGTATTATGTGGACGCACATATTATATATAATATGGAGGTTATATATATACGCATGGAATTATAAAACAATAAAATATGAAGACCGACATGATAATAAGACATATGAAGAACCATGGATAATAAAATATAATATTATATGAAAGGGCTTCATGACATAAGTTAGTAGTCGGCTTTAAAAGAGAGCACGCATGATGAGCATATATATATGAGGAGGGTGCTCCTCATTCGAACCAAGAACATTCGCTAAAAGCCTTCGCATAAAGGGGTAAAGGAGTGCGCAGTCTTAGGTAGGTAAATGCGCATATCTCATGCGCATTAGGCTTGAAGGAAGTGCACAGTTTATCTTGGGTGAAGGTTGGCAAAGAGTGCCATTGTGAGTAAATTCTTGTACACGGTTTTATGCAGGATTTGGTAGGGAGGTTGAGTGGCTCGGTTGAGCACTTCCTCTTATGCAAGGGTGCATGAAATGTTGTAAAAGGCAGGTGGCCTGTCTTTTGTAAAAATTGGTTATGTGTGAGACTTGGTTCAGCCAAGACACACTTGTTGTAAAATCTGATATTCTTGACATAATATTATTGTTGGGCAGACTGTTCGGGGAGTTGCCCCTCCCTTTATACTTGTGTATTGTTCTCGGTTTATTGTTGATGATTAATGAATGAGAATGTTCTTTGTTGAAGTATAAAGGGTAACATTTTATTCGGTTATAAGAAGACAAGTTAAGTTTATGTTGGAATAGGCGTAGCCCATAAACGTTAGTATTGTTAAAAAGAAAGCGTTCGGTGGTGCCGCACCTCGCCGGCACGGTTGGAAGACTACCGTAGGCTTGGGGGCGTGACAGTTGGTATCAAAGCAAAGGTTGCCCGTGCAGGATACTTGGTGGAGTTGTTGAATGGTCGAGACTAGATCGCAAAGGAAGAAGAAGCTGGACAAAATGGCAGCTGGGTCTCAGGCCGGGTCTAATCATGGCGATACTACTATTGGGTTCATGGAAAAGATGTCGGAAAAGATAGAGAGTATAGAGATTTCTTTTGAAGAGAAACTCGATGAAATCCGAATGAGGAATGATGAGCTCAAGACACAAAATGAGTACACTGAGTATAGGTGTGCCCAACTCGAACAAAGGATCAGAGAAGTCGAGGAATCAAGGGATCAAGATCTTGCAGAAAGTCGTGCAGAAATTGAGAACTTGAAGAAGACTCTTGAAGATACAAAGAATGAACTTATAATTGTGAAGAGGGCCATGGGGCATTATTCATTTGGAGGAATGCCTCATCTGAAGGTCAAGGAACCAGAATCTTATGATGGAACAAGGAAGGCAGCAATTCTTGGCAACTTCTTATGGGATGTGGAGCAGTACTTGGAGCGGTTGAACCTGATTGATGGTGAGACACAAGTCAAGGTAGCTACTCAATTCTTGACAAAGGATGCTAAGATGTGGTGGTGAAGGAGGGTGGACCAAATTGCCAATGGCAGTGCTGATGACATCACTTCGTGGAAAGACTTGAAGAAGGCTTTGCAGACCCACTTCAGTCCTCAGAATGACACATGGGAAGCAAGGACCAAACTCAAGTACATAAAGCAAACCGGAAGCCTACAAGAATACCAGCAAGAGTATTCAAGTGCAGCTTTGGAACTTCATGACATGGCAGAAAAAGACAAGGTGTTCAACTTCATTATGGGATTGAAACCTTGGGCACGCAATGAGGTGAGGAGACAAAATATTAGAACACTTGAAGAAGCTTTTGCTGCGGTTGATAGGTTGGTGGATCACCTTGATGAGACTTCTGAAGACAAGAAGAAGAAGTTCGAAAAGCCGAAAGAGAAGAAGGATGATGGTGCTTCGAAAGCAGATGATGGTTCGAAGACAAAGAAGTCTTTGAAGTGTTGGATATGTGCAGGACCACACATGGTGAAGAATTGTCCCTCTAAACCAAAGGTGGCTGTGGTTGCACAGTCTGATGATGAGAGTAATGATGCTTCTGTGGGGATGATGCAGATACTTGGTGCTTCTGCTACTACAGAAGTAGTCTCTAAGGGAGACCTAGAAAGAAACGAGTTAGAGTATGTTCGAATGAAGGTTGGGGACACTAATGTGATCACTATGGTGGATAGTGGGGCCTCCCACAACTTCATGAGCGAGGATACTGCAAGGAGGATTGGACTAAAGTTTGTACCAGCAAGGGCACAAATGAAGACAATAAATTCCCCTCCGATGGACATTCTTGGTGTAGCCGAGAAGGTGGATACTACACTTGGTGAATGGACCGGGAAGGTGGACTTCACTATAGCACGGATTGATGACTATGAAGCTGTATTGGGGGTGGAGTTTATGAAACAATTCGATGCTATGATTGTACCACATTTGAAGAAGCTCTACATTTATGATGGGAGAGAAGATGTACCCATTGGTGTGCCTACCCTTGGTGCAACAAGACCTGATTGTAAAGTAGGAGCAATGCAAATGGAAGACAAGGAAAAAGTGGACAAGCGGTTGTCCACTGTTGAGGCAAAACTTGCGGAGCAGTCAGTGGTCATCAAGACACTTTCAGATAGCATCTTGGACTTAACAAGAAGGCTGGAGTTGGTGGAAGATGATGATGATGATGATGAGGTATACGTGAAGCCGGATGTCCAGAAGGAAGACCGGGTTGCTTATCTACAAAGGATGGAGGTTGAGGATCCTGATAGATGGATCGAGTTGATTAGTGAGGAAGAGCCCTCAGGCTCTACTCCCTCTACATCTTCTTAGATGAGTAAGAAGATGGGCTCATTGCTAGCTGCTCATGGCAGTGAGTCCTCAAACATATGGAGCAGGCATGATAGGTGATGGCATGTTGCAGATGAGATGGATGGAGTTTCCATGGACCTGAGCATGGATTATGAATGGTGAGCTTGGTGGCAGTGGTCACTAGGCCGAGACATAGTGGAGAAAGAGTCTCTACATATGTTGCAAGGATGTTTGCCTTGTGTAGAAAGGTCGACATCCTGAATGATGATGATCTTGGTGGAGAGCTACCGAGATGATATGTTGTCGAGGACGACAACGATTTCAGGTGGAGGAGAATGTAAGGCCTTCGTGCAGCAAGGCGACGGTGGGCGATCGTGCACGGGCACACGGGCGGGCACGGGCGCACGGCGGGTGAGCGCACACGACGGTGCGACGTTTCTGCGAGTTAGATGCGACAATAATGAAAAATCATAATACGACTAAGTATTATGTGGACGCACATATTATATACAATATGGAGGTTATATATATATGCATGGAATTATAAAACAATAAAATATGAAGACCGACATGATAATAATACATATGAAGAACCATGGATAATAAAATATAATAGTATATGAAAGGGCTTCATGACATAAGTTAGTAGTCAGCTTTAAAAGAGAGCACGCATGATGAGCATATATATATGAGGAGGGTGCTCCTCATTCGAACCAAGTAACATTCGCTAAAAGCCTTCGCATAAAGGGGTAAAGGAGTGTGCAGTCTTAGGTAGGTAAATGCGCATATCTCATGCGCATTAGGCTTGAAGGAAGTGCGCAGTTTATCTTGGGTGAAGGTTGGCAAAGAGTGCCATTGTGAGTGAATTCTTGTACACGGTTTTATGCAGGATTTGGTAGGGAGGTTGAGTGGCTCGGGTGAGCACTCCCTCTTATGCAAGGGTGCATGAAATGTTGTAAAAGGCAGGTGGCCTGTCTTTTGTAAAAATTGGTTAAGTGTGAGACTTGGTTCAGCCAAGACACACTTGTTGTAAAATCTGATATTCTTGACATAATATTATTGTTGGGCAGACTGTTCGGGGAGTTGCCCCTCCCTTTATACTTGTGTATTGTTCTCGGTTTATTGTTGATGATTAATGAATGAGAATGTTCTTTGTTGAAGTATAAAGGGTAACATTTTATTCGGTTATAAGAAGACAAGTTAAGTTTATGTTGGAATAGGCGTAGCCCATAAACGTTAGTATTGTTAAAAAGAAAGCGTTCGGTGGTGCGCACCTCACCGGCACGGTTGGAAGACTACCGTAGGCTTGGGGGTGTGACAGCGCCGCTCGTGCAGGCGCCACCCGCGCCCTCGCCCTGCCTGCTGGGCGAGGGCGCGGGCGGCCCGGGTGGCGCCTGCACGAGGGCGCCCCCCCTCGTGCAGGGGCCACCCGGGCCGCCCGCGCCCTCGCCCGGCAGGCAGGGAGATTCTCGGAATCGCCCTGCCTACCGAGCGAGGGCACGGGCGGCCCGGGTGGTGCCTGCACGAGGGCGCCCCCCCTCGTGCAGGGGCCACCCGGGCCGCCCGCGCCCTCGCCCGGCAGGCAGGGAGATTCTCGGAATCGCCCTGCCTACCGAGCGAGGGCACGGGCGGCCCGGGTGGTGCCTGCACGAGGGCACCCCCCCTCGTGCAGGCGCCACCCGGGCCACCCGCGCCCTTGCCCGGCAGGCAGGGCGATTCCGGGAATCACCCTGCCTGCCGGGCGAGGGCGCGGGCGGCCCGGGTGGCGCCTGCACGAGGGCGCCCAACCTCGTACAGGCGCCACCCGGGCTGCCCGCGCCCTCGCCCGGCAGGCAGGGCGATTCTGAGAATCGCCCTGCCTGCCGGGCGAGGGCGCGGGTGGCCCGGGTGGCGCCTGCACGAGGGCGCCCTCCCTCGTGCAGGCGCCACCCGGGCCGCCCGCGCCCTCGCCCGGCAGGCAGGGCGATTCCATGAATCGCCCTGCCTTCCGGGCGAGGGCGCGGGCGGCCCGGGTGGCGCCTGCACGAGGGCACCCACCCTCGTGCAGGCGCCACCTGGGCCGCCCGTGCCCTCGCCCTGCAGGCAGGGCGATTCTGGGAATCGCCCAACCTGCCGGGCGAGGGCGCGGGCGGCCCTAGTGGCGCTTGCACGAGGGCACCCCCCCTCGTGCAGGCGCCACCCTGGCCGTCCGCACCCTCGCCCGGCAGGCAGGGCGATTCCGGGAATCGCCCTGCCTGCCGAGCGAGGGCACGGGCGGCCCGGGTGCGCCTGCACGAGCCCCGCTCATGGGGCTGAGGGAGGGTGGGTGAGGCCGAGGGCGGAGGGTGGGTGAGGCAGGCGGGTAGAGGGAGGGTGAGGCCGAGGGCGGAGGGTTGGTGAGGTGGGCGGGCGGAGGGCGGGTGAGGCCGAGGGCGGAGGGTGGGTGAGGCGGGCGGGCGGAGGGCGGGTGAGGGAGGCGGGTGGGCGGGTGAGGGCGCCTGGGGGTGGGTCGGGCGGGCGGTTGAGGGCGCCCTGGTGTGGGTCGGGCGGGCGGGTGAGGGTGCCCGGGGGTGGGTGGCGCAGGCGGGCGGGCGGGTGTGGCGGGTGGGGCGGGCGGGTGAGGGCGCCCGCGGGCGGGCGGGCGGGTGAGGGCACCCGTGGGCGGGTGGGGTGAACGGGCGGGCAGGTCGAGGCGGGCGCGGGCGGGTGGGGCGGGCTGGTCGGGGCGGGTGGGGCGGGCAGGTCAGGACGCCCGCGGGCGGGTGGGGCGGGCGGGTCAAGGCGCCCGTGCCATGCGGGCGGGCGGGTTAGGGCACCCGGGGGTGGGTGGGGCGTGCGGGTGAGGGCGCCCAAGGGTGGGTGGCCCGCCCGAAGGGGTGAGGTGCCCGGGTGAGTGCGCCGGGAGGGGTTGGGCGAGCGGGTGAGGGCGCCCGGTCCGGGCGAGCGGGTGAGGCGGGCGTGGGTTGTTCGACCGGAGGGGTGGGGCGGGCGGGTTACGGCGACTGGGCCGAGCCGGGCAGGCGGGTGAGGGGGGACGGGGTGTGTGGGCCGGGCGGGTGAGGGGGCCCGGGCTGGGCAGGCGGGTGAGGGGGGGCTGTCAGGGCCCCGGAGGGGCCGGGCAGGCGGGTGAGGGGGGGCGCTGTTAAGGCGCCTGGAGGGGCCGGGCGGGCGGGCGGGCGGGCGGGCGAGGGGGGGTGTGGAGCACCCACTGGTGTTAAGAAAATGAGGTTGACCGGGCCCACCATGCTCACGATTTTTCATGAAACTAATTTAATATGAAAGTTTTCAAGAAAAAAATTTAACTTAACTTTTAATTGCGAGAATTCTTCATTGATTATGTTGTTGATAGTGATTTAGCTGCTCCACAAATTCACGACCTCTTTCAACGATTTTCAGAAAGCCTGGATGTGATGTTAGTAATAGTGATAATGAAATTTTAATATGTAAGTGAAGTTACAAGGATGTTTTACTGTACGGTTAATATGGGATAATTTGTTTTACAATATTATAAAGTGAATATTATTGATTTGTTTTACAACGGGTTGAATGTGGGATAATTTGTTTTAAAATATTTTAAAGTGAATATTGTAGTATTGGAAAGCGAATATTATATGGTTTAACTATTATAATAATTGTAGAAGTTGTAGTGTACAATTTTAATTATGATTTCATAAAAAAAATTAGTTTACATTTTCCAATAAATTGTAGAACAAAGTAATAAAGGTAAATAAATTTAACAGATTTTTTGGAGGGAAATATTTTCGCGAAACTTTTTGGAGGGAAATATTTTCGCGAAATTTTTTGGAGGGAAAATTTCATTCTTTAAGCTATATAATATCTTTAGGAGACTCTCCATTTGTATCATTCAACATCTTCTATTTGAAAGGGATGGATTGTTCTGATAGTGAAGTTTCGATTTATACACCATCAACTTCTGCATCGCGTAGCAACTCTATTCATATTGATGAACATAGCAGGAATTCTTCCACTATGAATAGAAAGTCACTTCTTCCACTTAGTCCTAATTCTAAGGACTATGAGAGCAGCACTGATGAAAGAGGGGATGGAGAATTTCAAATAAATAAAGAG
This sequence comes from Pinus tabuliformis, assembly GCA_031772625.1. Classification (NCBI taxonomy): domain Eukaryota; kingdom Viridiplantae; phylum Streptophyta; class Pinopsida; order Pinales; family Pinaceae; genus Pinus; species Pinus tabuliformis. The sequence goes on from CM062813.1 coordinate 356,499,268, forward strand.
TCACAGATTCCACTTAGTCCTACTTCTAAGCACTATGAAAGCCGCAGTGATGAAGAGCATGATGGTGAAGTTCAAAAGAACAGAGTGTCACGATGTCCACTTAGTCCTAATTCTGAGGACTATGAGAGCAGCAGTTTTGAAGAGCATGATGGTGAAGTTCAAAAGAATGGAGGGTCATAGTGTCCACTTAGTCCTAATTCTGAGGACTATGAGAGCAGCAGTTTTGACGAGCATGATGGTGAAGTTCAAAAGAATGGAGTGTCACGGTGTCCACTTAGTCCTAATTCCGAGGACTATGAGAGCAGCAGTTTTGAAGAGAATAATGGTGAAGTTCAAAAGAAGGGAGTGTCACGATGTCCACTTAGTCCTAATTCTGAGGACTATGAGAGCAGCAGTTTTGAAAAGCATAATGGTGAAGTTCAAAAGAAGGGAGTGTCACGGTGTCCACTTAGTCCTAATTCTGAGGACTATGAGAGCAGCAGTTTTGAAGCGCATGATGGCAAATTTCAAAAGAATGGAGTGTCACGGTGTCCACTTAGTCCTAATTATGAAGACTATGAGAGCAGCAGTGATGAAAAGCATGATGTTGATTTTCAAAAGTATGGAGTGTCAAAGTGTCCACTTAGTCCTAATTCTAAGGACTATGAGAGCAGTAGTGATGAAAAGCATGATGTTGATTTTCAAAAGTATGGAGTGTCAAAGTGTCCACTTAGTCCTAATTCTAAGGACTATGAGAGCAGTAGTGATGAAAAGCATGATGTTGATTTTCAAAAGTATGGAGTGTCAAAGTGTCCACTTAGTCCTAATTCTAAGGACTATGAGAGCAGTAGTGATGAAAAGCATGATGTTGATTTTCAAAAGTATGGAGTGTCACAGTGTCCAGTTAGTCCAAATTCTAAGGACTATGAGAGCAGCAGTGATGAAGAGTGGGATGATGAAATTCAAAAGATTGGAGTATCACAGTGTCCACTTGTTCCTAATTCTACGGACTATGAGAGCAATAGTTATGAAGAGCGTGATGATGAATTTCAAAATAATAGAGTGTCACTGTGTCCTCTTAGTCCTAATTCTGTGGACTATGAGAGCAGCAGTGATGAAGGACAGGATGATGCACTTAGTCCTAATTCTAATGAGTATAAAGGTAGCAGTGACAAAGGATGGGATGTAGCATCTTCAATAAGTAAGTCACATTTTCAACGTAGTCCTAATTCTATGGACTATGAGAGTAGCACTCGCAATGCATATGAGGAAGAATATCCATTAAACATCGAGTCAGATTTTCCATTCAGTCTGAATTCTAAGGACTATGACAGTAGCACTGAAGAAGCAGAAGATGAAGAATATCCTCCAAGTCAATATTTGAAAAGCAAGGATGATCATAGTGTGGATAACATTCCTCTTAATGATGATGAAAAGCCTTATACAAATGATGATCAAATGATGGAGATGTTGCCAAGAAACATTGTATCAAGGAGTAGGAGCAGACCTTTTCGTATCAATGCAAGTTGTTCTAGCTATACAAGGGGTAGAGCAGAATATCTGATGAGAAGAAGTTCTATCAGTGCTCTCATTTCAAGTGAATGTTGCCAAAAAGATTGCTTGAAACATATGGATTTCAAATTTGCATTAGAAAGCAGGAAGATATATTTGTCAATGAATAAAAGCATGCAAAATTCATATTCAGTTGGGTGCATGCAATCTACATTGTCAGGTTATGATTATCATATTGGGACGTTTTTTATCTGTAGAAAAGGTTTCAAAATGTTTCATTCGATTGGGAATTTTTGTCTCTCGAGAATTCAAGAAAATTTGGAAAAGGATCCCACATTTTATTTAGAAGTACGTCATAAAAGACAGTTTGGTCCATTATCAAATACTGCAATGTCATGGATGAAAGATTTCTTTTCAAAGCATGGAGAGTGTATGCCAAATGGAGAGACAATACATATTCCAGATAATTTTTCAAGACGAGAAATCTACAACTTATACAAAGAATATGCAGAAGGTGTTAAGGGACATGGCCAGTTTATTACATATCAATATTTTGTGAAGGTATGGAAGAAAGAATTCAACAATGTCCGTATTCCTGAGACAAGGATGGGGATTTGTAGTACATGTGCTTCTCTTAAATAAAAAAGGGACAAAAGTGAAGGCTCAGAAAGAGGTAAGCGTTTATAACTTTAACTTTTAAAATTGTATAGTCATCAACTATGAAAACATTTTTCTTAATGAATCTCTTTTATGTTGTGTAGATTTAATTGTCAAACAACTTCAGGAGCATCGCAAACAACAAACAAACGAAAGGAAGAAGTTGTACAAGCATCGAAAAAAGTGCTATGATAATCCGAATAAATATTTGGGTTTGATAATTGATGGTATGGACCAGAAGAAAACACTTTTATCACATTTTGTTCGCACACCCAAAAATTTACAGGAGGAAAACTTTATTCAATTTCACTTGGTCGGTTGTATGGTCTTCAGTGGGAAAATGTTGCCAAGGGTGTACTTCACAGCTCCAAATATTCATAATGATGCAAATCTGACCATAACTATAATTCATGATGTGATTTCTCATTGGTCTGGTAATCTTCCTGAAGTTTTGTATCTACAATTGGACAACACTTGCCGTGAAAACAAAAATCAGGTTGTTTTTGGATATCTAAACATGATTGTTGATATGGGAATTTTTCAGAAGGTAAAGGTTGGTTTCCTTCTTCTTGGGCACACTCATGACCATATTGATCAGATGTTCAGCCTTTTTTTAGTCACATTGAGGAGGAAGGAAGTTGGTAGCTTGCCATCACTAATTGAATGTATTAAGAAATCATACATGCCAGAGCCTACTTTTGATGTGTTGGAAGAAACTATTGACATGCGAAGGTTTATTCTGGGATCATATGGTGAGGGGAGATGCATTGAACAACTTAATGACATTAGCTTCCAACATCAATTTCGTATCAAAAAAATTGATGGGAAAACACTAATATGGGGCAAGAAGTATTCAACTACTACAGAATGGGCACCGTCATCAGGATTGCAATTTTTGAAGTTCATTCCAAATCATGCAATATTTGCATCAAAAATATTGTTATTACAATCAGTTGGTGAAGTTCAGAATGCACATAGACAGAACAGGGCTATAAATTATTCTGATTGCTTGGAAGAAATTAAAAAATTTATTAGATATACATATGAGTACTTTGACATTGCTGATTCAGTTTGGTGGGAGTCGTTTTTCAATAATCAAAGTGATATCATTTCGAAAACAATAAATGAAGATATACCTTTGAAAAATCCATTTATTTGGCCACATAATGTGTCGAATGAACATGAGGAAGTAAACATTGTTGAACAGCAACAATCTCAAGGTATTATTAATTCTTCACAGGCAGAGGAAAGAGAGATGTATATTGGTTCCAGAAGATCTCGTGCACAGCGTGAAGCCATGGAAGACCTTTATAGGGGTTCAGTACATGATATTAAGGAGGGTTGCATGATTGCAGTGCTAGCAGATGGAGATCCCAATGGCTATCCATTTTGGGTTGCTAAAGTTATAAAGGTCTTTACAGAAAATGAGGATGTTACAAGTGTTGAAGTACATTGGTATGCCACAAATACACACCCATTCAATGGTGTGTATAAGCCAAAGATGGTAGTTGACAAAAAAAATGGCGGAAAAAGAAAAAGAAAGGGTAAAAATGTAAATCGTCGCCACACAGACATATTAAAATTGGAGGATGTAGACATACTTGTTTATGACTTCAATTTAACAAAGAGAGGAACTCTTCGCTTCAAGACGATAGAGATTCTGAAAAGGTTGTTACCAGAAGGAACAGTGTTGACATGGGAGTCACCTGAAACCAGTCGTAGATCTAGAAGAATTTTGAAACCTGAAATGTTGGGCATGCATGTGGACTCAGATGGGGCACTAGTTGATGAAAGAGAAGAATATGGAACATCTTCGTCAGCATCCAGTCACTCATCTGAAGATGTGAATTCTGATGGTGTGCCAGAAAACATGAGTGATTTTGAATAGTTGTTTAAGACAGTTTATATAACTGATGTATGCATCGTATCTTCAAATAAAATTAATGTTTTCCATATGGTGTTAAATGAGAAGTTATGAGGCATTTTTATGTTGCTGGATTATATGTCTTAGTTATGATAAATTTTATTGTTTAAAATATCTACAATGCAATATTAAATTAGAGATATAAAATATGTTTTATTCAATATACAAATAATGACTTTTGAATGCATTTAGTGATGTAATTTGTTCATAATGTCATGGTTTTTTTTATTTTGTAGTTGAAAAAATTTCAATTCTTTTTGTATCTAGCATGTTATGGTTGAAAACATGTTAAATTTATACTTAGGAAAGAAAAATGATATTCTACCAAAAACATTAGTGTGTTTTTTCCCGCAAAAACAACTTTGTTTGACACATAGAAATTTGGTTTTATTAGCATTTTTTTTAAATACTGAAAATTGACCCTAAAAAAAAATCATTGTTCCAGTGTCATCAGTTTCATTTTGAAGCTATATTTTGCACGAAAAATTCATAGTAAATTTTGTAATCACTGCCAATTTTAAAACATGTTCAAAATTGACGCCTAAAAAATAAAAACATCGTTCCAGTATACACACTTTTCATTTTGAGCATTGTTTTTGACGTTTTTTTGGGGTTTTTTGGCCAGAGTTCCCATTTTGAGTTTATAGTTCCCGTTTCAAAGTTTACATTGTTAACAATATAGGACCATATATGTACTGACCACACAAATGCATATATCATCAAACATACAAGAATGTGGAGGAAAACTTGAATAGCTTTATTAATGTCAAGAATAGCAAAGAGGATTACAACCAATTGTTCTGACCCAGCGTCATCCTCCCAGCATGAAAGCCCTTCTTCACCTCATGAAAAGCTTAGATCACCCAACACTATGATATTCCACCAAGAAACCAACAGCACTTCCTTACAAGATACAAAATTCCAGCCTCCGAATCTCTGGGATGAGGGATCCATATATAGATGATTGCAGGGGGGTGAGTTACCTTCTGGGATTTTGATTAGTGTCCTCTCTCTGATAGTTCTTGATTCCAATTGGATATTGATGATCTCTTACTCATCCCTGGGCGAATTCAGAGAGGCAAGTGTCACAGGAGAAGTTTTTGGAAGATTCCATGATGATCCACCTTGCAAACTGTCTCTGCCATTTGTCTACTCTCGCCCATCGCACCCTACAGAAGGGATTTCTAGTATGCATCGCACCCTTTTCACTGGGCAGGTGAGATGCATCACACCCTCTGTACTGGGCAGTCTGTATGGTCCAACTTTGACCATTTCTAAGCAGTTTTCTGTGGAGAACTTATGGGAGATGATGTAAACAGCTGACCTTGTTCCTTTAGGGTGTGAAGCAACACTTTTAGGGACTCAGGAGCCCTTGGTTTATGGACATGTATGATTAGGGTTGCAGGGCCCAAAAATGTCTATAACAGTTGCCCCCTAAAGCATGAGGTCATTAATCTTTTGATGTCGAGTGAAATGCTTTATCATGAGGATCCGAAGTTTTTTCGAGCTGGAAGGCATCCTCTAATAAGATACAATACAATACATTATCTTCATAATATTTTTCATGATCTAGCTGATGCGGGCATTCCCATGCTCAGCTTTATAAATTCATTTTCATGTACATAAGACAGACAACCATCTGTGTGGCAGACTAATGATTCTAATAGAGCCATCATCCTTTGATTCAGATGGTCATCTGTGCAGCAATGATGTACATTTGATGTCTTTATTTTCCTGAATATATCGTAGTCTGGATGGATGAAACTAGATTCGGGGTCTTCAAACTCATCCAATCTTCACTCGGAGTACAAGTCGATCCATGTGAAATATGTTCTGGAGTCGAACATGGAAAGACATCACCTGATTACTAGCCAATGATGTAAGTTGTTAACAAGTGCGAGAGGAATCACCGATAATGATGATGAATCTCAAGGTACTATAGCACAATTCGCATGGTGTGAAAAGGGACTTGACGTCGAACACCATGCAAAATATTTCGGTCAAAGGCCATTGATGTAAATCTATCGCCGGAAGTGAGAAACTTGCCATTGAGGCATGCAAGCTTCAAAGTACTGAAAGGGTTGTTCCTAAGTCGACTTCTTGGATAATGAGCTGATGTTGACAATAAGCGACCCGTCGTAGGAGGGCCTTAATGAATCCCACATCTACGACATGGAACAGGGTAAATGATTTCGAAGATGAAAACTATCTAATGGTATAGGGTTCAGGGTGGTGGTCATGAAAGAACGGAGCGTGAATGTATTGTAGTGGATGAGACACAGGTGAATTCTCTGAGCAACTTCTCTTGAACATACCGGCGACACTGACATGGATTGGTAGCATTAACCCCAAATATGGATGGTGCGATGGACCAATGGTGATATGACCGGTGAACGGAATAACCCAACCCGAATCGGACGTGGAGTGAAAGTGTCATGTTCAAGAGCGACTAGCTACTAATCAAGTTTCTTCAAGTTTTCTTCCAAATTTTTCCCCAGTCATTGCTAACCAGTACCTCTTTATTTTTGTAAAGCTTGAGGAGGATAACATATGCTTGTTCTATAATTTTCCCTTCGGGCAAACCCGTCGCTATGTTTTAACGAGCCTAGCGACAGTGAAACTCGTTCTTGTCTATACGGACAAGTTTGTCGCTATTTGGTTTTAATGAGTTTAACGACAAAGAGAACTCGGTCCTTTTCAATTTTAGAGAGTTTGAAAGGGACATAAAGGAAACTCCAATAATCCTTTTTCGTCATATAATCCCTTCAGTCCGAAAAAGTATAAAATAATACGAAAGGGATGAATTTTCGGCAATTTTAACGAGCCGAACAAAACAAGTGCTTGATCTTTTTGTGTAATAATCCCTCAGGTCCAAAAAGATTAAAATCTAGAGGAGGGATAGCACTCCCGGTAGCTTTAACGAGCTAGAGAGGCCAATTGCTCGACAATCTTTTCATATTTTACGAGTCAGGTGAAAAGATCTTAAAGGAGACTCTTTTTTTGAGGAACGAGTGATAATTTCAGGTAGCAATAGATTCCAGGTAAGGCTTGGAATTTTCCAATCATGGCAATGTCACAAGGATGGCTAATAGGATCACTCTTCACAGTTGTTCCTCAAAAGGGGGTAAATAATCAAATGGAGGTGAATGATCGGCTAAAACAGAGCGGAGGTGATGGTGAGAACATGACCAAGGCTCAAAAGCTGATGATAATGCATTCACAATGGTTATTTACCGGAAATTGGTTCATTTTTTAATGAGCTTAAACTCTGGGGGAAACATTTTCTCATTGCTTAGGTTTAATTTTTAATGAGCTTGAACTCCACATAAAAACTGCTAGTGGTGAGGTTTATTTTTTAACGAGCTTGAACCCTGTGGTAACAATGCTCATGATAAATTTTCATGCCCCCAGCATAATAATGCAAATCAAGGTGCATGCCCCCCAAGCTTCATTGCATTCAATGCGGTGGTTGGAATGAAGGTTTACCTCCAAGATATTTTGAAAGACTTGACTTGGAAAGGGATTTATTTCATTTTTTAATGAGGTTGACATAGTAAAAGAACTATCCTCAAGACTCCTTGTTTCATTTTTTAACGAGGTCGATACAAGATCAGAACCGTCCTCGAAATCCATCGTATTTACAGTATCTAATAGAAAATCAAAAACTGAAGGATGATTAAGGTCGTTGGAATAATCTTCGTCATAATTCGGAAGATGAGAACGATGGTGGTAATATTCCCATGGTGCCTCTCCTATCATCATTGTTTGAATGATTCCTTCGTCTGTAGAATGTACATGTGACCAAGGATCTGAAGAGTTGCCAAATTCCTTAGACCTATCTATCCAAACACTCGATGAGTGTTGATTTGGGTCTGCCCCCCAGGCCAAGAAAATTAATTGCTACAATATTTCTAAAATGGTGATGATCCATGTTGTCAAAATGTTCAGGAATCTTCTGAATCTAGAAGACATCATATTGCAGGTTCCCACCGTGGCCACTTCTGCCAGATTGTTTGGAGGTGGTAGGGCAAAATTCCCCATTAATGTAGGGTCTTTTAGTAGGCCTACTCCAACATTTTGAAGCGATTGAGAGCTTCCATGGATCATTGGAATGCTTCCCGTAACTTGTGAACTATTGGGGAGGAAGTTTTGTTGGTCGACGATCGTAATCCCTCCTTGGAAGGGAAATGCAATCTTTCTAAAGTATGTCGACACAACTGTAGCCATAGCATAAATCCAGGGCCTTCCCAGTAGGATGTTGTAATCGAGGTTTCCATCGATAACCTCAACATCAATTTCTACTGTTTTTCCCCCCAGTTCAACTTGCAAGTTACTTAAAATTCCGTATAGAGTGTATGATCATCCATCAAATGCTTTTAACGTTGTTGACGATCGCAACAAGGGTGGTGAGCCTAAATTTTTCCAGCAACTCATTGACATAATACATGTAGATGCCCCCTCATCAATAATTGTTCGATGAACAGTTTTGTTGAGGGCTTTCACTTGAATAAGGAAAGCTAGTTGAGCTGGTAACTAAGGGTCATATCCTTTGTGATTAAAGGACACAAGATTGGAATCCATTGGGTCAATCCCCCCTATTGTTGATAATAAAGCCTGCTTTTGGGAGGAGCAATTTTTCAGTACCTAAAGTGTCGACATAGTGGACGACGATTGAGTCAGATCCTCCACTATATTATAATGTTGTGCTGCTCTGGCATGAGGATTAAATGTCGATTTGTGTACTACTCCCTTTGGCGGCTTTATCGTTACCTCAGGAATGATGGGTGGCACAACTTCGGTCGAAGTTGTTGTCGAACTACTAGGTTGATCATTAGCCTTGTTGTTCGACAGCTGTGGATTCCCGTAATCTTTATTCCTTTTGATATCAAAGCATCATTTTGTTGCTTCAAAATAGACAACATAAGCACTTAGGACCGGGAAGCATTGCCGCTAGCAACCAGATTTGTTTCTAGGTTTGGAAATAGATCAGTCAATACCACTGAAGTTTTTGAATTCTTAAAGAATTTCTTAATCTCAGCTTTATGTGGACAATCTCTTGGTCGATGATCCTAATCGCATATCTAACACCCCAAAGGAGGTTTCCTTTGCCCAGAAGGGTTTGCAGAAGATTTTTCAGGAGACGAATCACCCTATTTCTTCTTTTTTCTTTTCCCTTTCTTCTTTCCTCCTGGTTGCTTTGCTTCTTTGCCTTTGTCAGTTGACACGGCATTAACCTCCTAGGCTAGAATTTCTTCATTTTCATTTTAATTAGAAAATTTACGGGCTTTCTTAGATGTCGCCTTTGTCAATTTCGTGTTCGTCGTACCTATCACGCCATCGTTGTCATGAGAGTCTTTGCTTGATTTAGGAGAGGGAGGAACAGAAAATTCTGGTCTAGGAGCATCAAGGATTTTATCGTAGAGTGTACCAGTTTGAGTATAGATCAAATCTAAATATTGTGCATGAGCAATGACTTGCTCTTCAGTGATGACTCCTCCCTTTGCCACATCTTTTGTAATAGAAGGTAACAATGACTTAATAAACCATTCAGCCAATAGCTGATCAGGAACATATGTTTTTACCATTCTACGACGACGTCGCCACTCATGAATATGATTGGATATGTGAGTGGCCGTCGTTTGCTTGAAATTGGTAAGAAGCTCTGTTCTCGTTTCGTACCTTATGGGTAACTGAAAATGGGTTAAAAAGGTTGTGGCTAGGGTACTGAAGTTATCAAACGAAGCTCTAGGCAATTCGATATACCATTTTGCTGCCGGACCAGTTAAAGTTCGCTGAAAAAGGCGAAGCCTAATCAAATCATCATTTAGAGTGTTAGATGAACACCACAGATGAAAGGTCATCACATGATTCGACGGGTCTTCACCCAGATTTCCATTAAATTTAGGAATATCTGACAGAAGTTTATGAGGAATCACTGGCCACCAAGGGGCATAAGTGATTGGATCGTTTGTTATCCGATTTAGATTTGGTAACTCTAAAGTTGCCACGAAGGGCAACTGCTGATTCAGGTTCGGTGAAGCATACCCAGGACAAGATGGGATTTCTTGAGCAATGGGTCTTTGCATACCAGCATAATGCATTTGATGCTGATAACTTTGGTAAGCTTGATGGGCATAACCAATATGAAATGGTTGATTTTGGCCGTTTTGAATATACGACTACCCATTACTCGCAAAGATTTGGTGCTTAGATCCTTGGTACACTTGTTGGAATTGCAGTTGTTGATATTGCACCAGCCATGGTTGTGAGACCATTTTTTATTGTCCAATACTGGCTGTTTGACCAAGATGAGGGGTAATGGTACCCGTTTTAGCCTGGGTCACTCCAGTTAAGGAGCCACTAATCGATGATTGTGGTGGCATCGTAGAGACAAGGGACTATTGGATTGCAACCTGAGAGACTTGAGGTTGGCATACAATAGGAAATGTTTGTACTTGTGACACCGTCACAATAGCTGGTGTAATGGAGATATTTGACATAGGCAGACTGTTGCATTGAGTATACAACTCTTGGTTGTTGAGGTAGTATTGGCACCCAACCGCTAGATGTAATTCTAGTGTAACCTGAATTCTGTTGTGAACTCTCGTATGTTTGTTCTCTCGTAGGAGAGAATGAAAAGGCATATTGCCCCCCATATGGCGGTAATCCGGTGCTTAAGGGAATGATTTTCCTTTGAGGACTGGACTGCCCAAATTGACATTGCAAAGGATCAATTTGCTGAGACTCAACATAAGAGATTCCACATATTATTCCGGACGAACAAATGGGAATAGACCATACTATCGAAACATCCCCTGGATGGATTCCATCTAGCGATTGAGAGCTAGTTGCGACAAACGGTATGTCGGCGAACATTGTTGGAGTGGCAGCAGAGAGTTCTGCCACTGCTGTGTCAAATGACACAATCCTAGATGTTGACAGTTGTTCAGACATATCTAGTCTATCCAAAAGATTCCTAGCGATTCTACAGGAACTTCCGATAATGGTAGACTAATTTCTGACAAAGAAGGATATAGGGTGATCCCAACTCCAAAATGCGATGGAGTACTAGATGGGGGATCCTCCACAATCTCTTCTATAGCAATCAACCCGGGTGGAAGAGGTAGACCATCAAGTCCGTAAAATATTTCCAGTGCTGAAGAAGGTATAGATTCTGCAGCAACAGATGTTTGGGGAATAACATCTTTTGAATCAACTATAGATGGAGCCAGTTCAGGTATAGAAGTGTTTACCCTCACACTAGGATCAGTTCTACTGTCCTCTAGTGGCTTCGAAACTTCTTTCGTAGAGGAAGGGATACCAGAAATGTTTGGAGTAACCAGAGTCTCCAAGGGCAAAAGAAAACTTGTTCCAACTAGACCAAGGGACTTTGAATCGGTTAAACAAGTTCCCTTTGTTCGGAATAGTTTTGATTCTGGAGACAAAGACGGTTGACTCGTAAGTCGCCACGAACGATGGGGTTTTGATTGACTTTCCTCCATGATTGCGGATTAATCAATCAACTAAAAATATAAGGGGGGAAATGTTTCCGAATTAAATGAATTTTAGACGCTTTGACTCAACTTGTTTTTTCAATTTTTAAGAGTTGAGAAAAAACAAAATATGACTCTAGTCGCCTTCGATTTTTAATGAGCCTGAAGTGACAAGTGCTCAGATGGACCTTTTCCTTTAATGAGTCTGAAAAGGAATGAAAGGGACTACTCTAGAAATTTAGAAAGAGGGATTACCAAACCGATTGCAAAACTGCAGAATACTTTTTATGGTACAGCAGTCAATCTTCTTGAATGTTGTGTTTAGTGCATTGTGATCAATAGGGCGGCAGACACGGCTTCCTATGGATAAAGGATATAGCCTATTGTGGTCTCCCAATATATACTCGACGGTACATGGGAGCACAATTCCGTACTGGCACTTGTCATCTCAAAGAGGAGGAATCACCCAACCAACAGTGAAAGCGACAGTTACCAGGCTTTACGACGCCGGAATACGTCTCTAGCCTAGACTTCTAAATGTTGTGCGTTAGGTTCCAAAGCGTTTTTATGTTCATTGAATTTATTTTACAGTTGATCTTTCTTAAGAAATTTTCCTTTCAGGTTCACCGTGTGATGTAGATATAAAATTCCTAAAATGCAATCTAAGATGATAAACAATCATTTAATATTCTTTTTGCAATGAAAATCCTAGCTACTAAAGAAAGAGAGATGATATTCTTTCAACATAGAGCAGAGAGCACACACTAGATGCACTGTCCTAAATCAAACCAACAAGTAGTCTAAATGCAAATGCACATGCATGTATTTGTTTTCAGCTTTCTTAATGTGTGAATGACAAGAAGAATGCTAAGTACAAATCTGAATTACCTTTTCAAAGCGACAGTACTAACAAATTTCTCTTCAAAAACGAAAGGAAGATAATGATGACACTTTGCTATTTTGAATTGAAAACTGCTTTTGACACTTGAAAAACTACTAATTCAAATCAAATACAAGAGTAACTATATAATCGACCATCAAGAACAATAGAATTCTTTTATTTGACTAAAAACGACACTTGCAACACTTTCAAATCAAAAGACGACAGTTTGATTATGCTACTTTTTGTAAAAGAGAACTGTAAATGGCACAAAATACATAAAAACATTCACAATTCTTTGTACTATGGAGGCAGAATCATGCAAAGGAAGGGAGTTTCCACAGTGGTATACTGATCACAGACAGAAAAACTCTGAATAGAGCTGAAGAGAGTGAAGAAAAACCAAAGTCTTAGAGCAGAAGAGGTCTTGTCTGATCAGTGCACCTGCAACACAGGGAAAGTGCAATGCATTGCACCTACTACACATGGGAGGTGTGATGCATCCAGATTCCAAAGAGGAGAAAGTGCGATGGTCTAGGGACGAGACTTCAACTTGGTTTCGGGTCACAGTTTGCAGCTCAGTTCAGGGATTTAGGCCGAGAAAGTGATGTTCAGTAAATATAAATCACAAGGGTTGATCTAATGAGGTTACTAGAGCCACAACTAGGGCAATTAGAATGTTTGCAAATCAATTGTTCAGTTTATAAACAAAACCCGGAGATAGACTGAAGTAGCATTGATCTACTTTGCACTTGCATAGCAAATGCAGTTCGAAGGCTAGCTGGCTTGACTTCAGGCTCCGTCTGTAAGTTTATAAAACAAACAAACATAGACAAGCAAACAACCTATTCGCTCCCCAGTGGAGTCGCCATTTTGTTATCGGGAAATCTAGTGTCCACTCAGAGCTGCTAGTCCCACTAAGACTGGTAGCTATCTTAGAAACAAACAAACTAAAACTACTTTCGCTTTCCTTTATGAGAAGTAGATAAGAGGGGAACAAAGGACACCAACCTCAGTCTTGCGCTTGGTTCCTTGCTTGGTTCCTCTCCCTTCTAACAGCTCCTTGCCACGTTTTCCTTCGTCTACCCAACTTCAAAGAGCACCTGTGGAATCAAAGCAGCATAATACTATAGAAGAACAGAGATCTATAATCATAAACAATATAGGACCAAATATATACTAACCACACAAATGCATATATCATCAAACATACAAGAATGTGGAGGAAAACTTGAATAGCTTTACTAATATCAAGAATAGCAAAGAGGATTACAACCAATTGTTCTGACCTAGCATCATCCTCCCATCATGAAAGCCCTTCTTCACCTCATGAAAAGCTTAGATCACCCAACACTATGATATTCCACCAAGAAACCAACAGCAATTCCTTACAAGATACAAAATTCCAGCCTCCAGATCTCTGGGATGAGGGATCCATATATAGATGATTGCAGGGGGTGAGTCAGCTTCTAGGATTTTGATTAGTGTCCTCTCTCTGATAGTTCTCGATTCCAATTGGAGATTGATGATCTCTTACTCATCCCTGGGCGAATTCAGGGAGGCAAGTGTCACAGGAGAAGTTTCTGGAATATTCCATGACGATCCACCTTGCAAACTGTCTCTGCCATTTGTCTACTCTCGCCCATCACACCCTACAGAAGGGCTTTCTAGTATGCATCGCACCCTTTTCACTGGGTAGGTGAGATGCATCGCACCTTCTACACTGGGTATGTATGGTCCAGCTTTGACCAATTCTGAGCAGTTTTCTGTGGAGAACTTCTGGGAGATGATGTAATCAGCAGACCTTGTTCCTTTAGGGTGCGAAGCAACACTTTTAGGGACTTAGGATCTCTTGGTTTATGGACATGTATGATTGGGGTTGCAGTGCCCAAAAATGTCTATAACAATTCAAAGGACCTTTTCAGTAGTGGGGTTTGGCTTTCATTGGAGAGATCAATCCACATTCCAGTGGCCAACACAAATGGATATTAGTAGCCACTGATTATTTTACCAAGTGGATTGAAGCAATCCCTACCAGGAAGGTTGATCATAATGTGGTCATGAAGTTTTTGACAGAGAATATCTTTACCAGATTTGGTTGTCCACATAAATTAGTCACAAACAATGCAGCAACCTTCAGGGCAAAAGAATTGGTGGATATGTGTAATTCAATGGGTATTAAACTTGTTCATTCCACTACATATTATCCTCAAGGAAATGGTCTAGCAGAATCCTCTAACAAAAGCGTGATAAGGATAATTAAGAAGTTGTTAGAGGACAATAAAAAGAATTGGGATTCTAAGCTCAAGTATGCACTGTGGGCTAACAGAGTGACCATTAAAAAATCCACAGGGAATTCTCCTTTCAAGCTAGTATATGGTACTGAAGTTGTATTCCCAATTCATCTAACTCTCCCTATGGCAAAATTCCTTCAAACAGAACAGAATGAGGAAGAAAACATGACGAAAAGGATCACTGATTTAGCAGAGTTACATCATATTAGAGAACAGCTGGTCGAAAAGGCTACAACACATCAGAAAAAGATCAAGGATGTCTTTGACAAGAAGGCAAAAACAGATAATTTTCAGGTTGGAGACTTGGTCTTGAAATGGGATGCATTGAAGGAAAAGAAAGGAAATCATGGGAAGTTTGATGCTTTCTGGACAGACCCTTTCATCATTTCACAGATTCAAGGGAACAACACCTTCATACTGAAAAGTATGGGGGGAGAAGCAGTTTTTGATGGCCCAGTTAATGGGTGTTTTCTAAAAAATTATGTTGTTTAAGGTCTTTGGCCTTAAAAGTTGTAAATATTTTGTTTTTATCAGTTTCATGTAGGTAAAGTAGACTCCATGCCCAATGGAACACTGGTAATTTTGGCTAATTTGTTTTCAGAGGGAAAGGCATTGATCTGCAAGTTCTTGAGACCTCACAGGGAGGATCTCATCCCCAAAAGGAGCCAATGTTAGCTCTGCCATGTTCTTTGACATTTGATGGATAAAAGTGGGTTGGGCAGTGCTAGTTTTGGTTGCAAAGGGCTTGCAACAGTTTTCCCTCTTCTCCTTCATTTTTCCCTATAACTCCATAAAACCACAATAACCTGTCCAAACCCCGATAACCCATCCAAACCTTTTCCAAGCCTTTTTCATGTCATTTCATTTAAAAATCCTGTGTGTTAAAGCCCAGCCATCCAATCGTCTGCCGCAAGATCTGACGGCGTTCGCACCTCACAATCATGCAATCTGCTCGCATATTAATCGGCAGGGAAAGTGGTTTCCATCCTGTCATATCAGCCATGTGTCATGCGATGTATGGGATCGTGCCCCCACTGTACGTTTACCACCTTTTCCCATGAGCAGTGCGGGGAAACCACTTACCACCCATTGTATTGTTCCCTGCCCGTTAACGCTCGCACACCTTTCTCTTGCGATGACCGTTGGATCCACTACTCCCTGATCTGACCGCTCTCGTTTGTCTGCTACCGTTCTTTCCCGATATTGTCTATGAACAATTCTCTACCATCATCTATCGAGATCCAACGGCCTACAGTCTCCTTGTGAAAATACCTTCCGATAGCCCACGTAATCCGATCTCCGCCATCCAATCTGTCAGATCCGACAGCTTATAACCAATTGCGCCTCCATTTCTTCCCATCGCCTCCCACCATGAGATCTCAGCCATCCATCTGTTTCATCCAATGGCTAGTATTCATCCCCAGCCCTTCGTTCATTTTCCACGCAGTTTTCGTGTGTTTGGCCTATTCTATGCTTCCAAGGGACGAAGGATAACAGCAATCAGCTACCCACCAACACTCTGCACAATTAATCTTCAACTACCTCATTCAAGAGACAGCATGGCCAAGGAAGGAAAGTACAGCCTCGAGCAGTTAAACGCCTTCATCAATTATGGATATTTATCCGTGCAACATTCCACCTATTCAAGGAGTACACCTAAGTACCAGAGAATGACAATTTTTTTTCATTAAGGCAATAGATGGTAGCAGAAGCCCCATATGAGATAGTTAATGTGGTTGGTGGTCAGTTATGACCCCTCCATGCATAGGATAGCAGATATTTTTTGTAATTACCTCCATATATACCCAGAATCAAGATGTAATGAGGGTTGATGAATGTTATTTTTGATGTAAAGTTCAACTTCTGGAAACTATAACTACTGTGATACCTGCAGCGTCTGGTCTTCATTTTCAGCTAATGCAAGTTTCTTTTGCTATTAATTGCTCACTTTCCACTTCTTCTTTGTTCCAGGCTATGCCTGTTATGCATTTTTCATGTGCTCTTGATGTTTAGCATTAGAGGGGCTATCATCCCACCTCTGTGTTAGAATCTAGTAAGTATTATTGAATGTGTATGCAAGTTTCTATTGTCTTAATTCCAGAGAGCTATCATCCTGTCTGTGCATTAGGAAATAGATTTGCAGTCCTCTTTACTGGTTGCAGCTGGCCATCACAGGGTCCTGTGCATCTATTGGTGTGATCAATATTCTCCATTTCCACTTAATCCTCAAACTATGATTAATTGGTGGTCTAAATCCTTGTAGTCTGAGGGCGTTCACCCATGTCTGGGGTTAAGCATAGTAGGAGTGGTTATCTGGCTTGAATATGCATCATTTCTTCCTTTCATCCACCATTTTCCAACATTTTTGTTGAGTTTGTAATGTTCCCGAGCATCTCTGATATACAACCTAGGAGAGTTTCTTGGGGTGATAAAAATACATAAAAATAAGTATGACACAGGTATCACTATCCAAATTTCATTTACCTTCTTCTATTCATTTGGAAAAAAGATACAAAAGTTCAAAAAAGATATAGTCTAGCCTCTTACACTACCAACCAGAACTATTTTCCATGTCTTTACATCATTATATACAATGAGGAATTCGAATTACCACTCTAGGTGGTCGAATTCACTCCATATAAGTCAAATGGGCTAGATACAATGCATCTTTACTTGCTATGCAGAAAAATAGGAGCTACTATATAAAAACTAATATAATTTAGAAACATAAACCAAGTTGGAATATTTATTTAAAAACTCAAACTACGTGAATTTAAACTTATTGACACTTATCCAACAAACAAAATTACTTCTAGAAGGTCCAAAATTCGAAAATTTACAAAATAAAATTGACTAGTATGTTTGCACAGCAGTTGCAAAGCAGATGGTATAACTCTTCAAACTCAACATGGTTGTAGATTGTTCTGGAAAAAAATAACTATGTAGATGTGCCTGAGATGACCTGGTGTTGATGTATAACCCACTGAGTGCCTCCTTTCATGGTTACAGGCCTTCAAAATGTCTTTTTTCAGTTTGTGCAACAAATGTGTAGCATGTCTGCTATGAAACAGGCACTGAATTTCTGGAAAATAGGGTTCAAAGGCAATCTCATATATTTTGAATCGCAACACTTGTTACAAAACCTAGGGACGTTTTTTTTTATATGAGAGTTTCCTTGAGAGAAACCTCTCTCATTTTCAAAAAATTCCCCTCCAGCTCCTCACAATCTACACCCAAACATCATGACTAAAACAGGAAATGCCAAAACCTGAAAAAAGACTATAAATATGCATTTGAATCTTCCAATATATGACACCTATGCAGAAAAGGAAGGGGGTCTTTTTTCTTTAGTCCATTCTTGAAAAAATTCTCTTTTTGTTTTCCAAAATTAATCTTGATTTGGTCGAAAACATATTTTTAAAATGATGACAAAAGCTGTCACTTTTGCAGAATATGTATTGTCTAGCCCAATGCTTTCCATTCCAATGGGAGGTGTTGATGTTGTACTAGGAGTCTAATGGCTACAATCCTTGGGTACAATAGCTTTTAATTTTCAAGAACTTTTCATGAAATTTTATGCGAAAGGAAAGGATGTTTAATTAAGGGGTATTGCAGGGAAACCGAGAAAGATAATCAGCTCTAACGGTATGACAAAGCTTCTAAAAAACAAACAAAGAGGTGTAATTGCACAATTATGTTCACTAGATGTTTCCACATTGAAATCATTTATTTCCCCAAATCTCCAAAAAGGCTTGGACAATCATTCCAAGGTATTTGAGACTCCCAAGGGTCTCCCACCTATTCGTGATCATGATCATGCTATTCATCTGATTCTAGGAAGTGTTCCTCCAAACATCAAGTCGTACAAATATCCCTATGCCCAAAAGAGTGAAATTGAACGCATGGTTGCAGAAATGTTAGAGGCTGGTATAATTCAACCTAGTCAAAGTTCTTTCTCTGCTCCAGTAGTATTGGTGCACAAGAAGGATGGATCATGGCGCATGTGTCCGAATTATAGGGAGCTCAACAAGCTCACTATTAAAGATAAGTTTCCCATTCCTATCATTGATGAATTACTGGATGAATTGCATGGATCAATTTACTTCACCAAGTTGGATCTTCGTTTAGGATATCATCAAATTAGAATGAAGACTAAAGACATTCCAAAAACAGCGTTTAGAACTCATGAGGGTCATTATGAATTTTTGGTCATGCCTTTTGGCCTTACCAATGCACCTTATACATTTCAAGGTTTGATGAATTCCATTTTCAAACCCTTCCTTAGAAAATTTGTGTTAGTATTTTTTGATGATATACTAATCTACAGCAAGTCTTGGAAGGATCATGTTGAACATGTTGACAGGGTGCTACAACTATTGGAGGAGAAACAATTACATGAAAAAGGATCCAAATGTTTCTTTGGAGTACAAGAGGTGGAATATCTGGGTCATATTGTATCTCATGAAGGAGTTAAGGTAGACCGTAGCAAAATTAAATCCATTAAGGAATGGAAAATCCCCACATCCATAAAGCATCTGCGAGGATTTCTTAGGTTGACAGGGTATTATCATAAGTTTGTTAAAAATTATGGGAGAATAGCAGCACCTCTAACAACATTATTGAAGAAAGATGCATTTTCATGGACTCCAAAAGCAACAAAGGCCTTCGAACATCTTAAAGAGGCGATGTGCCAAGCACCGATCTTAGCTACACCGAAATTCACAAAAACCTTTATTGTGGAATGTGAGGCTTCAAGAAATGGAATTGGTGTTGTTTTAATGCAAGATGAAAGACCCATTGCTTTTGAAATTCGTCCAATCAAGGGAAAGTTTTTACACAAAGCCATTAATGAGAAGGAAATGTTGGCAATACTACATGCACTTAAGAAATGGCGACCCTACCTAATGGGAAGACACTTCAAGGTAAAAATGGATCATGATAGCCTTAAATACTTTTTAGAACAAATATTATCCTCTAAAGAGCAACAAAAGTGGGTCACAAAGATGTTGGGTTATGACTTTGAAATCATCTACAAAAAAGGGAAGCAAAATGTGGTGGCAGATGCACTCTCAAGAAAGGATGAGGATGTGGAAGCATTGTCGTGCGCCATTTCTATTATCCAACCAGATTGGATAAACGAAGAACGGGAGGAATGCAAGAATGATGAAGAAGTGCGGGCACTTATTCAAAAGTTACAACAAGATTCTAGTACATCTGATACATTTAGCTGGCAAAATGATTCGTTATGGTACAAATATCGCTTATACCTCAGTAAGAATTCCAACTCAAACAAAAGATTCTTATGGAACTGCACACTTCTCCGTTAGGAGGGAACTCAAGATTTTTAAAAACTTACCACAGGGTTAAGAAGGAATTTTTTTGGGATGGCCTTAAATCAGATATTCAAAAGTTTGTGGTAGAATGTTTGGTTTGCCAACAAAATAAAGTTGAAACAATTAAGACCCCGGGTCTATTACAACCTTTATCCATTCCAAGCCAACGTTGGGAGGAGGTTTCAATGGATTTTATCACAGGTTTACCCAAGTCTGAGGGAAAGAGTGTCATCATGGTGGTAGTTGATATACCTACCAAGTATGCACACTTTTGTGCATTATTACATCCATTTAAAGCCAGTACAGTTTTCACTGCATTTGTGGAAACAATTCAAAAGCTACATGGAAACCCAAAGATTATTGTAAGTGAAAGAGATCCCATTTTCACTGGTAATTTTTGGACAGAATTATTTTCTTTTCTCAGTACTCAGTTAGCTCATAGCTCATCTTATCATCCTCAATCTGATGGGAAAACTGAGATAGTAAACAAATGTTTGGAAGGATATCTTCGTTGCTTTGTATCTGATAAATAGACACAATGGGTCAAATGGTTGCCTCTAGCTAAATGGTGGTATAACACTTCCTTCCATACAGCAACAAAAATGACCCCACTTATGGCACTTTATGGATATCAACCACCATCCATCACATCATATTTAAGAGGAAATTCTAAGGTTCAAGCAGTGGAACATCACATTGAGCATCAACAACAAGTCCTCCAACTCTTAAAGGATAACCTCTTGTTAGCACAGAATAGAATGAAACAACAGGCAAATCAACAAAGCAGCGAAAGAAGTTTTGATGTAGGTGATTGGGTATTCCTATGGCTACAACCATATAAACAAATGTTCCTCAAGCAACCTAAGAAGGATAATAAATTATCACCAAAGTATTATGGTCCGTACAAGGTGTTGCAAAAGATTGGTACTATGGCATACAAATTGGAGCTTCCTGTAGCTTCTCGAGTGCACCCAGTTTTCCATGTTTCATGTTTAAAGAAGGTTATAGGCAACAAGCTCCCATTTCAAACAATATTGCCAGAACTTGACGAGGAAGGAAAAATTATATTGGAACTGGAAGCAGTCACAGAAACAAGAACTCGAAAGCTACGAAATCGATCAATTTTGGAGTATCTCATCAAGTGGAAGAACTTATCCGCTGAAGATTCGACATGGGAGGATGAGAATTTTATACAGAAGCATCCAAAACTACTCAAGCACTGAGGACAACACTTTTTTGAAGGATAGGGGCATGTTAGGTCCCTATAATACTAGTGATTACCCCATTACTATTGTAGTTATATACCTTATTAATATTGTGGTGCCCCTATTGTCCCCATATTGTTATTATTGTGCCCCATAGAATCCCTCTATTGTTATTTTGTTGCCTTTATACTATTATTGTTAGGTCGGCTAGGTTATATTGTGACTCCTTAGACTCATATATATAGAAAGGAGGTTTTGTCATTTGAATCATTAAAGAATCATTCATTTGTGTAAAGTAAAGGAGGTTGCCCCCTCGAAGAGGCTGAAATCTAAGGCATTGATCTATCTTTTCTATCTTTTTGTGAGCTGGTTTCATAACAAAATTGTAGAAATGTCTGTCTGAGCCTGCAACTCACTTCTTCAGCCTTCAAATTTTCTTCAGAGCTAGTATCAACTTTGATTGGGGTAAGAATGAGAGACGTCACAATAAATTTGAAACTTTCATACCACCCAAAACCTCTTATTGGAATGATAATAGGCCACTTGATGATGTGAAGGATGTGATGGGAGGGGCACTTTTTGCAATAATGAAAAGGACTTGACACATTTAACCAATAACTAACTCTTCAAACTAACTCTTATGATGGACACAATTTCAGTAAACTAACCTATGATGACCAGCTCTCATGACATGACCACTTCAACTCTAATATTGATCCCTCGTGGACTCTTAGACCTTTACAAATTTGAATTAGGGCTAAAATATCCCTTTATGACATGAAAATATACAATGACCTTAACTCATATGACTCGTTATACAATGTCCCTTTAGGCTATGACATTTAGTGACTCATAGGCTAAAATTGACAAACAGAACCCCAAGATGAATAATAATAGGCAAACACACTTTTATTCTAGATTATAGGACCCTAACACCAAGGAATGGATCTATTCACATTGCCAAGTTCAATATTCCAAAAGAACCGACACACATGCCTTGTATTTTCATGACCTTCATGCCTTAAATGGGATCTGCACTAGTTGACCGCCTCGAGTGATGATTTGAGTCTATCTACATCATGACTCATTTGGTACCTCCTAAGTGCTCACTTAACACAAGCACCTGCACCATCATGCTCACCATTTCCATGTCCTATTTCAAAGTAGCTCCAAGTATGTTGAATTTTTGTCTTCTTGTGTAGTCGTTTCAACCAATAAAAAGTGTGTGTTGACTTGAACTACCTTGCACGAGCATTTGACCATATGCAATGCTTCCTGAATGATATGCCATTTTTTCTTAGTGATTAATAAATTAGGTCAAAGCAATGTTGCATGAACAATGTGTCATGCTCATGATCGTCACTGATGTAAAAGTGATACTCCTTAATCACATCACATGAATCACTAGTGCTATCCCTACCATTAATGTTAAATTGTTCATGTATGTAGAGAACATGTACTAATATGGACACTTTTTCTAAGTGATAATACTCACTTTGTATCTGTGTCTAAGGAGAAAATGTGTAATTCTCGACAAATTCCGCCACTAATAATATTGTGCCTGGCTGAAATACTTCGCGAGAATGCTTAAATTCATACGTTTGCCACCTAGACCTATGCAAGTGTTTGATATACTTATAGAATTCTTTTTAAAACACCCACATGAATTTTGAAATAGGAGTCTTATCCTCAAGTACATAGTTGATCCTCTTAGGCATCAGAGTTGAAGAAGATGGTTGATTTCCCACGACATACTCATAATGCTTCCCTATGACGGTGAAATATAACATCCCAGACTAGTTGGGATCAATAAGAAAGTTCCTATGGAGCAATGTCAAATCACCACATTCAGTGCATTTTCTCCCACCGATACATATTTTCTTGTAATACAAATATTTTGGCTCCCTTCTACATAATATTGATGAAACAAAATAATGCATTGTAGGAGGAGGAGGGTTGTCATGACAGTTCTTCTTGTAAAAATATTAGAAAGTGTCATAATGAAGATGAAATTCAATGTGATATCGGTAAGAATATGTGTCACGGATTGTATTAGGCCTAATAAACCATGGCTTCAATTTCTAAAACATCCTTATGGATATCTTAACAAGGGGATTGTTTTCCTGAAATTCCTCGAACAGTGCAACTTCTGTCATTTCTACAAAGTGCTTAGCGTGTTCCAAATACTCACTTTTACCTATGTGATGTCATATGACATTATTTCTATCTGGAGTAGCATGGGAATGGATCTCCCAAAACTCTACCACAAATTCTCATTCCTACTGTAAGCCTGTCTTGGTAGGGTTACCTGATGATAAGAGTCCAACAAGCATATTCATCATTTTCATTCACTTGAACCCTGAATTTGGCATGCTTGTGAAAGGTTTTTCTCGACACGTGGAGAAATTTTGATATTGTTTCCAACTTTTGTTGTCTTTATGTACTTGGTGCAACAATAGCAGTTGTAATTTCCATGCGTGCAACTCAAACATCGAGTTTTCTTGATTTTCCAAACATAGTGAATGCCTTTGATATATTTTTAGCGACATTCATATGTGTATTCTTGCTTTTAGCATCTTGGACACTCAAAATCTTTATGGCATGTTTTAGTTTCTATGTTTGATCAACCCATGTAGTATTTGAGCTTGTGCAACAACTGAATGTTTCTCAAAATGTTGTTAAACGGTGTTATTAACATGGTCTCTAATAGTGCAAGCAAGGATAGGCTCCCCTAGGTCCTCTATAGTGCTTGCATACAAATTTTCTATAAACGGTCCACCAGTTTCCAAACCACTGCAATTCCCCGTTATCGTGTCAACTTGAGAGGAAACAATTTGTTCTTCCAATGGTTGGTCAAATTGATATGGAAAATATTCTTCCTCCATTGGTACATTAGCTTGACATGGAACATGTTGTTCCCTTCGTGAAAATTGATCAGGTTGATAGGGAACATTTTCCTCTAGTGTTTGATCAGTTCCATAAGGCACATCTTGATCATCATCTACTTGACCAACTTGATGGGACACAACTTCTCCCTCTTATGGTTGTTCAATTTCCATCCCTACATAATGGAATACAAAATATACTTGTAAGTAAATTGAATCATCACCATAAGAAAAATGAATAGTAAATATATGTATGTTTATTTAAGAAATTGTCATTGGTAACAAGTCATGATATGATTTGATAGTAGACAACTAGGTACCATAAGTTGACATGGACCAAGGGTTATAAGTTGAAACATGGAAATAAAATGGTTTCAAGCTCAGGGAAAGATGGGTCGAAGAAGAGTACACCAGTAAAGGTATCAGTCCTTGTGTCAACAAAAAGGGTGACGCAGAATATGATGAAAGATAAATGCATTCGTCCCAAATCAATAAAAATCAATTTGGAAGTTAAAATTTTAGTGTGAGTGTACTTGATCTCGGTATCATTCAAATTTCAACTCAAGTAATATATAATATGTTCATCCCCTTAGTCATCCTCTTGAGCCAGTACCATAACAATGGTAGTAATAGCTGCAACAAGATATAGGAAATAATATCATTGATAGTCAGGGGGATACAATATGATGCTCGAACCAGGACTTATTTCAAAGCATCAAAATATTTTTGGGTTGTATCATCCCAATGGAAGGGAACCCCTTTTTTCAATAGGTGAGTAAATCCTTTCGTAAGTTTTGCATAATTGGGGACGAATCTCCATAGAAAGTTAGCCTTCCCTTGGAGGCATTGTAATTGAACAAGTGAAGATGGTGCAGGAAAGTCAAGGATCACTTGCACTTTGATATGATTGATGTAGATTCCTTATTTTGACATGTACGAATCCAATAAGTATACCGAACTAAACATAAAAGACACATTTGTGTGGATTTAACCTGATGTTATAATGTCAGGTCTTCAGGTTGGATCGGTATTAATAGGAAGTGAAAACTCTGGTTGATAAACTTCAGATGTGGTTTCAAAGGGAGTAACTTCTGATGTACCCTCGATAGTTTGTGTTTTCTTATTCTTTCGACAACTAGATGTTTCCTTAGAAGGTAAAGGAGGAAATATTTACATCCTACATGAGTGCTGAGGGAGTTGTTGCTCCACGGTTTACTAATTAATTTTAAAACTTTAAGACACAAAACAAAACAAAGTGGTAACTAGGCAGATAAGGATTACCAAGTCACTATGAACTGCGGAATACCGTTTCCAATACATGCAGGAAATCTTCCCGAATGTTGTGTGCAATGTATCACAGATAACAGGGTGGTTGACTTTTACCTAGGGTTGGCTTTCATACTAGTGGGGACTTCCAAAATATACCCGAAGGTATGTGGAAGTGCAGTCTATGTTAGTGTTGTCTAATGTGTCATGTACAATAGGAAGTATTTTGATATACTTTTCATACATGGAGCATCATCTGATATTTGCAAAGGTACATAGAGAATGATATGATATACTTACGTACATGGAATACTGATTACCCCCAGAATGTAACGTAGACAAGTAACCATAGATCCTATGTTTAAATACGTTGGAACACATCTCTAGCCTAGACCTCTATGTTTTTTGTTAATGCTTCAAATGCTCCCTAGGTTAATTGAATCGATTTTAGAGTTGATCTTCGATTATGTTTTAGTTTCAGGGATCATGAAACGAGTTCAAAGGGAATTATTACTTAAAGAACTTAATGATGTGGAGAATCTTTTGAGTTTGAGAGAATGGGAGATTCTTGGAAAATCAAGCTAGTGATTATCAAATTGAAGGGCCAAATTTATTTCATTAGATAAAACAAAATCTGTATCTACAAATTCATACAAATTTAATCAACTATAAGATACAATACATAAATACACACTCCATGATATAGTATGGAACCTATTCAACTGATTTTTAAGTATATTAAAATGTGAAAGCCTACTATACAAAATCAAATTAGTTGGAAAACAAATTATTCATTAGAAGCACCATATCATTTAACGTTTTAAAACCTGTTACTAAAATTACCATAAAACAATAGTAAGAATAATTTTCTTAAAGAAAGAACTTATAATTCCTATAAAGAATTTCACAATTCCAAATAAAAAGTGGAAGAAATGTGGGATGAAAAGGACAATGAAATTGTTGATAAGAAAACAAAAAGAAATTAGGAGATACAGGTTTTAGTGGATTTAGAGAACAAGGAATATGCTTCAAGGTCTTATCAACAATGAATGTACATTGTTATTATTTGTGGTGGAGAGGGGAAAAAATGATTTGAGTGTTTTTTGGGAAAATGTACATGGAAATTGTAGCACAACAATCAAGTAGGGCACAAGGAGGGGTAAGAGGGTTAAAAACACTATATGTTTTTACAAGGAATTTTTTTTTTGCATGTGCAAAGATGGATATCCAATGTCTTTTATGTTTTCAATTATTTTCACCAAATCTTGAAAAAATTTAAAATAAATAACTCTCTTTTACTTTTTCAACCATAATTTGCAATATATTTCATGATTACATTTGTTGAGAAACAACTAGATGAATTTAAATGACATTAGATTGTCACATTCTAAGAAGATTAAAATTGTGAGCATTTCTAGAATATCATCAATACATGCACGCTAATTTATTGCTTTTGCATTTATTATTTATGAATTTAATATTAATTAATCACATGATTCTTCCATGTAGCATTATATTTATATGCAATAATACACTCCTTTTTGTGCAAGAACAAATCTACACTACACTTTGTATGTCATTAAAAACCTTGTTCTTTTTAAAAAAATCGCATAACCTTCATGTGAGAATTAAAAGAAGAAACTTGTGAGGTTTTCAAAGGTAGGGATCATCATTTATGATTCAAAGAACCATTAAATGTTATATATAATGATGAATGTTATGAAATTTTAATGTTGTTAAATATATGTTTAACAAAGAATGTCTTCTCAGTTCATGCACATTGGAAGTAGGGATATTCTTGCTCCTTGTAGATCTTGCCACATTTTCTCTCTTTTAACTCCTACTTTGGATATCAAACATTAATCAAACTAATTTTTATAGGTTTTGGAGCACCTATTTGACAACCATTTTTGCTAATCCCTCTTGTAAATAAATTGCCATGAATTGTAATTCATGTAAATAATATATGGAAATTATGTTCCAATGGTTTTCTTTGGTTAAATTACATCCTTAGTTTTTGTGGGTTATCTTAAACCATTAAAATTCAAAGGTGATTCATAATTTTCATGAATTCAAGTGGTTTCAAAAAATTCCAATAAACCATGTTTTTAAGTATTTTCAATAATTTGCATGGGTTCAAATGGTTTTCAATAATTTGTATGGTTTCAAGTGGTTTCTTTAGTTGTTGTTACATCTCATTTTTTAACTACATGGTATTACTTTCAATGCTTATTTTATCTTAATTTTATTGTTTCATTCTCCATTTGTTTATGGTTTTCAATCATATTTCCTAATGCATACAATATGGAGCAAGTAATATGAGAAGTGAGACAATTTGAATTACCTATATTTGCATGAACTTCTTTTTCTCTCAATGTCTAACGTCTTTTTCTCATCATTTCTCTAGATTTCTCTTGTATTTTCTCTGTGGATGGAAATTTCTTTCATTTTCTAGATCCAAATCTCTAATTTCCCATTGTTGTGAATATTTGTGTAATTTCCACACTGTATTATTTTTGTATAAAAGAAAGTTTGTTGTTTTTTTTCACAATTGAGTTTAGAAACTAAACTATTTGTTGAAAGCAGAGGCTCGATCGAGCCCTTGAGAAATATAATCCACCATTAGTGTCATTGATAAAAAGTTGGTAAGGTCGCGGGTAGGTTAGCTTTTTAATGGCTTGATCGGGCCACAAGTTAACCATGTATGCCACTCGATCGAGGGTTTCTTTAACGCTCAATTGAGAAATTTGAATTTTGAATTTAAGCACTCGATCGAGCATTTAAAGCGCTTGATCGAGCTCTTGAAGTCCTAAAAATTGCAATTTTAGCACTTCTTCTACAGATTTCTCTGCAACCCCATTTTTTACCCTATCAGAATTAGGATAGAAATTGTCCTTAAGTGGCGGAGTTGATCACATTGGATTCATGAACTAATCCTCTATCCAATGGCATATGAATTTGAAACTTTCGAATTCATATGATATTTTTCATCTAATTTCTTTTAAACATAACACTCGAAATTTGTTTGGACAGTTTCAAAGGAGATGAATAAAAAATCAACAACATAAAATATACACAACGAAAAAAAATCAAAAAATACCACTATCTTCGTTTACGAATCCTCTTCAAAAGGGTACTCTTTGTTTTTAAATTTATTTAAAGAGTTGAAAAAATCTTACGTGAACACATGTGTCTCCAAAATGAAATCGAAATATTACTTCACCAACTTCTAAAAATAATAAAAAAACATAATTTTGCATAAATAAATAGCATTTTAATATGAAAAACTTAGTTCTCTATGTGTAAATTATGCTTATATATATATATATATATATATATATATATATATATATATATATATATATATATATATATATATATAGTAAATTACTCGTTTTATACTAAGTTATGCTATGTGAACACACGCATATGGAAATTTGCAAGGACTATATTGCATTTAATGGAAAATTGAGAGGTTATACAACGCTACATTTTTTTGCAAAAAATATCATTAGGACAAAAACATAATCCTATACATATTTTCTTTTTACTTTGAATCAAAATTCATAATTCTTATATGAATTTTGAGGGGTGCAATTCAATAAAAGAGGAAAAACTTGATATTTCATCGCCACATTTGGTCCAAAAGTGTAACCCATCTTCATGCTTTCACCCTTTACCATTATAAATTAAAATAATGATCCTATAACCATAGTTAAATTTAATTAATAAGCACATGATGCGGGAGCATCCAGCCAAAAAGGAAATTATTGTAAATAATAGAAATAGGGGTCATGCATTAGTTAATTAGATATTCTCAAATAAAACTAGGAGAGCTTTTAGGCATAAAGGAGTGGATGTGGATCTTTAAGGGATAAGGATAGTTTTCTATTTTAGAACAGAAAAAAAAAAGATGGAATAAAGCTGAAAAGATGCTTTTCCATGTGTATGCATTGCATGTAGAGTTAGAGCTTTTAGTTGAGTGATTTTGGGATTTTTTATCATGCTAAGTTTAATAAATTATGGAGCCTCATAGGCATTGAAGGGAAGAGTGTGAGAAGTGTGTGAGAAGGGAGCAAGGATTCTCCTTGAGAGCCTTCGGGCAGCTTGTAAAAGGGCCATAGATTGTATATCTGGCCATGAATGTAAAGTTCTGTGTGTATGCTTGTTTTATGTATAAATGAATATGTGGAATTCAGTCGTGTATGAACATGTTGCTTTAATGAATTCTGAGATAGCGAATGGTCTTTTATTCCTCCGCTTACTATTTGACTGTGCGCATCAAACTGGCATTCAGATTTGATAACATTACAATCAGATTGAAATTCCTCTGTTTTGTGCAATTATAATGGTAATGTTATTTAGTGGAAAGTCTATTTAGTGATTTGGAACCTCCGTTGCCTCCGCGTGGCGCTTTTATTTTCCTTCGATATATAACTGGCTTGTATTAAACTGAATGGGCGGACAACGAATTCAACGCTGTATATGCATGTTAAATTGTTTGACTTATCCGTGCCTTCTTCAAAGCTACTACAATCCTATGATTATTCTGTGTGCGTGGTAGAGGCCCGCACACCACAGCAACAGAACTCCAATTTGCTGGCCATATAGTCTGAGTTGCAACTTGTAACAGTTGACTGTTATATACATATATAGTTCGATTGCATGATTAAGGCGTGGGAATATTGGAGGCGAATATATAGAGCGACTAGTCCTTGAGAGCTGCGCCCATTTCAACATTATCGTATATCTTTAGTGATATTGCTGACTTCTTGCACGAGTGGACGCAGATGAAGAGCATACAATTTAACGTATGTGTAGTTTTAAATCGGTTATTTACGACGTTGGGCTGAGGATTTATTGGCCAACATCGTATCGTTTGGATAGCCGACAATGCTATCGATGTGGTTGTGGAGCTTTGTAACGATTCAAGGGCGTCTTCTCTCGCATTGAATATAGATCGATGACTATATTGCGTTATTGGCATTTGAATGTGGTTGAATGAGAACAGTAAGGTGCGCTCTATTAAAGAGGTCTGTTTGTTTGGCGACTGCGCGTTATGCAGATTGCGTGCGTTGACCAGAACTGTATGACAGAGGCATGGTTACATTATCATGAAACAAGCTTTTATATGCATGATGGGAAAAAGATCCTGGTAGTAGCGGCTTGGGAGTGGCCTGGGCTGCATCAGCACATAAACATTTAATATTTACAATAACCTTACAATATAACAAGAATTTTGACCATGGATATTCATCTCCAGTGTATCATAGATATATTAACTTGTAAATAGGTTTTGCTACAATACCATGGCTTATCAATACCACATGCCCAAAATCCATAACTCATTTCACAATCAAAATATTTTATATTAAATATAATTTTATAATATTCTTTTAATTAAATCTAAAAGCAAAAATGTTATAATTACTTTTGAGATACCTCAATACCCTTTATCATAACTATTACTAAAATTATTATGTGGATATTCCATAAAGATTAAATCAAAATTTTAATAAAAATAAAAATGAAAATACTTTTATATAAAGAGATGTGAGATTTATCTTTTATCAATATAAATTCAACTTAAGCAAAAATCTAAGATGCTTTGAGAGGGATCAAATCTCTTCATAGAAAACTTCTTTTAGAGCTCAAAAATTTGAAAAAAGAACAAAATTTACATCCCTCTCATTACACCGAGAAATGCATTTTACAACTTAATATGTAAACGATGTGTAAATATGTTCATTTATCATCCTCCTATGATTTTTAACTCACGTTCAAAAAACAAAAATCTAAATAACCATAGGATAAAGAGCCATATAAATATGTTGAATACTTCTAACGGAGAATTCCATCACATTACCTAAATTATCAAATAAAAAATTGTTGCATTGAATACTTCACTATTGAATTCCATCACTTTATCTAAAATTGATCTATTGTTATATGCCTTAATGAGAGATATGATGCATATCGACACTGTCACATTAAATATCCGATAACAATAGTTGACGTGGATATAGTAAAATAAGAACTTTGAAGGCCAAAGTTGGTTGGAGTCGAACTACATGGTGATAGGAAACATAAAAGATAATTATTATCGGCGGTAGGGATTTATGGAATGAAACAAAAAGTTTAGTATTATATTATTTTGGGTAGATAACAGTTATTAGTTAGTGTTAGGTCAAAGTCAGTGCTTCCAACAAAAGTGAAAAAGGTTGTAACATTTGTGTATCCATTTGTAAGTAAATATTGAATCTATCTATACATGAATTCTCAAGATAGTGTTTTCTTTATACATGAATTCTCAATTTTAGACGATTCTTATAATGGCATTTTATAAATTAATGCATCATCTAAAAAAATATCTACCGCATTAATGCATCATCTAAAAAAATATCTACCGCAAATCAGAATCGATTATCATTTCTATAGTTGTGAATTGTCATAAATTTAATGGTACCTCTATTATATATTTAATTTAAATGGATAATAAATTATCATAAATTTATCACATTAAAATTTTAAATTATGTAAAATTTTAAATATTTTTATTTTTTTGCTAAAGGTAATATCATTTTTTAAATCAAAATAAAAATGTTAATTCGATAGAAAAAGAAGAAAATCTTGCTCCAAAATTTTTTAATATTTCTTTTAATTAAATATTTGTAAAATGAATCTTAAAAATAAAAACCATTTCTTATAGATATATTAAAGCTTTTAAAGACATAAATATTTCAACATCAAAATTGTAATATTTGAAAATATTAATTTGATATAGTTATATTATAAAATTTGTTTCCATGCCATGTAAAAAACATCATTAAATCTAATATAAATATTAAACCATTCATACTAATATTGATATTAATATTAAATCTATCTTAATATTATATATTATAATATTAATATTATTAAATTTAATAAATTTGAAATAATACAATATTAAATTTAATATAATATTAAATTTTTATATTATAATATATATTAATATATCATGATGTATATTAACTCTAGATATATATATATATGGGAGGGAAGAACAAATAGATAGAATGATATAGGTAGAGAGATAGAGGTGGAGAGATAAAGGGAGTGACAAGGGAGAGATGGAGATAAACTGAAGTAGAGGGTAGAGGAGGAATGGATAGAGAGAGAAGGAGATGAGCGAGAGAGGGGGAGAAGCATAAGAGAAAGAGAGGGAGACAGAGAGAGAGCGTGATGGAGGAAGAGAAAGGGACAGAGAGGAAGGGTGAAAGAGAGGAGGAAAGAGGGAGGGACAAAGAGATGGAGTTGGAGGGGCGAAGAGGGAGTGAAGAAGAAAGACATGGAGAGAAAAAATGGAAAGAAAGAGAAGGAGTAATAAGGGGGAGATGGAGAGAGAGTGTTATTTTTTGGGGTCAGATAGAGGGACAAATAAGGAGAGAATGGCAGGAAAAGAAGGAGGGATGGAGGGAGATAATGATAGAGTTGGAAGGTGAAGAGAGAGAGAGATAGAGAGGGAGGAAGAAAGAGAGAGGATGTGTGTGTGGGGGGGGGAGAGAGAGAAAGAGAGAGAGTGAGTGAGTGATAAGGGAGATGGAGAGAGAAGGAGAGAGGAGAGAAGGTGGGAAGAGAGATAGAAGGTGGCAGAGAGGGAGAGAAGGATGGAAGAGAGAGATAGGGAGAGGAAGAGGGAGGAAGAGATAGATAGATATGGAGAAAGAGTGTGTATGTTTTGGGGGTGATATAGAGAGACAAAGGAGAGACCTGGGGAGATAGAGATATAAATGGAAGGTGAAGAAAGGGAAGAAGAGAGGGAGGTATAGAGGGAGAAATAGATAGATATGAAGATATA
Source organism: Pinus tabuliformis (assembly GCA_031772625.1). Taxonomy (NCBI): domain Eukaryota; kingdom Viridiplantae; phylum Streptophyta; class Pinopsida; order Pinales; family Pinaceae; genus Pinus; species Pinus tabuliformis. Next base: position 356,532,536 of record CM062813.1, read on the forward strand.
TATAAAGTGTGTGTGTTCGGGGGGGGTAATAGAGAGACAAGGGAGGAGAGATGGAGGGAAATATAGATATAGATGGAGGGGGGAGAGAGGGAAGAAGATTTCTTGCACTAGATGCATTGATTTCAGTGTAGATGTTGATTTCTAATCCTATTTGATTTATTGTACTACTTGCATTGATTTCATTGTATGTGGTGATTTCTAATCCTATTGATTGTTTGCACTAGATGCATTGATTTTAGTTTAGATGGTGATTTATAATCATATTTTATTTCTTGCACTAGATGCATTGATTTCAGTGTAGATAATGATTTCTAATCCTATTTGATTGCTTGCACTATATGCATTGATTTCAGTGTAGATGTTGTTTTCTAATTATATTTGATTGACTGTGCTAGATTCATTGCTTTTAGTGTAGATGTTGATTTCTAATCTTATTTGTTTGCTTACATTAGATGCATTGATTTTAGTGTAGATGTTGTTTTATAATCCTATTTTATTTCTTGCATTAGATGCATTGGTTTCAGTGTAAATTTTGATTTCTGATTTGATGTAACTCAATGTATGATGGTATATTAATTTTAAAGTGGTTGGATTAATAACGTGCATTGATTGCAAGGTAAGCACAAAAAATTATTAACAATATGCATTGATTTTTGTGTTATAGTAATTCAACCTATTAATGTTGGAGAGCAAGAGAGACAAGATATGATGTTTCCTACAATAGCTCGAGTTAAAGATTTGAATGGTTTACGATTTCAACTGCCATTTTCATATAATCGATATGAAAAGAAGAAAACACTAACAAATAATGTCAATATTTTGTAAATATGGCCACTCATTAAAAAAAATCAAAAATACATTATTTCTTGACTTTGCAAAACAGATTGTAGATAAAAAAAATCATCAAAATATTCTTGAACGAAATCAAGTATTTCAAACATTAGCAAAGAAACAAATTATTTCAAGAGTAATCTTCACACGGTGAATTATTAAAACTACTCTTCAAGATACATTTAATGATACCTAGAGGGACACTATACGAATTAATTAGTTGTCAAAGGTTGTCATACCTAAAATAAAATGAAATAGATATCCAGTACCAATCCTCCTATAAAATATTGACAAGACGTCTCCCTTATTCATCACCAACTAATTAATAATAGACAATTACATACACATATAGAGATATAACACAATAATTGTAACATTGACAAACATTACCATCCAAATCCAAATAAACACGCAAACTATTGGGATGGGGTCCCCTGGGTTAGTTTGGGGTTAAGATAACCCAAATTTTGGTACAATTTTGTAAATAATGTAAAGTCTGCGCAATTTGTGGATGTGGAGCACGTAGATGATTAGGAGTCAAATGGGCTTAGCCCCTCACTTTGGATAAATTTTGATTCGGTTTTTGAGATTCACCCATGGTCTGTGGACCATGGCATTATATGAAAAAACTCTATAAATAGTGAGTCTTAGTGAAAACAAAAGAAAACTAAGAAGAACTAAGATAAGGAATTAATTTGATTGAAGAAGCTAAGGAAGGAAGGCTCTGATTCTTACGCTTAGATAGAGAAAGAAAGGCTACGCAACTGAGAGCGTGGAGGCCTAGGTAGAGTCCATAGCTGAGTGCGCAGACTCCTGCAGCTGTGTGCACAGGGCAGTTTGGGTCTGTAATCTGTGAATTGAGATCAATAAAGACAAGTTTCTGAATAATTATTGAGTATTTATGTTCATGTCTATTTATGTTATATGCCGCTGATGAATGACTTATTTTATCAAATATTGATTGAATGCTACGCAATTCTCTTAAATAAGTCTTAATAATGTATGTAATGCATGTTTAAATACTTTCACGAAGACTATGGTGATTCCTCTTATGTTTATTAACGACTTAAGTAGATCTGTGTGAACACCAATTTAGGATTTCTTTCTGATGCGCATATGTAGGTAAATCGACTGTTAAAGGTCTGCAAGGACCGATCGTAGACCTTAGAGAAGGTCTAAAGGCTGTTTTGATAGAGTTGAAGTAACGTGCCCTAAGAGTTTATCGATCTTCCCGAGGGTAGATCCAAGGAATTGGAAGACATCACACTAGTCTTTGGATGCAGAAACTTGGTTCTTGCATCCCCCCACACTGCTTCGGGTGAGATTGCAGCCTATGCTACGTGGGTTGTTACCGAAAGGGCCAAAAGTGTATGGTTTTGTTGGTTTGCGCAACTAAATCTGAACCTGGGTCAAGACCCCCTAAGCAACCAAATGGTTTCGTTGTCAGGACCGGGATCTGCTTGAAAGAGATGTGTGATGTCGCATCATTGGAACCCGACCAAGAAAGAAATTGAAAAGTGGTTGGATCGGAAGATTCACAAGTTCGCAGCACAAGAAAACAGGAATCTGTGCCTGTCAAAGGAAGATTGGTTGGACAGATATCTATATACATAGATACACAAAATCTTCTTCTACACCTTCCCAATTGAACTATACGAGTGGTTAGCCAAGTTGATAGACAATCAAGGAAGGTGGAAGCTCGATAGTCCTATAGTGTGGACTCCAAAATTAGTGCGACAACTAGAAGCCTCTAAAAACAAGATCGCACGAGCTGTCGATCATTGGCTCGATTAAATTCTAGGAGGATTTGTTATAGAATTTGCAGTTGATACCTCAGTCAGTTATAGCGAAGCGGAGTGAAGATTCTTCAAGGGACCACGAGGTAAGTATTTAAGATCATTGAATACTTGGATTAAAATGTTGTTATGTGAAAAATGGGTGATGCCATTACATTGATGTTCAGGTCTACGCGAAGTGGAATATTCTTCCGAAATCGTGAAGGATCATGACCAGAGTATAACTCCTCGATTAGACCTTCGTCAAATGATGATGAAGGGGTGGGGTAGACTACACCGCGAAGCGTTGTTCATCTAATCACTAAGGGGATTCCCAAAACAAACCATCCATCCACTCCACCTCCACCTCCACCTCCACCGCATACACCTTCGCCCACCCCTCCACCTCCACCTCCACCCTTCAATATGGCGAATGCAATGAAGATGTCAATCTTCAAGGGCATAAGAAGTGAAGATTCAAAGCAGTTCTGGTTTGTTGCGAATGATGTATGGATAGCACAACAGATTACTGATGATAATATAAAGAAGGCACAGTTGGTTACTACTTTGCAGGATCGTGCGCTAATGTGGTACATTAAGTATTGTTCTGATAATCCTCTTGCAACACTAGTAGAGACTAAGATGGCTTTCAACAAAGAGTTTAGTAAACCTAAATCTGACTCACAGTCAGTAATTGGATTTAAAGAGATCATGATGAGGGTCAAAGAAACACCTTGGGAATTTGATCAGAGTTTGAAATGTTAGATCAGAGAGGCTAACATGCAGATCACAGATAGATAGCATTGCGAATGGTTTATAGCATCACTTTTGCCCCACTTGAGAATTGTTCTGTCGCAACAGAAGATAGAAACATAGGCAGAAGCCTTGGAGATTGTGATGAGGCTGCATGCATCACCTATTCAGAATACAAACCTAGGAGTACAGCAGATCCACTAACAGTTAGAAATCCTACACTTAGAAATACAGATTTTGAAGAAAGAAAAGGAAATTAAGCTTAAGGTGCACGCGGAAGTTTAGTGTTTGAAATGCAATGGTCATGGACATGATAAGGATCAATGTCATTTGTACGTAGATTACATTACGGGAGGGGGGCCAATTCCCCTGAAACCAAAAGCCCTAGCAGGGTCGAGAATGGCGGTTGCATTGTGGTGCACCATTTGTCAAGTTACCGGGAAACATGCAACGAACAATTGCCATTTACTTCAAAAGTTCGTTCAAACACCCCAGCAGTTGTTCTATAATTTCTGCAAATCCATGACCACAATGAGTGCCACTGTCGAAGCTATGAATTGATGATGGAAAGAACCACTACATACCATATGCAAGAAGAAACTCAGCCTCCAGATCAAGGCACTAGAGGAGCGTGCAGAGGTTACCAGGGTCAAGGACGGGGCCGAGGAGGAGGAGGACCTGGTAGAGGTCGCGGTCAGATTATCTATTACAACTATGGATAGCCGAGGCACTATGCACGAGACTACCAAAATCCTACACACCCATCATGTAAATACTGTAGACAGTTTGATCATACTATAGAAGAATTCTCAGTGCTAATAACTAAAATGAAAGAGAAGAAAACACAATCTATGCAGAATTTGCAGATGATGAGGGATGAGCCTCGCGAAGAAGATAAAAGCGTTAATATTGTGCTAAGAAGTGGAATGACCACTGGCGCTGATAAAGGTAAACAACCTAAAGAAGAAGGATGTGTCCACAAAGCACTAGAGAAAGAAGACAACTTTGATTTGGACCGCGTTAAGGAAGCTTTTTTGGAAGCTAAGAAGAGCTTCGCGGGGGCCTCCACCTTAGAAAGCCAGGGCAAGATAAAAGAACTCAGCACACCTGCAGAGGTTGATCCTTCTGTACTCACTATGTTTTTGGAGACCTACATGAAACTGTTGCATGATAGAAAGGTTATGGAAGGCTTGCAAGAACTAATAAATAAATGTGCCAGCAAGGAAAAGGCCCCTGGTGAACACCGTGCGGTCAGAAATATTGGCAAGCATAAGGCATGAATATGGCGAGAGATGAGGCTAACAACGCAGATAGGTGATTATGAGATGGACCAGGTCATTTTGGATCTAGGGTCCGATGCGAACGTATTACCGAAACAAACATGGGAAAGGATGGGGAGACCTATGTTGCAGTGGTCTTTGATTCAGCTCAGGATGGAAAACTAGCAGAAAATCATCCCCATGGGATGATTATATGGAGTAACAGTTGATATTGAAGGCCCGAGCTCGATGGAAAAATTTTAAGTTATAGAAATCATTGATGAGAGTAATCCCTACCCCACACTCCTGGGAATTGACTGGGCTATTGATATGAATGGGGTCATTAATCTGAAGAAGAGGAAAATGTCGTTTGAAAGAAAGTCACTTCAAGTTATAGTGCCACTGGACCCAACAGAAGGGGTGCGCTATACTGAACCAGTCCGTGATTATGAGGAAAGTGATGATGAACTGGATCAAATTTACAAAATAAAAGTGTGAGATCATGACTGGATCAATCCAACGGCAGATTGGCAGATTGCATGGGACCGGGAGAGTTCCTGCACCTCTGATTCAGACGAGGAATTAGAATATTGGCAAAATCACTTACATTAAGTCTCTACATTGCAATGCAATAAGATGACAAATTTGTTGCATTGTGTTTCATTAGAGGTAAGAAAATTACCTTATTATGATGGTTTAACTGATGTAGATCTATTTTTGGAGGAATTTGAGTGAGAGGTCCCTAAGGACCATCACTTCCAAGCATTGGAGTTGGCATTGCACGATACGCCTGCACGATGGTGGGGTATGCATAAGGATAGTTTTGCTAGATGGAGGGATTACAAAAGACTTATGATGCTATTGTTCAGGTGTGCTAACACCAAAATGACTGAGAAGTATAATGGAAGGGATGATCTACATGATCACCTAGCGAAGTGGACTAAAGCATGGGGAAAAAAACCGCAGCGAGAATGGGTACACATATTTTGTCATACCTTGGACAGAATTCCCATGAACTGGTATCTGGAAACAGAGCTCCTCCATGGCACTGTGGAATGGGATGTACTGAAGGAAGGATTCTTATTAACTTTCAGTTTTGAAGATGGCTTTGCAAGCATTGATGAAGTGCTGCAAGAGATTAAGGCAGTTATCTTCAGAATGCTGAAGGAGCCTATGGAATGGACCCATCTAGACTGGAGCACCCAGTTGTGCCACGCCTTGGAAGACTATAATGTGACCGCTGAAGAGGAAGAAGAAGACCCAAGGGACATCAATATTCTGGAGGCAAACGGGCATCGCGAAGTCGAAGAAGCACAAATATAAAATCTGGACATCTATACACCTATGAAAACAAAGCAAGTAAACATTGGCACTAAGGATGAACCAAAGTTCGCGAAAATTGGAGATTACTGGGATGACGCTACAGTAGATAAAGTTGTTGAATTACTCCGTCACTACTAGGATCTCTTTCCAACTAATTTTTCAAATCTAAAGGGAACAATCGATGGTTTTGGCACTAAGAAGATCACATTGAAGCTGAACGCGAAGCCTGTCAAACAGAGGCCTTACCACCTTAATCCCAAGTATAAGGAAAAGGTTCGCCAAGAGCTGGATAAGATTTTGGAGGCAAGCATCATTGAACTGGTTGAAGAATCTGATTGGGTGAGCCCAATGGTGGTTCAAGAAAAGAAACAAAATGGAAAAATAAGGATCTGCATAGATATGTGGAAGCTTAACGATGCATGTGTCGACGATCCATTTCTGACGCCGTTCACAAATGAAGTGCTAAACAATGTTGGAGGGCAAGAGGCCTATTCCTTTACTGACGGGTTTTCAGGGTATCATGAAATCAAGATTGCACCAAAAGATAGAAGAAAAAATACCTTCACCATAGAGTGAGGTTGTTTCCAGTACATTGTGAGGCCATTTGGACTAAAAAATGTGCCTGCGATATTTTCCCATGTAGTCATAGCAACATTCAAGGAGTTCATTCATAAGTTTATGGAGGTATACTTTGATGACAGGACAATTTTTGGATTAGTGAAGCATGATGTAGAAAGTCTATTCCTAATGTTGGATACATGTCACAAATACCATACCGTGCTAAATTTGAAGAAATGTATATTATGTGTTCCTTTTGGGATCTTGCTGGGTTATGTTGTGTGCAAGCAAGGATTGATGATGGACCCTACAAAAATTGTGGTAATTATGAACTTGGAGGCCCCCAGGAATGCCAAGAAGCTACACGCAATGCTGGGACATATGGGATACTATAGAAAATGTATCAAAGCTTATGCTCAAATTACTGCGCCCATGGAGAAACTACTAAAGAAGGATACAACATTCTGTTGGGACAAAGAATGCCAGCGCAACTTAGATGTGTTGAAGGAAAATATGGTCACTGCACCGATTTTGGTATTCCCCAATTGGAAAAACGTGTTTTATGTGCATGTGGATGTTTCTTGCTTTCCGCTAGGTGCAGTACTAACACAGGCTGGTGAAGGAGAATTGGACCATCCTATAGCCTTCTCAAGTAGGAAGTTATCAAAGACCGAGAAAAATTATTCAACGACTGAGTGCGAAGGGTTGGCCATGGTATACGTGCTGTAGAAATTCAAGTATTATCTGTTAGGAGGACATTTCAAGATGTACACGGATCATTTTGCCTTGAAATACCTGGTCAACGAGCCTGTGTTGGGGGGGAATATTTGCATATGGTTGCTATTATTTCAGGAGTATGATTTGAAGTAATTGTGAAGCTGGGGAGGTTAAATGTTGGACCTGATCATCTGTCATGAATCAAAACAGGAGAAGAACCTAATAATTTGGAGGAAGGGTTGCCCGATTCGCAGCTCTTTGTGGTGCGCATAGCGGATGACCATTTTGCAGACATTATTCACTTCTTCACTATAGGGATGACACCAGAAGGTTATGCAAGTCAGTAGATGAAGGAATTAGTAGTTCACACCACTAATTCTTCAGTGATTGCGGGACATTTGTATAAAATGGGTGCAAAAGAAATATTGCGAAGATATGTACTAGACTTTAAGAGGGACATCATTCTCACTGGAGCTCATGGGGGAGATGCGGGAGGCCATTATGTAGGCAAGGTAATTGCCCAGAATATTTTGCGCACAGGTCTATGGTGGCCAACATTTCATAAAGATTTCAAGGCATACTGTAAGGTGTGCGATGCCTATCAAAGAACTGGCAGACAGTTGCAAAGAGATGATCTACCACTACACCCTTAAGTATCGTTACAGCCCTTTGAAAAGTGGGCAATTGATTTTGTGGGGCTAATTCAGCCCCTTGGAAGAAAACGGGTGCATTGTTGGCTTATATGGGCCTGACCTAGGTTCGGAAGAATTATGTAGCCAAGCAAGTCCCGCAGCTACCAGCCCTTTCGGCAACAACCCACGAAGAACAGACTGAGGTCTCACCTGAGGTAGCAGGGGAGGGTGCTGGAACCAGGTTTCCACACCCTTGGGATGTCTGGATGTGGTCTGAGAGGTTCGCGCACCAACCTGTAGCTTCGCGTTGTGCTAGATCTGCGCAGATCCAGACAATCTTAACTTTCCCTTATCGCGCTGATTACAGATCTAATTTATTCGAGTAATTATTATAGCCCAGATCTATTTAGAGAGGTATTTAAGCAAACATTTACTTCTTTCATTTAGTTCGCATATTAAGATTAAACCCGATTCATAAGTACTCAATAAGCATATGCACGCAGATCAAAACAGTTTCATTAACCATAAAAGAACAGAGTTACGATAGTTCAGATTAACACAGAATTTAGAAGAACTTATCTTTATTTCCACTTATCAACCTTACATCCAGATCTTCCCTGCACACTCAGCTGCAGGGGTCCACGCACACAGCTGCAGACTCTTCTAGGCCTCTGCACACACAGCTGCAGAGCCTCTATCCTCTACCCAAACCCTCGACTCGGACTTACAGACACTCTCAGAATGCACCCATTACATCTCAGATCTCCAAAATCATACCAAAACTTAGCTACTCTACCCATAGAGCCTCGCTCTATTTATACCTTTCCATGGACCGCGATCCATAGGCGGGCTGACTCAACCTACATTTCTTTACATTATTTTTGGGCGAACTACCCTTTTGACTCGACCTTTTACATTTCGCGCTCCGCATACTTCAGAGTTTTTACAATAGTTTAATCCTAATTTCTAGGCTTTCTGTCCCAAAACCGTTACGCGGGACCTCCGCTACCCAACAGTCCCCCAACACAATTATCATGACTCGTCCCGAGTCACTCATTGGTGTGGTGCGACACGCTGTCGTGGCTTCGTGGTTCACCTCCCTCTGAGTGACGCTCGTCATCCTACTGCTTCATCGTTGTCTCCTACAATGCTTCGTCCGGCTCCTGCTTCAGTGTTTTTACTACTTCTTCCCACCGATGATGCTCATTCTGCTCTGCTCAGTTAACATAGAACACCCCCTAATACAATTTTAGTTCGAGCAGGGAAGCCTCAGATGGGACCTCCTTGTACCTCCGTAGCCACTTCCAACCGTTGTATCTTCTCGTTGCACTGTCTGCTACAACTTGTGTTGCAATTTTGCGAGACCATTGCTACTGTCTGTGAGATCCCATTGCTTATCATTTTTCAGAGACGCCTTAGTAACTTCGTTCTGACCCGTGGTCTCCGTTTTCCCATCTTTTCTCTGAATTGTTGTAGCTTGCCAACCTGCCCATGGACAGGGTGACAGAATCCGAACCACTTCTGCTTCGTGTCTTCTCGTTTTTGGTACATCCCCTACTTTTGAGTCTATAGGCTGCGGGATGCTCGTGGCTATCAACACCATGCTCCTGAGATAGTTCAGCTGCCTTCTTGGCCATATTACCACCTGCGAGCTTACTCCTTGTGCAGAGATAATAAACAACGCCATGTCAAGACTCAGCATACGCTTTGTGGAAGTGTAAGTCACCTGGTAGCTGTTCCGCAGTGTTTTATAAGCGAGTCGAATTTCAAATTCCTATATTGTCACCTGTTCTAGTGTCCCCGTGTAAATTCTCTAGTAGCTTGTGCCACATCTGGCTCGTACTCCTCCCCTTAATTGCCCGCCGCCCGCTCCCTTTTGCCATAATGCGGACATCATGTCATGATTAGTGACCTATACAGTCACCTTTGCTTGGAGCAATGCAACAATGTACTTCTGATCGTGCGGCTGTGGTCCTGATGACGGGCCCAATCAACCCAGATCCTGGCACTCGCGCCTCTTTCTTCCAGACTGCTTTATCGTCCCATGCTCTCTTTCAACTGGCTGGAGCGGTGAGACTGTCCCTCGAGCGGTTAGTCAGGCAGCCGGCTCGCCTGTATAGAGCTTCAGATGGCTGCCGTTTACTTGACCTAGAAAGGGGTCCCCATTGAGTTTGGCAAGCTGAACCACACCCCCATCAGTGACTTCTATGACGATGTAAGGTCCCAACTAATGCATTCGGAGTTTACCAGGGAACTTCTCAAATTTACTGTCGTATAACAATACTAGATCATTTTCCTTGAAGGTGTGCACCTTGATATGGCAATCATGCCATGATTTTTCCCATTGTTTCTGCACTTGCTAATGGAATCCAGCCTAAAATATTTCCTCCTCCATTTCTTCGTGCTGTGCGAGCCTTTCCTCCAAAGCCCCACAGTCTTCAATACCTATGATTGCCGCGATCTGCAAACTAGGCACAATATATTCCATAGGCATGACGACCTCCTTGCCATAGACTAACCGAAAAGGCGTATGGCCTGTCAATTTCTTGCACGTGGTTCGATATGCTCATAGCACAGCAGGGATGCGCAAATCCCAGTCATTTCGTCGTGCATTACAGACCTTGGTCAATGCAGTCTCCAAGATTTTATTGAATGTGTCCATGGTCCCATTTGCTTGTGGGTGGTATGGCGTACTCTATTGATGATATATTTGGAATTCCTCAGTGAGTGCGTTGATGGTTTCATTCAGAAAGTGAGTTCCCCGATCACTCATGAGAATTTTGGGATAGCCAAACCTTGTCATTACATTCTCAAACAAAAACTTCACAATTGTTGTAGCTGTGAAATCCTTAACCGGTTGTGCCTCGGCCCATCGGGTTAAATAATCTATTGTGGTGATAATATAGTGCGTGCCCGTTTTTCCTCGCGGCTCAATAGGTCCTACAAGTCGATTGCCCACTTTTCTAAAGGTTGTAGCATAATCTACGGTTGGAGTGGCATTTCATCTCTCCGTGACAATTTCCCCATCCATTGACAGACATCACAGGCTCGGCAGTGAGCTTTCGAATCCTAATGCAGAGTGGGCTGCCATAATCTGGCGTGAAGTATCTTCTGGGCTATGGCGCGACCTGCATAGTGTTTGCCAGCAACCTCCTCATGGGATTCGGCCAAGATCTGTCTGCGCTCGAACTCCGGGACATACTGACGCAGAATCTCATCGTTGCCCATTTTGTAGAGGTGTCCTGCAATCACGATGAAGTCTGTTGCACATATCACCAATTCCTTCTTCTGTTGAACGGAGTATCCCTACGGCGTGGTCCTTGTAGTTAGGAAATGGACTATATCTTCAAAATGACCATCCGTTATGCGCACCGCATATAGCTGAGCATCCGGAAGTCCGTCTTCTAGATTTGTGGGTTCTTCGCCGGTCTCAATTCGGGATAGGTGATCTGGGCCTACATTTAGACATCCTGGCTTGATGATGACCTCGAAGTCATACTCTTGGAATAACAGAAACCATCGACAGATACACCCCCCCAACACAGGCTTATTCATGAGGTATTTTAATGCCGAGTGATTGGTATACATCTTAAAGTGACCTCCCAGTAGATAATGGTGGAATTTTTTGAAGCACGTATACCATCACTAATCCCTCGTGCTCAGTAGTGGAATAGTTCTTCTCAGCTTTTTACAACCGGCGACTTACAAATGCAATCGGGTGGTCAATTCCCTCCACTCCTGGTTGTGTAAGTACTACCCCTAAGGTGATACATGATGCGTCGACATGCACATGAAATTCGACGTCCCATTTTGGGACTAATATAGGGCTCGATGCCATATTTTCCTTAAGCATCTCTAGACTTTTTTTAGATTCCTCGTTCCAGCAATAAGTAGCATCCTTCTTCAGCAACTGTTCCATCGGAGTTGTGATCTGAGTGTAACTTTTGATGAATTTTTGATAGTAGCCTGTGTGCCCTAGTGTGGCGCGTAATTGCTTGACACTACGCGGCGCTTGCAGATTGAGTATGACAGCGATCTTTTCCGGATCCACCATCAGGCCTTGCTTACAGACCACGTGGCCTAGGAGGTTCCTGAACAGGACAAGGAAAGTACACTTCTTGAGATTCAGCGGAATCTGGTGTAGTCGACAAGTATCCAACATTAATCGTAAGCTAGCTACATGCTTCTTGACAAGTCCAAACACGATCCAGTCATCCAGATAGACCTCTAAAAAATTGTGTATAAATTCTTTGAATGTTGCGACCATTATTAGTGAAAATATCGCTTGCGCGTTCTTCAGACCAAAGGGCATCACCGTGTACTGAAAGCAACCCCATTCGGTAGCGAACGTTTTTTTACTCCTATCTTCTAGCGCGATCTTAATCTGGCGGTATCCTGAGAACCCATCCGTGAATGAGTAGGCTTCCTGCCCCCCCACATTTTCTAGTACCTCATACGTAAACGGTGTTGGAAATGGGTCGCTCACGCAGGCATCATTGAGCTTCCTGAGATCCACGCAGATCTGAATCTTGCCCTTCTGTTTCTTTTCCTGCACAACCATTGGACTTACCCAATCGGACTCCTCGATAGGCTTAATGATTCCTGCTGCCAGCATCTTGTCCAGTTCTTCGCAGAACTTTGTTTTATATTTTGGATTCAATCGGTAGGGCCACTGCTTAACTAGTTTCACGGCTGGCTTCAATGTTATCTTCATAACTCCCAAGTCCCAAGGATCCCTTTTAGTTCCGTGATCTTTGTTGGAAACAAGTCTTGATATTCGCGAAGCAATTCAATGACCTTTTCTACTGTAGCGTCGTCCCAATAGTCCCCGAGCGTTGCATACTTCAGTTCTACTTTGGTTCCTATATTGACTTGTTTTGTTTTTAATGGCACCATCATATCATGATATTTGATTTCAGGTTTGCGCACCTCGCGGCTTCCCTTTGATTCTGGAATATTGATGTTTCATAGATCATCCTCATCATCGTCTACCTCAACATTATAGCATGCGAGGGCCTGGCTCAGTTGTTGCAACCAGTCGGGTTGTGTAAGTTCCTCTGGTTCTATTGGTGTCTTAAAATGACAGCCTTTACCAGCTGGAGCACTTCATCTACAGGATCCATCCATTGATCTTCAAAGAAGAATGTCACTAAGAACCCTTCGCGTAATATATCCCACTCGCTTGTGTCATGCTAGAGCTCTGCTTCAATATACCAATTTCTAGGAATGACATCTGGGTGTGATAAAATAAGTGCACCCATTCTGGCTGAGGTTCCTCTTTGTAGGCTTTGGTCCATATGGTAAGGTGCAGGTGTGGGTCATCACGTCCATCGTATTTCTCTATTATGCATACTTTCAGCTTCCCAAATTTAATCTTCATCATACACCTGCTGGTGCGCCAATCTTCCAACGTTCCTTCATGTGTGCCCCACCATTGCGTAGGCATCGCACGCAGTGCCCATTTCATCGTGTCAAACCGTTGGTGCTCCAACACTATGATTTCAAATTTGGTCAGGAATTCATCTACCATCGTCAACCCATCATACTTTGGCAATTCACGATCCTGGGCCTTTACACAGTACAATGATTTCATCACCATGTTGCAGTGTAGCATGGTTACTCCGTTCAACCTATTGCGCCACCGCTCATCTTCCTCATCTGAATCATCAACGCCAGATTCTCCATCCCCTCATGATATTCTGCTATCCTCCAATGTCTTGACCCATCCTCACCCTTGGGCAGTCATTCTGTAACTACAATCTTGGTCGTCATCGTTGTGCATCGGTTCGAGGTAGCGCGGTCCTTCAGCCGAATCTAGTGGAATAATGATGCGGAGCGCTTTTGTTTCAAATATCATTGTCCTCTACTTTAGATTGATAACTCCGTTCATGTTGGTGGCCCAATCTATTCCTCATAGTGTAGGATAGGGCATATTTTCATCCATGAGCTCAATAACTTCAAAATCCGTGCAAGTACTGGCACCATCAAGGTCCACTGTCACTCCTTGCAGCCTTCCCATGGCTAGCACTTTTTATTGATTTTCCATCTGCAATTGGATAGGGGACCATTGTAGTGTAGGCTTACCCATGTGCTCCTATGTCTATTTTGGAAATACGTTTGCATCTGATCCCAGATCCAAAATGACCTGCTCCATCTCATAATCGTCGATCTATGTTGTTAACCACATTTCCCTTCCGATCTGCGATGTATGTCTTCCCAACTTTCGAATGACGCGAGGCTCATTCCACCCTGCGCACCTATTTATCAACTCCTGTAAGCCTTTAACCGCCCTTTTGTCATGAAGCAATTTCATACATGTCTCTAAAAAGGTAGTTATCATCGAGGGATCCTTATCCGTCTCGAGCTAATCCTTATTACCTGGGGTAGAGACCTTTGCGAAGCTCCCCCGAGCTTCCCGATACACCTCCTTATCGCCTCCTGGGTTCTATCCATCTGCTCCTGTGGCCGTGCCACTCCTCAGCATCATGTTGACCTTGAGATCTTCCTCGTGGGGTTCAGACCTCATCATCTACACATTTTGGGTCATTGTTAGTTGTGCAACCCTCTTTTCCTGAATTTGTGCTATCAACAAAGGACAGTCTAGCAGCTCATGATCGAATTGTTCACAATAGCTACATGAAATTCGGGTTGGGTTGGTACAATCTCGCACATAATGTCCTAGTCCTCCACAGTTGTAACAGATTAACTGCCCGTGACCCCTTCTAGGTCCCATTCCGCCCCATCCTCGACTGTGCCCTTGGAACCCACCGTGCGCAATCGCTGTGGCTGGATCCTGACTTTGCGCCTCCGTCTGCATTCTATAGGCAAATGACTGATCCATCAGCATTTGATAGCTACGACAATCCCTTTCTTCATGGGACCACTGATCTACAAAAGTTGCAAAATAGCATTTGGGGGGTCTGGTTGTATTTTGGTAATAGATGATAGTTACCAGTGTTGTGCTTGCCTCCCACCTGACAGATTGCACACCAGAGGGGGTGGTTTTTCTTGGCCCTGCCTGTGCCTCTAGTCGCAATGGTGTTGGTCCCCCTATTACCACAAAATTCACTGAGACCGGACAGTGATCTTTATCGTGTCCCTGGCTCTTACACCTTACACACCATACTTCCTCCCGGGCCTCTGAGCGCGGGGTCTGTTCTTGTTTTCACTTCTGCATTTCCAAGCATAAATTTTGGACCTACGCTTGAATTTGTTGAACTTCAAACCCTGGGTCTAGTATCAGGGTTTCATGCAGTCGCATTGCTGCCTCCAGCACTTTAGCTTGGGTTGAGATCTTTTGTTTTAACAAAGCTGACTTTAGATATTGTGTTAATGATGTGACGAACCAAGCACAGTGTTGTTCATTTATCAGTGTCATGTTGGCCTCATGGGTAGCACTTTTCAACCTTTGATCCAAATCCCACAGAGTTTCCCCCATCATCATTGCAATTTCTTTGAATCCTACAACCAACTATTTTCCTGAATTCAGCTGGCTAAATTCCTTTTTTAATTCGGTATGGATTTCTGCTACCCCCGCTGTTGGGTTACTGTTTGAATACTTCATGTACCATGTCAGTGCTCGGTCCTGAAACACACTAACTAAGGTATCCTTCTTGATGTTATCATCTCTGATACCCTGAGCATCCCATACAGATTTAATCACAAACCAGAATTGTGTCGGGTCTTCGCCTCCTGCTCCCTTGAATACCGGCAACTAAATTGCGCTTGCCATAGTTACCCTTGATCTATTACCATCCCTGATTCCTTCAATCCTCCAATGTTTTTTCTTTCCGCGTTCCACACCAGACACCCTTTAGGCAGATCTCGGTCTCAGAAACGGAACCATTTGTTGGCTTATATGGGCCTGACCCAAGTTCAGAAGAATTATGTAGCCAAGCAAATCTTGCAGTCACTGGCCCTTTTGGCAACAGCCCGCGAAGCGTGGACTGAGGTCTCACCCGAGGTAGCAGGGGAGGGTGTTTGAACCAGGTTTCCGCACCCTTGGGATGTCTGGATGTGGTCTGAGAGGTTCGCACGCCATCCTGTAGCTTCACGCTGCGCTAGATCCGCGCAGATCTAGATAATCTTAACTTTCCTTTACCGCGCTGATTACAAATCTAATTTATTCGAGTAATTATTATAACCCAGATCTATTTAGAGAGGTATTTAAGAAAACAATTACTTATTTCATTTAGTTCACATATTAAGATTAAACCTCATTCATAAGTACTCAATAAGCATATGCGCGCAGATCAAAACAGTTTCATTAACCATAAAAGAATAGAGTTATGATAGTTCAGATTAATGCAGAATTCAAAAGAACTTATCTTTATTTCCACTTATCAACCTTACATCCAGATCTTCCTTACGCACTTAGCTGCAGGGGTCCACGCACACAGCTGTGGACTCTTCCAGGCCTCTACGCACACAGTTGCAGAACCTCTATCCTCTACCCAAACCCTCGACTCGGACTGACAGACACTCTCAGAATGCACCCATTACATCTTAGATCTCCAAAATCATACCAAAACTTAGCTACTCTACCCATAGAGCCTCGCTCTATTTATACCTTTCCATGCATCGCGATCCATAGGCGGGCCGACTCAACCTACATGTATTTACATTATTTTTGGGTGGACTACCCTTTTGACTCGACCTTTTACATTTCATGCTCTGCATATTTCAGAGTTTTTACAATAATTTAATCCTAATTTCTAGGCTTTTTGTCCCAAAACCGTTACGCGGGACCTCTGCTACCCAACATGCATGCTATATTATCACTGTGATGGAATATCTAACTAGATGGGCGGAAGCATAGTCGGTTAAGGATTGTATAAGGGTTACGGTAGAGAAATTATTGTTTGAGTATGTCTTAACCAGATTTGGATGCCCGAAAGTATGGATGAGTGATAGGGGTATGCACTTTCTAAACAAAACAATCAGCGCGTTGACTGAGGAGTTTCAAGTCTACCATCAGAAGAGTACACCATATCACCTGTAGGCAAACAGAATTATTAAAGCCTTTAACAAGATTTTGGAGACCGTGCTAACGAAGATCTACAACGCGTAGTGGAATGACTGGGACATACGCGTACCTGTGATACTCTGGGGCTTATCGGAATACTTGTAAGAAAATGACAGGGAAAACGTCGTTCAGATTAGTATATGGGATTGAAACCGTAATGCCGATGGAATACATTGTGCCTAGTCTACACATAGCAGCTTTGATGGATATGGCGGACCGCAAGACCTTGGAAGAACGGCTCACACAGATGATGGAGCTCGAAGAAGATTGATTTTTGGCAGGATTCCATGAACAAGTCTAAAAGGAACATGAAAAATCATGGCATGATCGCCATATCAAGCTTCGCACATTCAAGGTAAATGATCTTGTCTTGTTATATGATAGTAAATTCACTCAATTTCCACGTAAATTCTAGATGCATTAGTTAGGGTTGTATATTGTCAAATAAATTATAGATGGAGGCACAATTCAGCTCGCAAAGCTAAATGGGGAACCCTTCCCAGGAAGAGTGGATGGGAGCAGATTGAAGTTGTATACAAGGGATCGATCCTGCGCAATGACTATATGACAACAGGATAGTCTTAGTGTTCTAGGCAGTTGCAAGGGAGTGCAGGACTATAAACTGCACTGCCCAGATTGGTGGACAACACACTGAGCAGGATGCGCGAAGAGTGACGAAGATGCAATTAGTGAAGTTGCACTCAAGAAGCTGTGCCAAAACGGAAGATACCGTGCAACCCAGCAGGAAAATGACCATTGGAGTTATTGTTCATGACTTGATGGCTAGAAAATGGTTAAGAGGAGTGGGGTGGTGGCAATTAAGGCAAAAAATATTTGAAGATCTGCCGCCAAAACAACATTTTTTATCAGAATTTGAGGATTATAGCCTCCTCAAGAAGTCATGAGGGTATTCCATTCTTTCTATTACAGATTAGGTAGTTCAATTTGTTTCCCATCTTTTAGCAGGGAAGGTTATGATAAAATGATGCGCGGATGAAGTTCCAGCGCTAGTAGTTTCACTTGCTGTGTAGTGCGTGAAAGGCATACAATTTAATTGGGACAAGTACCTTTGTATGGTGTTCTTAGAAAACTCCTGTGAGGCCCAAGAGAAAACCAAGTTGTTCCACTATGCTTGGTTGTTTCTATCAATTGTGCTCGTTGCATGGAGATTGTTGGAGGATAGCCAATTTTCTCCTCTCAAGGAAGGATTTCCAAAGGCCGCGCAATTCACCTCTTTATGGTCTATGAAGGATGCCGCATGGATTACAGAAACAAAGATATTTTGGACTTTTGTGGAAATGGATCTCCATATGGAAATTAATCAATGTCCAAAGTTATCCCCAACCTTATTTACACACCTGTCTGCCTATGCCGCATTCAAGGCTGACTTCCACAGAGTCTATATCCAAGCACAGAAGGATCCAGAGTAGAAATGGCACCAGTTGCCCTATTTGGTGTCAGAAATTAGCGTGCATGAGTTCGTAGGGTTATGGCCTACAAAATGGTGTGCCCCGTCAGAGTTAGATGTTGGAACAAGCACGAATGTGAAAAGTTTTGCTACGCAGAAAAGAAAGTAGGTCACTAAGAAAGCTACGCGTACCCTAGCAGAACAGAAAAAGAAGGAAGCTCCAGAAAAGGCTCACATAGAGCAAGAACGCACTACTAAGGAGCAGGTGGAAACAAAGTAGCATGAGTCACAGAAAGGTGATAAGTCACCTTCACCACAGGCCGAGGAAGAAGAGATTTCAAGCCAAGGCGGAGGCAGTGATGAGGGGTAGAGCACCCCCTTTATTTTGAAAAGACGTGGCACAGAGTAGAAGGGTGGAATGCGAAAAAGAAGAAATATGATAAAACACAGGTTGATTCCATGGTATTAACAGAAAGCGATCTTGATGAGATCAACGATAAAATTAATGATACCACGACAAAAGTGTTGTAGCAGTTTGAGCAACAATACATTGCAGATGATGGGGAGCATCCAGAAGGACCTGCACAAGCTGCAAATCCAAACAAGTAGAATACAAGTGGGCATTGGACAAGTGAGCTTGGAGCAAGTGAGCTTGACACCTCGGACAAGCCAAGCAGCAAATCTAGTCAGGACCATAGATCTCAGAACTATACCATTTCCATATGGGTCCATTTGCGCATAATCAGCTGATGATTGCATTATACTTAGTACAATCAAGGATATAGGATTGAATATAGCGGCGTTGTCCAATGAAACCCTCCACATGTTGCATGAGGGGGTGACATATGAGTTGAGAACTCGGGAGAAGCACACCCTCAACCAAATCAGTGAGTACAAGGTCAACAATGAACAAATATTCATTGAAAATGTATAATTTTCTCTACAAATCAGCTAGCTCACTGATATCATGTAGAGATTTCACTTGCAGATCCAACTGATATATGTAATGTACTAAAGCATAATATTAGATCTACATCTACCATAAACTTAGCGAAAGCTTAATTGAACATGAGCAACATCAAGCATGAACACATATAACTGATAAGAAGGAATCAATCACACATAACACAGAATATACCACTAGGGAAAGCACCAGCATAAAACCACAACACTGTATTATCAATCAAGTGGAAATCCTCAACAACATACAAAAAGAATTAGTTCAAAAGCTATCCTTCTCTCTCTGTACTCTGATGATAAAGCTCATGGACTACCTAGCCCTGTATATAAAGGTTGCACCTCAAGTCCAAGCTCCTATTTCCTTGCGCATTTTTTATTGGGGTCCAATTAGAAAACACATGTAAATTGGTCTAGTCATACCTGCTGTCACCTCAGGTCCAACTACGTAGTCATAGAAGGAAGAAGCTTCCTTCCCCATGCAAGGAACACTTACTAGAAATATCCTAGCATCTGATATTACACTGTACCACATCTGATCTCAACTGGGTCTCTGACAGAAATGACATGCATCAGTTATCCATGAGTGAATACACAGTTATCTAAAAATAACAGTTGTCACATGCATGCAAGCATCAACAAACTATATCTCATTAATTTAACAACTTGTTAAATTAATCTAGCTGAAATTGACTAAGTTAAACTAAGTCAACTAATCCTCTCAATATAGAACTCATCCTTAATTCCTCAATCAGTGGAGCAAAATCAAGGACACATTCCCCAATTAGTGGAGAAATAATTGCATGTTCTCACAAAGACTTCAAGTTTTCTTTTCCTTAACTAATTAACTCATGGAGAATTAATTAATTAATATTCCAAACTACTGGTAAGACAAAATTCGAATTTACTTCCTATAGATAGAGCAGGGACTGCTATAAATAGGAAGGGACCTAGAAATGCTATTTTTAGAAGATGTTATTTTTAGCAGTTTCACCTCTCACCCAAGGTGGCCAAAATGCTTATTGGCCAAACTACTATTTTTAGCAATTTCTATTTTTACATTTCTTGTTGCACACTTTTCAACACTCCCTCTTAACAAGAAAGGCTTCCTCTCAAACTCGATCCTGTAACTTTGGAATTTTTTGCATGCAACACATCTACCAAGTGTGGTTGCTCCAGCAACACTCGGAACAAAAAACTCCCAACTGATCACTTTGTTGGGCTAGAAACATACTCTGATGTTGAAGCTCTACCTATTGCTGACAAGTGCTCCCTCTCTGACCTATGTGCTACTGCAACATCTCCATGCATCTCGCACCGTTGCACCCTTCTTTGTGCTACCCTGCACTGTGCAAAACACTTGTGCCTTTCGCATTGCCGCAACCTGCATGCTCTGCACTGTCCTATGATTCCCTGCACTATAGCTTTCTCTGTCGCTCCATCTGCATCTGTCTCTACCCAATCAGTCAGTTCCTGCTACTCCACATTGGGGCTCCCATAGCAAGGTCTCATCCAAGAGGTTGGGTACCTCAAGGTTCCTGCCTCTCCTCCTTGGGACAATCACTCTATATCGCCCCACCTCCTACCTGGAGGTATGGCTACATGTGATCCCTCTGCCCACCTGGCTCAAAGTTTCCCCCTACTGGAGGTCTCTACATGAGTAGATGTATCTACTCGATCTCCACTCAGCTTCCCCTGTTGTGGCTACTCCATAACCTCCTAAAGCTGCTACACCAATCGTGGCTTCTCCACAATCGTCTGAGACTTCTTCTAGCGCTGCATGTTGAGAGGTAATATACCCTCCCTCTCAACCACCAATCCTCCATCAGTTGCCTTACTGCTCAAGACTTTGCATGCATCTTGAACCTCAAGAGCATATAGGTTCTTGACCCGTGAACCAATCTACTTCACCTATCTAGTGATGATGTGTCTAAGGAAAACCTTTCCATTACTGAAGACTACATCATAGCCTCTGTCTTCCAGCATCGCGATTGACACCAAGTTTCTCTTCAATCCTAGTACATACTTGACATCGGTCAAGGTAAGGCGAGCTCCATGCTCCCTCTAAAAAATAACCGTGCCTACACCTGAGACACTATACTTCTCATCATTACCCATCACTATGAGTATCTGGAGATCTTTCTCCTCCAAAGTACTGAACAAACTCTTGTCGCCGGTCATGTGGAAAGAAGCTCCACTGTCAAGAAACCAACCACTTCCCACCATGGATGAAACCATGCATGCGAAGAGTGTGAAATCCAACTTAAATTGTGAAGCAAGTTTCTCACCTTCAGATCCTTCCCCGGATCCCTTCTTGGATTTCCTCTGTGGACAATTTGCAGCATAATGGCCCACCTCATGACAACAAAAGCATCGTACTTTCAATTTGTCAACCTTCTTCCCACCATTGGAAGAACTAGATTCAGAAATAGAATCCTTCTCCTTCCCCTTCTTTGCCTTACTTGCTAAGGCATAGTTCTCCTCATCCTCCATGGATGAAGAACCATCTCTGGTGCTCCATCTGATCTCCTCTTGCATCAAATCCGACCATAGTCGTTCCCAATCTGGCAATTTCTCCCTTCCATTAACCAACCCGTGGTAGCTATTCCAGCTCTTAGGAAGGCCAAGGAGTGCTAGACTCACCATATCATCTTCAGTTGTCACGACCCCTACACTTGCAAGCTCATCCCTACATGTGATGAGCTTGGTCAGATACATAGATATCGTCTCATCCTTTTCACACGATCTTTCGAAGTTTGTCCTTTAGTGCCAACTTCCTCTGGTCACTACTATTCTGATATAAATCTTTCAATGTTTTCCACATTGCAAACAAAGTCTCCTTCCCATGGAGGCTCGAGACAATGTGATCTCGCACTCCCTCCAAGAGAATTCTCCTAGCTCTAGCCACACACTTCTTCCATTCCGCCAGTTGAGTAGCATCAGTAGGCTTAGGGATTTCTTGATCAATGAAGTCCTTAAGGCTGTTATCTTCCAATACTGCCTCCATGTGATCCTTCCAAGCTATATAGTTTGAGCTACCATCAAGGGCATACTCAAGCCTCAAACCATAGAATGCCATCGGTGAAATAGATGTGATAAGAACTTGAGATCTATATCCCGAATAATAAACTTCGAATTCCTTCTTGTATATTGTTCTTCCTTGATCACCTGTGCTCTGATACCATGTAGAATTTTCTCTACAAATCAGCTAGCTCACTGATATCATGTAGAAATTCCACTTGCAGATCCAACTGATATATGCAATGTACTAAAGCACAATACTAGATCTACATCTACCATAAACTTAGAAGAAGCTTAATTGAACATGAGCAACATCAAGCATGAACACATATAACTGATAAGAAGGAACCAATCACACATAACACAGAATATATCACTGGAGAAAGCACCAGCATAAAACCCCAACACTGTATTATAAATCAAGTGGAAATCCTCAACAACATACAAAAAGAATCAGCTCAAAAGCTATCGTTCTCTCTCTGTACTCTGATGATAAAGCTCATGGACTACCTAGCCCTGTATATAAAGGCTACACCTCAGGTCCAATCTCCTATTTCCTTGCGCAGTTTTGATTGGGGTCCAATTACAAAACACATGTAAATTGGCCTGATCATACATGCTGTCACCTCAGGTCCAACTATGAAGTCATAGACGGAAGATGCTTCCTTCCCCAGGCAAGGAATACTTACTAGAAATATCCTAGCATCTAATAGTACACTGTCCCGCATCTGATCTCAACTGGGTACCTGATAGAATTGACATGCATCAGTTATCCATGAGTGAATACACAGTTATCTGAAAATAATAGTTGTCGCATGCATGCAAGAATCAAGAAACTATATCTCATTAATTTAACAACTTGTTAAATTAATATAACTAAACTTGACTAAGTTCAACTAAGTCAATTAATCCTCTCAATATAGAACTCATCCTTAATTCCTCAATCAGTGGAGCAAATCAAGGACACATTCCCCAATTAGTGGAGAAATAATTGCATGTTCTCACAAAGACTTCAAGTTTGCTTGTCCTTAACTAATTAACTCATGGAGAATTAATTAATTAATATTCCAAACTGTTGGTAAGACCAAATTCGAATTTACTTCCTATAGATAGACCAGGGACTGGTATAAATAAGAAGGGACCCATAAATGCTATTTTTAGAAGATGTTATTTTTAGCAATTTCACCTCTCACCCAAGGTGGCCAAAATGATCATTGGCCAAATTGCTATTTTTAGAAATTTATATTTTTACATTTCTTGTTGCACACTTTTCAACAGAAAAGGCACATGATCTAAAGGAAAAGGAGGAACTACAAGCGTGTAGTTCAATTCTGGAGCCAGCAGTAGTGGAGGCCTATAAGACAGTGCCTAAACTTCAAATCTGGGAGGATGCTCAACTTGAAGCCAAAATCAGAAAATTAGCCGCTAGTGTGTGTGAGGCTAGAGCAGAAGTTGGACACTTTCGAGTTCAACATGAAGATTGCAGAGCTGTAGTTGAAGTTGCAGCCCACGACTCCACCTAAAGTCCGGGAGTAGCGCAAAATGGAAATTAAGGAGGGCATGGCTACCTTGGACACCATAATCACCCACTGCGCAACATTGTTTAAACAGGCTACAGAGCTATTGACCTATCTGTTGGAGGATATGAACCTGCAAACATTGAACACAAAGGTAAGGGAGATGCAGCGCCAATATGATGAGGTCCAGGCAATTGCGCGCACATTAGCACCAACGTAATGCCTTTCCAAGTTACAGGAAGGAAAGAAGCTACTGGCACAAGTGGAGGAAGTGCAGAAGAAAGAGGCCTTTCTAAAGGCCAAGTTGCAGCCTTGGTTGGATGAGGCTTATCAAATCATGATCTTCATTCAAGTTAAGCTTAAGGGACTGCAGCAAACGCAGTGGATGATCATGTTGGAAGTAGAAGGACCAACCATTGAAAAATTGGTCGAGGAGGTTCAGCAGGAAGCAACATAGAGCAATGCTGAAGTTGCATTGATCCAGGTGGAGCTGGGGATCTTCACAGTAAGATCACGGCACCAATAGAGTGACTTGAGGGTGAGTCACGATATTTGTGTTGGGGGCCTGTTGGGATGGGGTCCCCTGGTTTAGTTTGGGGTTAAGATAATGCAAAATTTGGTACAATTTTGTAAATAATGTAAAGTCTCTGCGATTTGTGGATGTGAAGCGCGTAGATGATTAGGAGTCAAAGGGGCTTAGCCCCTTGTTTTGGATAAATTTTGAGTCGGCTTTTGAGATTCACCCATGGCCCACAGACTATGGAATTGTATGAAAAAAGTCTATAATAGTGAGTCTTAGCGAAAAAAAAAAGGAAAACTAAGAAGAGCGAAGATAAGGAATTGGGTTGATTAAAGAAGCTAAGGCAGGAAGGCTCTTCTTCCTACTCTTAGATAGAGAAAGAAAGGCTCCACAACTGAGTGCGCAGAGGCCTAGGTAGAGTCTGAAACTGAGTGCGTGAACCCCTATAGCTATGTGCGCAAAGTAGTTTGGGTCTGTAATCTATGAATTAATAAAGACAAGTTCCTGAAGAATTATTGAGTATTTTCTATTCATGTCTATTTATGTTATATGTCATTGATGAATGACTTGTTCTATCAAATATTGATTGCACGGTACGCAATTCTCCTGAATCAGTCTTAATAATGTATGCAATGCATGTTTAAATACTTTCGTGAAGACTCTAGTGATTCCTCTTATGTTTATTAATGACTTAAGTAGATCTGCGTGAACACCAATTTAGGATTTCTTTATAATGTGCGTAAGTAGGTAAATCAACTATTAAAGGTCCACAAGGACTGATCGTAGACCTTCGCGAAGGTCTGAAGGTTGTTTTAACAGAGTTGTAGTAACGTGCCCTAAGAGTTTATCGATCTGTGCGAAGGCAAATCCAAGGCGCTGGAAGACATCACACTAGTCTCTGGATGTAGAAACTTGGTTCTTGCATCCCCCCATACTGCTTCGAGTGAGACTACAGCCTGCGCTACGCAGGTTGTTGTCGAAAGGGCCAGTAGTGTAGGGTTTTGTTGGTTGGCGCAACTAACTCTGAACCTAGGTCAAGACCCCCTAAGCCAACACAAACCACTCAAAGCGTCCAAGCACGAATGTACAAACAATTCAAGGCCATCAACAAAGACAAAATTAAAAAAGAGAATGATATGGTCATGTCAAGTAGAGAAAACATAATGTAAATTTCAAAGTATGAAGTTTATCTCAAACATATACATAATAATGATAATCTAAAAATGTGACATTGTTTTCATCAACTAGAACTAACCTAGATCCAAATTCTACACTCCAAAAAGAAGGTTTTCACCTTGAGGGATTTGATCTCTCTCAGCACATGATAGATCCAGAATTAGATGGACCTAGTTCCTTAATAGAACCTAATGAATATATAATGGTTCTTTCTCTTTCTATATAGAATGTGTATTTTTTTATTGTTTAAATTGTATTTTTGAATGTTATATAAAGTATATAACTTAAACTTATAATTCCAAAAAATCTTTGCTGGATTTTAGAAAAATATTTAGAAATGACCAAAATGTAAAATAGTGAGGCTATTCTAATGTTTTAACAATAAAACATATTTTTTTTCTATTACTATATATATATATATATATATATATAACATGTGTATTGAAACATTTTATCTATGGGCTACATTGTCCACACTAAAACTGTTTTTTTTGTTATTAATATATTTTGAAGTATACCTCAATATTACTTTATCTTGACATTAAAATATTTTATTGATAACTTACATTGAATTTTTTTATTATTATAAATATTTTTAAATATCACATATTAATTTTATATCAATAATTGAATTAGCTTTCAATTATATATATATATATATATATATATATATAGATATATTATTTTAACATTTTCTTTCTATTATAGATATATATGAAGTTGATATTGACATAAATTAGATAATATAGATCTTCAAATAATTTATTTAAATCTCATATTGAAATAATTTTTTTAAAGTATAAGGTTTAAACATCTTACTAACATCTTTTTTTTCTAATTACTTTATCTGTTTTAAAGTTGATATAAAATTATATTAGAGCATGTGGGCATCAAAATATTTTATTTATGACTGATACGGTGAAATATTTTTACTACATTGGGTTGTAATTGTACTGAGGATTATTGATGTTTTATAAAACTTTTAATTAAATGTAACTAAACATGCATATTCATTTTTTTATAATAGACAACATCTATTTAGAGAATATTTTATTTTTATTTTGACAGAGACACATGTCAACTCCATGTTGGGCACAGAGGAAATCACACATAAGCATTTTGAAAAATTTGATCCCTCCCTCGTAGTAGATCCAAAGCTAAGATGAATATATACTAGTTACTTGTTCTAAATATAATTTCATTGTTTAAAAATAATATAACATGTCATATCATTTCTTTATTTTTAGAAATAATGTAATATGCTTACATATAAGAATGTTAAGATTTATCATAAATTGTTATATATATATATATATATTAACTAATAATATTTATTTATAATAATAATTATTATTTAATTTTAAGTTTATTATTAAATTAAATATTAAATTGATGTATAAGATTTTTTTATTTATCAAATAAGATATTTATTTTCCAGTGTCATTTCACTATTAAAATTTAAAAAATGAATATATTTTATTTTTTTCTATTTTGAATTTATAAATTTAAAAGAAAATACATATATTCTTTATTATTAAACCCATTCAAATTATAGCTCATGGGGCTTTAGATTGACGGTGAATGGGTGCATTGTTAAAACACTCTTGCTATAAGTCATTGCTTCAAATCCCCTGTAAATGCTTACCTACCAAAAACTATTCATATTATATCACTTTAAACAAAAACTACTCTAATAAATAAATAAAATAAAAATAAAAAAATAAAATAAAATATAACCACTCACTTAGAGGAAATGACCAGGAAAGCATAAATAAAGCTTAAAATAAAAGTGAATAAAAAAAACCATACATATGCTTTGACCATATAATTACCTCATACGGCGTGATTGATTGATAAGATTGATCACCTTTAACTGGTAAAGTCTCTGTCATAAAATTTAATATGAAACTATTCTCCCGTTCTCTTTATAAATACATGAACGTTATTTTATTGCGTTGTCCGTATGTTTCACCTTTTGTTACCTGAAATATTTTATACCAAACCGCAAAAAAAAAAAAAAAACTTCCGTACTTTTTTATCATAATTTGATCTCTTAAATATTATATAAATAAATAGTAAATATGCATGACTTTCAATACGGGACATTTTCAGGGTTAATATTGGGGAGTGGGTAAAATATTTTATACCAAACCGCTAAAAAATAAAAAACTTTAAAAAAACTTCCGTGCTTTTTTATCATAATTTGATCTCTTAAATATTATATCAATAAATAGTAAATATGCATGACTATGCATGACTTTCGATACGGGACATTTTCAGGGTTAATATTGGGGAGCGGGTAAAATATTTTATACCAAACCGCTAAAAAATAAAAAACTTTAAAAAAAGTTCCGTGCTTTTTTATCATAATTTGATCTCTTAAATATTATATCAATAAATAGTAAATATGCATGACTTTCAATACGGAACATTTTCAGGGTTAATATTGGGAAGTGGGTAACTGTTAATTTTTTATTTATAATAATATTTTCCGATTTTTTTTAAATGATTCATTTAAATTTTATAATTTATATATTGGAATTAATAAAATTCGCTAAAATTTCTCAGTCTTAAAATAATTTTCTACTCTTAAAATTTTCCCTAACTTAATTAAAACAATTAGTTAAAGCTTTGTGCATCATAAAATGATAAAATGCAATAAGTTAATATATTATTGAAATATTGATTCTATGCCACCCTTTTCGTACTTTTAAACACGCAACTCCCATCACTTGTAAATATTGATTCTATGCCACACTTTTCGTACTTTTAAACATGCAACTCCCCTCACTTGGTATGGTGTGATGAGACGGTGTAATGACTTTTAAACATGCAACTCCCCTCACTTGGTATGGTGTGATGAGACGGTGTACTCATTACTGGGGTATATTAGGTTTTGTAAGGAATTTTGATAATTTTTGTATATAATTTTTTTTAATTAAATTAAATTAATAAAAAAAAAATTATGACTTTTTCTCACAATTATTAGCAGGTTGAAATTTAAATACAAATTAAATATGAGTGAATAGGGATCAAATATTTTCCCGTCTAAATTTTTTAGAGTGCAAAATACAATGTATTATTTTTTATTGTTTAAATTGTATTTTTGAATGCTAAATAGAGTATATATAGGACCAAATAAAAAATTTAACCATAAAAACTTAATTTTTTTTCTATATATAAATATATATGAAGTTGATATCGACATAAATTAGTTAACATAGATCTTCAAATAATTTATTTAAATATCTTGTTAAAATATTTTTGAAAAGTATAAGATTTAAACATCTGATTCACACATTTTTTTACTTCTAATTACTTTACAACATATTCATTTTTTTAATTATAGTTGACATTATTTTTCTATTTAGAACATAATTTTTATTTTTTATTTTTATTTTAAAGGGGCTCACACAGATGGACAAACTTACACATCCCCTCATAATGGGTTGTATAATGAGCCTCTAGACTCAATTATATGGCAACATGGGAAGACATTATTTGCACCTAAGGTGTTAATAGTCACCACCTTGAATGTGTATACTACATGTGCCCTAACACTCTAGGTGAAGGGTATGCCCTCTTCTTATATCAAGGACTCAAAGCATATACTAGGAGGCCAATTAAAACCAACATTAACTTCAAGAAGCCCATGCTCAATCTTGATGGATCTAATGTTTAAACTAGGTTATTGATCCCTAACCTTCCTTCCTCCACAACCTTTTACCTTCCTTCCTCCACAAGCTTTTGCATGGAAAGGGAAATGGTAGATCCCAAACCATTAACTGAAAACCAAGTAGATTGACCAAGAGATTTGGTTTTTGATTAACCGCAATGTAATTGGCAAATTTAATGCTTTGTGCCTTTCATTGAAATAGTTGCAAACATATATTGCAACATCATGGGATTCCTTTTCACATAAATCATGGTCATTCATCTCAATGCAAAAGGTTTCTTCATCCTTAAGTTCAACTATGATGAAAGTAATAATTTTGTCATGTGGTCTCTTCATGCAAATAAGGAAACTTAGCTTCAACTCTAATATCAAATCCCCAATCAAAATTATAACTTAGGTTAGTTATCAAATTTTTCTTTTGAACTCTAGAACCCAAAGTAGTTAGAATCCAACGGAAATGGGTTGGAAAATACACTATTTTAGCATTGCCAGTAGCTATAAATCGTCCACTTCCCTTTCTCATCCATTGATTCACATTGATTTGGCTATTAAATATAAGGAAAATGGTCCTAATTAACCTTACAATAATCATCATACTCTTTCTTGATAGAAGAACTAGAAGAAAATATCCAAATATATAATTCCTTCACAACACCCTAAAAACACACCTCTTACACCATGCCACATACTTCTACCTAACCTTCTTACTAAGCTTCTTAATATCGTTTATATGAAAAGAATTACATTTATTAATTACCAACAACATATTTCATCTAACAATTCTTAAATTCTTTCTTAAATTACAAAAAAAATAAATAACAATTCTTAAATTCTTTCTTAAAAAAAAAAAAAACAAAAACCTAAATCCAACCTTTCCGATCAAAATAAAACTACTTCGATCAATATTCAAATTAAAAGTTAAAAATACACAAATATCACCACATTAAATGATACAACAAACCAAAAATATACAACATAAAGATATTAATTTATTAATTTCCTTACCATCTCACAAAACCAATCAAAATTATAACTTTTTAAAATTTAACTTTAAAACTTTTATTTACAAATTAATTTCCTTACCATCTTACAAAACAAATCAAATTTATAACTTTTTAAAATTTAACTTTAGAACTTTTATTTACTACAATCACATATAGTTTAACACATTTATTATTTTATAAATATTTCCAATTAAAAATCTTGACAATAATATTATCAATACTGTAAATAAAAGTTAAAATACATAAATATCAAAAAAGCAATATACTACATGGGCACTATATCACGAAACTAATAAAATTTATAACCTTCTTTTAAAAAAGGGAACTTCTACTCACAACCTTTAACAACAATAATATTTATGATTACATATACTTTAACACAGACCTATTATTTTATTAATAAAATAAAATAAAAATCGGTCCTACAAATGTCAAGTCTATTCACAACCTTTAACTACAATAATATTTATGAATACATATACTTTTAACACATATTTTATTTTCTTAATAACATTAAAGAAAATATTTTATCCGTATGTTTAAAATTCGATCATACATTTGTCAAGTCTATGCACCCAATATTCTCCTTTAGTTGGGCATTTGTCAAAATGCCCTTTTCATTATATGACAAATGCCCTTTTCATTATATCTACTTTCCATCTCTTCTACTTAGATAGGATTGTAAAATGTCAAAAAATAAAAAATGAGTGTACAAATATCATCGAGTTTTATAATTCAAATTTTATTATCATCACTTCAATTTTTATAATATTAATTTAAAACAATTATAATATATAAATTAATTTTTTATTTATTTAGAGAAAAAAGAATAGTTAATTTATGTTTTTTTATTTGAATTAATAATCTAATTTTGAGGGATAAATGCAATTAAATATATAAGCAATGGAGTAATGGTATATGTGATAAGGTAGTTTTAATAAATAAAAAAAGATGTGCTTTTATGTCACTCATTAACTACGTGGTTTTGATTCATATTTGAATTTATATTTCTTTCGAATAGAGATCAAATTTTGAAATTTAGGAAGTGTTAAATGACCTTTATTTATTGATCATGAAAACTCAATAAGTCTTTAAGAATTTAGAATCACTTTCAATTTTGTCGTTTTTTTTCATACAAGGCTAATGAGGATGGTTTCTCTTTTGAATGAAAAAAAAGAAAAAGAAAAAAGATATAAAAAATTAAGTAAGTTGGTTGTGTTCATCCTCTCATTTGTATAGCCCCGTGTCACCTTTATCCAACATTTTTGCAAACTCAAAAGGAAATGTCATATGCCCGAAACATTGTTAATTTGGCAACATCCTCTAATTCATTTGACGTGGGAACATTACCCTTTGTTCATTAATCAGTGTCTCTATCTCTACAATGCTTTGTCTTCATACACTCTATATTTCATTGCTCCCAAAATTTGTATGCTAAGTCTTACCAAGTGGAATGTAGAGCCTCCTCCACCTCCTCTTTGTGTTGTGTTCTTGCACTCTTTATTTATCCACACTCATTTCTTATACTAAGTTTTCCCCACTCTCTTGGAACACCTCCTAATGCACACTCCATCCTATGACAACTTGCCATTCTTGTTTCATAATTCTTATCCTAAGTTTTACCATGTAGAACGTGAAGCCTCCTCCACCTTTGCATTGCCTTGTATTCCCACACTCCTTATTTCTCCATATTTATTTCTCATCCTAATTTCCCCCACTCCCTTGGCACACCTGCCAATACGCACTCCGCTACAGTCTTTTTTTCTTAGGAAAATCACAACTTTATATTAATAAAAATAAAAAGTTACATAAGCAGATGCATAAGTGCATTTAAGTATTGTCCTTCAAGATCATTTGAATGTGCTTGGTAGGTCCCTATAATACTAGTGATGCCCCCATTAATATTGTAGTTGTATCCCCTATTAATATTGTTGTGCCCCTATTGTCCCCATATTGTTATTATTGTGCCCCATAGAATCCCTCTATTGTTATTTTTGTGCCCTTATATTATTATTGTTAGGTCGGCTTGGTTATATTGTGACCCCTTAGACTCCTATATATAGAAAGGAGGTTTTTCATTTGAATCATCCAAGAATTGTTCATTTATGTAATGTAAAGGAGGTTGCCCCCTCGAAGAGGTTGAATTCTAAGGCGTTGATCTATCTTTTCTATCTTTTTGTGAGCTGGTTTCATAACATTTGGAATCAGAGCCTTGGATTCTAGGGTATCGCTGCTCCAAATAGGTCATCGTGGAATTTTCACTATAAATTTTTTCTGCTACGTTTCAAAAGTGAAAAAAAAACCCATTTGAGATGAAATCGCATTGAACCTCGGGTCTGAATTTCAAATCTTTTCGTGCTATATTTGCAGAGATATGATCTGAGGAAGTTTGTCTTTTTGCGGACTCCTGAATTACATTCCAAACAGGTGACCTGGGGAAAATCGTCATAACTTTCTCTTTGAGCATCGGATTGAAATTTTGTAAGAAGGTACAAAAAGAGTACAGACTGTAGTTTCTTGTATATATTTTTCAGATCCAAAGGTCGAAACAGTGACATGTGGCACTTCATACAAGTTCGCTCTTCTGGAAAGGTCTATAATCAAGTCATCTTGGGAGATTGTACATAACTCTTCCTTGGAGAATCCAATTTGGATCAGACTGGTGGCATTGCAAAGAGGACGCAGAGGGCCACTACAAGTCACAATTTCAGAACTAGATGATCCGAAATTACAGAGATACATCAGATTTAATATCAAGCTCCTACAAAGTGAAAAAGGGTGTGTAGTATTTTTAAATGTTTGCATAAGCTTGGTTTGAAAAATCAGTTTGAAGGAATTCAAAGGGCATAGTAAAGCATTATTATCGGTAATTGATTCCTCGAGGAAAGAAAATGCAAACACCTAGTAAGCAACCTGAAAGCTCTAACATGACTCATGAAGAAGAGGAAGAAATGCAACATGATATATCAAAATTACGATACCAAGTGTCACTTGCACAAAAAGTAACAGAATCTAAGATGGATGGCTTAAAGAAAGATGTAGAAGCTAAGATGGATGGTTTAACGAAAGGTGTAGAAGCTAAGATGGATTGTTTAAAGAAAGGCGTAGAAGCTAAGATGGATGGCATGGAAGCTAAGATGAATGGCATGGATGCTAAAATAGATGGCATGGATGATAAGACGGAAGAATTGAAGATAAATATGAATAAGTTGCTACAAGAAATGGTCACTAATGGTGAAAGGATAGTAAAGGAAACTCATGATGAAAACAAAAGAAATGTTAATCATGATTCCATAAACTCTAATGTTGGATCGAAGACCCACCATATTCCAAAAATCGATATGAGGAAGTTTGATGGCACAGATCCCGTAACATGGATATTACAGATGGAGCAATTTTTCGATCTCAATAATGTGCAAAACACACAAAAGGTACGTATTGCAACTTTATATTTGGAACCAAATCAGTTTGTATGGTATCAATGGATTGGCTCTCATAAACAAATTATCACTTGGGCAATTTTTACGGAAGAATTGACAGCACATTATGAGGATACAAAAACAACACTTTTTTTAGCCAATTGATAAGTCTCAAACAAAAGAGTTCAATAATGGAGCACATTGAGGAGTTCCAAAAATTGAACATAAGGGTAAAAAATATTCCAGAGGAGCATAGGATTGATGTGTTCATAGGGACTTTAAAGGATAATATCCAACATGATGCTCGCCTTTGGGAACCTGATTCATTAGAGAAGGCATTCAGGTTAGCAAGGAAAATGGAAAGCAAAATTATGGCAACCAGGAAGCATAACACTCACAACTATAAATATGGAAGTGTTGTTGCCCCTAGCCTTCCACAACCTATAAGGTTGACACCACAACAATTGGAAGAAAGAAGAGCAAAAGGGCTTTGTTATAGTTGTGATAGCAAATACACTAAACGTCATAAGTGTGCTGAGAAGAAATTATTCTACATAGATTGTGAAGAGGAAGAAGAAAAGGAGCAAGAAAGGTCAAAAGAAGAGGATATACTCCAGGAACAAAGCCTAGATAAAGAAGAAATGAATCCGACCATATCTTGTAATGCATTGGCTGGAATTACCAATCCTCAAACCATTAAGATAGAAGGACAAATCAAGAAGAAAAAGGTAATAGTGTTGATTGATTCAGGAAGTACCCACAATTTTATTCATTGTAAGATAGCAAAAGAATTGAATTGCTTCCTATATCCAGCACCAGAGTGTCAAGTGATGGTTGCAAATGGAGGAATGATAAATTGCTTTGGAAAGTGCCATAATATCAAGCTATCCATGGGAGAATATGTATTGAAAAGCCCAATGCTTTCCATTCCAATGGGAGGTGCTGATGTTGTACTAGGAGTCTAATGGCTACATTCCTTGGGTACAATAGCTTTTAACTTTCAAGAAATTTTCATGAAATTTTATGCGGAAGGAAAAGAAGTTGAATTAAGGGGTATTTTAGGGAAACCGAGAAAGATAATAAGCTCTAACAGTATGACAAAGATTCCAAAAAAGGAACAACGTGGTGTAATTTCACAATTATGTTCGCTAGATGTTTCCACAT
Organism: Pinus tabuliformis; assembly: GCA_031772625.1. Lineage (NCBI taxonomy): Eukaryota > Viridiplantae > Streptophyta > Pinopsida > Pinales > Pinaceae > Pinus > Pinus tabuliformis. Next base: position 356,567,271 of record CM062813.1, read on the forward strand.
CGAAATCATCTATTGCTCCAGATCTCCAAAAAGTCTTGGACAATCATTCCAAGGTATTTGAGACTCTCAAAGGTCTCCCACCTATTCGTGATCATGATCATGCTATTCATTTGATTCCAGGAAGTGTTCCTCCAAACATTAGGCCGTATAGATATCCCTATGCCCAAAAGAGTGAAATTGAACGTATGGTTGCAAAAATTCTTGAGGCTGGTATAATTCAACCTAGCCAAAGTTCTTTCTCTGCTCCAGTAGTATTGGTGCACAAGAAGGATGGATCATGGTGCATTTGTCTAGATTATAGGGAGCTCAACAAGCTCACTATTAAAGATAAGTTTCCCATTCTTGTCATTGATGAATTATTGGATGAATTGCATGGATAAATTTACTTCACCAAGTTAGATCTTCGTTCAGGATATCATCAAATCATAATGAAGACTCAAGAAATTCTGAAAACAACATTTAGAACTCATGAGGGTCACTATGAGTTTTTGGTCATGTCTTTTGGCCTTACCAATGCACCTTCTACATTTCAAGGTTTGATGAACTCCATTTTCAAACCCTTCCTCAGAAAATTTGTGTTAGTATTTTTTGATGATATACTAATCTACAGAAAATCTTGGAAGGATCATGTTGAACACGTTGACAGGGTGCTACAACTGTTGGAGGAGAAACAATTATATGCAAAAAGATCCAAATGTTTCTTTGGAGTACAAGAGGTGGAATATCTGGGTCATATTGTATCTCATGAAGGAGTTAAGGTAGACCCTAGCAAAGTTAAAGCCATTAAGGAATGAGAAATCCCCACATCCATAAAGCATTTGTGAGGATTTCTTAGGTTGACAGGGTATTATCGCAAGTTTGTTAAGAATTATGGGAAAATAGCTGCACCTCTAATAACATTGTTGAAGAAAGACGCATTTTCATGGACTCCAGAAGCAACAAAGGCCTTCGAAGATCTTAAAGAGGTAATGTGCCAAGCACCAGTCTTAGCTACACCAGACTTCACAAAAACCTTTACTGTGGAATGTGATGCTTCTGGAAATGGAATTGGTGCTATTTTAATGCAAGATGAAAGACCCATTGCTTTTGGAAGTCGTCCAATCAAGGGAAAGTATTTACACAAAGCTATTTATGAGAAGGAAATGTTGGCAATACTACATGCACTTAAGAAATGACGACCCTACCTAATGGGAAGACACTTCAAGGTAAAAACCGATATGATAGCCTTAAATACTTTTTAGAACAAAGATTATCCTCTGAAGAACAACAAAAATGGGTCACAAAGATGTGGGGTTATGACCCTAAAATCATATACAAAAAAGGGAAGAAAAATGTTGTGACAGATGCACTCATAAGAAAGAATGAGGATGTGGAAGCATTGTTGTGCGCCATTTCTATTATCCAACCAGATTGGATAAATGAAGCAAGCGAGGAATGGAAGAATGATGAAGAAGTGTGGGAACTTATTCGAAAGTTACAACAAAATTCCAGTACATCTTATACATTTAGCTGGAGAAATGATTCGTTATGGTACAAAGATCGCTTATACCTCTGTAAGAATTCCCAACTCAAACAAAAGATTCTTCTGGAATTGCACACTTCTCCCTTAGGAGGGCACTCAGGATTTTTAAAAACTTACCACAGGGTTAAGAAGGAATTTTTTTGGGATGGCCTTAAATCGGATATTCAAGAGTTTGTGGCGGAATGTTTGGCATGCCGACAAAATAACGTTGAAACAATTAAGACACCAGGTCTATTACAACCTTTATCCATTCCAAGCTGTGGTAAGAAGGAATTTTTTTGGGATGGCCTTAAATCGGATATTCAAAAGTTTGTGGCGGAATGTTTGGCATGCCAGCAAAATAAAGCTGAAACAATTAAGACACCAGGTCTATTACAACCTTTATTCATTCCAAGCCAGCGTTGGGAGGAGGTTTCAATGGATTTTATCACAAGTTTACCCAAGTCTGAGGGAAAGAGTGTCATCATGGTGGTAGTTGACAGACTTACCAAGTATGCACACTTTTGTGCATTATCACATCCATTTAAAGCTAGTACAGTTTCTACTGTATTTATGGAAACAATTCAAAAGCTACATGGAAACCCAAAAATTATTGTAAGTGATAGAGATCCCATTTTTACAGGAAATTTTTGGACAGATTTATTTTCTTGTGTTGGTACTCAGTTAGCTCATAGCTCATCTTATCATCCTCAATCTGATGGGAAAACAGAGATAGTAAACAAATGTTTGGAAGGATATCTTCGTTTCTTTGTATCTGATAAACAGACACAATGGGTCAAATGGTTGCCTCTGGCTGAATGGTGGTATAACACTTCCTTCCATACTGCAACAAAAATGACCCCATTTATGGCACTTTATGGATATCAGCCACCATCCATCACATCATATTTAAGAGAAAATTCTAAGGTTCAAGCAGTGGAACATCACATCGAGCATCAACAACAAGTTCTCCAACTCTTAAAGGATAACCTCATGTTGGCGCATAATAGAATGAAACAACAGGCAGATTAACATCTCAGTGAAAGAAGTTTTGATGTAGGTGATTGGGTATTCCTACGACTACAACCATGTAAACAAATGTCCCTCAAGCAAGCTAAGAAGGATAACAAATTGTCACCAAAGTATTATGGTCTGTAGAAGGTGTTGCAAAAGATTGGTAATATGGCATATAAATTGGAGCTTCCCGCAACTTCTCGAGTGCACCCAATTTTCCATGTTTCATGTTTAAAGAAGGTTATAGGCGACAAGATCCCAGTTCAAACAATATTGCCAGAACTTGATGAGGAAGGAAAAATTATATTGGAACCGGAAGCAGTCATAGAAATAAGAACTCGACAACTATGAAATCGATCCATTTCAGAGTATCTCATCAAGTGTAAGAACTTATCCGCTGAAGATTCCACATGGGAGGATGAGAATTTTATACAGAAGCATCCAAAACTACTCAAGCGTTGAGGACAACACTTTTTTGAAGGAGAGGGGCATGTTATGTCCCTATAATACTAGTGATGCCCCCATTAATATTGTAGTTGTATCCCTTATTAATATTGTTGTTCCCCTATTGTCCCCATATTGTTATTACTGTGCCCCATAGAATCCCTCTATTGTTATTTTTGTGCCCTTATATTATTATTGTTAGGTCGGCTTGGTTATATTGTGACCCCTTAGACTCCTATATATAGAAAGGAGGTTTTGTCATTTGAATCATCCAAGAATTGTTCATTTATGTAATGTAAAGGAGGTTGCCCCCTCGAAGAGGCTGAATTCTAAGGCGTTGATCTATCTTTTCTATCTTTTTGTGAGCTGGTTTCATAACAGTGCTAGAAAGAACTCATGGTAGTCAGACTACCAACAAAAAAGTAGTTACCCAAATAAATTGGTTTTTTCTTTTTTACCTTTTTTCTTTTGAACTTTTTGCCATACCCCATAAGATGGAGTGGCCTTTACAATTGCCAACTCTTCTCCTTCTAGAATTGTTGGTGCTTCCTTGTCAGAGTCCGAACTTTTAGAAACATGTGTTCTCTTTAATCCACCTGAAACTTGGTTATTTCTCTTTCCCTCATGCTGAGTTCTAGGAGACTGGATCACTGCTAATTCATTTGGTTCCTCTGTATGTGTGTCTGAGTCCTTTTGTTTCTCTTCTCCCTCCTTCATTTGGGGATCTTGTTGATCATATGCCTCTAGTTATTGTTTTCTCTCGTCTGTTTCTTCATCTTCATCATCAGAAGAGTGCGGTTAAGGAAATTACCATCCTTTTGGCTTTTGAGTTATTTTTTTTGTTTCTTTATTCGCTTGAGGACATGTAATCTGCATGTGCCTTATCTGATGGAAGATACGACACCTGAAAGCAATATTTTTTAAATCTAACCATTGAGACCACTTAAAATCATGGTGAGTAAGATGGATACGATATGGAAGGCCTTTTCTTAAGCCTATATCTACACATATACAGGCAAAAATAAAGATGCATTTCTCCATTCTTTCTCGATCCATCTTTAGGAATATCCTCGGTGAATTTCTAATGTCTTCTAAGACTTGGTGGTGCTAGAAAGGAAGAGGGAGATTACATAACCTTAACCATATTGGAATTTTTGTAACCACCATTGTATTGGCATCAAAACTAGGAAACCATGGAGTTACACAAATTCTCGCCCTTCCCCAAAACCATGGTTCTTCGTTAATGACAAAATTCAAATTGGTCTGATTATCAAATTATACCATAAAAATCCCTTCACGCATAGGTAAATATCACAATTTTGTGTATAATTGAGGTAGATCCATCGATGGAGATCTTCATATTTGGGTTAGAAACCATTAAATCGACATATGATAGATTTTTCCTGTAGCATGAAGAAAAGACTACTCACCTCCGATGATTTTATTGTCAAATATGGAGCTTTCTCCATCTTCTCAACAAGGTAAAGACTTGGAATTGTCATATTTGGGAGTTGTTTTTTTTATGTGGTTTCTTTCCCTCTCAATGTGTCCTTAAACGAAACTGGTCCCTTGTTAGCGGAAGAAGATCCAGTTGGGATGCTTGCTCCTAGGGTTTCGCCTTGCAATCTTAAATTTAGGATAAAAGTTGAGTTCCTTTGAATGCCATACTCTTCTAGTTGCCTGCTATCCTACAACAACTTTCCTTTAAAAAGTCGACTTTGTAAGGATGCTGGAATATCTGATGTGTTTTTTACACTCTACTTCAGATCCTGTATTATATATGTTCCTCTAACCCTTAGAAGGATCGATTTCCCACTGAGTTTTGATAAAAACCTGCAAAAAATCCTTAGGATCTGGTTCTAAGCTCTGGAGGCTCCCCTCTAGTTATCACTCATCTAGATCCGATTTAGAGAAATTGATCTGACAAATGATGAATTGTGAGTAATCGTAGATCATGAAACATATCACCAAATACACCCCCACAAGTTTGATGCAAAGGATCCATCCTTCAATTAGGCTGAAAAAGCTTCAATCTGCATTTAAAATACCTTGACAGCATGGATCTTCCTGTAGAAAGATAGATCAGAACAGGGCCTCACTTAAGAAAAACAGAAAATCCAGATCTGGCTTGATAGGAGGCATATCTACATTTTGAATATTCATATATGGAGAAAGATAAATCATGTTTGATGCTAAGGAGGGAGAGAATAAAAACAGAGCTAGCCAAAACCTTGAAATGCCCGCCACATGGCTCGATCCTTTCAGTAAGAAACCGTTTGATGTCAAAAAACTTACGATTAAATTTTTACATTATTTAGTGCCGCAACAATAGATTTTGATCGCATTCCAAATTGCCCTCATGGCTTGATATATTTCCGCCGATATCCAATAAATTAGTGGACTCCCTCATCGGATCTCTCGTAGGTCGAATTAAAACGCATAATTTTTTGCAGCAACTTGGCCAAACAGAACCCCCATGCTCAACGCCATCACTCCCGGTCCCCGAAAAATATACTCCACTACACTCGGTAATGTTCCCTATTAATTAATTTCCCAAGTGTTAAGTGTGAAGCCAAATTCATGCAGGATTCTAGATCCTTCTACACTGCCATTAGTTTCTAGATCTCTATCTAAATCACATGCAGGATTCTAGATCCTTCTTCAGCCTCTATAAATTTGTAATCTCTCTGGCCAAGGAAAGCAAACCAAGGTCCAGGCCTGTTATGTAATGCAAATTGATTTCTGTTCTCCAATATATTGTTTTATCTATTATGCTATTTCTGACTGAGTAATCTTGTTGTTTCTCCATTTGTCTGTCTCTGAAATTATTCTTTGCTATTTCCTCCTAAGTCTCTGAGTATAAATCTGATGTGTGTTATGTATGCTCTGAACTAACAACTGGTATCAGAGCTAGGGTCGAATATCCACTGTGCAAGCTGCTTAGTGCCATCGCCTTAATCTGGCAGCGTTCATTATAACATTGGTTGTTACCTCTGGAGTTGTTGAAGGATCTGTCTAGGAAATCGGAAATCACTGCAAAGAAGAGAGTCCAGGAAAAGGATCTATTCAGGAAATAGTTGAGGAATTAGCTGAGGAACATTAAGATAGTTGTTGCAAGAAATAAAAAGGCCACGGGCATATGGTGAAACGTGCCATGAAGCCTAAAACATGGAGTGCGCAAGTGCTTTACATGGAGTTCGTAATTTTTTTCATCAAGCTTGCATGTATACAAACCATCATATGTATGTGTGAAATCTGAAAAGGTTAAAACATTATATATGTTTTTATATTTACATAATTGTATGTTGGAATTTTGAAAAGTATATTTTAAAAAGGAGCGGGAATTTTGAAAAGGGTATTTTAAAAGGAGGAAGATCATTATTACTAAATTTTAAAGAGTAATAATTAAAGTTTTATTTTTAAGTGGATTTTTTGTTTTTGGGCATCAATATATTGAAAATGGAGGAAGCAGTTACAAATATGGGGAAGTTGAGCGGGGCTAATTTTGCCTTATGGAAATCACAGATGGAGGATATACTGATTTTGAAGGATCAATATTTGTCGATTGAGGGCACAACAAATAAGCCCTCATCGATGACAAATGAAGAATGGAATAAGATAGATAGAAAGGCGATTGCAACAATCGACCAATATCTAGCAAAGAATGCGTATTTCAATGTGTCCGGAGAAAAGACGGTTGAAGGATTATGGAAGAAGCTCCATGATCTATATGAGAAGAACACGGCATCAAACAAAGTGTTCTTGATGAAGAAGCTTTAGAATCTCAAAATGAAGGAGGGTGCTTCAATTGTTGAGCACTTGAATGCATTTAATATTATTACTAATAAGATTGCCTCTGTTAAAATCATTTTAGATGATGAAATTAGAGCTATTTTGCTAATGTGTTCTATGCCAGACAGCTGGGAAAATTTAATTGTAGCTATGAGCACTTCAAAAACTGTAGGGACCCTAAAGTTTGATGATGTTAGCAGTAGTTTAATGAATGAGGAACTGTAACACAAGTCAATTGCGGAAAACCAGGGAGGAGAAGCTCTAGCTCTACTGATCATGGTAGGAGAATGTATTGAGGCTGGCAAGGGAGATCAAGATTGAGAGGCCGATCAAAATCAAGGAGAGGAAGGATCATCTGCTTTCATTGTGGCAAACCTGGGCACATGAAGAAAGAATGTCGATTTTGGAAGAAAGGACAAAAGGATCAGAGACCATCTAATACAAATCACAAGTCATCCAACACAAATGAAGGTGAGACTACTGTTATAGTCACAGATGGTGATGTGTTGTTTACTTTTTCAGTAGAGGATGCATGTGTATATACATCTAGCAGTAGCTTTGATTGGATCCTTGACTCTGGGGCATCTCACCATGTAACCCCATGCAAATATAGTTTTGTTTCATATAATCCTGGTGATTATGGTAGAGTGAATTTGGGGAATAATCATTTTTGCAGAATTATTGGAGTGGGAGATGTCCAGATCAATATGAAATATGGACAAGATATATTGTTGAAACAGGTCAGGCATGTACTAGAAATGCGCATGAGTTTAATCTCTATGGGACGATTGGATGATGAAGGCTATTCCACAAGCTTTGGAAAAGGAGGCTAGAAAATTAGCAAAGGAGCATTGGTCATGGCCAAAGGACCCAAGACAAGAACATTATACACATTGAAGACACTGATAGAAAAATCAAATTTGGTTGCTGTCACAAAAGAAGGAAATTCAGCAGATCTGTGGCATAAGCGTTTGGGACACATGAGTGAGAAGGGCTTAAAAATCCTTGTTGGAAAAAAATTATTGCCAGGTTTGAAATCCTACAATCTTGATCTTTGTGAGCATTGTATATATGGTAGACAAAGAAGGGTTTCATTCCATAGAGGTGGCCATGACAAAAAGAAAAATGTGTTAGAATTGTTACACTCAGATGTGTTCGGTCTTGTTAACATCAAATCATTAGGAGGAGCATCATATTTTGTAACATTTATAGATGATGCATCCAGGAAGGTTTGGGCATATCCTATGAAAAGTAAAAGTGAAGTGTTTGGAATATTTCAAAAATTTCATGTTGTTGTTGAAAGAGATACTAACGAATTGCTCAAGTGTTTAAGAACAGATAATGGTGGAGAATATTGCTCGAATACATTTTAAGGAATATTGTAATAGGTTTGGCATAAAGCATGAGAAGACTATGCCTGGTACTCCTCAATATAATGGTGTTGTAGAAAGGATGAATCACACCATTATGGAAAAGGTGCGAAGTGTGTTGTCCAATTATGGTTTGGAGAAGAATTTTTGGGTTGAAGCGGTCAAGACTGCTTGCTACCTCATAAATAGATCTCCAACTACAGCCTTGGATGGCAGTATCCCTGAAGAAGTTTGGACTGGTAAGAATTTGAATTATTCTCACTTGAAAATCTTTGGATGTGAAGCATTCATACATATTCCCAAAGAAAATAGAACTAAGCTAGATGATAAATCTATGAAATGCATTTTTTTGGGATATGCGGATGAAGATTTTGGTTATCGTCTATGGGATCCAGTAAAACATAAAATTATTAGAAGCAAAGATGTTATATTTAATGAGTTAGAAATGTTCAAGAGGACTGTAGGTGAGTTGGAGGTCAAGAAGGTTATTGACAGGTTTGAAGAGTAGTAGGAAAACATACCACCAATACAAGAAAATGAACAGCAAATTCAGGAGCATGAAGAACAATAAGAAGAAGGAATCTTGCAGGAACCTTTACAGGAGATTCAACCCAATATTGCACCACCACAGTTGGTTCACAGATCTTCTAGGCCTCATAATCCTTCACAAAGGTGTCCTCCTTCAAACTATATTTCGTTGACTGATGAAGGTGAGCCTAATTGTTTTCAAGAAGCCTGTAAAGTTGAGCACAATGAAGAATGGAAGAAAGCGATGGAAGAAGAAATGAACTCTTTGTTGGAAAATAAAACTTGGGAGTTGGTAAACCTCCCAATAGGTAGAAAGGCTCTACAAAACAAATGGGTTTACAGGATTAAGCATGAAGGTGACAAAAAGAAGGAGAGGTATAAAGCAAGGCTGGTGGTGAAAGGTTTTTCCCAAAAAGAAGGTATTGACTTCACTAATTTTTTCTCACCTGTTGTTAAAATGTCATCCATTAGAGTCATTCTTGGTCTAGTTGCTACTTTAGACTTAGAATGTGAACAGCAAGATGTAAAAACTGCTTTCCTTCATGGTGAATTAGAGGAAGAAATTTATATGGAGCAGCTAGAAGGCTTCATAGAAAAATCCAAAGAAGGCCTTGTTTGTAGGTTGAAGAAGAGTCTCTATGGGTTGAAATAGGGACCTTGAAAATGGTACAAGAATTTTGATTCATTCATGTTGGAACAAGGTTTTCAGAGGTTGGAAGCTGACCATTGTTTCTATATCAAGAGGTATGATCAAGGAAAGTATATCATATTATTGTTATATGTAGATGACATGTTGATTGTTGGGCACGATAAGAATAAGATCAATAGGTTAAAGAAAGATTTGGGTAGCAAATTTGCAATGAAGGATTTGGGACCAGCACAAGAGATATTGGGTATGCAGATTATGCGTGACAGGAAAAACAAAAGGTTGTGGTTGTCACAAGAAAAATATATCAAGAAGTTGCCTGCCAGGTTTAATATGAAGGATGCCAAGCCAATTGGTACACCCCTTGCAGCCCACTTCAAGTTGAGTACTGAATTATGTCCTAGTGATGACAAGGAGAAAGAATAGATTAGAAAGATTCCTTATGCTTCAGCAGTTGGCAGTTTCATGTATGCCATGGTATGCACACGACTAGACATTGCGTATTTAGTGGGAGTAGTGAGTAGGTTCCTTTCCAATCCAGGAAAACAACATTGGCAAGCAGTAAAATGGGTTTTGAGATATCTCAAGGGTACTAGTCATTATTGTTTATGTTTTCGTCTTGATGAGACTGTGCTTGAAGTATTTATAGATGTAGATATGGCTAGAGATATGGACACCAGAAAGTCCATTATAGGTTATTTGTATACATTTGCAGGTGCAACAATATATTGGGTGTCAAGGCTATAAAGAATAGTAGCCCTCTCTACAATAGAAGTAGAGTACATAGCTGCAACAGAAGCTTGTAAAGAGATGTTGTGGATGTATCAATTCCTAGGAGAGATAGGAATAAAGCAGGACAAGCATGTGTTATATTGTGATAGTCATAGTGCCATTCACTTGGTGAAAAACCCAACATTTCATTCAAAAACCAAGCACATTGACATAAGGTACCATTAGATTCGGCATGTGTTGGAGGAAGAATAATTATCCTTGGAAAAGATCCATACAGATAGGAACCCTGTTGATATGCTCACTAAGATTCTACCAAGAAATAAACATGAGTTATGTAGAGGCATGGTAGGACTCGGTGTGACTTGATTCATGACTCTTATTTGCCTTCAAGTGGGAGAATGTTAAGTGTGAAGCCAAATTCATGTAGGATTCTAGATCCTTGTACACCGCCATTAGTTTCTAGATCTCCATCTAAATCACATGTAGGATTCTAGATCCTTCTTCAGCCTCTATAAATTTGTAATTTTTTGGCCAAGAAAAGCAAGCCAAGGTCCAGGCCTGTTACATAATGCAAATTGATTTATGTTCTCCAATATATTGTTTTATCTATTTCTTTGTTTCTGATTGAGTAATCTTGTTGTTTCTCCATTTGTCTGTCTCAGGAATTATTCTTTACTATTGTCGTCTAAGTCTCTGAGTATAAATATGTTGTGTATTATGTATGCTCTGAACTAACACCAAGGGAGGATGAATTTTTCTATCCAACTCCATAGGATATAGTCAATGATAATGGGGGAAACCCATTATCCAATGTTAATTGGGGTAATGGGGAAGAACTGGTGGAGGAAGCTAGAATTGGTGCTAAGAGGTAAGAAACTTGTAACTCCTCACATCAAAATAAGGAGAAAAGCCCCATAAGACATCTATAATGTTGAGTTGTGTTATATTATTTCCACAACTAGCCCACGTAGTTAACCGGGTGGTTAGAGGGGGGCGGAGGCCGCCCTTTGTTGCACTGATTGTGCAACAGGGGGGGGTCACATGGGGTTTGAGGCATACCCGTAAGCCCACTTTATGGGGTCCAGGGTAGCGCCCAGAAAATTTTGGTTTTGGACCCTATGTTAGGTTGGGCGGACACACCTATGGTTTTGTGCATGATTTTCTCACATGTTTTTTGGATGCGATGGTTTTCGGTCCATGGTTTTGGACACAATGGTTTTCGGTCCATGGTATTGGATGCTTTGGCATGTATAAATATGTATTGTAATATTGAAAGGAACAGAATGAAAAATCAAGCTGGTAGTCCCGGTTTTAGGATCCAGGGGAAATCTCTATGTATATGTGTTTTATGTGTTATGCTCTCGCATTGTTTATTTTCTATGTTTTAGAATTCGTATGCAGGTAATTTCTATACGGGGTTAAAACCTACATCTGGTATAAGAGTTGTTTTGGCTTCAAGGGGATGCCTTTGTTGCTAAGGGTTTTTGTTCGGGCCTGTGGTAGACCCTGTTCAGTGGGATATCTGCGAGATCGATTCTGGTGGTGAAAGAAGATGGTGAGTAGTGGAAAGATAGAGATCAAGAAATTTAATGGTTAGAGTTTTGAGTTGTGGAAACTCAAGATGTAGGATCTGTTGGTGGATAGAGATCAGTGGATCGTGGTAGATCCAGGTACTAAACCAAAGGGAGTGTCTGATGAAGAATGGAAGAAGTTGGACTGGAAGGCACAAAGAAAAATACAATTATGTGTCTCAGATTTAGTATTGTTGAATGTATTAGGGGAAGCTACGACAAAGGCTTTGTGGGATAAGTTAGGGACTTTGTACGAATCTAAGTCTATGGTGAATACATTTTTCTTGCAGAAAAAACTGTATAACCTGAGGATGAAAGATGGAGACTCGGTGACAGAGCATCTGAATGCATTTAATACTGTGGTAAGTTAGCTAGCATCTGTTGATATTAAAATTTCAGATGAAGATAAGTGCATTAGTTTGTTGTGTTCTCTACCAGATTCGTGGGATAGTCTGGTTATTGCAATAGGTAGCAATGCAACTGCCTTATAGTTTGATGAAATAGTCTCATCCTTGCTGATGGAGGAGATGAGATAGAAAAATATGGAGAGCCAGAATTGTGATGATTTGTCTATACGAGGATGGTCCCAAAATAGAAATAAAAATAAGTCATCGACTGGGAGATCTAAATCTAGAGGGAGACCTAAATTTCCAAGAAAAACTATAAAGTTGGTGTCCTGGAAATGCGGAAAGGAAGGGCACTACAAAAGGAACTGTAAATCTAAAGCTCCTAACAAAGGAATGGGATTTGATGATGCTCCTTAGAGGCGAAAACCACCTCAAATGAAGGTTGGGATGTGTACTTGGATTCTTCAAGTACACATCCAGATCATGAGGCATGGTTGATTGACTCAGGTGCATCCTTTCACTTCACTCCCCATAGAGAGTGGTTCTGCGAGTATGAGAAATATGATGGTGGTGATGTCTTCTTAAGGGATGATAGGAAGGCTAGAATCGTTGTTTGTGGAAAGGTAAAATTGAAGTTGCAAGGTGGAAGGGTTAGAACACTTCCAGGTGTTCTGCATATTCCTGCATTGGCCAGAAATCTGATTTCTGTAAGTAAGTTGGATGATGCAGGTGTAAAAATAGTGTTCGAGAAGGATACCTACAAGATGGTTTAGGGAGCACTGATATTGATGCAGGGAGATCGGATTGGAACTGTGTACAAGTTGCAAGGTAGCACTGTTGTTGATGGGTACAACAGTTCTATGGTTCCTGAAAGTGGAGCAAAAAATCTAGTGGTCTCTGGAGAGAAGACCATGTTGTGGCATCAAAGGCTTGGACATATTGGAGAGAAATGCCTTCGAATATGTTATGGTAAAGGTATGGTAGAAGGTATGAGTAATAGCTCTCTGGATTTTGATTTCTATGAAATTTTTTTATATGGGAAACAGAATCGGGTGAGTTTCCCCTCTGGTGGTAAGAGGGCAAAACAGATATTAGAGCTTGTGCTCAGTGATGTGTTTGGACCTGTGAAGGTTCCATCACTTGGTAAGTTTGTGTACTATGTATCATTTATAAACGACCTCTCAAGGAATACATGGATATATTTCCTTAAGAAGAAATCTAAAATCTTTGACAGGTTTAAAGAATTTAAGGCTCTGGTGGAAAACCAGACAGAGAAGAAGATAAAGGTGTTAACGACAGATAATGGTGGAGAGTTTTGCAGTAAGGAATTTGAAGAATTCTGCAAGAAGTGTGGTATAGCACGGCGGAAGACTACTCCATATACACCTCAGAAAAATGGAGTTGCATAAAGAATGAAAAAGACGTTGATCGAAAGGGTAAGAAGCATGCTCAGTGGTGTCGGGTTAGGGCATGAATTCTAGGTAGAGGCAGTGGAGACAACATGTTACCTGGTCAACATATCACCTTCATCAGCGTTGGAGGATAAGACTCCACAAGAGGTATGGACTGGTAAGAAACCATGTCTTTCACATCTGAGGGTATTTGGATGTGATGCTTATGTACATGTTCCAAAGGAGAAACGAACCAAGTTGGATAGTAAATCTGAAAAGTGCATCTTTATTGGGTATAAGGATGGTTTAAAGGGTTATAAGCTTTGGAACCCAATAACAAGTAAGGTTGTGTACAACCGAGATATGGTGTTTAGAGAGGTGAAAGATGTTATTAAACATGAAGTTCAACCAAAGGAACCTGAGAAGATAGAGTTTGAGCTAAAGGAGGAAGAATTAGACTCTACAATAGAGGAGGAATCAGAATATGAAGAGCCACAAACTCTGGGTGTGAGAAGATCAGTTCGAGAAAGAAGGCAGCTAGAAAGGTATAGTCCATTTGCTTTCTATTCAAATTTTGCTTTATCTATTACTGATGATGATCCAAGAACTGTGAAGGAAGCAGTAGATTCAGAGGATGGAAAACTATAGAAAGAGGCCATGGTTGATGAAATGGCATCTTTGCACAAAAACAAGGCTTGGCATCTGGTGGATTTGCCGGCTGGAAGGAAACCCATTGGTAACAAATGGGTGTTCAAGAAGAAGACAAATGCAAAAGGAAAGGTGCATAAATACAAAGTTCGATTGGTAGCAAAAGGTTATTCCCAGGTGTCAGGAATTGATTTTGGTGCTATTTTTTCTCTTGTTGCCAAGGTAACTTCTATTAGATTACTTTTATCTGTTGATGCTACTTTTGATTTTGAGGTAGAACAGATGGATATGAAGACAACATTTCTTCATGGGGATCTGGAAGAGGAAATCTACATGAAGCAACCTGAAGGCTTTGTGGTGAAGGGTAAGAAAGAACTTGTATGCAAGTTAAAGAAATCTCTGTATGGGTTAAAATAGTCACCAAGTATGTGGTATTAGAAATTTGATACATTTATACAGGGACTTGGCTTCACTAGAAGCAAAGAAGATCACTGTGTGTATTCTAAATTAATTGGTGACCGTGTTATTTATATGGTCTTGTATGTGGATGATATGTTGTTGGTTTGAAATGACAAAGAAATTATCCAGGATTTGAAGACCCAATTGTCCTCCAAATTCGACATGAAAGATCTTGGTGCTGCAAACTATATTTGGGGCATGGAAATTAAAAGAGATAGGGCAAAGAGGAAGCTCTGGTTAAACTAGAGGAAGTATGTTGAGACAATACTACAGAGGTTTAATATGCAGGATAGTAAATCAGTAAAGGTTCCTATTCCTGTAGGTGTGAGGTTACTTGATGAACAGTGTCCCAAGACACAAGAAGAGGAAGAGGACATGTCTCGTGTTCCATATGCAAGTGCAGTCGGTAGCCTGATGTATGCAATGGTATGTTCTAGACCAGGCATTGCACATGTAGTGGGAGTATTGAGCAGGTTTATGTCAAAACCAGGGAAGGAGCACCGGACAACAGTGAAGCGAGTTTTCAGGTATTTGTGTGGCACTAGTGATTATGGTTTATTATACCAAGGAAGACCAGGATTGGATAGAATGTTGGATATTCATGGCTTTGTTGATGCAGACTAGGTAGGAGATCTGGATCAGAGAATATCTACAAGTGGGTATGTGTTTTACCTATTTGGAGGTGCAGTCAGTTGGATGAGTAAGAAATAATCTATAGTGGTACTATCAACTACAGAGGAAAAATACATGGCAGCCACTCATGCAAGCAAGGAAGCAGTTTGGTTGCAGAGATTGTGTTCAAGTATGGGGTTAGTATAGGGAGCTATAAGGATAGACTGTGACAGCCAAAGTGCAATTTTCTTGGCAAAGAACCCTGCATATCATTCAAAGACAAAGCGCATTGATGTTCAGTATCACTTTGTGAGGGATATGATAGAAGACAAAAAGGTGTTGTTGGTAAAAGTGGAAACTTTGAAGAATACTGCAGATGCATTGACAAAATCTGTGAGCTCTAAGAAGTTCTCTTGGTGTAGAGAGACAATGGGCATTTCAGGGTTGGAAAAATGACTAAGCTCTCTTGTGGCCCCCTATGGAAAGAAAACAACAAGTGGGAGAATGTTGGGTTGTGTTATATTTTGTCCACAACTAGCCCATGTAGTTAACTGGGGGGTTAGAAGGGGGTGGAGCCTGCCCTTCGTTGCGCTGATTGTGTAGCGGGGGGGGGGTCACATGGGGTTTGAGGCGTACCCATAACCCCACTTTATGGGTGGACCCACCTATGGTTTTGTGCATGATCTTCACACATGCTTTTTAGATGCGATGGTTTTCGGTCCATGGTTTTGGATGCGATGGTTTTTGGTCCATGGTATTGGATGCTTTGGCATGTATAAATATGTATTGTAACATTGAAAGGAGCAAAATGAAAAATCAAGCTGGTAGTCCCGGTTTTGTGATCCAGGGGGAAATCTCTGTGTATATGTGTTTTATGTGTTGTGCTCTCGCATTGTTTATTTTCTATGTTTTAGTATGCAGGTAATTTCTGTATGAGGTTAAAACCTACATATAAATAAGAGAGAGGAGACATAATTTTATCAACATTGTCTATTGGACATTTTATGTCTTGTGAGTCGCTATTTTGAGGGTTGTAAGACCCCTTTTTCCCTTTATTGGTTTTGATGGAGATGATCCCACCTTAGCTAATATTTTATATTTCCTTAAACCATTTGGCATAATTCTCTCAGACTTTTTTCTTCATATGGTGTTCGAAAATAAAGAAAATGTATGTGGATTAATTGTTTTGAGGTTGTGTGAGGCACATTATCTATTTGTATCAAACCAAGGGTTTCTAAAAATGGTTACTTATGTGGCTCTATTAGGGAAATTTGGGGTTATTTTGTGACCATGTTGAATTGTGGAATCCACCTTAAGAGGAGCGCAGGGTTGTCACCCCAAAATAGACCAATGTTCTAATTCTTAGCTAGCAATATATTTCTTGCATAGCTAAGGAAAGATGCCTAGTAGTAGTAGCAGACCTTTGTTCCACTCAGATCTATAACCCATATGAATTTGAAGGCCAATTTAGGCAACAAAGATTACAATAGGTCACTTGTTACTACATAGGAATCGAAGGGATTCAAACCCTATCTTCTAAAGTTGTATATGATGCCAAACCTATTTTGAGATGCCAAAAGAATGTTTAGGGTGTAACAATTGCACAACACAGTATGATAGAATAACAGGGTCCTAATTTGTTTCCAATGGCACAACTTTGGAGTAGTTGAAGATGTAGTGGAAGGATACAACAACTTAGTGAGTTCTATTAGGGAATTATTTCATTAGAAAGATTAATAGAGGTCCAAAATTAAGTTGTAGTAGTTTTATAAGTTAGTTATTAATTAGGGTATTGAATGTGGATATTATCATTTATAAATTGCTATTGTTTATATTGAATATATTTTCATTGTTATAGAACTATGATTGGTGGCATAATAAACCAGGAGAAGTTGTTAAATTGAAATTGTTGTGAGCTATTGATACTATGAAATTTACTATACAATCACATTGTTGTGTATTTTATATTATCTCTGCCTATAATTGAATCAAATATTGTGAAAACTGGTACAATTTATCTTAAGATCTTATAACCCTCAGGGAAAAATTCCCTAGGGATACTATAGTGGTATCAGAGTTATGCATCCTACCAGCTCGAGGGTTAACAATGGAGTCGAGGTTGTTTGAGTGAGGGACCAACATTCTCTCAAATTAGAACAATAGTATGATGGTGCGAAGAATGATGGAATTTAGGATGTCAAGATCATACCTTGAGATCAAAAAATGAAAATCAAGGGGTCTTAGATGCCAAAGAGATTCCTTAACTAATGGGAAAGAGGAAAAAAATGTCAATGGAAACAACCAAATTTGAAAGGTTCCCCATTGTGGCCATGACTCTGTTGGTTCAAGTCTGGACTCTGGATATGGGGATGGTGATGGTATGGAAGTAGCAAAATTGGAAAGAAAACAAGCTTTGCCATATTAGAAAATGGTGAAAAGTTGGACGATTCAGAGGATGTTAAGCCAACAAATCCTGAAGCTATAAAATTTACACCCAAGGAAATAAGTGACAAAAAGGTAAACAATGAAGAGGATGTTGTGCCCTTGAACGTTGATGTGAAGCAATCTGCACCCAAGGTGAAAATTGACAGAAGAGTAAGTGATGATGATGGTGGTATGCCATCAAAATATGAAGCCAAACAAACTGCATCTAAGATAAAAATTAACAAGAAAGGTGAAGGTAAAGGGGATGAAAGTGTTATTCCTTTAAATTTGGTAACTAACAAAGTCATACAAAAGAAAACTATTGTCAAGAAAGGAGAAGGTGAAGGTGGTTTGTGGCCTTCAGAAAGTAAACAAGTGAATACAAATATTACAAAGAAGAATGATGTAGAGGACCATGTTGCACCCTCTATAGCTAAATTCAAATAGTTTACACCCAAAGTAAAGAGTTATAACCAACACACTGCAAAAACAATGCTAGCATTGGACAATGAGGAACCAATTACAATGGATTTAGAGGCAACT
Source organism: Pinus tabuliformis (assembly GCA_031772625.1). Classification (NCBI taxonomy): domain Eukaryota; kingdom Viridiplantae; phylum Streptophyta; class Pinopsida; order Pinales; family Pinaceae; genus Pinus; species Pinus tabuliformis. The sequence continues at coordinate 356,585,293 of CM062813.1, forward strand.
CTTCTTAAGATGGATAATTATCTAGAGGATTAGGACAAACCGTAAAGAAATTCGACACTAGTGGATATCACCGAATTGGGAAGCAAGAAGCGAGAGAAAGCTCATCCTAACAAGAATAAACATAGTGGCAAGAAAACTATTGTATTCTGTTCCAATGTTGGAGAAAATGATGTCTTAGCAGTCTCTAAAGGAAGAAAGTAAAGGATTTACATATGAAATGTGATTCTCTAAACTTGTTGGTATATGATGAAGCTAGCAAGGTAGGTGAAGGTAGTGGTGGTGGTGTGAATCAACCTAACTTAAAGTCACGGACAATGATATTATATAAATGGTTGTGGGATAATCGAGATAAAAGGATAGTAGGATATGTTCTAGGAGTCCAATCTGGTGAAAATTTTATATTTAAATTGAAGAAGTGTATACTTGGATTGCATGGCGAGGTGCAGGTGGGAATATATTATATGGGAACAAACAATAATGGGCGGAATGATCCACTTGTTGTCAATATTATTGCATATGGTGGGTATGCTGTTGATAAGGATGATGGTAGAGAAACATTGTTTTACACCAATCAAGGGGGAAATAACTATAAGTTGGATAAGAAACATAATGATGATCATGTTATGGCCTAAATCTACCTCAGGCTGAGAAAGGCAGGTCTAGGGTAACATCAAACCATGCTTAGCCTAGTAGCTAGCCCTACCAGGTCGGGAGAGGGCTCTCTCCTTGTCAATCTCAGGAAAACATGGCCAATAAAGCTTGAGATGACTGATATAAAGACTGATTTTAGGCTAGGTATATGCTTAGAGGAGTTTGATTGAATTTTATGGCTGATTGCTGGATCAAATGTGAAAGGTAGTTTTGGGTCCGAGGAATGAACTCAGTCTTGCAGAGGTTTCTGTGGGGTGAGGTAGGAAAGTGCTTTAGTACTTTAGATTAGGTGTAATGGTGAGTATTGAGACTGGTGAGGAGTTGGAGAGGGCATGAAAGTGTCATGAGTCCTCTTCAAATAGTAGAAAACATGTAAAGCTAAACAAACCCTAAGGTAGAGCACTGCAACATCAATGATTTCCACCTTTATACTTGATTCATTTAGTTAAGTAGAAAGAGAGAGATAATGGCACACATAAACACATGATAACTTGAATCACAGAAGGAAAAACAATGCTAAGTCACCTTGACACAAGAATCCCACAAAATGCTGCAAATCCTGGTCTATTTCCTTGCCAAACTGCATGAGTGATGTACAATAGTGCTCAAAGCATTCAAAAGAGTCCAACCTTGACAAATGACTGAAGAAACACATGATACAGACCTCCAAACCACCTGTGCTATCCATCAGGGGTCGAATCCATGAGAATAGGGGTGGTTTCAACCATATCTAAACTAGGAACACAAAAATAGGCAGTGGAACAACTTGCCTCTAAAACCTAGGAAACTGATTCATTCAACTCTAAACCACTTACAACTGATGTATCTACCTTATCAAGTCAATTTTTATCATTTTTACATAATAGTACATCAATTTACATCATGTCACATCATGAATTTGAACATGAGAGAGAAAAATTCAAACTAGAAAAAAACTAGGCGAAATTCTGAGCAAACAGGCAAAATTGACACTTTTTCATCCTGTGCGTAGTGCCATTTTTCTGTGCGTAGCACTTTTTCCAAGCTACTTTTGGAAGGCTTCCCAAGGTCCAAATAGGTGCAGGATAGCTCGTTGGAAATTCCTATGAGTCTACTTTTTGGAACAACTTGAATTTTTTGATTTGGAGTCCATTTTCCCCTCCAAATTGCAATCTCCCAAAGCTGCTTCCTGTGTGGCCAAAAGTGGCAGAGAGGGCATTTTTTAGGTGTTTTTGGCCCTTTAGGTGACCCAAAACTTGTCAAAATTTCCTATTAATTTCTGGGCATGAATAAATTTTCATAAGGAATCCAAAAATGTAAATTTTTCTTCAAAAGGATGTCCCTATCAAAAGTGAGCGCCAGGTGGCGCTACGCACCTGTTGGAAAAGCCTGTGTTAAAAATTTCTATGCGTAGCGCCACTGATATGTGCATAGTGCCGTTTTCAGATCAAGTTTTGGAGGTCTTCACGGTGTCCAAATTGGGTGCACAATAGCTCATTGGAAAGCGTATTGAGTCTACTTTCTAACACAACTTTAATTTTTCAATTTGGAATTCATTTTCCCTGTCAAAAGTTAAATCTACCAAGACTGGTCAAAATGTAAAAAATGAGGTTGCCTAAAGGAAAAGTGCTGTTGGAGTCAACTTTTGAAGGTCTTTCTCAACTCCAAATTGAGATCATGATAGTTCATTGGAAGTCTATTTGTGTCGAGTTATCATTTGACTCATCAAGAAATTCATTTGGCCAACCAAGCTAAGAGAGAGATTGATTTTCCCAAGGTCACTTCAGAGGTGCATCAATTCTCCTAAGGCAACTGTATTTTTGACATTTCTCAAAAACCATGATACCTGTATAAAATGTGAAGGAGGTTTTTTTTCCATGGCCTATTATGGAAAAAAACCTCTCTCATGTTTTCCAAATTCATTTTTTCTTGTTCAGAAACATCATTTGAGTAAAACCTATCCCGATGTGTGGAACAGGGGATTTGTCGAAATGAAGTGAAATGAAAGGGATAAGGGGTTTTTAAATTCTTGAGAAAATTTTTGGAAGTAGGGAGGGATGTAAGGAAGCAAAATAAAGTGGAATTTCAAATATTGAGTGAGGGGACGGGGTTCAAAAGGGCAAAACACAGGCCTAGCCTAGAAAATTGTCAAATTGTAGCAAGAAAGTAGGGTTTGTGCGAAAATGAGGAATTTTAGGGATATCAGTGATGGGAAGTGTTTAATAAGGTACATTAAGGATAGGGTAAGGTGTATGAACATCATGATACAAGTTTTGTTGATGATTTGACCATACAAGAGAAATTACCTTCAAAACCCTAGGAGAGGGAAATGAACCTTACCTAGGCACAACTGAAGCATGAACAAGGTGTAAAATGACCCATTGGAACCTGACATGATGATGACAACCCTCTAAATGATGGTACACTTAGATGAATGGTGACATGAACCTCTTGGGAAGAATCACTGACAGTTTCATCATCCCTCTCATATGCTGAATCTGTTTCCATGCTTGCAAATGTGAATTGTGGAATGATGAGTATGAAGAGATTTTCTCAAGAATAGGTGACTACTGTTTTATTCTTGAGGTTTTGGTGTTTTGACTAATAGTATAAGTGGAAAGGAGGGTTTTGATGCTGGATATAGGGTTATTAGGGAATGATAGGGTTTGGGAAATGAAGATTAGGGTTTGGGGAATAGTGGGAATTAGGTGTAGGGTTTTAGGGTTTGGGAATAGGGGGTAAGATAAGTGTCAATGAGAGAGGGAAAGGGGAAGAAAATTAAGGAGATTTAGTGAAGAGGGATGGGATATGGGCAAATTATGCAAAGGAGTAAAAAACAGCAAGAATGACAAAAACTGCAAAACCCTAGACAGTTTTGCAATACAACTGTGAAGCAATTTAGGGTTTGATTTTTTACCATGCAAAACACCATCAAGGATGAAAAAATCTCTTGTTATGGCAAATGGGAGGGTTTACTTACTTGAAGGGATGGTATTTGCAAATTTTGAAGCCTTAGAGAATCGATGGGATGAGTTTTTGGCTTGGCAGACTAGTGCGCTGCGCCAACGCCCAGGTGCGTAGCATCTAGCAGGTGCACCACGCCCGTTGAAAACTCTGTGTAAATCCTGCGCCTGGTGCGTAGCGCCTGGCAGGTGCACCGTGCCAAGAAAAAACCTGAAATTTGCTGCAATTTTGTCTTTTCTCTCCTCAAACGCGATTTTTTTCTTGTTCTCTTTCACCTTAGCACAAATGAAGTATTCTAACACAAATGATCCCTTTATATACAACTGACTTTAATTTTTCATTTAGAAAACCCACTTTCTAAAGTTTCTTTTTCACTTTGCTTTTTTAAGAAAAAACTTTGTTTGCAGTTTGGCTCTCTTTTTGTCATTTGATGGACTCATGCTTGGATTTTCTTGTCTCTTTTGCAGTCGCTGGAGTGCTGGAGTTTGGCAAGGTGACCCAGGGTTGCAGATGGTGCTTTATTACATGTGAAAACGATAAAATTACATAAAATTTGTACATGAAATGGAAAAACCATGTTTTCACCTCAAAATAGAGTTTTGAAGTAAAAGCCCTTTATGGAGAAAATCATCAGTAGAGTTTGTGATTTTATGAACTTATTAAACATCCTCATGTGGCTGCTGACCTCTTATTGAGTTTTTGAAAACCATGGTGACAAACCCTAGACCTAGTGAGACCTAAAAACCCTAAAATGATTTTTGCAAATGGAATGAAATAAAAATGATAGCGAATGATCTGTACATGTGAAAGTAAGCTAGCAGATGAAAAGCACGAGCGAAATTGACAAAGAACCACTACCATCAGATGATCCATGACCTAATGGAGTGTAATTGATCGGATGAGACACCTAATATGCATGCAAAAAGATAAATTTGATCACTGATGGAGGGATACAGATCATAAACTAGAAAGGGGGCCCTTAAGTGAAGTAAGCATCATAGAGTTAAAGTAAGAGTAATTTGAGGTATCCAGGAAAATGCTAGTTCTACTTAAAATATTTATTTATATGATGTTAGCTACAAGGTTGAAGATTCATGGCCGGAAAAAAGGAAGTCAAGATATGGTGCGTTCAAGTATAGAGTAGAGAGATTATCGAACTAGTTTGAGCTAGCATATAATATATAAAATTTTGCTGTCAAATGGAAGCCCAACCCGTCTCTTAAGAAAGGTCTCATTAATCCATATGTTTCTACAAAGAGGGAGAATTTACCTATTTTCCTTGTGAATAATGTTGGACAGAGACAAAGGTTAAAATAAATTTGTAATAAGATATACCAGATGAAAATTAGAATTGAGCATGAGATTATGATTTATATGAAGGGAACCAATTATTTTGTGATATGAAAGAGACATTTAGCCACAATGATAAAATTTTAGAATATAGTAAATCTATCGATTAAGCATTGGATTCCTTGAAAATGTAGATCTTTCAAGTAGAAAGGAATCTACAAACCATTAAGAAAGAATTTGGCACCATGAGCTTGATTTAAGGAAATTGCGAGATCAGTGGAATTATGCAGATTCTATTTAGCAAGGTGCAATAAAGGCTCCAAAAGGGCAAGAGTATGAGTGGAACATTGAATTCAACTAGACCAAAAGTAATATTTAGTCATCTAGGCAATATGCACTTTCAGATGTTAAGGAGGCCTATTTTTTTCCAGAGAAAAAGAGACCTGTAATTTTAGCCAAAAGTGTTGTAGTGTTTTTGGAGCACAAGTGTACCAAAAAACACCCCCTTAGTAGTAGATTGTTCCTTGCAAAGGATCACAGTCAAAATTGGTGTTTTTAGTGGACAAACTTAAATAAACAAAACATTGTAAGTAGTGGAAACAATGCATACATGAACATGAACTAAACAAAGAGGTACATAAACAAAACAATGCTCAAATGGAGAAAACACATCAATAATATATGGAAAAATCTCCCTTTATTGATTTCTAGTGGTAGAGGTTGAATACAATTAGAATCTCAGACACTTGAAGAGAATTCTTTGAGCTATGGATCTCAAAAACCCTCAGCAAGTGGGTTTCTTTCCTTAATCTCTTTGCAATTTTCTCCTCTCTCTCAAAGAAGTGTGAAGACTCTCTCTCCAAGGGTGGATTCCTCTTCTCTCACTAAGATGTTGGGTTGCTTAGAATAAATTTGGCCAACATGCTAGTTCTCTTCACTTCCTTGGCTTCAACAATGCAATGATGGTTTGCTCAAACAACAATTTGGCTAGCATAACAATGTCTCATGCTTTGGTTCTCCCATGGATTGTTTATATAGATTTTCTTGAATCCTTCTTCCCTCTCTTGATACATGTATGATAAAGACACATGAGTAGGACAAGAGGATTCCATTAAGGGTTGCATATCTCCAAGGTGACTCGAATTCAGCTGTACTGGACTAATCTCATGTCAGAGAGTTAGCCCCAAGTGTGCAAGGTGGTCTCGAATCGCTGAGTCATCCTATTCTGCTACCACACAACTTTTGGAGGTTATGCCATGCACACACATTTATCGAAGAAATATACACGCTACCTTAATTTTTTTTCATTTATAAGCTTTTGACCTTATGAGAAATTTGATTTTTTAAACTTCATAATGTATTCGGCTGGAAATATGTCCACCTCTGCATTTTGATGGACACTTTTAATGTCTTTTGGATTGTACTAGCAGGTGTACGGATTTTTGGTGTTAATAGTTGGCCCCTAATGTATGAGGTTAGGAGAAAACATATAACCGAAATACATCACGTTTTAATTTATTTTGGAGAGTCTAATCAACCTTTTGAGAGAGAGGATAGCTTGTTGTGGAGATGAGTAGAGAAAAACCCCTTGACTGAGTATCAATGATGCCCATGCTATAGTGAAATCCTATAAAAATGGTGTGTCTATACGAGGTGGGCATGTCCCATGCTCGTTATGATGGCTAGTTGGAATTGATTACAATTGGAGAAAGTCCAGTAAATGTGGTGGCTTTTGATGTGCTGATAGTTGGCGATGATAATTGTTAATGCCCTCAATGGTGCTTTCTAGTCAAATAGGCGAAATATGGTTTCCCTATGCATAACCTATGTGAAGCACTATTGATGGGTGCTGCGGTATGCATAGGTCTTCGACTGTGGGTACCTCCACCATATCATAATGTAAGCGCTACTGAATGACGTGCTTAGTGATGTGGGGGTCTTTGACTAAACGAATGAACTGCGATAGTAACTAAGGACAACACCACCTTGACATGAATGCTTGAGTTGATTTCAAATGTCAAGGGTACCGATGACATCATTGGGAAATAATGGTTCCCAATATGCCACCCAAGGATATCCCTATTGAGGGGGGGAGTATATAAGGTACTACCTCTTTCCTGGAATACATTTGTTGAAGTTGACAGGGAAGGGGTGTCAACCGCCCTACATGGTGAGTCAGGAAATCAATGTGAGATATGAATAGATTTTAATAACTTGGGTCAGAGAGGCATGATAGTCAAATATATTGATATTGGAGGATATAAATAGCTATACTGAGGTTAGAGCTTGATATGAAAATGCCGATGGTGAAAACATGTTTTTTGATGATCCTTGTTGGGTGTGGAGCCTGATTATTTTCTTTATTTAGAGGTATCGCCACATTGTACTGTTACAGGGAAAAGTGTCTATATAGAACTGCTCTATCCCACTAAGGTGTGACAGCTGCCTTAGAAACAAACAGAGAAAAGCTACTTTCGTTTTTCCTTTATAAATTACAGATAGAGAGGAACAGAAAGACCAACCTCTATCTTGCGCTAATCTCCTGATTTGATTCCTCTCTTCTTTGATAGTCTTTAGCTACCTGCTCCCTTGCACGCCCAGCTTCACAAAGTACCTGTAAGATCACAGTAGCATAGCACTATACAAAGACATGGATCTATAATCATAAACAATCTAGGATCAGATGTAAATTGACCATACAAATGTAGCAAGCATCAATGACACAAGAGCATGGAGGAAAACTAGAATAGCTTTTATTGATAAACAAGAAAGAGCCAAGAGGAGTTACAACCAGTTGTTCTGACCCAGCATCAACCTCCCAGCTAAAAAGCTCCTCTTCACCTCAAACAAAGCTTAGATCACCCAACAATCTGATGTTTGTCTCAAGAAACCAACAGCAATTCCTTACAATATGCAAAATTCCAGCCTCTGGATCTCTGGGATGAGGGATCCATATATAGATATCTATAAGGGGGATGAGTCAGCTTGTGATTTGATTAGTGTCTTCTCTCTGATAGTTCTTGCTTCCACTTGGAGATTGATGATCTCTTACTCATCCTTGGTCGAGTTCAGTGAGGCAAGTGTCACAGGAGAAGTTTCTGGAAGCTTCCATTGCTTCTCCACCTCGCGGAATGACACTGCCATTTGTCATTTCTCGCCCATCGCACCCCATAGAAGGGATTTTTGAAATGAAATGCACCCACACAGTGTATTTAGGTGAGATGCAATGCACTTGGCTAGTGGAGCAGCTGAAATGATCCTGTTTTGACCAATTCTGAGCAGTTTTTCACGGAGAACTTCTGGGAGAAGCTGTAATCTGTTGACCTTGTTCCTTTAGGGGTTAGAACAACACTTTTAGGGACTTAGGAGCCCTTGGTTTATGGACATTTCATGCTTGGGGTTGTAGGGCCCAAAAATGTCTATAACAGTTGCCCCCTAAAGCATGAGGTTGTTAATCTTTTGATGTCGGGTGAAATGCTTTATTATGAGGATCCGAAGTTCTTTCAAGCTGGGAGGAGACCTGTAATAAGATACAATACAATACATTATCTTCATAATATTTTCATGATCTAGCTGAGGCAGGAATTCCCATGCTCAGCTTTATAAATTCATTTTCATGTACATAGGACAGACAATCGTCTTAGTGTAGACTGATGATTCTGGTAGAGCCATCATCCCTTTGATTGGATGATTATCTGCACAACAATGATGTACATTTGATGTCTTTATTTCCCTGAATATATATCGCAGCCCAGATGGATGAAACTAGATCCGGGGTCTTCAATATCGTTCGATCTTCACTCGAAGTACAAGTCGATCCATGTGAGAAATGTTCTGAAGTCGAACATGGAAAGACATCGCTTGATTACCAGCCAATGATGTAAACTGTTAACAAGCGCGAGAGGAATCACCAATAATGATAATGACCCTGAAGGTACTGCAGTACAAGTCACATGGTGTGAATAAAGGACTTGGCGTCGAACACCACACAAAATCTTTCGGTCGAAGGCCATTGATGTAAACCTATCGGCGGAAGTGAGAAACTTGCCATTGAGGCATGCAAGCTTCAAAGTACTGAATGGGGTGTTCCTAGATCAACTTCTTGGATAATGAGCTGATGTCGACAAGAAGTGATCTGTCACAGGAGGGCCTTAATGAATCCCACATCAATGACACGGAATGGAGTAAATGATTTTAATGGAGGTGAAAACGATCTGGTGATATAAGGTTCAGGGTGGTGATCATGAAAGAATGGAGTATAAATGTATGGTAGTGGGTGAGACACAGGTGAATTATTTGAATGACTTCTCTTGAACATATCAGCGACACTGATGTGATGGATTGGTAGCATTAGTCCCAAATGTGGATGGTATGGTGGGACCATGGTGATGTGACCGGTGAATGAAACGACCCAACCCGACTCGGACGCGGAATGGAAGTGTCATGTTCAAGAGCGACTTGCTACCAACAAAGTTTCTTCAAGTTTTCTTCCCAATTTTCCCCAGTCATTGCTGACCAGTACCTCTTTATTTTTGTCAAGCTTGAGGAGGATAACATATGCTTGTTCTATAATTTGCCCTTCGGGCAAACCCATCGCTATGTTTTAACGAGCCTAGCGATAGTGAAACTCGTTCTCATCTATAGACAAGTTTGTCGCTATTTAAACTTTTAACGAGCTTAACGACAAAGATAACTCGGTCCTTTTAAATTTTAGAGAGTCTGAAAAGGAATGTAAAGGTAACTCCAAAATTCCTTTTTCGTCATCTAATCCCTTAAGTCCGAAAAACTATAAAACAATACAGAAGGGATGAATTTTCGATACTTTTAACGAGCCGAACAAAACAAGCGCTCGATCTTTTTGTGTAATAATCCCTCAGGTCCAAAAAGATTAAAATTTAGAGGAGGGATAGCACTTCCTGTCCCTTTAATGAGTTGGAGAGGCCAATGGCTCGACAATCTTTTCATATTTTACGAGTCAGTTGAAAAGAGCTTAAAGGAGACTCATCTTTTGAGGAACGAGTGATAAAATGGATAGCAACTGATTCCAGGTAAGGTTTGGAATTTTCCAACCACGGCAGTGTTACAAGGATGGCTAGTGAAATCACTCTTCGCAGCTGTTCCTCAAAATGGGTAAACAATCAAATGGGGGTGAATGATCGGCCAATACAAAAGTGGAGGTGATGGTGCAAACACGACCAAGGCTTTAAATGGCTGAAGTACTACATTCACGATGGTTATTTACCGGTGAATAGTTCATTTTTTAATGAGCTTAAACGTGGGGTAAACATTTGCTCATGTCTTATGTTTATTTTTTAACGAGCTTGAACTATGTGCTAAAACTGCTCGATTAATCCAGTCGTGTGATAAGAATGTCTCATATAAAAACGGAAATTTTTAGAGTTTTGCCCCACATCCTTTCTTTATGCAAGTTAGGAAACGGCCAATCCTACGAGTTTAAAGGGTTAGAGGACCTACAAATTTAAAAAATAAATAGTCGCTCTTCGCTTGCACGCCAAAAGGCTTGCATGCCCCCAGGTATAAAACAGAATTTCAAGGTTACCCCTTCTTTATTCCGTTAAAACACTTGTTTTACCGGGAGAGGCCTACCTCTTACAGGTTACCCAAAGATTGTTTTATTCACAGTGCAAAAAAAACACTTCTTCGGCGATGTTTACCGAAATAGACAAAGGTGAGTGAAGGAGGTTACTCCACTCACGTAACTTTGACAAGAGAATCTTGTTCTAGAATAACCCCCTCTTCCAATCATGAACGAGAGTACAGACTAGTCATATTCTCTCGCGGAAACCTACCCTATACCCAAAGTTTTCCTGCCGAAGCAGACCAGGGTACATGCCCCCTGGGTTTCAGTCATGTCCCCTGAATCACTCGCGCTCATCAAGTGGACGGACTGGGGATTGAGACATTTCTTGTGTGAAAAGACCATTCAGGGATGGTATATGACTATTTGCTCTGTATGATCCGGGAAATGAAAGATGGTCTACGAGCTTGACCACTCTTCCTTCGTGCGGAAAACACATTACTCTAAAGAGTGAGGAGACAATTGCTCCTATGCAATAAATATAGTCTCGTCCAAGGAGTAGATTGTAATCCAGGGGTCCTTGAACTACCATTACGTTCATGTGAATGGTTTTCCTTCTCAATGTTATGGGCACATTGGGAAGGATCCCTAACGGTCGACTGGTTCCTTTATCAAAGCCTGTTAGATTTCTCATCTCAGGCAAAAGCGATGGTGAACCAAGCGCTTTCCAAGTAGTTGAGGAAAGGATACTCACAGAAGCCCCCTCATCTATGATGGTACCAGCCAGAACCATTCTATATATTTGAACAATGATTCGGAATGGTACACTAGCTGGTAAACGGGGTCTGCCTAGTTGATTCCAGTCGAAGGAGACAACTAGGTTGCTTGGAGGTGGGACCGAATAGATGGCTGGGTACAACTCTGACGAACTTCATTCCTGCGGTAAAGGAACGGGTAAATTGCCCCCATGTTCGTTGGAGTCTGTGCTTATGAAAAGAATTTGGATGGTGTCATCCTTGTTCTCTTCGGTGATTGTATCATCTGAATATGGAACCTCTGAAGGCAAGACTGGGTCAACTATCACCTCGACCTTTTGACTTTCGTCTGGTATGGGTTAAGATGTTTTGTCTTCAATGATAGATGCTTCAGCCGATCACCTAAGCGGGTCAACTGGATTTTCAACTAGTGACGAACTCGGAAGAGTTTTTTATATCCAGGAGGAAGTCGTAACAGTGAAACTGGACGATCGTCCAAAACTCTTTTAGCCTCGTCTAAGAAGGGACAACGGTGGATGGCATGATCACCTTCGCACAGTTTACAAGGAAATCTATATTTTCCTTTTTGTCCTGGGGCTTCACTTTCACTAGTTGACGGTGTGTTTTCAACATGATCATCAGAGGTTGACGACACTGGGTTGTGCAAACGAGGAGACCAGTCCCTTAAGATTCGAGGGATGCAAGGACAATCTCTATGATAGTGGTCTCCTTTGCAAATGACACATGGCGATTTAGGCCTGGTCGGTGCAGTGTGTGGATTTTCGCTAGACGACACTCGTTTGCCTCCATTCGCTTTTGGCTCCTTCTTCTTCTTCTCTTTCTTCTTCTTTTCCTTCTTCTTCTCAGGTACTTGACTTTTGGCTTTACCAGCCCCATCAAGCGAAGAGGAGGGAGGAGAGGAAGAATTAGAGGAAGTAGAAGGTTGGTGGGTAACTCTGGATTCGTCTAGTTGCTGGTTCGATTGTTTAGGAATTGTGGTGTTCTGAATGACAGAGGTTGAGAAGAGCCATACAGGCAAGCCGATCGTTAGTCCTGGAAGCGACGATGTGGCCATATGAGGCGCACCAACATCTCCCCAAGAGGAGAAGGGACTAGGATTTCCTCCAAGGGGAATTCCTTGGTTGGTGGATTCCATTTTCTCAACCCAAGATCAACGTAGGAAAGGGTAATGAGTATTCCGTTTAAAATAAATTTTAGACGCTTTGACACAACTTGTTTTTTCAGTTTTTAAGAGTCGAGAAAAAACAAAAGATGACTCTAGTCTCCTTCGATTTTTAATGAGCCTAAAGTGACAAGTGCTCAGATGGACATTTTCTGTTAAGGAGTCTGAAAAGGAACGAAAGGGACTACTCTGGAAATATAGGTAGAGGGATTACCAAACCAATCGAAAAACTACAGAATACTTTTTACGGTACGACAGTCAATCTTCCCGAATGTTGTGTTCAGTGCATTGCGATCGATAGGGCGGCAGACATGGCTTCCTATGGATAAAGGATTAAGCCTATTTGGGTCTCCCAAAATATACTCGACGGTACGTGGGAGCACAAGTCCGTACTGGCACTTATCGCCTCAAAGTGGAGGAATCACCCAACCATCAGTGAGAACAACAGTTACCAGGCTTTACGACGCCGGAATACGTCTCTAGCCTAGACTTCTAAATGTTGTGCGTTAAGTTCCAAAGCGTTGTTAGATTCATTGAATTTATTTTAAGTTGATCTTGTTTATGAAGTTTGCCTTTCAGGTTCACTGTGAGATGTGGATGTAATTCCTAAAATGCAATTTAAGATGATAAACAAACTTTTTATCTTCTTTGTGCAATGAAAATCCTAGCTACTAAGGAAAGGAAGACAAAATATTTTCACAAAGAGCAAAGAGCACACTCTAAGTGCACTTTCCTAGATCAAGCCAATCAGACTGTCTATATGCAAATGCACATGCATGTATTTGTTTTCGACTTTCTTAGTATATGAATGCTAAAAGGAAAGTTGATGCACAAATCTGAATTTCTTTTCAAGCGACACGTATCAACAAGTTTCTTTTCGAAATAAAAAAATGGAGACGATCACAACACCTTACGATTTTTGAAATGAATACTTGTTCTCGACACTAGAAAATTACAAATTCAGACCAAAAGCAATAGTAACAGGATAACCGACCATCAACAGCAATCAAACTCATTCCTACGATTGAAATCGACACTTGTGACAGTTTCAAATCAAAGGACGATAGTACGATTATGCTACTTTTGCAAAGGAGAACTAAAAATGACTCAACAAACACACAAAAACATCTACAGTTCTTTTGTACAAAGGAGGCAGAATAACAGCAAGGAAAGGGGGTTTCAACCAGACATATACTGATCACAGGCAGCAAAATTCAGGAATAGAACTGGAAAGAATGAATCACAGAAACCAAAACTGCACAGAGCCTAGTCTGATCAGCGCACCTGTAACACAGAGAATTTGAAATGCAACGCACCTTGTCCACTCGGGAAGTGCACTGAAGTTCAGATTCTCTGAACAGTACCTGTGCTGGGCCAGAAACGAGATTCTGTTTGGGTTCCGGGTCACAGTTTGCAGTTCAGTTCTTGGGTTTTGGCTGAGAAAAAAGCAATCAGTAATGCAAAAATCAGGGGTAGATCTAAGGAGGATCTAAGAGCTATCACAAGGGCAATTAGAGAGTTTGTGAATCAGTTGTTTAAATAATAAACAGATCCAGTAGATGGACTGAAGTAGCAGTTATCTACTTTTCATTTGCTATGGCAAATGCAGTTCGAATGCTACCTGTAAGTTTATGAAATGGACAACAAAGAATAATAAACAAACAAACTAATTCTTCCCCAGCGGAGTCGCCATTTTGTTACAGGGAAAAGTGTCTATATAGAACTGCTCTATCCCACTAAGGTGTGATAGCTACCTTAGAAACAAACAGAGAAAAGCTACTTTCGTTTTTCCTTTATAAATTATAGATAGAGAGGAACAGAAAGACCAACCTCTATCTTGCGCTAATCTCCTGATTTGATTCCTCTCTTCTTTGATAGCCTTTAGCTACCTGCTCCCTTGCACGCCCAACTTCACAAAGTACCTGTAAGATCATAGTAGCATAGCACTATACAAAGACATGGATCTATAATCATAAACAATCTAAGATCAGATGTAAATTGACCATACAAATGTAGCAAGCATCAATGACACAAGAGCATGGAGGAAAACTAGAATAACTTTTATTGATAAACAAGAGAGAGCCAAGAGGAGTTACAACCAGTTGTTCTGACCTAGCATCAACCTCCCAGCTAAAAAGCCCCTCTTCACCTTAAACAAAGCTTAGATCACCCAAAAATCTGATGTTTGTCTCAAGAAACCAACATCAATTCCTTACAATATGCAAAATTCCAGCCTCTGGATCTCTGGGATGAGGGATCCATATATAGATATCTGTAAGGGGGATGAGTCAGCGTGTGATTTGATTAGTGTCTTATCTCTGATAGTTCTTGCTTCCACTTGGAGATTGATGATCTCTTACTCATCCTTGGTCGAGTTTAGTGAGGCAAGTGTCACAGGAGAAGTTTCTGGAAGCTTCCATTGCTTCTCCACCTCGCGGAATGACACTGCCATTTGTCATTTCTCACCCATCGCACCCCATAGAAGGGATTTTTGAAATGAAACGCACCCACACAGTGTATTTAGGTGAGATGCAACACACTTGGCCAGTGGAGCAGCTGAAATGATCCTGTTTTGACCAATTCTGAGCAGTTTTTCATGGAGAACTTCTGGGAGAAGCTGTAATTTGTTGACCTTGTTCCTTTAGGGGTTAGAACAACACTTTTAGGGACTTAGGAGCCCTTGGTTTATGGACATTTCATGCTTGGGGTTGTAGGACCCAAAAATGTCTATAACATGGACCCCAGTTCGTAATGTAGCGAAAACACTGCCTGTAAAATGTACACTGCCAAGGGGGTCAGGGGGGGTGACAATGATTATTTGGAGCGGTCAGAGGCAGTGCCCCCGAAGCTAAAAATATATGTAAAATTTCCTTATAAATTGTTGTAATTTCATAGTCAATTTGGGTCATTCATTAGGCGGAGATCTGATGGTATAATTTATGTTTAATTTAGGGTTTTTTTCCCTAGAGGGCAACCCCTTGCTATATATGAGGGAATTGTATTGCGTCTATGTAGATATGGATTCTGAGTGAGAAAGAGAGAGGAGATTGTGTGATAGTGAAGAGGGAGTTACAACGGATCTACTATAGGTTGTATCTCTTTAGTTTGCTAGATAATATAAAAGGAAGGACTGGTTGTTTCTCTGTGGACATAGCCCAAATTGGGTGAACCGCGTATATTTGTGCCTCTCTTGTTTTATGCATTTTCTGTGTTTATATTTATGCAATATATTTTATGTGTTCCATTTCTCTGTAATATAAAATTTTCTAACAATTGGTATTAGGGCCGAAGGTCTATTTGGCTGATAAACGCGTAGGAGAGAAGTGTTCCTGGTTCGACTGGGAGCAATGGCGGAAGATGGTAAGTTTGGGGTTGAAAAATTTAATGGCCAAAACTACTAGCTATGGAAGATGCAGATGGAAGATTATATGCATCAAAAATATCTGTACCTACCATTGGGTGGAAAGAAAAAGAAGCTGACAAGTATGATAGACACATAATGGGATATTCTCGATCGAAAGGCACTTGGAATAATACGGCTATGCCTAGTGGCATCGGTAGCCTTTAATATTTCAAAGGAAACGACAACAGAGGGTTTAATGTCAGCATTAGCCAAACTATATGAAAAACCCTCAGCCTCAAATAAGGTATTTCTTATGAAGCGTTTATTTAATATGAAGATATTAGAAGGTGGATCTGTTGCTGATCATTTAAATGAATTTAATGAAGTTACCAGTCAATTAAGTTCTGTAGGGGTAACTTTTGATGATGAAGTTAGTGCTTTGTTATTTATGTGCTCATTGCCAGAAAGTTGGAATGGTTTAGTTATGGCCATTAGTAATTTTGTCTCTGGATCTAGTACTATAAAGTTTGATGATGTTGTCAGTGCAATCCTTAGCAAGGAAATGTGATGGAAAAGCTTCAGTGAGACATCATGTAATGCTTTGAGTGCAGAGACTAAAGGAAGAAAAATGGAAAGAGGAAAGAGCTTAGGATATCGCAGTAAGTCAAGGAAAGGCAGATCCAAGTCCAAATCGGGGATAGTATGCTGGAAATGCGAGAAGAAAGGACACCTAAAGAAATATTGCAAGTCTCGGAAGGGAAAAGAAGGAGACGCCCAATAAGAAAACAATCATGAAGCGAATGTGACAAGTGATGTGTTGCAAGATGCTTTGATTCTTTCATTATAAAATATTATTGATGCCTGGGTGGTAGATTCAGGGGCCTCATTCCATGCCAAACCTGATAGGAAACATTTTCATGATTATGTTTAAGGATATTTTGGACAGGTTCGATTGGGTGATGATAAACCCTATAAAATCATTGGAATGGGTAAAATTTTCATAAAATAACAGAATGGAAATCAATGGATATGTAAGGAGGTAAGGCATGTTTCAGATATGAAGAAAAATCTAATTTCAAAAGGGTAGTTGGGAGGTGAAGTTTGTGTAACTACTTTTACAGAAAAAACCTGGAAGGTCACTAAAGGAGCCCTAGTAATAAAAAAAGGAGAAAATGTTGGTACATTGTATTTATGCAATGGCATTTCTAATTTTGTTAATGGTTTAGCATCTATCGGAGAAGATATGACATTGTGGCATCATAGGCTCGGGCACATGAGTGACAAGGGGATGTTGATTCTTCACTCAAGAAATTTTTTGCTAGGTTTGAAGCACGTTGATTTAAAATTCTATGAGAATTGTGTTTATGGAAAACAAAAGAGAGTCAGATTCCTTAGAGTTGGGAAAGAAAAGAAGAGAGAAAAAATAAAGCTTGTGCATAGAGATGTATGGGGACCTGCTCAGGTATCATCTCTTGGTGGCTCTCATTATTATGTTACATTTATTGATGATGCAACCAAAAAAAACCTGGATTTATTGTATTCAAAATAAATATGATGTATTTGATACTTTTAAGAAATGGAAATCTTTGGTTGAAAATGGGATAGGAAAAAGGTTGAAGTGTCTCAGATTAGACAATGGAGGTGAATATTGCAAGAAACAGCTTGATAGGTACTGTTCAGAGAATGGAATTTGTAGAGAGAAGACAGTTCCACCAGCACAAGAAAATGGTGTGTCAAAAAGGATGAACAGGACAATCATGGAGCATGCAAGGTGCATGAGATTGCATGCAAGATTGCCTTTACAATTTTGGGCAGATGTTGTAGATACTGTTGTTTATCTAATAAACAGAGGGCCTTCAAGTTACTTGGATGGTGGTATTCCAAAGGAGGCATGGACAGGTAAAAAGGTAAACTACTCATTTTTAAATACTTTTGGTTGTAAATCCTTTGTCCACATTAATAAAGAAATTAGAACAAAGGTTGAGGCAAAATCAAAGAAATGTACCTTTATTGAATATGGTGTTAATGATTTTTGTTATCGCTTTTACGATTATGAAAAACACAAAATCATTAGGAGAAGAGATCTCATATTCAATGAAAAGGTTTTGTATAAGGATTAGATGCAGGAAAAGAAACATGAAAAAAGAAAAGAAGACATAGAGCTTGATGAGATCAAAGAAAAAGGGAAGGTGCTTGAAAATCATAATGATCAACAGCCAAAACAACAACAACAACCACAAATTCAACAAGCACCTCAAATGCCTGAAAGTGGTGTTAGAAGATCTACCAGGATAAGTAGACCCCCTGAACAATACTCTCCTTCATTATATTATGTATTATTGACCTTTTCTGCTGAACTAGAATGTTATGAAGAAGCAGTGCAAGTAGAAACTAGGAAGAAGTGGGAGCAAGGCATGAAAGAAGAGATGGACTCCTTAGCATATAACTAGACTTGGGACTTAGTCAGGTTGCATGCAGGTAAAACAACATTGCAAAATAAATGGGTTTACAGGTTGAAGGAAGAAGATGGAGGTAGAAAAAGGTATAAAGCTAGACTTGTGGTGAAGGGGTTTGCACAGAAAAGGGTATAGACTTTGATGAGATATTTTCTCCTGTTGTTAAAATGACTTCAATCAGAACTATTTTAAGTCTAGTAGCAGCTGAAGATTTGCATCTTGAGTAAATAGATGTAAAGACAACCTTTCTACATGGGGATTTGGAGGAAGAGATATATATGTAACAACCACAATGATATGAGGTGAAAGGGAAGGAGAAACTAGTGTGCAGGTTGAAGAAGAGCTTGTATGGCTTAAAATAGGCTCCAAGGTAGTCATATCTAAAATTTGACAGGTTTATTTCTGAACAAGGTTATACTAGATGTCACTCTGATAATTATGTTTATCTCAAAAGGAAAAATGATGGAAGCTATATTATATTGTTATTGTATGTAGATGACATTCTTGTTGTAGCTTCTAACATGTAGGAAATAAATGTGCTCAAAATAAAATTGGCAAACTCATTTGCAATGAAGGATTTGGGTGCTGCAAAATAAATCCTTGGTATGAGAATAACTAGGGACAAGAAGAATAAAAAATTAACATTGTCTTAGAGTGAGAACATAGAAAAGGTGTTGAAAAGATTTAATATGCAGAATGCAAAACCAGTTAGTATACCTTTGGCTAGCCATTTCAAACTAATTAAGGAGGTGTGTCCCAAGACTCAAGAAGAAATGACTTATATGTCTAAAGTTCCATATGCATCAATAGTTGGAAGCTTAATGTATGCAATGGTCTACACAAGGCCTGATATTTCACATGCAGTGGGAGTTGCAAGAACGCACATGAACAATCCAATAAAAGAACATTGGATGGTGGTGAAGTGGATTTTCAGGTATTTGAGAGGTACCACAAATCAAGCATTATGCTTTTGTGGTTAAAAAATTACTCTATAGGGATATGTTGATGCAGATATGGTGGGTGATGGATATAACAGGAGGAGCACAACAGGGTATGTGTTTACTGTAGGTGGAAAAACTATCAGTTGGGTTTCAAAACTGTAAAGTGTCGTTGCACTCTCAACAACGGAAGCAGAGTATGTTGCTGCTACAGAGGCTAGTAAAGAAATGATTTGGTTACAAAGGTTTCTAGATGAATTGGGTAAGAAGCAGGAGTTGGGCAGAGTATACAGTGATAGCCAGAGTGCCATACATCTTGCAAAGAACTTTGCATTTCATTCCAAGACTAAAAATATAAAGCTCAGGTACCATTTCATACAGTCAGTGTTGGAAGATGGACAGTTGAAGCTGGAAAAGATACACACTAGCTAGAATCCTGTAGATATGTTAACAAAAGTTGTAACTAGGGAGAAACTGAGATTCTGCTTAGTTTCAATTGGTCTTCAAGTATGATGAAGAAGATGAGAAATGACCAGGTCCAAGGTGGAATCATTGTCCAGCAAATGAAGAAGCAATGGAGTTGCTATAGTCAATCTCCAAGTGGGAGATTGTTGGGTGTGGAGCCCGATTATCTTCTTTATTTAGAGGTATCGCCACATTGGACCCCAGTTTGTAATGTGGTAGCAATGCCACCCGTAAAATGTACGCTGATAGGGGGTAAAAATAGATGTAAAATTTCCCTTGAAGCTAAAAATAGATGTAAATTTGCCTTGTAAAATGTTGTAATTTCATAGTCAATCTAGGTCATTCATTAGGCGGAAATCTGAAGGTAGAAGTTATGTTTAATTTATGATTTTTTTCCCTAGAAGGCAACCCCTTGCTATATATGAGGGAATTGTATTGCATCTATGTAGATAAGGATTCTGAGTGAGAAAGAGAGAGGACATTGTGTCATAGCGAAGAGGGAATTACAACGAATTTGCTGTAGGATGTATCTCTTCAGTTTGTTGGATAATATAAAAGGAAGGACTGGCTGTTTCTCCGTGGATGTAGCCCAAATTGGGTGAACCACGTATATCTGTGTCTCTCTTGTTTATGCATTTTCTGTGTTTATATTTCTGCAATATATTTTATGTGTTCAATTACTTTGTAATATATATTTTTCTAACAATCTCGGAGTCGGTAGGATTTCCAGGATGGATGTAAGTGTTGTTTGACGGATGTGTGAAATGGGGGATGACTTGATTGTGAGCTATGAACAAAGGTGATTAGAGACTACAAGTGGGAAAAGGCCATGAATTGTGAAAATCAAATGTGGATGGGAGAGATACTTTTTTTTTGGAAAAAATCTTTATACACTTGCCAAAAGAATAGGTGGGTGGTTTGGCAAGTGACGTAATACAAATGGGCTATGTGATATGGATGAATGATAGGCCAAATGTAGGACATGGAGGTGCATTCAAAAGTGTTGTGAGAGGGCTTCAGAACTGTGGTGTTTGTGTAGTGAATGTAGCATAATGAGGGTAAATTTCCAGATATGCACTTGAGATGTTTCCTGGGCTAGAGTGAGTGGTCATGGCTCCTTTTAGTGAAGAATGGTCTACAATGATGAAGGGCACCTTGAAGGGGGGGTTTTATCTACCAACGTGAATGTTTACCATATACAAGGGTGAGATGGTGATAAACATGGTCAAGATGATGGATATTATGGTGCATTTTGGAGAAATGATGTCGCGATATGCAAATATTTAGGAGGAAGCCTATCATGGTGAGTGGAGAATGATACATGTTGTTGTTATTTGCTTGTCGCGATGTTGGTTGACGTCGACCATGTGTGATGTTCCTGCAATGGATACAACCAAAACCTGAAGTGAAAGAATTGTTCAAAACATAAATGTAAATGGATGTTATGGAATTAGAGAGGTAGAGATGTGCCTGATATGTGCAACAGGCCAAAAAATGGTTTATCGCATTTATCGAAATGAAGGGTTCCATGATGAAGATGTCGTGGGACTGATTGTCATGTCTCTTCTAGTTTTGTCAACGGAGATCCTAGGATTCTATTATGTACCCCAAGATATAAAAAAAATGGTGATAGATAGGACAAAGGGGCCCAAATATCACTCATTTGCATTTTTGAGTTGTGGTGGTCAGAGAGCTTTCTTGGAGCATTTATTATCGTTGCAGTCAACCTGAGTACCTAGGATTTGCGCGGAGAGAGACAGGTAAGAGATTGTGCCTTAACCTTTGTAAATTTGGATTTTTTAGGTTAGGTAGGTCATATAGGGGTCCCTTGTATGACCCTTTTTAGGGAAACTAAGTTGACTGCGTGGGCGACTCATCCTGAGTTGCGCGAACTTCACGCGAAATTTGGAGTTTCACGCAAAGACTCCGTACATAAATGACACTCCGATGTGCGTTATGCGTGCCTGAGTTTTGGATTTGCACATGTATCCTTGTTTTACGTGGCATGTGTGTGCCTTTTCAAGATACAAGTGTGTGCATTGTGCACTTTTTTGGAAGAAAGGCACGTGCACAGTGCGTCTATTTAGGAAACATGCGCACCGTTGGGGAAAATGAATGATTTTTCCCTTTTTTTCTTTCTTGAGGACCTAAGGGGTCCACTTTTTGACATGTGGTATCTTGGGTGACAGGATGATTTGGCAGGAGAGAGACTGGGTGACTCTTCGAACCATTGTGGCACAGGATCGCGCAGCGATCCAACAATTAGCACAGTGGGGGTTATTGAAATTTCTTCAGAACCCTTTGATGAGGTTGCAGGACAAGTTCCTGCAATTTTTGGTGCGATGCGGGGATGTAAACTGTTAGATGATGGTCATATGGCACCTCCCAATATTGGTGCAGACTAATATCTACTTTGTGACATGTTTGATGTTATCGGGGGAGGTTCTTCCTTATCCAAAGCCAGCTGGGCATGTGGATATCCGCGTGTGGGTTGAGGTTGAGGGTCACTATGGCCCTAACCCTAATGTTGAGGGGTTCATTAGGATTGTAGTAGTGTTGGACTTGGTCGAGCGAGTAATGCTAGCTATGATTTTCAGACTAGTGGAGTCGACATCCCCCAACTGGTGTTCGGGGCCACACATAGTAGTTTTACAGCGACTACAGGTAGGAAAATTCTTTGAATAGGAAATACTTCTGCATCAGGGGATGTTGTCTGAAATTATACAGGTTCAGTATGGGATGCTACAGATTTTTTGTTATGGGAGTGTGCTCTGCAACATACTCTATGAGCAGGTGGTTATGCTTCGCCTAGTCCTTGCAATATCGGTGGGACTTACTCAGGACCCTCACATGCACCGCTGGGGAGGGGTGATGTCGAGAGAGGGTGGTGGAGTAGTGGGTTATTACTGGAATGCCATGGTCAAGGGTTGGTTTGACTCCAACCCTCAACTGATACTAGAGTTTCTGTACCATGGAGTCGACTTCCGGGGAGATCTAGATGTGGGGCTTCCTCCAAGATTTTCCTGGGGACCAACAGGTATATTTTTATTTATGCATTTGTATACATATGTGTATTTTCATGTATTTAGGGTTTTGATTTTATGACGATGTTGACACTATGCTTTGTTTACTTGCAGATGAGAGGCCACAAAGGCACTCACTGGCCTATTTGGTAGGCCACAGTCTGTGGCATTTGGGTGTTGCAGTGGCTGCCCCTATTCCATAGAGACCAAGGTTGGCGAGGCCACTGATTGTTCCTCGGGGTGGTGTAGAGCACCTGATGTAGTGACACCGGTTTGAGATTGGTGTGATGTTCAGAGTGGCAGATGAGGATGCAGCTAGGTTGCTCGCGTCTGTAGATGATATAGAGGCACGATTAGGACTTGCTGAGGCAGATTTATGGGCTTACTATGACACCTAGGAGTGAGTAGAGTCCCTGACAAGAGGGTTTCCTGTCGATGGATGGGATGGCTTGGATGATATCGTTGTTGATACACCGATTTCCTTGGAGCAGGCGTACCAACCAATTTTACATTTTATTGCGATGGTAATGGTTACAGCTGGTCTGTTTTGGCTCCAGATGCATATATTGGGCCACGTGAGCCCTAGATAGATTTGATGATTTTTTTTTTTTTGACGAGATGATGTATGTACTAGGGAAAGCACCCATTTATCAGGATTCTCCCTTGTCTTTTATTGAATTATTCTTCCATTGAGGGCTACATATCTCCAAGGTGACTCGAATTTAGCTATACTAGACCAATCTCATGTCAGAGAGTCGGCCCCAAGCATGAAAAGTGGTCCCTGATCACTGATTCATCCTCTTCTACTATTGCACAACTTTTGGAGGTTTTGCCACATGTGTGGCACAACTTTTGGAGGTTATGCCACATGCATGTGTTTATCGAAGAAACATACATGCGACCTTAAGTTTTTTTCCTTTACAAAATTTGGACCTTAGGAGAACTTTGATTTCTTAAACTACATAATGTATTTAGCTGGAAAAATGTCCACCTGTGAATTTTGCAGGATACTTTTAATGTCTTATGGATTGGACTAGCAAGTGTACGATTTCTTGATGTTAACAAAAGGAAGAACATAGTTACATTTTTCATATGTTGAACACATTCAAGAAATAATGCCTTGCGATGATTCAAAAAAATAAGCACAGGGTAAGATACCCATGCACAAGAATTGGTAAACAAAGTAGTTCAAAAACCTCAAAAAACATTTACATGAATCCTCAAAAAAGTTAAAATAGGGCACATGCATCCCTAATAGCCTGAGAGAAAAGCCCAAAACTAGGAATCAATTCAATAAAGAAAGTCAACAAATCCCAATGAAAAATGCATGAAAATATCCAAGCAGACAATGACACAATCATCACCTGAAAAGGAAAATACTGTGACATCAGGTAGCAGAGTGACAAAACATACAAATGAAACCATGAGTAGAGCTTTGGCCTAGAGAATAGCAATAGAAATGGAGAGAGACATTGGCGAAAGCATAAAATTCCATGACAAAGCATCTGAACATGCACATAAGGCCACAACAAAGCACCCAATAATTCCACAGAGAGAGCCCCAACAAAAATGATGTCAAAAACACCAACAAATGATGTAAAACTCAGTAACATGAAAGGAAAGAGGCATGAAACAAAGGTTCGATGCAGCTAGGGCAGACACCCAACCTTCTACTCCCTCAACTCTCTCCAAGGATCTATGATGGTTAGGGAGGCCCATTTACATGTTTCCTTATGGAAATTAGAGAATCCTAGTTTAGAGCAAGGTGAGATAGATACGCCAAACAATATCTCTAAGAAGCTACAACAAATATGCAAGGTTTTACCTAAAGAGGATGAAAATGGAATTGTTCATTATAGAAAAAGGTAGAATTCGATCTCCCAAAAAGGGTTACTAGGATTAGGGGTGGATGATAGCCATCTAATCTATAGATCAAATAGTGACAACTATAAATATGAATATGGAGACAACAAGGACTCTTTTGAATATAGAAGAGATGAGTAAGATGTGTCTATTGAAAAATAACAAAAGAAAATTCATGTTTGGGTGGAAAGAAAGGGATCATATCTTGAAGGAGAGATTCATCCAAGAAATGGATACTAATGGAATGAAAAATTTGATGCTGACAAAGATAAAATGTATTTGAATGTAAAGGATTCTTTATATTGTTATAGGGGTAAAGATGAAGTATGCTTATATAAAGATCCAGAGGGAACATATTACTGGAAACCTAAAGAAGGATGTAGCGATAAACACAAGAAAGAGATGGTCTTCATCCAATTTTATTATATGATTATGGAGGTTTTAACATCACCCCAAAATTTAGTGCTAGTCACTTGATTATTTCAAGGCATTCATGGGAAGTTTTTGATATTTTTGACATGGCTACAAAGTTGGAGAATATCTAGGGTGATTCAGATTAGATCATTATATTTTTTGTCATCCATATTAATTCTTTCATAGTGGAAAAAGTGGAGGAATCAACTCACAAGACCCTTTTTACCGGTGGGACCTAGTTTGGAAAAGTGGGGTATGAAACCTTTCAAGGTCATTTTGAGGCGTCAACTAATGATTTTCAGGGTTAAAAAATTGTCTCTTTGGCACAACACCTTTTTTTCCTATTATGCACATAGATACCTTTCCAACGACACAAGAATCATGTCAATCAGAGTCCATATGTGAAAGTCAGGCCACTCATAAGTTGACCTTCCTATTTTCACCACCATAATTTGAGAGGATGCCATGTCATCCCCCATTATTCATAAAAAAGGGGCTAGCTACATGATTATGATGAAGAGGACTCTAGAAGAGTCTATATTGTAACTTTGATTAAGAGTTTAGGTAGTCAAACATAGCCATTAGTAGGCTATTAGGATGTGTTATAACCAAACCATTAGGAGGAAAAGGGGTTCCATTATTTCGAGTGAATTTGTTCCATAGATGAGAAAAAATAAATGAGATGGATAGGAGATAGAGCATATGAAGAATATTTTTGCATTGTGATAGCCTAGAAGCCATAGCCATACTTCTTTGTACTCGCAAAAATTTTCTATTCAGAAAAATAGAACAAAGCGACCTCATCTTCTAGCTAGTTTTTCTCCTAAAAGGGTTTCTCAGGTCATATCTTGTGTCAAATGTGTGTGCGATATTTTATTTCTATGATATTTATTTTTTGCATAATTTTAATTAGAATGCATACACGATTGACATAAATCTACATATCCATAAATCTAAAAGGAAATATGACTGCAATAATGTAGAATTTCATATTTTAAATATAAATTTATCATATTTGTTGTCATGAACTATCTAGTGGAATATCCATGGCAATATATAGATCATATTTGTATCAGAGTGGTTGGGCAAAAAGTTGGAGCAAAGCTTCCTCACTTTCCAACTAGTTTTTTTCTATTGAAAGGATTTCCCAAGTCATATCTTGTGTCAAATGTGTGTGTGAGATTTTATTTCATTGTTATCTATTTTTTGCATAATTTTAATTTGCATGCATACACTATTAATAGTAATCTACATATCTAAAAATATAAAATTAAATAAGAATATAAAAGTGTAGAATTTCGGATTTTAAATATAACTTTATCATATAGGTTGTGTCGAACTATCCGTTGGATTATCCACGAAAATTTATGGATCATATTAGTATCAAAGAAGATTTCTTTGGGTATATTGTGGAGATTTATAGGGGATCTAGATCGACTAGGCCAAAATCCATAAAACCCTAATCATGGTTGACAAATCTATGAATAACCCTCATGATCCTGTACAAGAGAAGCTTTCATGGCTAGAAAAAAAAAGTATTGGATATAAATCATAATAAAAATATCCTCATGGAATCCCTAAGAAATAAGCTTGGGATATTTATAGAAGTTATGGGTTCTAATGTAGAGGATAAATCAAAAGGGGGATCAGGAGATCAGGAAGGAACAAATAACCAGCTGAAGAAAGAACCTAAAATGATCAACCTAGTTCAAGTGTCATGAATCAATCACAATCCCTATTCAAAATGGAAGTGAAGGTCGTTATTAATCCATAACATGGTGAGGTCAACGTTGCGAAGCTAAATCACTGGTTGAAGCAATGGGAAGTGTATTTTAGTGTCCAAAAAATTGAGGAAGAACAAAAGATATCATTTGTCTTACTAAAATTAGAGGGTCATGTCCTGACGTGTTGAAAAATCCACATGGAGACCCTAACATTGGATAGAGAGCCTCTAATGACTAAGTGGGAGGACTTTAAAACCATAATTAAATCATATTTTTTACCAAGCTATTAGGTATTGATGAGGACCAGCAGATACTTCAAGGAAAATCTAAGGCAAAGTGTGCAAGAGTACACCACAGAGTTTAGAAAGATGGCAATAATGTTGGGTATCTCCCCAAAGAACCCAGATGTACTCCTCAAGTATTTGGGGGGTCTATGACATAATATACATGATAAAGTTATTTTTTTTCAAGCCTAGATTAGTGGACAAGGATTGTGTATAGGCATATTACCTAGAGAACATAGTCTTTAAGAAAGTGAAATGAAGTGGATCAAAGAAAAAGGAGAAATAGGGTGCTTCTAAGGAGGGGAAGAAGAAGCAAAAAGGGGGGAAAGATAAAAATATGAAACCCATAGCACATTAGTGCAAATATCACAAAAACCACTATAACCACTACAAAAATGACAGTCATACAAAGGATAAGTGGTAGAAGTTTCATCCAGAGCTTAAGCCGAAGAAAAAAAAGAAACATAGTAAGAAGAAGAATCTCAAGGAAACTTATTCAAGTAACAAATTTGGAAGTATCTCAAACATGGATGAGAATATTTTTTATATGTCAGTGTAGAAGGAGGTGAATCTAAGTAGCCCTTAGCAAAAAGAAGAGAAAGAAATGACCAAAGTCTTCCATATAAAGATATAGGTCATGAAGACAAAGATTGATGCTCTGTTTGACTGAGGATCATAGGTGAAGCTCACTGCAGCATAGCTGGTCAAGAAATTGGGATTGGAAGTTCATGATAATCCAAGCCCATGTCCACTAGGATGGATAAATAAGGGTGTAGAGCTAAAGGTAACAAAGCAATTCAAAATTAGAATTTTCATGAATGTTGATTTTATTGATGAAGTAGAAGTAGATGTGGTTCACCTTTATGTATGTAGAGTCATGTTTGGGAGTCCCTACATGAACATGAGAGATGCATTATTCATGAGGAGATCCAACCAATTTTTGATTTTCAAGGATGGAAAATCATTCACCATAAGCGTGCACAAAGGTAAGTAAAAAATTTCATTGGTAAGTTCCAACCAAGCCAAGAAATCAATCAATTCCAATAAGAAGTATGTTTTATTCTTTCTAAGGTAAAATCCATCTATAGAAGAGTAAATAAGAGGCATGACATCCCTGGAGGGGTGTACTAAGAAATAGAAAAAGCAATTGGAAGAGTTACTACATGAATATAGGTATGTTCTCCAAGAGCCTAAAGGGTTACTACCTTATAGGGAAGGGGAGCACGAGATTTAGCTATTGTTAGAATCGCCATTGCCAAACACTGGGTTGTAGAGGAAGTCTGTTATAGAAGCAAGTGAGATGAAGAAACATTTAAAATAACTACTTTAATAGGGTGCCATTCGACCGAGTACATCACCATATGGGTTTCCCATCATCATTGTGCCAAAGAAGTATGGGACATGACATTTGTGTATAGATTATGGGGTGTTGAACAAAATCACACTCAAGAATAAGTACCCCTTTCCTAGGATAGATGATTTGTTGAATAGGTTGTAGCAAGAAAAATACTTCACCAAGATAGACTTAAAGTATTTATGTCATCAGGTTGGAGTCAGAGAAGAATATACCTAGAATACCTCCTTCAAAACTAGGCAAGGTTTGTGTTTGTGGTTAATCATGCATTTGGCCTATGTAATACACCATCTACATTTATGAGATTAATGAATGGTGAATTACATACTTGTGTATATTCATTTTTTATTATCTATTTGGATGATATATTGGTATACTGTGCTACCTGGGAGGATCACATCTCACATTTGGCATAGGTGTTGGAGACATTAAAGAAGCACTAATTGTTGGAAAATCTCAAGAAGTGTGAGTTTGCACAATATTCCTTGGTGAATTTGGGGTATGTGATAGGTGGAGGAGAGTTGAAGATAGATCTTTCCAATATGGAGACCATAATGAAATGGTCGATGCCTACTAATGTTTCTGAGGTCAATATTTTCATCGGAGAAACACAGTACTCGAGGAAATTCATAGCCTCATTTTAAGCAGTAGCATTGCAACTCCATTCCATAATGCCAAGTGGAAAGAGTTTCTAGTGGGGAAAGGGCCAACGGAGGGCATTTGAGGAGCTAATTATGAAGATAATTCAAGCACTAGTTATGGCATTACGAAACTTGTAGCAACCCTTTGAAGTGGAGATATGTGTGAGTGAGTATGATGTGGGAGTTGCCTTGATGAAAGGAGGAAGGCCTTCATGCTACCATTTTGAATTATTTCATGGGGCATTTCTTAACTACCCTACTTATGATGAGGAGCTCTATGTCCTAGTGCAAGATGTGAAGAAGTGGAAGAACTATATTATGGGCAATGATAAATTAATCACAAACATCACCAACCACTACAGTACCTATAGAACTAGAGTAAGCTACAATAGAACATGCACTACAAGTGGATGGGGTTTCTAAAGTATTTTCATTTGGTGATCAAGTATATGAAGGAAAACACACATAATTTGGCTGAAATTATATCAAGGCCACCCACATCAAAGATCATACATTTTGGGACTCTTAAGCACATGGAACCATTCACTCATGATGCATACAGAGAGGCATATTCAAAGGATGAGGACTTCAAGCAGGTGTTTTGGAAATTTCAGAGTTAGAATCATGTGCACGATGGCAACAACATTGTTTACTACCATATCCAAGACAAGTTACTCTACATGATATATAAGCTATGTGTCCCTAAATGTGAGATATTGCAATTGATTAGGAAGGCTCACACCTCCAAGTTTGCAAGGAACTTTGGTGTAGGGAATATTGTGGCCAATTTGTATAGGTATGTGTATTGGCCCAAGATGCAAGAGAAGATAGCTACATTCATAAGAGGATGCATGCTTTGTTGTACCAACAAGCCTAGCAAAAGGATGCAGGATCTATATCATCTCTTACCTATACCCACTTATGCTTAGGAAAACATTTCCATGGGCTTTGTAGAAGGTTTAACAACAAGTAGGAAGGGGCTTGAATACCTATTCATGATAGTTGACAACTTCAAAAATATGTGTGTTTTGATGGCCTGTAAAAAGGCCATCAATGGGAAATAAGTAGCAAACTTGTTCTTTGTATAGGTCTAGGTGCACTTTGGGATACCAAGGAGAATTTTTCACAAAAGGATGCAAGATTTATCAGTGCATTATGGACTGCATTGTGGGAGAATATGGACACAAAGTTGAAGATATCTACAACATTCCATCCACAAATAGATGGATAGATAAAAGTAGTCAACAGGAATTTGGTGCGACTTCTAAGGGGATATAACCAGAAGCATCCGAAGACTTGGGATGAAAATATGGTATATTTAAAACATTCTTACAATAAAGTAGTCCACACTTCTATAGGAAAGTCCCCATTTGAAACTTGTCTTGGATATTTGTCACCTTCACCATTGGACATCACATATGTGTAGCAAGGAAGAGTGAGGGAAGATATCACAAGAGACACCTTGAGGGATAAACTTTTTATATAGAAGATTGGGCAGATCCATTTAAAAGTACAAGAGACACTACAAAAGTCATAGGATAAATATAAGACAAGCCATGATCATGATAGAATAGAGAAATCCTTCAAGGTGGGGGACAGAGTATGGTTACTATTGAATAAGGAGAGGCTATAGGGACCTGGTAAGAAAATAAGGGCTCTGAGGTATGGTCCTTTGAGCTACTAGAAAAGGTGGGTAATAATGCATATTGACTCCTTTTACCACCATATATGCATATTTACTTAGTTATGAATGTAGAGAATCTGAAACTTTATGGTCCTTCCATGCAAGATCAGGAAGAGGAATAGGTCCTACCTTCTGTGGAGGATGTGACACCAGATTCTTAGGTAGAGTTGCTAGAAGATACAACTTTGAAAAAGAGGTCCAAAACTACAAGACATGACCTTTGGTAGATTTGGTTGAAAGGACAACTTCCAGGAAAAGCTAAATCGTACACTTGAGAGAAGGTGGAGGAAAATTTCCTCACCTTGTTGAGTAGAAGCTTTTCAAGACCAAAGGCCTCTAAAAATGGGGAGGTGTGATTTATATTGGATATTTATATTATTTTTCATCCATCTCAATGCTTTCATAGTGGAAAAAGTATAGGAATCAATGGATAGGAACCATTTTACCAGTGGTACCCAGTTTGGAAAATCAGGGTTTAAAACCTTCCAAGAGAATTTTGAGGCATCAAATGATGTCTTTTGGGGGTAAGAATTTGTTTCTTTATTGAAACACCTTTCTTTCATATCCTACACATAAATAACTTTCCAATGACGCAATAATTGTGTCAATCAAAGTATGTATGTGAAAGTTATGCCACTCAAACTTTGACCTTACTATTTTCACCACCATAATTCCGAGAGGATGCCATTTTAGCCCCCATTATTCATGAAAAATTGGCTATACATGTGATTATGATGAATAAGAGTCTAGAAGATTCTAAATTGTAACTCTAGTTAAGATTTGAGGTAGTCAAAACTAACCACTAGTAAGTTATCAGATTGTTTTATAGCAAGGCCGCTAGGAGGAAAAATGGTGCCATTATTTCCAGTGAATTTGTTACATAACTTAGCAAAAATAGATGAGAGAGATAGGAGATAGATAACACGAAGATGATTTTTTCACTATAGTAGCCCACAGGCTGCAGGCCATGCTTCTTTGTACTCACTAACATTTTCTATTCAAAGAAAGAGAGCAGAGAAACCTCACCTTCCAAAATGGGCTTTTCTCCTGAAAGGGTTTCCCAGGTCATATCTTGTGTCAAATGTGTGTGATATTTTATTTCATTGTTCTCTATTTTTTCATAATTTTAATTCACATGCATACATTATTAATAATGATCTAAAAATCCATAAATCTAAAAGGAAATAAGTCTATAATAGTGTAGAATTTCAACTTTTAAATATAACTTTATCAGAGTTGTTGTGACAAACTGTCCATTGGAATATCCATGATATTTTATGGATCAAGGGGACTATTGCATCACTAATTTTTAACGTAGGTGGGTGGTTTGAAAGTGACAAAAGTGAAGGATGGAAGGAAATTGATAGACCTTCATTCTCGAAAGCAAGGGGACAAGTTTTGTGCAATTTATTGAGGACAAGCAATGTAGGGAAGGGGGGACTATAGTGTTCCCTATAAATTAATTTCCCAAGATATGATGAACTATCATATCCAACCCCATGGGATATAGTTAATGATAAAGGGGGGAACCAATTATCCAATGTTTTTGGGGAAACATTTGGTAAATTGGGGTAATTAGGGAAAAACTTGTGGAGGAATCTATAATTGAGGCTAAGTGGTGATAAACTTGTAATACCTCACATTAAAATAAGGATAAGATCCCCATAAGGAATCTATACATAAGAGAGATCATAAATCATTTTATCATCGTTGTGGATGCCATATTTTTGGTCCTGTGAGTTGAGGCTCTACGGGTTTTAAGACCCCTTTTTCCTTTGATTGGTTTTGGTGGAGATGATCCCACCCTAGATAGTCCTCTATATTTCCCTAAATTGTTTAGCATAATTCTCTGAGACATTTTTCTTCATTTGGTATTTGGAATGAAATAATAATTCCATGGATTAATTTTTTTAGGGAGGATGTTTGAGGCATATTATTTGTCTGCAGAAAACCAACTTTTTTTTAAATGGTTACTTCTACGGCCCTGTTAGGGCAGTTTAGGGTTATTATGTGGCCACATTGAATTGTGGAATCCACATCAGGAGGACAAAATGGCCATCATCCATAAAAAAATTGAAGTTTTGATTCTTAGCGAGCAAGATATTTTCTGTACAGTGAAGGAAAGACATCCAGTTGTAGTATTGGCCCATTGTTCCACTCAGATCTATAACCTGTATGAATTTGAAGTTCATGTTAGGAAAAAAGGATTACAAGAGGGCACTTGTAGCTACATAGGAGTCTAAGGTATTTACAACATATCTTTTGAAGTTGCATATGATGCAAGACCAATTATAAGGTGGAAAAATAATGTTCATGGTGTAACAATTACACAACATAGTGTGGTAGAATAACAAGGTCCTAGTTGGTTTCCAACGACAAAACTTTAGAGTAGTTAAAGATGTAGTGCAAGGAGATAACAACTCAGTGAGTTCAATTAGGGAATCATTGGATTAGTAGGATTAATAAAGGTCCATAATTAAGTTGCAGTAGTTTTGTAAGTTAGTTACTAATTATGGTATTGACTGTAGATACTATCATTTATAAATTACTATTATTTATATTGAAGAGATTGCCACTATTATATAACCAAGACTATTGGCATAATAAACCAAGAGTAGTTATTAAATTGAAATTGTTGTGAGCTATTTATACTGTATAATTCACTACATAATCTCATTGTTGCATATTTTATATTATATTTTCTTGCAATTAGAAGGAATACTGAGAAAAATAGTATAATTTATCTTGAGATATTATATCCTAAGGGAAAAATTCCCTAGGGATATTACACACACATTTCATATCCTAGGTTTTACCCCCCGTTTAGCATGCCTCCCAATGAAAACTTCAACTAATGATAGCATGATATATGGAAACCCATGACATTTGGACATGTGGTAATGAAGTGGACCTATCTCTAGGTGACACTTGGAAGGCATGGTTTTTACCCAATTTTTTCTTTGTTTCCAAAGTAATAATCCCACATACCTTCCCAAGACCTATGACAGATAATAGCCCCTACACCAATTCTAGCCCCAAATGACTTGCATGGAAAAAAATACTATTGAATAGTAATATGGAGATGGAGCATACCTCAGTTATGAAGGTTGGTACTTTCTTCCTTTTGGTAGATGAGAGATTCAAATATTAGGACTTCATTTATCCACACATATTACCTACTAGAAAAACCAACATACACACAAAACTCTATTAACCTATAAACAATGTTAGCATTGGAAAACTGAAAACCAAAGATACATAAATCAAATGAAAAATGAATAAATTAGGGTGAAAATAGTGTTTTGTGTTATACCAAATCTGTTACATAAGTTTCATCTCCTTAGTGTTTTTTTCCTGAACTCCTCCCTCTCACCAAGAACCATAGTCAAGCCCATTTCTGGCGTTGGTTTATTACAAGGTGGATCTAAGTTTTTAGTTTGGAAACATGTATGTATGCTCACTCTCTTCTCATCTATTTTGCCTCATGGAGAGATTTTATTTTGTGGATGATTTAGAAAAATTATGATGAATCTAGACACTTTTTCATTGAGTTTGATTTAGTCCTTTCATCCTTATCATAAGTTTTGATCACTTATTGACCCTCTCAAACCTTATTCATTCACTTTAGTGACCCTAGCCACTTCAAATATACATGCTCCATTATTTAGAGCAATCAAGTCTTATTTCTAGGCCATACAAGGTGTTTCAATTCTTCTTTCTAGTATTATGGGGGCATTGAAGGGGAAAAACTTGATTTTTTCTAGGGCTTCCATTAAGCAATTGATGAATTCCAACCTTATTTTTTTATTTCTTCTCTAGTAAACTCAAGGGAGTCTCATTGTGAGCTATAATAGTTGATCCCTAATATATGAGGTCAAAATATAAATTAATGGCCAAAATAAATTACATCAATATAGTGACTTTGGGAGATTAAGGGAGCCAAGGACATTGAACCTATAAGGATCTACAAAAGTCACAATTAAATATAGGTTATATACATCCCTATGATAGTTATAACCATACTTAGCATCAAAGTAAAATAGAATGTTCATCAATAGTATAGACTATGGGCCCATGTCATCAAATGTTGATTATAGTCATGAAATATTTATAATGTGGATCACTATCACAATATATATTAGGAGGATGGTAGACACCAATGAGAGTGTGCCCCAAATATGTTCCTCAAAGTAGAGAATACATTTTCCATTGAAAAATGGGTAAGGCAACATGCAAGAGTGAGGTTACCTCAATACCCAAGGTCTTGAACCTATCCTAATAGTATGAACCCAATACATGTGAATAAATGAATTGATTTCAATCATGAAAGGGGACCATTTAATTACCAGGAATTGGGGTATCCTATCAATAGATGTGAGGGACCAACAATTAAGAAAATGGTTCCCAAATTAATTGGTACAATCTAACAAATGTGAATTAATGAGCTGATTTTGATTTCTCATAGAATAAGTTGAAAGGGGATAATGAGGGGAACACACTATCAAATGTAAGGAAGTATACCATTGAGGATTGCAAGTTCCAAGGTACTAATGTGTTTCTAGATCTACATCCCATAAATTGAGTTGACACTGATGGGAATAGATTTTTTCAAAGGAGGGACTTGAGGTATCCCTCACCATTTGACACAAAATTGGCACCAAGATGATGCTAATGACAACTTGATGAAGTATGATGCACAACTGACAGAAGGATGGTTGACACAAGAGACCAAATGAGAGTACAGATGGCCAACTTTGATTGAGACTTCCCTTGAACATATAACAAAATGAGATAAATGTGAATTTGGAAGCTTGGAAAAATGAGCACCATTAAGACAAAATGGTGACACAGGAGGTATGACCATAACCAATAATACTGGAAGAGTAACTAGTTAGATGATAGACTGACTTGACAAAGGAGTGACTCGACTCATGCTGATGGTTTGGCTCAAAACCTAGGTGAAGATAAATTGTAAGAGCATGACTTATATAAGTTCCATATTCAAGGTAAGTTTATGATTACCTTAGTAGGATGACCTTATCAAATGCCTTTGAAAGGTCAATTTTTAAGGAAACTCCTTTAAGGTTCTTCAACTTGATAGAGTGTAATGCTTCCTGGGCAGCACCAATAGCCTCATGAATATGGCGGTTTTGAAGAAAAGCGAATTGTTCAGCAGATATATGGGAGGAGAGGATCGGCTTGATACGATTTGCAATAATCTTGGCAATAATTTTATAGAGGCAATTACAGAGGGATATAGGCCGAAAATCATTGAAGGATGTTGGATCATCGGATTTGGGGATCAAGGCTATGAAGGTTTGGTTCATAGGAGGGTGGATGTGTCCCGAGATCCGGCTTTCCTCAACAACTGCTAAAAGATCCGCACCCAGCAGATCATAGAATGCCAGGTAGAATTCAACAGGCCAGCCATCCGGTCCCGGGCTCTTGTCTCGCTTGAACCATTTAAGGGTACCTTCCAGTTCTTGTGCAGAGACAGGATTTGTAAGGTCTCCAATGTCATCCTGTTCAACGAACCGAGGGAATTTTTCTGCAACTCTAATGATGTCTGGAAGGATTATATCATTCGGAGCCGTGAAGAGCCTCTTGAAATGTGAGACCCCTATACCTGCCAGTTGTTGGTGTGTGTTGGCCCAACCTCCTGTTTCCAATGGAAGTCTCCAGATGGTATTAGTAGCCTTTCTGCCATTAGCCATGTTATGAAAGAATTTAGTATTACAGTCCCCTTCTTTGAGCCAGATGGCTCTGCTTTTAAGTCGCCACTGCTCCTCCTTTTCTTGTAGAATTTTTGCTTTGACCTCAAGCAATTGTTGTAGGGATGTTTTTGTGGCATCCGAGAGATATCCCTCCCCCTTCTCATCAGTCAATGAGGCAATCTGAGCTTCGGTATCTAGCAGAGTCTGATCATCCCTGTGCCTCTTTGATTTCGCCCAGTGCTCAGTTAAGCCTGTGAGTTTTCTGAGTCTCTCACAAAAATCAGAGGCTTTTCTCCGTTCTCGTAAAGGGGGCTGAGTTGTCCAGAAGTCCGAGACCATCTTGATATAATCCGGTTCTTTTAGGTGCCCGGCAAAGAATTTAAATGGAGACCGAGGCTTCGAGTTATGCTGACTGATCTGTAGGAATATCGGATGGTGGTCAGATAGCCCCCCAGATCCCACCCATTGTCTGTATAGAGGGCAAATCTGTATGAGTTCCTGATGCATCATAAATCTGTCCAGCCGCCGCCCCATAGCAGCCACACCAGTACGCTGATTGTGCCAAGTAGGTAGCTTCTTGTTCATGGGGATGTCCACAATATGGTGTGAGTCGAGGAGCAAATGCATTTGATCCACAATGGGATCACACTGGGCATTATGACCCCAGGACTCACCAGCACCCAGAGAAAAATTGAAATCCCCCCCCAATATAGTATGCTGTGTAATGTGGCCTCCATTGAGAAAATCTTGCCAGAAAGGAAGACGATTCTGATTTGGCCCATAAATATTAATGATCCTGATTGGTAAACCCAGTTCACCTAGGATAATGTCCATGCCAAGAAAACCTCTGCCCCCCCAGGCCGAAAGGGGTCTAACGTTCCGAGAGTTGATACCTATAAGAAGTCCACCAGATCTCCCACACGCATCGAGTCCATGCAGGGTCCAACCAGGGAACAAGGATTGCAAGTAACGCACCGCCGTCTCAGCCGAGCAAAGAGTTTCTTGGAGGAAAATGATGTCACATCGAGAGACTAGAAGAAGTCTCTTCAGAGCCACGCGCTTTTTGGGGTTGGCTAATCCCCTGCAGTTGAAGGAGAGCCAGATCATGGATCACCACAGGTCAAGGGCTCGATAGCTCTAAGTGCCCGTTCAATAGTAACCTGGCGCCCCTTGGCGACATCAGCAACAGCGTGTAGCTTTGCCGAAGATAAATGAGAGGGTCGACCACGCTTTAGTTTAAAGTGGCGTCCAGGGGAAGATCCCAGACCCAAGGTGCAGGGGCGGGCGCGAGGTCTAAGATGATAGTGGTGTGAGCCGGATGCACCCGGAGAGGATGGGGTGTCCATGCCACCCAATATAGGATTATGAGAAGGAGGGGTGGTGGAGAAGGTGGGTGGCGGAGGGGCAATGGTACACAGAATGGAAGGAATAGACGCATTTGCCGAAAGAGGATCATGAACAGAAGAATGAACGAGAGAAAGCATGTTCATAGAAAAAGACTGTGTGAAAGTAGGAATGGAGTCATTACCCGGTCGAGAGAGTGCAGTCGCCGCAGGTTGTGAAGCATTGACAGCAGTCTTTGAACGTGTCCTCGGCGGTCCTGAAGCAGCCAGGTCCTTCTTGCGTGCCGCTTTTGATACGCTGTCCCCTTTCTTCAAGGAGGGGTTCACCTGATGGTTCTGCGCTTGCTCCATAGGGATGTTGTTTCCCTCATGTTGTATATCAGTGGCCGGCTGGCGAATTCCTTTAGCTTCCTCAGTATTTATCTTCGAGATCAAAGGGCAATCCTTGTAGAGGTGGCCAACTTTGTGGCACCTACGACAGCGGTAAGGAACACCTTCGTAATCTAGAGGCTGCTTACGTGAGACGTGATTGTGATGCAGTGTAATTTTTTCCACCAAGCCGGGCCTGATATCCATATGGACTAGAATTCTAGCCATAGTCCTATTACCAGTCTTCTCATATGACCTGTCATGCTCTAGGTAGGTACCCAGAGTGTCCCCAATTAGTTTGAAGGTGTACAGGTTCCAGAATTGCCATGGAAGTCCCGGCAAACGCACCCAAATGGGTCCTTCCCCCAATTTTTCACGTTCAGGATCGAATAGGGGATCCCATCGCTTGAGTAAGACCGGGGCGAGCTCAATGTGCCAAAATTGGGATAGAACCCACTGAGTGTATGCCGGCTTTTGAAAATGGAGGGCGAACCAGCCTCTAGTGAGCACCATTACCTCTGGGAGTTCTTTGAAGTAGGGTCCCCAAATTTCTTCCACCCAAAGTTTAAGTCGCGCTGCAGAGTATGTTCGGCCACGAACTCTACCAACTAGAACTTTGTTGGCGGCGTCCATAACGTCCGGAAGAGGAGCTTCCGGCCCGATGTTGATGATATAATCCGGGTCGATAGAACGGTGACAGCGACCCTGTGGAATTTTCTCTGAGCGTCTGCCAAAAGGAAATCCCCTTAGAGAATTTCGGCACGGGTCCGAGGTGCTGTGCTGGGCGGATGCTGCGGAGCGTACCGGCAGAGACGGGGTGTTGAAAGCCCCGGAGAGAATCAGAGTGCGTGGAGAGGTGTGGCTGGTACCAGGGATGTGCGATGCGGGGGGAAAGGTGGACTGATGCTGCGCCAGCGGCATAAAAGATACGGAAGGAGAGTGGGAGCTCGATGGGGGAGGGGGCGGAGGGAGCGAAAGCGGAGGGGGCGGAGCAGTAACAGGTCGAGCGAGATATTGCGGAGGGACATCAGGGATAGGGGAGTTGAGGAAGCAGGTGCCCAAGAGGTGAGCCGTCGCAGGGGAGAGGGGAGGGCAGTCGAGGGGCGAGGAAACCACAAGGGGAAGAGCCGGCGCCTTTTCTTTTCCAGAAGCGGACAGATGTGGAAGCTGAGTCTGTGCACCCGTCGATAGACCAAGTGCAAAGCTTCGCGGCAGCATATGAGGCGACCTTGAGTGTGCCCAGATGGCTTGATGCGGCATGGGGTCCGCTTCATAATCGACAAGCTCCTCGTCCTCCATCCCAAACTGTCGGTAGCGCCGCGGAGACGGGGTTCGAAACGGGGACCGTTCGCTGGAAAGTAGGATAGGTCAGAGCGCCAGAGAATGCACAGGGGGGACCGCGAGTAAGAAACCAAGACCCAAGAAAAACGTGAGTGGTGCCGCGTCTATGACTGCCGTTACACAGAATCCGGGAGCCCTGCCTGCTAACCGCCATGGCTCGTAAAACTGCAGAAAACCCTAGCTAGGGTTCCACCATCGCTCCATGAGGGATCCATCGCTATATCAGATACCTCCTCTCGTCGATAAATTTGTTATTATGTTCATTGATGACATATTGGTATATTCTCTTATGATTACCTTAGTAGGATGAATGTAAACAATACATTCCCTCTCCCCATTTTGTATGGATGATCCCCTTCATAGTTTTACAAGCACGAAAGAGAAGATAAGTAAGCTCGATAGTGTATTTTTCATTTATTTTTAATGAGCCTAAAAAAGAGTTAAAAACATACTCATATTTGTGTCCTTTTCATTAGGGTTGTTAATGAGTCTAAAAAAGATGTAAAATTGTATTCACATCCTTCTCATGGTTTAATAAGTGTGAGAATGGAAAAGAGATTTCTTGCTAGCTTTAATCTTGACCAATAATGAGTGCTCAATTTGACATCTTTCTAGCACCCATCCAACACCATATTTCTTATCATTTCTCTTGATTATTCCATCTTTCCTCACTTTCCAGTCGCAAACACATATTTTTGATAAATGTATGATTTCCACCTTAATATGCCATTTCTATGCCTATTATTATGCATTACTGGGAAATTTTTATCTTTCTGTACTGACCATGTGCATAGGGAATAAGAGCACATGGGAACCAATAAATAGTTGTTGCAACTAACAATAATTACTACAACTCCTATTTCTATAACTTTGGATGTGTTATGGTCATAACTTCAACTGACAGTTGATGTTCTAACTCCCATTCATGCCATTGCTACAACTCTTGCTCCATCCCATTGTTGCAACTCCTACTTTGGCCCATTGCTACAAATCCCACTTGTGTCTATGGCTACAACTCCCACTATGGGCAATTGTTTCATCTCTCACTTGCTTTCATGGCTACAATTATAAGGCTATGCTCATTTGCAAAAATCCAATATTATGCCCATTGCTACAACTCCACACTGATTTTTTTGTAACTCTAGATTGATGTTAATCCAACTCCAAACTGACATTGTTGCAACTCCATATTGACAATGATGTGAGTTTACTAGAACATGGCCAACTCAATAGTCAATTGAACAACCATTACCTCTGTATTGGTTAAACATATAACAACTAATTTTATCATGAAGGAAAGTGATAGGAACAAGT
Organism: Pinus tabuliformis; assembly: GCA_031772625.1. Classification (NCBI taxonomy): domain Eukaryota; kingdom Viridiplantae; phylum Streptophyta; class Pinopsida; order Pinales; family Pinaceae; genus Pinus; species Pinus tabuliformis. The sequence goes on from CM062813.1 coordinate 356,625,924, forward strand.
AGGTGATTAGGAAAGAAGATGACTTAGTTGCCACCAATCACAGAGTTTATTAGGTTGACCTTCTTACTCTCTATGGGAAAACAATGTATCAAAATGGAACAACCTGATTCTCATGGTTGTCTGTGCTTCTCAATTATTTCATTTATATAGAATGTACATTGTATAAAAGAGAGAAAGAAAGGAGCAGACAATGTAATAAGAAATTATATCTGAGATTGTATTGAGCTATTAGCAAGATAGAGTTGTTGTAACTTCATTTTTTTTATAATTATAAGTTCCGTTTGCTTCTTGAAGGTGTGTTGGGCATTCATATTTCTAGTACTATCCTAAGGAGGTAGGCCCCCCTCATTAGTTAGGTACTATTATATTAGTAGATAGTTGTATATTTACATTATTTCTTTAATTTTGGTTTTATGTTGTTTCAATTCAATTAGTTTACATTTTTGTAATTCAATTAGTTTCTGTCGTTACAATTCCTTTAGTTCACACACTTGCAATTCCATGTGTTTATGTTGTCACAATTCCTTTAAACTATATTTTTATTTTATTGCATGTTGCAATTCTAGTTGATCTACTTTATCATGACTTCATTATTTTTACTTTGTTACAACCTGTGGATTTGTATTTTAATTTAGCCCTACTTCAATACTCTATTTTTAGGATTCAATCAAATTGTTTAATTTTTTCATTCACAATAGCTAAGTTATATTTTGTTTCTTTCATAAGAAAAGGAGTGAGTTGATAAGCTTATATTTCATTTCATTTTATCATCGCTGCATATGAAACTCTATTTCACACAAGATTACTCTATCACTTTAGAAAGTCACCTTTTGGTTTATGTATGATTCATTTTCTAACAGTGAATATACTTCTTTTCAATTTATATTAGAGGCGTGTCCTTTACATTTCTTCATATTATGGATTGGATTATGAGCTTGGTGTGAACTTAGATGGTGACATGATGATGCATTATGAATCTTGAATTGTGACAATCATCTACATTACTACAATTATATTTACACAAACAGAATTGTACTAAGCATATATGGCACATAGTAGTTCATAAGTTTTGTACAAATTCTGAGTTGATAATTAAATGATCAACCCTTCCATTGTCTAATAAGAAATTCGAGGATGATTGAAATGCCCATCTGTTTTTTTTCCCATTTCTAAGGAAATTTCATCAGTACATTAGTTGTTGTGTTGTTTTCTTTTCTAGAATAAATTAGCCTTACTTTATCTATTTGAAGAATGATTTGTTAAATGCTATAACGTAGGGATCGACAAGGTAGATTTATTATCACTTTGAAAAACTCCCTTAAAGTTGACATTGTAAGCACATCTCACGATGTAAAGGAGTGTAGTCAACTTTAAAACCTACATCCAACTTCCTTGCTAAGAAAAAAAACTAAAATCTTTTGCCCTAGACATAGAGACTGCACAAGGTCTTGAGCAACCAAAAATCTTGCTCCCTGAAGATATGATCAGAGAACAACATTGCCCCAAAGAAGTTCTCTTTCTAGAATATTCAAAAGAACTTTCTAAAAAGTGGACAAGGAAACAGTACATGAGTATTTCAAGGAGGATGCTTCTCCTTTTGTATTCTCAGTACTAGAGATAGGTGCAACGAATAAAATTAAAAACATCCCTCACTTTTACCTCCATAGTTTCCATGGTCTATCACAAGAAGATCCTAACACATTTTTGTTTTAATTTGATGTCCTCTTCCACCATTATGATTATGTGATTGGTGCCTAGAAAATAAATTTATTCCCTTCCATGGTTAGGAATGTAGACTTATGTTGATTCATAAGCCTTAGTAAAGGAAACACTAGATCATAAATTCAAATGAAGTAGAAGTTTTTGGAAAAGTATCAAGACATTTTCAAGGATAAATAAAGAAGGAAGAATTCTTTTGGATGTTGAAAATGATGATAATATCCTTAAAAAATATGTGGAAAGTTTCAAATACAAGCTACATAGATGAAAACAAGAAAATAAGGCTCCTAAAACATTTCATGTTTTATAGTTGAGAGGAATCTATGATGAATGCACAAAATTCCTCAACCTTATGAGTTGAGGAGGCATCTTCGCAAAACCATATGATGTTATTGTGGAACTTTGTCCAAGATACTCACGAGGAAAAAAAAAAAACATGGAAAGTCCCATGGGATGTATTGGATAGATTTGAAATATGAAATATGTTATAATACTTTAGAATAGACATACTAAGTTCCCTAAGCTCCTAGTTGGATACTATGTAGAGGAAGAGAAAGACAGAGGAATAAAAGCTATCCTTAGCTAACCTCTGCCCAAAATGTAGAAGGAAACATTGGTTAATGGAATCCCCCTTGGACCAAGATAATATTTACCATGCTACCAACAATGATCCTTTTCTTATATATATATATATATATATATATATATATATATAGATATATATATAAAGAAGAGGAGGAAACATAACAACTATTCTTTTTTACACAAAAATTACCATAGTAGCAAAAACAAAAGGGTATGATCCAAGATGCATATTAATGTTTTAATTATTATTATACTAATATTGTATTTAAATATTCCTATTAGTATTGGTGACTACCTTATCATCCATGGATGGACCCTACTACCCCTAATTAATCTAGATACAAGGATGGAAAGGCCACTCATATAAATCCTTCCACCTCCCATTTGCAGGCATCCACATCTACCCCTCCACAACTACAATTTCCTACACAAGGCTCTATCGAAGCCCAATAATAGTAGACCATATCAACAAGCTCAAGATGATTGGCTCACAACCTACCCTACTTACTCTATCTCGTTTTTGGAATGTGACAATATTCATCTCAAATTTGGGAAGACACTAACCCGAAAGCATCCTCCTGTGCAAATCGAATATTTTCATGAGGAAGCTTGGAATGAAGCACTTGAGAAATAATTACCTCTAGAACCTTTGAGAACTAAAAAATTAAACCCTAAAATGCAAAAGCCACCTCACCCCAAAATATTAAGCTCAGAGAAACCTACAACTCATTCGTAATTTGATTTCATAGGAGAATTAAAAAAGGTGTGTTATAATCCTGCTTTTTCAAGCTATCAAAAATGTACCTACTTATTCAGAATTGGTAAGGAAATTTGTTTGAGGAGGCATGGTTATGGATGAAGAGATCCCTATACTATCGATGTCATGGGTAAACTATCATATTTGATGATGGGGGATTCCTCACTACAAAATACTTTGATCTAGGTAGCTCGATGGTTAATGTGAAAAATAATAACACCCTTATCCCTAACATGGTAATTTACATAGGTGTTGGTGTAAATATTATGATGTGAGAAACCATGGAAGCCCTAGGGATATCCATCCTTAGAAAAACCCCAAATGTTGTTCAATTAGTTTATAGGTCAATAGTCAAACCAAAGGGAAGTTTGGAGGATTTGGTGATATCTGTATACTCATCGGAGTATCCTACTGATTTTATGATTCTCCAACCAAAATCTCCCCTAGGGGCTTACCTACCCATCCCTAGATGACCATATTTAGCCAATTAAAATGTATATTATTAGCTTGTGGGGGCCTGACCTAGGTTCGGAGTTAATTAGCCAAACACATCCCTGTACTACTGGCCCTTTTGGAAACAGTCCGTGAAGCGTGGAGTGAGGTCTCACCTGAAGTAGTATGGGGGGGTGTTGGAACCAGGTTTTTGCACCCTTGAGATGTCTGAGAGGTTGATTTGGTCCAACTGTTAGTCCCTACACGTAGGTTACTTCGCGCACTTCCTTGTCCTTCGCACCCTGATATATTCGCCTTCGCACAACCCTAATTAGTGACAGTGGGGCTCCTGCGCTGCTGGAGCAACGCTCTGCACTATTTCCCTAAGTCACACCCGAGATCTTACTTATCTTATTACAATGGTTAAATATCTTCACGTAAATGGATGCCTTATGTTATATTTATTTATACAACACATTCATATGAGTTTGCGCAGCAAATAAATAGTAAACTTGCCATTTATACCCAATAATACTTACAACAAGAAAAGATACACAAAAATATGATAAAAATTATCTTTTATTAATGCTTCCAATGGTTACAGACTCAACCTACCCTGTGCACTCAGCTGTAATGGTGCGTGCACTCAGCTTCGGACTACTAGGCCTCTGCGCACTCAACTGCAGATCCTTCTCCTACTCTATGACCCAAAGACACACTTTACACTTCGACCTAATCACTTCCTTAGATTCACCATGCTTCTATTATTCTCTTCACTTAGAGCCTCACTCTATTTATACAATCCCATGGTACGTGGACCATGGGTAGATCTTTCACACCGAAATTACATTACAAAAACAAGGGCGGACAACCCTGTGACTCTATTATGACTTTGCGCTCTGAGCCCACAAATCGCGGAGTCTTTACAATGAAATTGGTCAAACATTAGGCTTTAAGCCCCAAAACATGCCTTCAGGGGAATTACATGCCCATTAGGCCCTAAACACAAACATCGCGACTCACCCTCGAGTCACTCTGTCAGTGTTGAGATCTTCGTGCAGAGTCCCTCTAACTCTACTCGAACTGCTGCAAGGTCTGCAATGCACTAAGCAACTACCAGCTGAATCTCCTATACCCATTGTTCCGAGACTGTGGTGTCAGAACTGCTTCCCTGCATCTTTTCCTGCATCACCTGCCTCCATTTATAGTCCCGCGCCTTCGTCTGACTACTTGGAGTGCGAAGACTATGCTTCTGCCAGCTAGTAAGATAGTCGGGCCACCCGTGTAGGGCTTTAATCGACTGCCATTCACTTTGCCTGGGAAATGTTCTTTGTTTATCTTTACCAGCTGCACCACGCTTCTGTCTATGACCTCCTTAACAATGTATGGTCCCAACCAATGCATTCTAAACTGTCCTAGGAATTTATCAAACTTACTGTCATACAGTAAGACTAAATCATTTACCTTGAAGGTGTGAAACTTAATATGGCGATCGTGCCAAGCCTTTTGGCACTAATTTTGTACCTACTGATGGAAGCCAGCTAGGAATCGTTCCTCTTCAAGTTCCTCCAATTATGTGAGCCTCTCTTCCAGGGCTTCGCAGTCCATCATACCTATGAGCACTATTATGCACAAACTAGGCACAACATACTCCATTAGCATGACAGTTTCCACACCATAAACCAACCAGAAAGGTGTCTGTCCCATCAGTTTCTTGCACGTTTTCCTATAAGCCCATAGTACAGCAGGTATGCACAGGTCCCAATCACTCCACTACGCATTGCATACTTTGGCCAACATAGTCTCCAACATTTTGTTGAATGCTTCTATTGTCCCATTGGCTTGGGGGTGATACAGTGTGCTTTTCTGATGATACACCTGAAACTCTTTTGTCAACGCGCTGATTGTTTCGTTCAGGAAATGTGTACCATGATCGCTCATCAAGATATTTGGATGTCCAAATCAATTCAATACATGTTCGAACAGAAACTTTGTAGCCATGGTGACCGTGCAATATTTTACTAGCTGCGCTTCAGCCCAATGAGTCAAGTAATCTATCACGGTGATAATGTATCTTGCGCTCGTCTTTCCTTGAGGTTTGATAAGTCCTACAAAGTCAATTTCCCACTTTTCAAAGGGTACAACATCATTTGTGGATTCAAAGGCATCTCCTCCCTCCGTGATTATTTACCTGTTCTTTGACATATATCATAGGCCTTACAGTGTGCTTTTGAATCTTGATGAAGGGTTGGCGACCACAACCTTGCACGGAGAATCTTTTTCCCTGTCACTCGTGCTGCATAGTGTCCTCCCACAATGCCTCGATGTGCTTTCGCAAGGGTCTGACTTCCTTCGAATTCAGGTACACAACTTTGTAGTATCTTGTTATTGCCCATCTTATATAAGTGCCCCGCAATGACAAAAAAATCTACCGCGCGCACCACTAGTTCCTTGTTCTACTGGACGGAGTATTCTTTCGGTGTAGTTCCTGTCATCAAAAAGTGGATTATATCTTCAAATTGTCTGTAGGCTATGTGTACTGCAAAGATTTGTGCGTTAGGTAATCCTTCCTCCAAACTAGTAGGTTCCTCTCCCATCTCAATGTGCAACAAGTGATCTAGTCCCGCGTTCAGGTGTCCAGGCTTCATAACAACCTCAAAATCATATTCTTAGAATAATAAGAGCCACTTGCATATGCACCCCCCCAACACAGGCTTATTAACCAAGTATTTAAGCGTGGAGTGATCTGTATACATCTTGAAGTGTCCTCCTAGCAAATAGTGCTGATATGTTTGAAGCGCGTACACCATAGTCAATCCCTCACATTCAGTTGTGGAATATTTCTTTTCAGCTTTAGACAACCTGTGGCTTGCAAATTCAATAGGGTGATCCAAGCCCTCTCAACCCTCCTATGTTAGTACCACTCCCAGCACTATACACAATGCGTCAACATGGACATGAAACTCCACATCCCATTTTAGGAAGACCAAGATTGGTGCAGAGGCCAATTTCTCTTTTAGTACATCCAGGCTCTTCATACAATCATCATTCCAACAGAATGTGACATCCTTTTTCAACAGTTTCTCCATTGGCACAGTGATATGGGCATAGCTTTTGATGAACTTCCTATAGTACCTCGTATGTCCCAGGGTAGCGCGCAGCTGTTTGACACTTTGCGATGCTTCCAAATTCAAAATCACCGCAATCTTCATGGGGTCTACCATTAGTCCCTGTTTGCAAACCACATGTCCCAATAGGTTCCCAAAGGGAATGAGGAACATAAACTTCATGAGGTTCAACACAATTTGGTGTCGTCAGCAAGTATCCAGCATCAAGCGTAAGCTCGCTACATGGTGCTTAACCAATCCAAATATAGTCCAATCATCCAGATAAACCTCTAGGAACTTGTGGATATATTCTTTGAATGATGCAACAACTATGTGCGAAAAGATGGTCGGTGTGTTCTTCAACCCAAACAGCATAATGGTGTATTGAAAGCAACCCCATTCAGTCGCAAAGGTCTTCTTACTCCTATCTTCCACCATGATTTTGATCTGGTGGTACCCTGAGAATCCGTCAGTGAAAGAATATGCTTCCTGCCCCCCAAAATTTTCCAGTACTTCATCTGTGAACGGAGTTGGGAATGGGTCATGCACACATGTGTCATTCAACTTTCTGAGGTCCACATGTATTCTTATCTTGCCCTTCCACTTCTTTTCCTGCACTACCATAGGGCTTACCCAGTCAGATTCTTCCACTGGCTCAATGGTTCTAGCTGTGAGCATTTTGTCTAGTTCTGCGTGGACCTTTTCCTTGTACTTTAGATTCAAGTGGTAAGGCCTTTGCTTAACTAGCTTTGTGTTGGGTTTTAAGGTGATCTTCATCATACCTAAATCGCCAATGATTCCATTTAAGTCTTTGATCTTGGTCAGGAATAATTCCTGGTACTCGCGAAGTAACTAAACGACCTTATGCACTGTCACGTCATCCTAGTAGTCGCCGAGTGTTGCATACTTAGGTTCAACTTCCGTGCCAATGTTCATCTACTTTGCCTTTACTGGCACGGTTATGCCAGGGTGTTCAATCAATGGCCCTTGAACCTCATGATAGCCTTCAGTGTCTGGAATGTTAAATTTTCATGGATCTTTGTTGTCTTCTTTAGTATTCATGTTGTAACACTCTAGCACGTAGCTTAGCTAGGTCACTCATTCACGCTGAATCACTTCTATTGGCTCCTAGGGTATTTTAAAGATAGTTGTTTTTACTACTTATAGCGCATCATCAACAGTATCCCACCAGTGATCCTCAAATGTGAAGGGTAGTAGGAACCCTTCGCATAAGATATCCCATTCACTCATCCCATGGTAAAGCTCCTTCTCTATATACCAGTTCATGGGTATAACATCTAGTGTATGACATAACAGGTGCACCCACTCAAGTTGTGACTCTTCCCCATAGACCTTTGTCCACTTGGCCAGGTGTTCGCGCCGATCATCCCATCCGTCATATTTTTCTTTCAGTCGTAGCTGGGGCTTCCCAAACCGTATGTGCATCATTCTCCTACATTCGCGGCAGTCCCCAAAGCTTCCTTAGTGCGTACCCCACCACCTCGCGAACATAGCGCACAGTACCCATTTCAAAAGTTCGAAACGTTGTTGTTCTGGCACCTCTCTTTCAAATCATTTCAGGAAGTCATCTACCTCACTTAACCCATCATACTTAGGCAAATCCCTTACCTATGTTGATACGCAACACAGCGATCTCGTCATCATGTTACAGTTTAGTGTGGTTACCTCGTGTAACTGGTTCTTCCATCATTCTATCTCCTTGCCAGAATTCGATGTGTAGGAGCTTTCGCACTCCCATGAGATTCATCCATCCGCGGTTGGATTTACCCAGCATTGCTCTCACGCAATTATCTTGTAGATGTAGTCCAAGTCGTCATTGCTTTCATAGTAATGCAATGGCTTCGTGTAGTATGGTCCTTCTGCAAGGTCCAAAGCTACAAATATGTGCATAGACTTTTTCTCAAAAATCGTCTTGCGCTTCTTCCAATTTATCACCCCATTCATGTCAGTGGCCCAATCTATTCCTAATATCACAGGGTAGGGATTGCTGTCATCAACAATCTTTATCACTTCGAAGTCTGCTAGCGCTTTTGCTCCTTCAATATCCAGTGTGATTCCTTGAAATCTTCCCATAGGTAGGATCTTTTGCTGGTTCACCATTCACAGTTGAATAGGAGACTGTTGCAGAATAGGCCTTCCCATGCGCTCCCATGTTTGCTTCGACAGAACATTCACGTATGATCCTAGGTCCATAATCACTTGGTCCATTTTATATTCTATAATCTACATGGTTAATCTCATCTCCCTTCTCATCCTCGTCGTGTGCTTTCTGAGCTTCCGGACTACGCGCGGTTCTCCTAACGCAGTCCCAACGCATCTATTTATGAGTTCATGCAGCCCCTTTACAACCTTGTTGTCATGCAGTAGCTTCATGCATGTTTCCAGGAACATTGTGAGCATCGATGGGTCTGTTGCCAGCTCTGATCTATCTTTTCTTCCTAAAGTGGAGGCATTAGCGAAGCTCTTCCTGGCTTCCATGAAGGTTTCCATAACACACTCCAAATCAAAATCTGGTTCTTTCATCGGAGCCTTACGAACCCAAGTACTATCTTCAGGTTGCTTGCCTTTGTCATTCCTTGCCGTAATTCCACTTCGGAGCATAATATTCACATTAGGATCTTCCTCGCATGGCTCAGACCTCATCATTTGCAGGTTCTGAGTCAGGGGAGGTTGGAGCGCTCCTTTATCACGCATCCTCGGTATTAGTGTGGGACAATCCTCCATCTCATGTTCAAATAATGTATAATACAAGCATGATGGACGCGTCGGATTTGCACAATCATGGACATAATGTCTTGGCCCTCCGCAATTGTAACATATCAGCTGTCCGCAACCTCTTCTAGGTCCTCCTCCACCTCGGCCTCGTCGGCGCCCCTCAAATCTGGTTCGTGCCATCCCTGCGTTTTGGTCAAAGGGCTACATTTTGTCCTGAACTTTGTAAGTAGGAGTCCTATCCATCATCAACTCATAACTTCTATAGCTACGATCATCATGTCCCACTGATCTACAGAAGTTACAGAACAACTGTTGTGAATTTTGCGTGTACTTCTACAACAAATGGCAGTTGTCCATAGCATGCTTTCCTCCTAATTTACAAATCGTGCACCACAATGTAGGTGTTGTGCTAGGTTCTGCTTGTGCCTCCAGTCTCAATGGCATTGGTCCTCCTCCCGTGAGGTGATTCGAGAACACCGAGTAGTGGTCCTTGTCATGTCCCTGACCCTTTCACTTTACGCACCATACCTCGTCGCACACTTCTGGATGAGCTATCCTATCTTGTTTCAGACTCTGCATCTCAAGGCACAAGTTTTTCAACTACACATTAATTTGCTAAACTCCTAGGTTGGGATCCTGTATCAGGGTCTCATGTAGTCCATCACGATCTCCAAGGTCTCGGCCTAAGTTGTTAGCCTCTGTTGTGACAACGTGTTCCTTAGATGCGGCATTAACGATGCTACAAACCATTCACGACGTTTTCCATCCATCAACATCATGTTAGCTTCACAAATTGTGCACTTCAGTCTCTGATCTAACTCCCAAGGGGTCTCTCTTGGTAGCATTGTGATTTGTTTAGCGCAGTTTGGATATCTGTGATCCCCGCATTCAGATTGTCATTGGAATGCTTAATGTATCGGGTCATCCGTAACTCCTCGTGCTTCCCATATAACTTTTACCACGAACCAAAACTGGTCCAGATATTCATTTCCAACTCCCTTGAACACTGGAAACTTTATCACACTTGCCATATTGACTCGCGGTGGTGGCGGAGGTGGTATAGGTGAAGATGGGGGTGAAGACAATGAAACTGGCGGTGGTGTGGGTGTGGGTGGTATGCATGGAATCCTCTGCCTTATCAAATTGATCGCACTTATTGGTGAGACCTTCGTGAGCTCTTCCTCGTTCCCTCACGAAGGTGAAATCAAGGGGCTAGTTTCTAGTTCTACACTACCTTCATTTCTGTAAATTCTCCCACTTTGCATAGCCCTAAACATTAATTTATTTGCATAACCCGCTTCTCACATAGTAGCATTTTAATCCAAGTGTTCAAAGACTTAACTTACTTACCTCGCGGTCCTTTGAGGAAGCGTCGCTCTGCCTCGTTATAGCTAACTGAAGTATCTACCGCGAACTCAGTGATGAATCCTCCTATAATTCGATTGAGCCAGTGATCAACAACAATGCGATCTTATCCTTCGATGCTTCCAATCTGTGCACCAATTCTAGAGTCCACACAATAGGTCTGTCAAGCTTGCACCTTCCTTGGCTATCTACTAGCTTTGCGATCCACTCATATAGCTCAGTAGGGAAAGATGCGAAGAAATTTTCATGGATCGCTATGTATAAGTAGTAGTCTAACCACTCTTCTTTTGATAGTCATGGATTTCTGTTCTCCTGCACCGCGAGCTTGTGAATCTTCCTATCGAAGCAATGCTTAATTCCTTTATTAGTTGGATTCCAGTGATACGACATCAGACATCTCTATGCAGATCCTCGTCCCGACAATGAAACCATTTTTTGGCTTGTTGGGGCCTGACCCAGGTTCACAGTTAATTATCCAAACAAATCCCTATACTACTCGCCCTTTCGGCAATAGTCTGCAGAGCGCAAACTCAGGTCTCACCAAAAGTAGTATGGGGGGGGTGCTGGAACCAGGTTTCTGCACCCTTGAGATGTCTGAGAGGTTGATTCAGTCCAACTGTTAGTCCCTACGTGTAGGTTACTTCGTGCACTTCCCTGTCCTTCGCGCCCTGATATATTCGCCTTCATGTAGGCCTAACCAGGGACGGTGGGGTTTCCGTGCTACTAGAGTAGTGCTCTGCATTATTTCCCTAAGTCACACCCGATATCTTACTTATCTTCTTACACTGGTTAATTATCTTCGCGTAAATGGATGCCTTATGTTATATTTATTTATACAACACATTCATATGAGTTTGCACAACAAATAAACAATAAACTTGAAATTTATACCCATTAATACATACAACAGGAAAAGATACACAGAAATATGATAAAACTTCTCTTTTATTAATGCTTCCAATGGTTACAGACTCAACCTGCCCTGCGCACTCTGCTGCAGGGGTCCGCACACTCAGTTGCAGACTACTAGGCCTCTGTGCACTCAGCTGCAGAGCCTTCTCCTACTCTATGACCCAAAGACACACTTTACACTTTGATCCAATCACTTCCTTAGACACACCATGCTTCTATTCTTCTCTTCAGTTAGAGCCTCACTCTATTTATACAATCCCATGGTCCGTGGACCATGGGTAGATCTTTTACACCGACATTACATTACAAAAGCAAGGGCGGACAACCCTCTGACTCTATTATGACTTCGCGCTCCGCGCCCACAAATCATGGAGTATTTATAATGGTCTTGGTCAAAACATGGGCTTTAAGCCCCAAAACATGCCTTGGGGGGGATTCCATGCCCAACACATACATTGGCAAAAAATTTGGGAAGAGCCAATGAAAATATCCCATGGCACCTCCACTAATAGCTAAACTTATACCATCTTGCCAAGCCTAGTGTTAGCTACATATACCAATAGGTTTCATGTTTCATGATTGGCAGGAGAAGTGCCAATATGATCTGCTTTGGTGATGCAATGATATCATATTTTGGTGAAAGACACATGTTTACAGTGGGTTGATGTTTCCCCACTTCTGAATGGGTGATCCAACAGTCTAAGCTGGGTCATCCCATGTTTCAATTTTCTGTTGTAGATTAGAGGAAGAAATCTGTCCAAACAGTTCAATCTTGGCAGATAAAGTAGTTAGGTAGAGAATGAAGGTTCCCAACTGTTTAATCTGGGGCCTTGGAAGCAATAAGGCTATCCTTAGATAGAAAATCAAAAGAAAAGGCCAAAAGAAAAGAAAAGGCACATAAGGGTTTGCAAGTCTAAGTGCACCCTCCTTGGAGTAACAAAAAATGATAGGAAATAGAGTGGGTAGGTAGATGGGGTTGCACAAGCATGATTTTTTTTATGTCACTGGCCCAAGCAAAGGAAAAACATGGTGCCAGTGCAGGTCTCTTATTCAGCAGTTTTGCAGCAATACAATGAAGCATGTCTAACTCCCTGATTATCCCCCATTACACTCATTACTAACATCCCAATACTACCTATGTTCATGGAAGAAGTCAAAGTCTTTTGTTGGTTCTTGTTTCTTTAAGAGCCACATTTCTTGTGTAAAATTCTTTTCATTTTGATCTACTTCCTAAAATAAGTTGATTTCATATAAAACTTAGTGTTTTCCCCCCCTCATCCACCTCTTCCACTCATATTAACTCCTAAAATCTTATTATTTAACTCCCTATACTCCCTTTCCCCTATTATTAGGTTAATCCTATAGAAAAATCCCAAATATGTACATATCCCCTCTCCCAAGCGTTATAGCTTTATATATGCTCTAAAAGGTTTGAGCGCTAAAACATTAGAGCGCAATGCAAAAAGGCGCCGAGAGCTTAATTTTTGGGATTAAACCAAGACCCGCTTGGTTTAATAGCCTAACCCTGTCTTTGTAAATAAACCCCTTATAACCCATTTTGCCCAAAAAACATTGAAAAAACCCACAAAACCGCCGAAGCTTAAGGTTCCGCCCGGGCGCGCATTTCAAGGAATACATTAAAATATTCCCTCCCCGCTGCCGTATCGTCCTGCTACCTTATCGTCCCGTCGACCGTTGGATCTGGGCTTTCCCATCCAACGGCCCACATCCATATCGGGTCGGCCCCGATGACCGGACGTTACCTCCCGAGAAATGGCAGAGGGTGACGTCAGGCCTCTGCCACGCGTCACTCCCAAATCTCATCGGGAGGCCGCCTACCAATACCACCACCGTACCATAAGCGGTCCGATGGAACCGCTTACCACCCTGTGTATACCACCTGTCCACGTCACCGCTACGTCATCCCCACGTCGTGTTAACGCAGTGCCGCGTCATCACCCGGCCCGCCACTGCTCTGATCTGTCTGCCACCTCACCTGTCCCCGTGGACCACGCACAGGCCGCCACGTCACCCTTCCGTACCTGACCCCACCCGATGATGTCATGCTGACATCATCCAAAAAAAGCGCCAATAACCCAAAAAGTCCATATTTTCACCAAAATTCGTGTTTTTGTCACTTTTGCCTAAAGAACTATTGCTCCCCTCTGCATGCGAATTACGACCATTCTGTCGCCAACCTGTAGAAATCGATCCAAAGACTGTGGGCACTTCCAATCCACTTGCATTTGTAACCATTGTCGGCAATTCACCAGGTATTTATCCAAATCATTCCCTCCGCGCCTGGTTTTGTCCATAATTCTCCAAAGCTAGCTTAAAAAGAGTAAAGAACAGTGTACTTACCAGCAAATCCCTGGTAACCAGCATTCATTTTCAGTTGTAGGGGTGAAATTCACCTGCACAGTCCACATTTACCCAAGTGTTCATAAAACTTACAGTCAGTCCGCGCATTCGTGGACTTAAAACCTGAGCTGCACTAATTCACCGGGAAAACAATGTTACTAGTCCCAGCATTTGCTCATTTAACTCTCTTTGGAGCATTTCAATTGTTCTCACCACAATTTACCCCGTTTTCCCCTGCAATTTGCCTCACTCTTGCAAAATACCCCTCTGTGTGGCTCTGTCCAGTAACACAGGTTCTAGTACAAATCAGAGTCCTAATTAGCCATGGAAACACCAGTAGCATTAAATGTTCCACCTTTGAATGCCCCACACAGAGAGTTAGAGTGGAAGGCCCTGGGTGATAAATATTATCAGATGACAGAGACATTCTCAATGAATTCCAAGTTTAACATTCATATGCTAAATGAGTTGAAGGCCCAGCACCTCAGTGGAGCTGATATTTTAGGGATCTGGGACTCCAATCTGCCCATTTTCAACCTTCCTCAAGTCAATGTCCTCCCAGACTTGATCCATAGATGCTGTGAGAACTATGATCCATGTTAAAGAGCTGTTCTCAGCCCCTCAGGATCAGTTCTGTTCCATATCACCCCTGAGGCCATAAATGAGATGCTGCACTTTCACACTGCAAAGCCACTAACTCCTCTTTCCATGATGGACTTGTTAAAGAAGGGGGGCAAGCTGTCCAGTGCCCAGATCATCAAGATTAATCAATTATTTGTTCAGCCAAGCTCTGAAGCTATGAGAACACCTCCTATTGGAAATCCATATCTCAATGACCTGGGCAAAATGCTTGTGGACTTGATCAGTTATGTCCTGGGGTACAGATCATGTGAGGATGTTGATGACACCATTATGGCCATGCTGTCCATTTTTTCCCCTGGAAAGCCTCCTGCTGTGCACTATGATTATGTTGCATACATTGCCAATAAGATTCATGAGCAACTGATGAATCTAGAAAGGGAAAAGGTGTTTAGATACACCTCATACATCTATCACTTGTTCTTATTTTATCAGCCTGACAGTTTCCCTATTCCTCTCAAGAAGCTTGATGCTCAGGGAAACCCAAGGTCTGTGGTATTTTGGACTTCAGTTTTTCATCACACCTCCTGTTCACCATACACCTACTGTGAATTCATAGACCTTTTTATCCATCCAGCTATGACCTTGTTATTTGGTGTCCCTCCTCCAAGATTGACCGATGACATGCAAAGAATACTCCAGCTCTCAAAGGCCTACAGCATTGGTGAATGGTACTTTTACCAACACCATACAGTAATCAGAATATACGGCTGTGAGTTGGACCCTTATAGGCTGCCAAGATATGTCCCTATGAGACTCTTTGCCTTGGAGTATTTCAGGCAATTTGGAAATGCAGACCAGGTCCATTTCCACAGTAAAAACAAGAAGGTGCAACTAAAGGTCAGGAACCAGCTAGGCCCATTTCTTTAAAACAAAAGGGAGGAGGGATGGAAAGAAGCAGATAGGATCCTAGAGACCCTCCAATTGCAAACCAGTTTCCGCTGGGTACCTTATGACCCTAATCATTTCATTTCTCTCAGGAGGGTAAAACATAAATTGGGTGGCTATGCTCACATCAGATTGCCTCATATTGAGAAATATGTCAATTTATTAAGTTGGAAAGAGGGCACTCTAGCGGAGCCAATCACTAGAGAGAAATTGCTATAAAGAGAGGCAAAGAATATTGAGAAAGAGGCTGACTTGGAAACTTGTGGGCAGGTTTCCTCTTCCTATCAAAGGCAACTTGGAGCAGCTGCCTCATCCTCTATAGCCCACCATCAAGCAGCTAGAACTGCTCCTCAGGTATCAAGCAAAGGTAAAGAAAAGCAGATGGAGCAGGAACAACCACCTCCTATAGAAGAACAAAAAAAAGAACAGCAAAAAGAAGAGCAACCAATGCAGCAAGAAGAAACAGCTGAGGCCCCAAAATCCAAAGAGCAGTAGGCTCAAGAAACTATGCCTCCTAGGCAGGAAACGACAGTGGAGGCCTCGGTGCTCCAAACTCCACAGAATGAAGAAAGAAACTGAAAGAGGGATAGAGAGCAGGAGACTCCCCTCACCACATCCACAACTCAAGGGGAGAAAAGGCAGAGGATAAATCCCCTTTCAGAAGAAGAGATGCCTATTGGGCAATCCTTGGGCATGGGCCCGCCAAGCTTGGAAGCATCTGCCAGTTCCTTTCAGCAGGAACAAGAAAGAATAATTGGAGGAGAGGTCAGCTCCTCAAGTTAGCAAAGGAGAGCTGAAAAAGGCATTAAGCAACAATTCATTGACATAAAAAAGAGAAATGAGCCACTCAGGCTCCAGCTCTACAATCAATTGCTTAAAATGGCCCCTACAAACCAACAGAGGCTTATGTCAGCTTATGACATAACAGAGGGGAAAATGACCATGAGTCATTTCATGCCAACCATGCTGCAGCCACAGTCAGCTGCAGACTATATAAGGACCAACCTTGAGGTTCTTGCAAAAGACATCCACCCTATGGATCAAATAGAACTTCACAACCAAACGGGTGAGATGGTCTATTCGACACTGGCAGACAAGACCTTCTTGGCACATAGGTTGGAAAATAGCCTGAACAATACAACTGCCCAACTTGAGTTGGAGAAGGCATCCTCTCAGGCCAAAGACAACAGGATCAGGTCTTTGGAGGATATAATCATAGAGCTTGGGCATGACCCAAAGGATCCTAAAGCTATAAAGAAGCTGCTAAAGATAAGAGATTCAGACATTGCAACCTTAAGAAAGATGATAAAGATCCCAGCAACCCTTCACCCTCAAACAGAAGAGGTTTCCCAGCGAAGGCAGGACCAAGATGTAGCAGCCATGCTGGTATCACTCCATAAGCAACTGGTACAGACAGAGGGAAAATTGGTAGAGACAGAGGCTGCATTGCAGGCAGCCCTACAACAGAAAGAAGGAGGCCAAACAT